>JACXIK010000007.1:3508618-4135210 GCA_014737385.1 Bombus superbus
AATTCAATAAACACGCACTATAATTCTACCACAAAGAAGACAGAGTAAGGGGAAGAAGAAAGTACGTAACGCAGATTGGTATAAACCAAAGCGAAGTCAACACTTAGTAGTTTCCCTTCGATCCTAACATCGTTCGATAATTGTATACGTTTCTGCAATGGAATTACTATTCTATAACGACGTTCCAGTATTTTAATATCATTCATTAATCGTTGTTACTAACCCAATATTAATCGTTCGTAATATTTTACCATGATATAAATATGTCTGAAGTATTCTATTTAGAACGTGCAAATTCTTGGCGATTTTAAATAGCCGTAAATAAATAAACACGTACTATAATTCTACCACAAAGAAGACAGAGTAAGGGGAAGAAGAAAGTACGTAACGCAGATTGGTATAAACCAAAGCGAAGTCAATATATATATGCGTATTCGTCGTGGATGTATATTCCATCAGACTGTGTAAGAACGTATTAATACCTAGAGCTACATAAACTATTCTCGAAATGCATTTCATAGCTACGATATAACTAACGTAACACCGTAGTCGGATTCCAACAAGAGAAACGATTAGAACTTCGAATCTTCCGTTGGTGTTTAACGCGGTACGATTTTACACGGTTGTTAAAATAGAGTTTATGGCGTTCGTGAAAAGTGCGAGCAGGGACGCGTAGGCGTGCTTCCGCGCGCTCGCCCATCGACAGACCAAACGAGATTACTTTATAACTATAATCTGTCGTGTTGCGGGCCCATTGTTCCTGGGTGTACGATGCAGGTATGCGCCGCTAGATTATACAATCTCATTCACGCGTGCGCCGAGGTATTTTTAAACGTTAACAGTACGTTTCACGCGTGTTGTTACTGTCGCGATCAAGCAGAACCGATGAAACAGAAAAACAGTGTTCGTCGTGGCGGCTGTCGCTCCTTCGGGGCAGAGTACGAAAAGCAAATGCAATATATTAGGGAAGGTTTCGAGAATAATTCTATTTTAACGAAAGTTCGCAAGCGTTAGAGTATCTGTTAATCTGTTGATCGATAGAACGATGATAATTAGTTCAAACTATCGATGAAGGATTTAATCGATCGGAACTTTATATTCGCGCAAGATTAGATTCCATGGTAGACGGAAAAACGCGTAGAAATTATACGCGACAGTCGCGGGAGGATAAACGAATCGACAATTATCGCTGTGAAGAAGTTAGATAAGAAATTTGGAGTAGTTTATCCACGTAACAAGAGCAACGAGAAAACCGATGCGTAGCGCGAATGGCAAAATTGCATTTAAATACCCAAGAAACATGCACGGTCCAGTTTTAACAATGAATAGATTTGATTTTTTTTTTTTTTTTTTTTCTTAAGATAGAAACGCCTTAACCGACATCGGCGATTTCCTTTCTCTACCACCTATTTTCGTTTCGTACGATCTTAAAGAATCGAAGAATCGAACTAAGCGATCCGTAACGATACGACGCGTTCGCCGCCCTGTCCCATGAGATTGTTAGTAACGCGTCTAGCATAACCGAAGCAAACGCGGCAGTAATAGATTGCTGCCTGCTTCCTGTCGTTGTCGTGCCTTCTGTTGTTAGTTTCCCTCGGTAAACATCGCTTCTCAGTTTCCTTCGTGGAAGAAGACCGGTGGTAGAAGACAAGTCGACCGAACGTATCGTAAAAGCAGCCTTTGAAAGTCTTAACAAGCGGCGTGTGCTGATAGCGTGGCGTTAGTAACGCATTGTTCCGATACAACAATACCATATTGTCACAGCTAATGAATTCGTTTTTTCCATCCTCTGTACCGGTGAAAAAAAAGAAAAAAAAAAAAAAAAAGAGAAGAAAAGACAACTTATCACGTTTGAAAAAAGTTCCATTGACTTTCAGCAATCTGCCGAACGTGCCTTTTCGTTTTATTGTGATATTATGTACGGTTTGGATTAAGTTATCAATGCCGTTGCTAGGTATTTATGCAAATCGATGGTCGTAGAAGTTTTAAGCGCAGCTTTTCACCATTAAATATAAGTTAGCTAAATATAGTCCCATGCGCTTTAGAGTATTACACGCAGTCTGCGCACTTTTTTATGTTTTTCTTTCGCATTCCGCCGTACAGAGCGAGAGTAGTCGCGAGGGCGAGTGTTGCACGCCTTGCAAAAATCGATTTTCAATTTATGCAACGTATCTCCGTAACGACCTTCGAATAAGTTTCGTGCCTTCGAGGTGTACGTGTGCTCGCTCTTGAGACTCTCGCTCGACTGTATTTCAAATATCGATCCGAATAGCAGAATAACAAATGGCAAGCAACTCGTTGGACAACCTATTGTTGTACAAACTCGCGAATAGAAACTCGCGTTGTGCCAAATGGATTTAACCGTGGGTATAGCGCGATTCTATCGATACGGAGCGTGCATTTATGCAATTTTTATTACTCGATTTGTCCCATAGTCTCGCTTCCTCCGCCTCCTCCGGTTGCTGTTCCCGTCTCGCCGCCTCCAATGTCGCCCTCCCCTCTTCCCCCCTGCCTCTTCAGCTGCCCCCTTCTCTCTTGTCCACGTTATTCCTCCGTCATGATGTACGTTCTTGACCCTCCTCCTGCTTCCTCCTTCGTATTATAGGACAGCGCCGCGGTAAGGCCAAGGGCACATTAAAAACGTGATTCACGCGGCGGAAAAGGAATTAAGGAATCGTCGCTGAAATTCCATAACGTCCGCCAACATTTTCGAACATTTACCATGGCCGATTCGTGCCTCGCACAGGACGTCGCGTTACTCGTTCAGCGTGGTACGAGTTTTCTTTCGTGCGCTGCCCCCTCCGACGAGTCGTTAAAAAGCTTTTGCATTAGTTCTTTTTATTTCGATCGACGCTTTCGTTACGCCGACTCGTACGTCGCATCGATCGTTCCGAGAATCCTATCGATGTAATTTTTGCGTTTCCAGCGTTATAGTTTAGTATCGTAGATAAGATATCGCGCCGCGGCGATAGTAATTCGCTATTATTATTTATCGACTCGCGCGGCGACTAATTCGTTCGAATAACGAGCGATCGTAGGAGAGATGCAACTTCTCATAAAAGAGGATTTCTCGTTACACCGCTTTTCTCTTCTTTCCTTTTTTTTCCCCGTCGTACCGTACTCCGTTTGCTCTTTGGTATTCGCATTCTTCTTCTTCTATGCCGATTACCGATTCCATTTCACTTTCGTCGCGATAAACTCGAGTTGGTCGCGCTGGCCTTCGCAGGTCGCGTTATTTTGTATGCAAGATACGATCTCTTTGTTGCGCGCACACATACGTAAGAAATGAAATTATTATCGAATTAGGTCGAATTAGCTCTGTTGCTTGTACAGTTATTACCGTTGTTGTTAGATAGGTGTATCGTTATTTTTCTATCGATAAAATTCTTCCATCCCCGGCTCAGCGACTATTCGTTTCTTTCTACGCGTGTATCTCCCAAGATAGCCTCTTAAAATTTTTGTTAGTCGAAACATCGCTAATATAATCGCTCGAGTATCTCTCCGGCGTTTCGCCGTTGAAACGCCTTTATCGACGTTGAACTTTGTTTGCCTAAAAAAAAAAAAAAAAAAAAAAGAGAAAGAAAAAAAGAAATTACAGAAATCAAAAGCTTGTGGAGACAGGTTTGCAAAAACGAAATCGACGATCTTTATTACAGAGAACGTAACGCCTCTGGTATTCAAGATCGAAGAGTCGATTATACGATTGCTCGATGTTAAGTAAACTTCTTGTACCAAGGCTGATTTTCGTTTTTGGCAAATTCCTCTCCGAACCTTCGAAATCTTTTCGGATTACGTCATAGCCTTGTCGTCGGCGTTTCTTGATCTCATTGCCATTAAAATACGAAAACAATTATAGCCGTTCGGTCGAAAGATACAAGGATTATCGAAGCTGCGTAAAAATAAATAGAAATCTTCCGAAAATAACCGATGTATACGTATATACGCGTATTGTTGCAAATAATTATTAGATTAGATTATCCTCGCTGTCGTATTTGGATGGCGCTTTAAATAACGATTTTGCTACATTTTGGCAACAGTTTCTCGATATATCGGGCAGTACAATAAAGTTTAAAGGCAAAATCGCTTTGACAAATTTGTGACGTCAATTAACCGCTACTGACGCAAACTGATTGCAGGAATTATTTTTGGCCCATAAAATCGTGAAATGAACGCAACGACTAGAATATTCTTAATATTTAACATCCACGATACGATACATCATACAACTATATTACAAATTAATATTTCTCTTAGGAGATTAGCAAATTCAAATTGACTTTGAAGAAGAAGGAAAGAAAAGAAAAGAAAAGAAAAGAAAAGAAACTGCGTTTCTCGTCGTCCCGTACGAACGTTATACCTGCGTGTTGTTTCGATCGATAGAATTTCTATATCGATAATATATCACTGCGATTGGAGAGTTATTCGAATTCGTTGCTACGAATTAACGATATGCCTCCTTTCCAATTACAGATTTACAAAACCACAAACATTTGCAGACTGTATTGGAAACGAGCTTCCACTTGGATGGGAAGAAGCTTACGACAAGCATGTGGGTGCATACTACATTAATCACGTTAATCGTGAGTATCCCGTAGTTATTAAAATAGCCAGCGTATCTCTCGCGTGAAAAGTATTTTTGAAATGTTATTTACGATACGACGTAAGATTAACAACCTTTCGTCGTGCGAAATGCGTCGTATCGTAGAAAACGTGCGACGACCAACAACCGCGAGATTGTATATCGACTGTGCGTGAAAAAGTTCGAAACTCGGAAGAATTACGACCAGAAACGTATTGAACGACTCCTTTCAATTTTCTCCCGTAGTTATAGTCTTAAAAAAAACAAAAAAAAAACAGAGTTCCATGACGTCGGTTGATTGGAAAAAATTGCAAATGGAATGTCGCCTTAATGCAACCTTAGTTGGGCCTTAATGAGAGATATCTTGCCCGAAGCGTTCCACGAGCGACGTTTACAACGATGCGTGCAAACGATCGAAAGACACGTGAAACAAAGATCTACAGTACTAAAGGCGTATCATCTAATTTCTCTTCTTTTTCTTTTCGATCGTTTCAGAAACGACGCAACTGGAGGATCCAAGGCAAGAATGGCGAGCCATTCAGGAGGCCATGCTTCGAGAATACCTTCAAACCGCACAGGACGTACTCGAGGTAAGTCTCGAGTGACCTTTTAATTATTTTCGTCGCGTTGAAGCACGCGAATCGTCCATACGAAGGAGGCTTTTAACGAGGAACGTCGATTCGTGTTTTATAGCGCAAGTTTACGCGTCAACCGTCCCGCTAATTACGCTTTAAAACGCGATACTTTGGCGAGTTGTACCATATGTTCGAGGAAAACTGATACCTGTTGGAGAAACGATATTGCAAGACGAAATACTCGGCAAATTATTATTTTGGTCTCACCTGGAACTCTTAGGCGAAGAATTATCTGTTATTTATTAGAATTATTTATTAATCTAGAAAAGGATATTTTCCATGCAGTTTGACTATTTGTCGCGGTAATTTGTTACAGTCTCCTCGTATACTTCTACCGTATTCCCTTATTATCAGTTACGTCTACTTTGACAGTGTGAAAAGTTAAACTCGTACGGAAAATACGTTACAGCGTGGCAATTATACGCCGTGCGAGAGAAGAGAGGAGCGAGCTAATTGCAAAGTTCGCGACAGTTGCCAGAGAAAACTTGAAACTAATCGCTGCGTCATACGCATCCAGCGATATGAAATTCCTTGTACGACAAAGTCTGCGAAAGCGTGATTCAGATTAGTAGGAACAAGCAAAACGTTGCACGCGTTTCTTGTAACTCTTCTTTCTCTCGAGACCGCTGTAACACGCCGAGAAGCGAGGAACTATTTAAAAAATTTCACGACGATAAACCAAGCCAAACTACAACACCAAAACATTTGCTTTAATCTAATTTTACACGAGTTTGTTTGACTTTCACGAAGATTCTCGTTCATCGCTAAATATTAATTCTCCGGATGAAAACTCTTTCGCGTTGCTGCGAACGCCTTCCTCTTCGATTCTTCTCCTACCGAGATGAAAAATTACCACGACAGTGACATTGAACAGCGGATAGCGCGGAAAGGCAGACGGATATTTCTCCTCCTGTGCACCCTCGGTGCCGATGAACCTCCGTTAGTTGGGATTACAAGCAGCGAGGGACCGATGAACTTTTAAACGAGGGACGGTGGGAGCTGTAGACAGGAAGTTATTTCGTGAGAAATCATGTTACTTCCGGTCACTAGCCGCTCCCTCTCGTCCGCTTGTATTCATATTTGTCGCCGGATCGTACGATTAACACCGGATTAACTAGTTTTCCCCTCTCGACGAGTCCGCAGTCGGGGATACGCTTGTCCGCTCTCTTACGCGCTTCGCGGTTACATCATTCGAAAAGCGAGTCTTTTACGATGAGTTTACGTCTCGTGGACTTTCATTGTGTCACCGTAAAGCAACCGAGTAATTAGTTAACGCATACTCGGCGTTCGGATCGAACGAAAGTTCGTTTCTTATTTTTAGTCGGCGCTCTCCGTAATGTTTGCTTTCGTCTGGCAATTGGTTATGTATTTGATAAAACGTCCGTCTGTCTCTTAGGTATATTAATATTACGCTCGTCATCGATATTAATTGCTTGTTATCGTGCAAGAAATTCGATCCTTTTTTCCACGAGAAAAGTTGCGCGTTAAGGTGTTATTATGGAATTTCGATACGATCTTTTATATCCGTTTTGGATAACTTCCAAAGCGACGGAAACGTGGAAAACGTGTTATTCGTCGGTTCGATCTTTCTTCCGTTTTTCTTCGTTTTAACGAAGCTACCTCGTTGCGTGTTAATACGCGCCTGCCTTTTTTTTTTTTACCTTATTAAAAATATTTTTTCCGTGTAAATGCGAGAGGCAGCGCGTCGAAATCCGCGAATAGCTGGTATCCTCGCCAAGAAGAAATTATAATAGTTGGCACGCGTGACCGCGCGTATGTGCGGATTTACCTTCGATTCGTCGTAAGAAATTTTCTCGTGAAACGATTTCGGCAATACGTTACGTCGATGTAGCGTCGCGTATTCGCGGAACGCGAATTTCCGAAAGTATAAATGCCAACTGTGCGAAATTCCCGCTGCCTACGCGAATATTTCGCATTAGTCTGGCGCTCCGCAATTCCTTTCCAATTTCAATCAGAAATAAATATCCGCTATTGCCAAGGATATTTCACGTTGGTCCGTCTGGGAATCTTCTTTCGATGATATTCGTCGATGAATTTCGTACGTCGCCAGAAGGGAAGGAAGAAGACGGCTTTTCACGTGGAACGCGACAGGAAGTGGGAGAATGTCGATGTACGGTATATTTATTTCGGTCGAAATACTGCTCGCGTGATGTCATCGTCGATTTTCGAGATTGGCTCGCGGCTCGGTTCTAGTTTCGAGATTGTCTGGAGACTTCTCGACGACAGCCTTAGAACGCGTAATTCACGGGGCGAGAGGAGTTCGTCCCGCAGACTAAACAACGGCTTGTCTCGCGTTCTTATTTTTTCTCCATTTTTTAAGAAGAGCCCAATGTTTTTTCTTTCTTCCTTCTTTTAGGAGCTTTTAAATACGATTACCGTCAACCGAGATTACAAACTTTGCGATACCATTCATCTTCCTCTGATAAAACTTGTAGAACTCGCAAAAATCGACCGACGTCGTTGAAATCGCGAGGAAGCAAGATTTCCTTTCTTAGGCGAATTCAATTGTTTGTACGATTTTTGTGAACGATCGCCGCGATAGTCTTATGCGTGCCTAATGATTGTTTTCATGTCTCGATGGCAATGAGACCAAGGAACACCGATGACGAGGCCATGACGTAATCTTAAGGAATTTCGAAAGTTTCATAGAGAAGGAATTCGCGAAGACGAAGATTAACCTTGGTTGCGAAGAGCTTATTTGTTATTGGAAGGTTATACGATCGGCTTTTTAATTTACCGAACGATAGAAGCATTAAACTCCTCGCTCGTTTCTCTGCTTATTATACGAATCGCGAATTGGAAAAAAGCTTGCTTTATTAAAGGATAAAAGTAACGGAGTATCTAGCGAAGTTTAAGTGAAAAACGAATCCGACCCAAAGAGGACGTTATACATCAAAAAGTCAGAAGCAGAACAGACAGCAGAAATAAGTGGGATAGACCGTGATAATTCTATTCGCTTATTCATTTTAATAATTCATCGATCCAACTGGGTCAGTGTTATGCTTCACGGTATTCAATTATTAATTAGCCGAGTAGGTTGCTTGGTCTAAAAGCCATCCTAAACTCGATCGATAGATGGATGTTTCCTTTACCGAGAGACTTTCAAAATTACGATCTTTTTTCGTACGACTATGCGACGAATTTGTTTGTTCGAATTTCTCGGCTCACCCACGTAGACGCAAACCTTTTCACAAGTGATACGTTCTTACGTATACGTACGTCTTCGTTACTTTCACCGGTTGTAGATCCTATAAACGAAATTTTCAAGCTTTGCTACCTCGTTACGTTTCCTTTTAATCCTTTCAGTCTCACCATTTGTTTCTGAATTAATTCCACGTACGCTGTTAGTCGTGCGCATATCACGAGGCACCTGTAACATTTATTCGAATATCCTGACAAATTTGACACAACTACCTAAATACCGAAATACTTACTACGATAAAGTATTCGAATACCATCGTGAGCCACCGTATAGAAAAAGGAAAGTCGGAATAGTCTGTGATGAATCGAAGATCGTTCGGATTTTCGATGGAATCTATAAGATTATGAAACTCGGGTCGTCTCTTTCTCGTTCGCCGGCAATGGGAATTCTGTCGTCTTTGTCGGTTCTCCGCGTTTCCAGTATTTTCCTTTTTCTCTCAGTTTTTCTCGCTTGCTCCCGCTTAGCAGCGGGCTCTGGCTCCTTTACTCCTGTCTCTACGATGCCTCACGACTCTCTACGAGGCAGCGAGATGCGAGTGGAATTTTAATTGCCATTTATTTTTGCTCGCTCGGTTCCCTCGTACCGCTCGTCGCATCGTCTCGCGCGGACAGATACAAAACCGATTATGACACCGCCGGAGGAAGTTGCAGATCTCTCGATGCTTTAAATTATACAGGGTGTTCGGCAACAAATGGCAGAGAATTTAAGAGGCGCTTCTACGAGACAGAATAAGACGAAGACGAAGAAGAGGGGAGTGGCGTTTCAGTCTTTGTTTATTAGTTATTAGCGTTTGAAAAGCCACCAAAGTACCCCCGAAGCCTGGCAAACTTCTCTACACGAAGGAATGTAGGGCAGCCTAAGCGATGGGGGGCACAGTGATCCTCAAACTTTAAAAAGATTACAATGCTCAAATCCCATAGGATAGATTTATTTATTTTCGTAATCACACAAAGTTGATCGAGACGATATATCGAACTTTAAATCGGTCCTCTGTAAAATATGAAAAATATGACTCGTTATATTTTCCCCCCTGTGATTTTTATATGTGCGTGTACGAGAGCGTCATTTTGCGTACGATTGTTGCGCGAACATTACGCAAAACTTACGTATTGGTTTACTACATAATTCGAAATCTATCGATCGTCAAACGCGGCACGACACGATCGACCTCTCTCGTAACAGTTCTCGTCACTGACCAGTCCCAATCATTCTTGCCCGCGATACAAACGAAACAAGAAATAGGTATATCGTGACTCTTGGCAAATAGGAACAGCCAGCACAGTCTGGCTGTTAATTTAAAACGTACCGACAGGTGTAATGTCTAGTCTGAAGCGACGTTCGCTCTACCTAGCAATGTGAACGTGTCTGCCGAGGAAAGTGTATCGGATACCGAAATACGTATAATATACATATATGCGCTCTGTACCTTCACGCTCGAAATAGTGCTTACCACGTACATATACACGTACACAGGCGCGTTTCGCCGAGGACATCCTTTTATATGTACATATATGCGTCATAACGGTTTCAGAGACTGAAATCGCAGTCATTGACATCGTCATCGGTGTAGCCAGTGGAGCCAAATTCTGAACGCGGTTCCTTTCAGATTAGCTTCGAAATTGTCACAATCGCCGCTTCAAAATTTCTTCTCGCGCGTGAACGCGCGAAAGAAACGCGACCTTTACATGTATCTGGTAGCGGAATAATTCGTTAAATAGAACGTAGTGGGCACGACCGAAGAGTTTGCAGCAATAAGGAGACAGGTATAATATATCGGTCGATTTTGAGTTTCGATTTATGTAGGATTACTCAAATTAAGTGGAGCTGCCTTCTTGTTGCAGCAGCTGGTTCAATTAAAGAAACGAACATCGGCAGTACTTCGTTTTATACATTCTCTGTACTCTTTACGTGAATTTTGTTTCAATCTCCGACGAATACATAAAAATCCGCCGGTCTTCGCATTAGAACCGCGTTACGTAATCGATCTCGCCGATATTCGGCAGTGGTATTCGAACGCGTGTCATCGAGTTTCTTCTCCACTCGAGGCCGAACTTTTTTCATAATGCGCTGCTAATAACCCTACCTATATGTATATGTATCGAGGCTGTATTCGTGGGGACGCTGGTACTCGTTTACTATCCCCGCAAAATCGACTATAACGATCGCGTCGCGAGATTACACGGTTACGATGTCCGTGTGCCATTCGATGTAGCGTGGGCCGGCTTTAGGACGACGGTATCTTGGCAAGTGGGCAAGCAGACAAGCGAGCGAAGCAAAGCAGGCAAGCTTGCCATGAGAGATTGGAATGTCTCCCGTCCGTTCGAACCCTGTTCCCCTCCACACCTTTCCACCACTCTCCGCCCCCACCCTGCTTCCCCCTCGTGGCTCCGTATCTCTATATACTGGCCCCTGCCAGTGACTTCCTCTTCTCTCTTCTACGTTTTACTCTGTCTCTCTCCCACCGACGCTGTCTTCTTATTCCATCGTCTTCTCTCCGCTGGGTCCCGGCGTGCAAGGTAGCGGCAAATAGCGAGAAAGAGAGACTCGATGCGTGGCACTATAGCGGAAAAGAGAGAAACGGTCAAAGAAAGACGAAAGGCTCTGCTAGCGATGGGGTTAACTTATTATAGTTAGTCGTCTTATATAGTTTTCGAGCTTTTCGGCGCCAAGCTTGCGTCTCTCGATAGAGGTTAGAATTCGCGCATGTGGTTGCCTCGCTGAGAAGCGTCGATCGATTGTTTGGTAATGTTGCTTGTGGAATGCGGTATTTTTAACGTATTAAACGCGGAGCTAATTTCGATCTACTTTGCATCTAGACGGCGTGTAAATGTAGGGAATGCGTCTATGCATAAACAAAAAGTTTAGCGTTGTTGCTCAACGGCCGTTGCCGCGGATCGAATGATTTTCTTGGTTTCTTTAAATCGTTGATTAAATAATAGTAGCTTCGATTTTGGACCAAAGTAAGTTTCAAGTGTAGAGATGGTAAAACGTATTGTTTTAATTGAGTTTAAAAAACGGTCTACATCGTACATATATATAATTGTAGTTGAATTCCCAGTAACACATCGATAGGACGATGGAATGAAAAGAGAAATAAACGGTACGATGAATGGTGTAGGATGGTGTGGAAAGAGTACGCGAGGATATTGATCCCATCGCTAAGGCGTACTCTTCTCCCAAGTTTGAATGCATCTTGAAGAAAAGATGCCAGTTCCCCCAAGTCTCGAGCCTGTCCTCTCTCGGGCCTCGGCCCTGGGTATTCCGTCCTCGGCTGCTTCTTTCGTTCCGTCCTTCTCCGGCTGTGTCCCTCTGTCTTTCTCTTTTTTTCTCTCTATTCCCGCGCGAATGCGACCCTTTTGGCGTAGTGGCTACCGGTGTTACGCTCGTAGGGCCCCCAGGCGGTCCACGAACGGATTCACGAAGAGCTACGAGGACTCCCGAGGGTGTACGATCGTGTGCACGAGCAGATGTGCTACTGTCCTTCGATACTCTGGATGATGCCCCGCGGTGCTGCGAATCGACTATACCGTTCGCTCTTTCGCACGAGCGCGCGAAAGAAATAGGATGGCCGAGGAACGCAGAATATTATCGTTACATAGCGATCGACGTGGCTCGCCATTCGCATTTTTAGCCTTTCCCCATTATGCTCGTATGCGACCGTCGCGTGCTTTTTGTTTCAAAACGCGTACATATCACATGCCCGTCAAGTTCAAGTTCGTCGAGGACAAACGAACCAAGTATGCACATACTCGCTAGATTTAGACGAAACGTATGATTTCTTTATTTCTTTTACCGCGACGCTTCGTATTGCAATACATATTTATCTACATGCATAGGTATCTAAGCGGATGCGTTATGAATATGAATATATATACATGTATCTTTTTTAATATTGTTCTTTTCGTTAGTTATTTCGTTGCTCGGTCACGGTTTCGTTAAAGGAGAACAGACAGAAGATTTTGCGTGAAATTCTCATACGCGGACGTGGATGCGAACACGCTGGGAAGGGTTCAGCTCGGAAATACCGTAGAAGAAAATAGAGAGCGCGGTAAGGAGCGCGACCGGCCTTACGGCGTTGTTGCTCGCCATTTGCCGACGCAGCTTTTCACATTCCTTAGGCTCTCTTCCAGGGGCAAACAATGTTAACGACCACGCGAAGAGATCGAGATTCCATCTCTACCGAGCGATACATAAATAGGCCGACGCTTTTACCCGGCGACCAGATATATACGTACCCGCGTTATTATTCCTTTTTGTAACCGACTATTTTTAGACGCCCGCCGGAATTTCACGCTTCTCTTTTTCTTTCTTTTTGATGTTTCTCCCTTTACCTCATCCTTCCCCCCCCCTCCTCCATCTACCTCCACGACCGCCTCCGTCGTTTGCTGTATGTCGATAATCGTATTCGAGGTTGAATAATCACGTTTCACGAGATAAAAGATAATATAGGAAGACTATACTTTTATTTTCCATTTTGTTAAGTTTACACGTTTCACATCGTATAAGGGAGTGGTTTGAAAATTCAGTATATTTTTGTACTGAATCAAATTTTTACGATACGTTACATGAATTAACGTAGCAAATAATAGCATTTCTAGCACGTGAAATGAAGAAAATCATGGTTACTGTTACACAGCTGATAATTTAAAGCTAATTAATTAGCTCAAATAGATTCATTAAACAAGTAACTATTAGTGCTGTACGGAATATTAAAAAGAGAGATCTTGTATTCTTGTCGTTCAAAGTATTTAAATCTTAGTTATCTGTCGAATCATCAAGTTCTCCGAATACTCACACTATATAAGTTTTTGTCAAGTAAGAAATCAATCATTTTGTCACTTGTATCGCGAATTTTTCTTTGCTCGACGATTCTTCTATCTGTGATACAAATATGGGCATTTGTCGCATTAAATATTTAAAAAAATTAGAGGAAATGTGACAAAGTTATTTTTTTCTCTTCATCCTTGATAACATTTGTATGTTAAGCTACGGTAAAAGTAAATCCGCAAAGTTTCGGGATGGCTTTTAAAAATAATATGTCGTGAGATATCTAACCATTCTAAAACATGGAAATGTTTTATATATATATATATATACATATATATATATATATATATATATATATAATCCACAAGTCTTTCGAAGAAATATTTATAACAGCTTTAAGTTGTCGATAAATTCATGACTTTTGACTCCGTATTTTAGTAAAATCATTTTGATAAGGGAAGATATTGAACCGTCTTTTCCGCGACGATCTATCTCTTATCATTCTATAAAAAATGTTAATTATCGATCACATGTAGCAATCGTCGCAAATTTTCTGGAATTTTCATTGCACTTAACTCGCCTTTTTTCCCCGAGGATGCGTACGTGCCTTGGACCATACGAACCGGCTTGAATCACGAAACGATCGTCTCTTATCAACGCAGGAATGCATGAAGGCTGATTATCAAAGACTTATCATTGCCTGATAACCAACAGCTAAATGACGTACCCCAGATTCAGATCAGGCTACTGTTTGTCGTCGAGTTCGCGAAAAAAAAAATCGTCGCAATTCCACAAGGATATGATTACCTAGCATAGTTCTCTCTCATTGAAAAATAGTTGAAAATCATTTATTTAGCAACGTTCCCTCTACCTGTATAGATATAAGCATATTTTTAATTAGCGTTCTAGCAATACGTGTTACATTTCGATCGGTTATTATTATAATCTTCTTATCTAGAAGTATTATCTAAATGGTTAATCGAGTGTGTCGATGTTATCCCTTTCTGGGATCGAATTTTTTTTAATTCGTTTAAGTGTATGAACGTTGCAAGGACTTTCCGCGATCTTCAAGATCGTTTCTTATCGCGTCGAATGAATCACAAAAGCGACGAGAGTTATAAATATTCAGGCGAGACGTCACCTGGGAATTGTCGCGACGAAAATTACGTTTCCTCTTGAATGATGGCAGAAAATCGACAACAGTACGAATCGTTGTAACGATCGCGTAACGGGCTCATGGCCCATGAGCTCGTCCTTTTTTATCTGGTCAAGTTTAATTGGCTGATACGTCGATTTCCCTGAAATCTCAATATAACGCTCGACATTCATCCAAAGGGAATGCACGAGCATCAGATGCCGATTTCTCCGAAAGGGAGAGCTCTCCGTAAAGCGATATGCATACCGAATACGTTCGTCAGGATTTCTAACTTCTTCTCCACGGTGCTCTTCTTGGAAGGGCGACACAAAAATGCGAATGTACCGTAGCCCTTTTCAAATGTGCACAACGCATTCTTTTTTTTTCTTCTTTCTCCTCTCTGCACTTTCTTTTTTGTCGTAACACTTCTAGAAAATTTCTGATCTTTTGCTCTTATAGTTACCGAAGACAGTTGGCTTCATAATAGAAGATAGAAACATTATTTCATCTAGGTATTCCATTTACATACGCGTAATTTATCAGAATATTTGTTCAACATTTTCGTAAATTTCATTGTTCGAAGTTTGAACTACATAGAGAGAATATTTTATCATCATTTTCCTCTTAATTCGTTTGATGTTTTTCAATTACATCACACTATTGTTAAGTTGCTAGAAAGATATGCGTATCATTAAACTATATCAGGCTATAATTGGTTAGATAGCAATTATATCAGTATCAAAGATGTTGACGCATAGAAACGATTAAAAACGATAACAAATTAAATATTACTGTGTAGAAATATTGCGAGTGAACACGATTTCTTTTAATAGAAGCATTAAGCTTATGGAAAATTATCAATCATAGAGGTTCCTTTGAAATGTTCACACACTGATTCTATTCTAAGGTAATGTAGAACTAATTAATGGGAATTAAGTGTTTTTTAACTTATGTATTTCGAGATTGGATTAATGTTTTTTTTTATTGATTAACCTGGTTGCGAGAAGAAACATAACTGTTACAAAGAAATAGAACGTTTCCATTGTCTGTAAAAAATGGCATAGAGATAGTAACATGGGTCTAATCGATACACGGCATCGTTTTACCGAACGATTGCTAACGGTGATCAATAGTTAGTTTCGTGTTGCACAACATAATTGATAACAATTCTCTTCAATGAGTGTCAAAAGATCGCGATAACGTTTCAATGGGTTAAGACTGTCAAGAGTTTATTACTTACGTCTTTGCATTTATGCCAAAAATATTTTTGGTAAACATTATACAATTAAAATTCTTTGTTATTTAAAGTTATTTGTTCATAGTCTTACGTACGAACTGTGCAACATTCAACTCGCAGATTCGATCAAACTTTTATCTTATTGCTAGCGAAGAAAAATTGCTTGCAGAAACGTACGTTTCTTATTTTTATATCAGAGAATACTCTATTCTGAGACAGCTTGGACCGCCCAATTATCGAACTTGAATTTCGCGGGCTTTCCATTTGATACGTAAATCGCCAGAGAGAAAGAGCATCCTCCGTATGCGTTTTGCGCGAAGAGATAGGATTGCTGGAAAGTTAAGAGCTTTTGCTCGGTCCGCACAGACACCTTCGTTCGCTGAACGGGGCATCGAGTTATCGGTATGTACACCACGATAATGGCATCGCATTCCATTCATATCAGCATCGCTCGTTCGCCACCGCAGCCTACCCGCTCTCTTGCCTCCCACTCCCTTCCCTTCTTCCCTGGCGGTGGGACGCTCGTATGCGCAGGCTCGTTCCATCGCGCCAGGCGCATCGTCGCGTCGCAAACCAAGACGCGACCCGAACACGCGCTCGATGTGAACGCACCTTTACGCGGCCGATCGTCATGCTGGCTTCACCTGGTGCGCATTCCTTCTGCAACTGTTGGAAAACGGCTCCCCGAGGAAACTTATCGAGAGAAAGAGAGAGAGAGAGAGCGCAGCTTGTTCGCGATCACGCCGATTCCACCGGCAGTGGGGGCTTTTTCCTATTTTATAATTAGATTTTTAGGCCTCAGTGGCGCGACTGGCGTGTATGCACGTTATGATCTTCGGTGGACGGTTTTAGTGGCAATAAGATTTGAAAATACTCTAGCCACACAGGTTTTGCGATATGGCTCAATGATGAAAAGATTGAAAATATTTTGAATATTAATGTCGTCTATCAGGAAGCAGAAAACTTTAGAAATTTGTTCACTATTATTGAGATTTTCATTTAACGTTTCCTTAATGTAGAACTTTGAACGATATTCCGTGTATTGAAGACAGTTTGATGTTTAGAAGAATGTGTTTAACGGTCGGATCAAAGAGCTCTGATATTCTTCTTAGTTCTGTGATTCTTTCCGAGAAGTATCCTGTTAGAAGGTAATTATTAATTCGTTGTTTATCTTTTTACGTGTTCAAGGAATTTAAAGATGTCAGGTTATCGTTATTTATCGCATTTCTTGTTTTATTACATACTTTAACAAGTTATTTATTTTCACATCATGCAAAATTAAATAATTCCCTATCGATTAAATGTCTTGCTTTGTTTCATCATTGTAGACAGTTTTGAATTTTGCAGTAATTTGAATGACAGTTTAATCTAGAAAAATTGTCTCGACGGGAACAAAATCTTTATACAGTCAACAATAATTATCTTTGTTGTTTCTTCGCTCGAACACGGAGGCTTTTGAATGTGAAGTATCTGTATGCTTGTAACATCTAAATATATTTCACCGTTTGGTGTATCGAAACGATAAATAGCAAACACAAAATATATCCAAACTTTCTCCACGGAGAATTCTTATATCTTACTGATAAGGTAACGGTGCCAGGTGCCGTTGTACAAACGTGCCCCCCCCCCCCTCTATACACTTCTCTGTGATTTATGCGTGTGCACTTATTAAATTACTATTTATAAACTTATTGAAATTTAGTAGTCACAAACGATATACATAATGTAATACTTATATAATACAAATTATAAATAACATATCTTTCTATCTATAATTGTAAAATACACGATGATCTCGAAAATGTTGGGAGAATGACCTTGAGAAAATTCCACGCGTATTAAATTAAATCTTTTCTTCATGTTTTGAGATTTAAACGATCTATTTGTATAATTTCTATCTTTAGCACATTTGATTAGAGAATATTTCATATAGATTGCTTAAATGTTTTTCATTTGTTCTATTTCCTTAAAAACATATATGTCGATGTCACTAAGGCCTAGTAGGATTCTTCTGGTGTCTAATTTGGTGGGGCGCTACAGCACAGCGCGAACCGGAATTATTATGACGGTATCAATCATTTCGTTATCGCGACATCGAAACAAACACACAAATATGTTCTACATCGCACGGCAATGCGCACGATTTGATTCTGTATAAGTTTCCTCGATGAGCCACTTCGTTTAATCGCAGAAAATCTCACGATTAAATCATAATAATTGATTGTCTGTTCGAGTGTTAATCGTTCTATGAATTAAAACAGGAGATAAGGAAAGGAATGGCAATTTATTTGTAATTTTTAATTTTTAACTTTTGCCTGTTATTATTTAAAAAATGAAATTGTGGAAGACGAAATTATGGCGTTACAATGTAATATTTTAATTTATTAATTACTTGTACACGTACGTGTGCATTCATTCAAACAACTTGTACATATTTATGAACTCGTTGAGTTTCAAACGTTTCTTTTTAATACGCCGAGAATGCATTGTTCACACGTGTCATTTTAATTCATTGAGAATAATTGTCAAAGAGTATAAAAAGAAAGCGATGATTCAAAGATCAAACTTCTTACACACACACACACACACACACACACGCGCGCGCGCGCATACTATATGCAAATGAAAAATAATTTCAAAGTAAGTTATACGTAAAAATTGTAAGGTCTAAAAAGATGAAATAAAAGAGGAAGATTTCTCGAGGAACTAACATGATAAAGATTTAGCATTTATAAAAATATTCTGATCACCTTACGATTACGTAATATCACAAGGCTGTGTGTTCATTTTTAAATTAGAGATAACTGATTGAATATTTGACATATATATGTATACATATATAGCGATAGTGATATACGATTTAGTCATATATCAAAAATATGACTTTGATTGAGCACGTGTGAAGTTACAGATTGTGGCGACTTCTATTGGTGAAATTGCGTACTGCACGTATAGTTGCTGGCTCTATATGAGCTGGTATACAAGTTAATCCTGCGCATAATTCGTACATTTTAAAAAAGATTTTTCGATGGAATTTAAAAGTATTTCTTTCGTTTGATGTTTCGAACAATCTCGATACGAATAACAATTTCTGTAATAAAATCGCACAAACAATGTCGTAAACGTGGATATATACAATTAGGTATTTTGTTATGAAATCATTATTTAAAATAACTTCAATAATATCTTCATTTATTATAATGGAATTTTGTGTGTGTGTGTGTGTGTATTTGTATCTGTATCATATTCATGATGATTGTGTAACGAGCAGAGTTCAACAGTCCTTATACGAATGTAATTAGAATTGTTTTATTAGCCATTAATGTGAAAGCAACTCTTAGCTTTAGAACTCATAGTCAATCTAAATATATGCTCGATTATAATTCCAATTGCGAGATTGATAAGAGGGAGACGAAATAATCAGGAAAGAGCAATGAAAGATGACGCATTGAAAGTAAGAAAAGGGGAAATTGACGGAAGGAGAGGAATGCCCGAAAGGGTGCAGCGGGTCACGTGTATATAGTCGGCCCCTTACATTAGCCGTGAATCCTCCTTTTCCTTTTCATCCTTCCCTTCTTCTCTCTTTCTCTCGGGAGCCACGTGCGCCCCAAGAAATTCCTCTTTTGTATCCTTCAGCCTTTGTTCGGCAACAGCTGTCCGGCTGAAGAAATGCTTTTCTCCATCGTCAGTCTGCTTACTGCTGATTCTTTTCCCTCTCTGTTCGCTACCACGTCTAAGTATGAATTAAATTATCGATTCTCTGCCTTCTTTTGTCGATTCGTGCGAGTAAGAGATTAAGAATCACGATTTAACGCGAGAACGTCAACTAACCATTTAAATGGTGTCAATATTTTCTTCGTAATCATTAATTCGTAAATTGCCTAAAATTCGTAAAATTTTGAGGGACAGATTATTACTTGTTATTATAAATATGTAATTGTATTTATTGAAGAAATATTGGAGGAATCCAGTTAAACTTGAGGAGATTCATACCGAACCCAATTTCATAAATGCTTTAATTTTAGGTATTTCCAACCAGTCAGTTGCCAAAGACTATTTCTTTTTTATCAATTTTCAAGTAACATTTCACAAGCGTTAACAAGGTAACAAGGATTAAAAGGAACGTGCCAATCGATATATCACCGGTATATCTACGTAGAAAAGAATCCTAAGACAGAATGAAATTTACTAAATGTTATGGAAATGCGGTTCCTTCAGGGAGACAGAGAGAGAGAGAGAGAGGGGGGGAGAGAGAGGGAGAGAGGGAGAGAGAGAAAAGTTGTCACAAATTCCATTTCCTTTCATGGAATGTGGCTCACCATTCCTCCCTACGTCATTCCATTCCGACGGCAATGTTTAAAAGTACATCGAATCATGATTCTCTCTACCCCCGTAATTTCCTCATAAATCATCTCGAAAATTTCCGAAGGAAACGGTTCTGCATTCGTGCCCTTAACATTCGCCGGAAGACGTTGCTTTCGAAATTTGCCGCGGTTGCGTATTCAGAAGAAAATGCCACGAATGCGTCCAATTACAAAACACCGCGGGCATTCCTGAACAGATCCGTACGCATAGTGGCCCGACACTGGCTCCGCGCGGCTCTCTGCTATCTATCCCTCTTTCTTCGTTCCTCGTCCGATGGTATGAGCGGCGGAGAGTAGTTGGCGCACTATAAAAGGGGGCCCTTCGCTCGGAGCGGGGCCCCGCGGATCGGCGTGCAGCGTTCAGATAAATATGCGGGAGGGGCCGGAATTCCTCACTCGGCTGCATTCCAATCGCTCTTCCTCCTCCGCCATCTCACCACTACCACACACACAAACACCTCCCCGTCATCGTTATTTGCAGCCTCCGCCGCACACTACCTCTGTCCCGGCCACGCAGCAACAGAACAACCTAGCGATCCCAGTATGTAATACCAACGAATACCAGTACCACCGGTGACAATAACAATAACCACGCGTGTCCATAATAAGCTTCTGAATACCCTGACAATAGGTGTATATACGAAGGGGTTGAAGTGGATCAGCTTGGATTAGCTTAGATTAGATGCCTCTTGTGACTTTTGTAATCTGTTTTGTTTCCTTGCGGCTGAAGGGAGCGATATTTTTGGTAATAAGGATGTTTCGCTATTACTAACAACAGGGATTGTATTTATATCTCACGGTGAATTTGCGCACGGTGTTGCAACATCGTAGGGCAAAATTTGTTATTTAAATATCTATTCGTAAATGAATTTTTATGACAAGGAACAAATTCATAATTGCATACCTACTTACATAGTTCTATGAAGCGTTTCTCGCGAGATGTTGCACTGTGATACTATGTTACGTTACTATCGTATGGTTATAATATATTTGTATGTATATATACCCGATACAAAGTTACAGTATCGATAATGATTCGCAAATTCGCATGCAAGTATGCGTTACTGCTGTTCGTCGTTTATGGACTGTCTTTATTTTCTCCCTTCTCTCGTAATTTTTGCGTCCCTTCCTCGTGTACTAAAAAGGTAGATTCTTTTCCGGCTTTTACAGCACCTATAAACGTGTATATATGTACTCGAGTACCGACGTAGAACTCACGAGTACGTGCAAACCGTTTCGCAGGAATTATTATTGTAGGTGGTGAATCTTCCATTAAAACGCATATACAGGACCTCTAATACGAAGGCTGACCCTTTTGGCCGAAGATCTCGCTCCTTTTGCCGCGCTGGCATTCCTTACCAATATTTCTCGAAGAGGAATTCCTTAATGATACACGAGTGCTGCGTGCTTCGTGCTTGCTGCTTCGTTCTTCGCTCCCTTCTGTTGGTACACGTGCGTGATTTGCGGCCTAGAGTCAGGTCTCGATGGAGAAAGTGTTTATTCGGTTTCCTGTCATACTCGTCTGGGATTTTTTTCTTCGTCGCTAAAATCGTTCAGACGTATGACAAATCGCGTACAAGGCCACGTTGTACTTTCGAGCTATTTTAAAGATACATAACATTGTGTAACACATAGACCACCTGCTTGATCCTGTAAAAGGGTAATCGAACATGTTTTAGAGCGGCCTTTTTAAATGACATTATAAATGTGATCTTTTTATTCTTACTTGACATACGTTTATATCAGACATATCGATGTTTATACTATTATTTTTCTAAATGGTAGGTCTTCGAAAAGATAGGAGACCGACTTTTAAGACCCATTTCCATGCCTAAGTCTTAATAGCGTGGCATCGACGAATTAAAAATATTTGTCATGGATTACCCGTATTAGCAAAACGTATTCAACGTATCAAAGAAGAAAGTACCATAGAAAGCACTGAAAAGAGCTCTGTGTTCGCAAATCCAGAAAGTCCACATAGCATCTTACGACAGTGCTAAATGACCAGGAGGTGACTTCCGCTCATAAAACGACGGAGAATAATGTATCCGTCCGACGCATAATATCCGAATAACGTAACACATGTCAGTCGAGAGACATTCCAATCGACTCATGGAACGTCTCTAACCGGAATTCGTTCGGAACGAAAGAAGATTCCCGCGTCGCGTCGCGACGGACATGTCCAGCGGAGCGTGGCGTAAAAAGTCAGCTAAAGCGGAAGAGATTTCGGGATGTGCCATGCCGGGAGGACGAGGAGGAAGCGACTCGAGAGATCTTTCGAGGCAGAAAAAGGAATGATAGATACGTAAGGGAGATGCAAGCATCGAGGTAAGAAGAGCTGCGCCTCGTGGAGGTGGAGAGCGAGCGATGGAGGAGGAGGAGGAGGTGGAGGTGGAGGAGGGGAAAAATAAGAGGCTCTTTCCGCGAGGCGAGCGAACCGGCTCGTACTCGATAGCATCTGCGGAGCCTCCGACAATAATAGTGTGGACCGAGAAATATGCGCGCGGGGCCCGAGCCCTGTGAATCCTTCGGCGGTTTTGGGGTGGCGAGGTGGTGCACGGAGGCAGAGCCCGCCTGGTGGGGCGAAATTCTCCGATGCGTAGCGATGGAATCGATCCGGTGCCTGTAATTCCCGAGCAATTCGTCCTTTCGATCTTTCCCTTGCTTGCCACTTGCGTATCGCTACTTTCATGAAAAATTCTGAAATTTTGGTAACGTACAATGTCCACGTTCTAGAGAGGCGATATTCTCGTACAAATTGGTTCCACGAATGTAGGATAGAAAAATATGTCCTGGAACACGAACTTTCTAATTACTTTACAGGCAGATAGTCCACTCTATTTCTTGCGAAGGTTTTTTTGTAAAAATGTTTGCTCTTATACAAATACTTGAGTCATCGTTTTAATGGAAACTACACGAGAAGGAAGAAAAATAGTTTCCAAAAAAGCTTGGTATAATTACCTGGAATTCGTAAAATGTGCATAATTTAGAGGGATGCAAGACTGAATTAACGTTATGAAAGTATAATAGGCACGAGTTACGGATCAGCGATGATAATGAAATAAATCGGTAAGATGTGCAAAGGCAGGAGAATTGGTCCCATCACTACTGGTACGGAACGGGCCTTCTGACGGAGAGGGGACATACACCAAGGTCCACCGGGCCTGTTCTTAGATGATCAGAGACACGGCTGATGGGCCAGTAGTGGCCCCAGAAATTCCAACAAGGACGAGGCATAATGCGCGACTCAAGGTCGGTTCTACTACCGACCAGAGAGTCCGAGATGGGACCACGTTCAGCAGGGTCGTACTGTGACCTCGTCAGGCCTTCCTTCCCCTCCTCTCCCGGTTCTCGAGCCCCTACTCCGTCCCTGCTGTCGTCCCTTACAGGCTGGGCTCCGCCAGCGACAGGATCGTGCGCTCGCCCCGCGGCGCCCTGCATATCAGGCCCCTGCATACCACCACGACATTCCGCATCGCTGAAAAAAATGTACGCCCTCCGGGGGTAGGCTCGATGACGAATACCACGGTGAAATTCGAGACGCGACCTCGTCGACGCGTCGTCGTTCGGCTATTCGACGAAACTATTCCGCCGGGTATACTAGTTGTTTACACGCGTGGAAAGGAAATTAACGGTTCTTCTTCGTCGAATGTCGTCGGTGTTTTTCTCCTCTGCAATGGATATTTCGATCGGTGGAAAATATTCGACGTGGAAATATAGGTCAAGAAAATTTCTATCAACGAAAGAATTTTTAGTTGGATGGAACTTTCGAGAGGAAAAGATAGGGGATCGCTGAAGATGAGAAGGCCTAGGGAAGGAGCAAAATTTCGACACGCGATATCGTAAATATTCATGGTGCGTGAGCGAACGCAGCACGTGTGTGTACGTTCTAGTATCAATTAGATTCACTAGGAACGAATACCGCATGAAATGTATGGTATCTGAAAGGAAGAGGCATAGTGGGGGGGATGCGGAGAACGAAGAAGGTAGAAATTGTTGGGTAGCGAAAAGAAGAAAGAAATAGAGGGAGGATAGGAAAAGCAGAGTGGGAGTGGGGGGCGCAAGGGCTCGATTGCGACGGTCCTGCCGGGCCTCAGGATGAGGCCCGCCTTTTTACACCGACTAAGAAAGAGCCGCTTGAGGCCACCGTGGTTGAAGCGAGATAAATGAAAAGACTATGGAAGGAGCAGACGGAAAGTGAGGAGAGGAGGAACGCCTATACGGAGATTGAGAGAGGTAGGCTTCGCGCGTGTGTGCGTGCTCGAGTGAGAAAGAGGCAGAGATCGAAGGATTAAACGGAAGAAGAGAAAGAGAAGGAGAGAAATAAAGGAGTAAAAAGGAAGGATGTTGGATAGGATGGTAGGGGGAAGGGTGGTAGGTAAAAGCAGGATGGAAACGAGAAGGGAAGGAGAGAATCGACCGGGTGGTGCAAGAAGCGAAGGAAGAGAAGGCAAAAAGGAGGAAAAAAGGTGGGATCCCTTAAAAATTGAGACCCACAGAGGTGGGGATCGGAATTTCGGGCCCCGTAAACCGGCCAGTCTCGAGGAGGCCTTCGCGAAGATGAGGTGAAGAGAAGAGGAGATAGACATCCGACGGGATAGAAGAAGAAGAAGGAGAACGAGAAGGAGAAGAAGAAGAAGAAGAGGAAGGCGAGGGCGAAGAGGAAAACGACGAGGAAGAAAAAGGCGGAGAAGAAGGAAAGGAAGAAGAGTATATAGGAGAGGAAAGAAAGAGACGGCAACGATCACGACGATCACGACGACCACGACGACGAAGAAGACGAGGAAGAAGAAGAAGAAGAAGAAGAAGAAGAAGAAGAAGAAGAAGAAGAAGAAGAAGAGGAACCGTGCCTAGTCTACTGTGTACCCGGCATGGACCGTCAGTACACACTCTGCGTACTCGTACCGGCGCACCAGTACCGCACCTACGTAAACAATTACCATCAGCAGGCGCATCAACAGCGACTGCAACAACACCAACGCCAGCAATATTCAGAGCAGCAGCGTTCCTGCAAACAGCCTTATCAGCAGGAGCAAATTTACGAGAACGTCGTGTCCCAATATCGAATGAGAATGTGCTACCACAACGACTACGAGAACGACGAGCAGATACAGAGGTTCTACTGGGAACAGTGCTACAGACGTGATGACACCGACGCCACAGCATACTATTACTGTGAATACGTAAGGATCCTTCCAGGATTTTCGCGTGCCTCGTGCGTTACTCGAATCTCTTGGAATCCGTTGAAGTGAAATTCCACGTCCGGCGTATCATCGTCAACGAGTTTGTCATCGATCAGTGTCTTCCTTTCCATACCTCTAATATCTCATATTTCGTTCAAACGTGTTCCTTTGAAATATCTCTCTGTCTCTCCGATCTCACGTGTCTCTAGTACCAACATACGATTCGCTGATAATATCGAATAGAAATTTCGAATCATTCGCTGTTTCTTTCTTTCGCATTTACATGTCGACTACGAGAGAAAGAGAGAGAGAGAGAGAGAGAGAAAGAGGAAGAGAAAGAGAGAGAGAGACCTCGAAAACGAACGGTAATTGGAAGTACCGGAGCTCGCTTCGAGAACTCTTTTCGAGAATAGCAAAAGTGCGAAATTCCATAGAGACGCGACACGAGAGAGAAACGGAACGAGAAACGTTGCCATGAATTCCGAATGTTTCTCTCGCTACCGATCGAGTACGTTCTTTTATTTCCTTCTGTTTTACGACGTTGAACCCGCGGAAGAATCCGAACTGCAGGATCGTCCGGCACTCTTAACACTACGTAAATCATGTGTAATGGTATTTCCTTGTTTGAAAATCGAAAGAATGCTGCCGCGGGCAGTTGCGTGGCTTCTATCGGATTTCGATGCGTGATCGAGCTGAAAACGCGAAACGACGTGCTATTGCCAACGTTACTTTTGACCGCAAAATTCTTAACTGTTAAGTATTGCGAAGTGCTACACGCGCATTTGCAATTTAATTTATCCGAGGATCCGCATCGATTATTCGATTGTTCGCTTGCATTATTAAAATCGGCTGTATGTTTAAAGTAAACTCAATGATCGAGAATCGAAATGTTCGAACGATCAAACGAATACGTTAGTGCGGATGCGGTTGGTTCTTTGGATCTCGTGACTTTTATAAGTTTATGACAGGAATTTTGTTCTTTACTATTTTGGAAGAACGATGGATCGTAATTTTAACAATGCTGTTTGCAACTGTGTTACAGGCGAAAAAGGAGATCTACGATGTGAAGCAACAGAGGCTATGTCTGGCCCAGGATGAGTACAATCACCTTAACAACGCTTTAACGACGCTCGGCGCTTCACGTACAAGCTGTGAGTACACCTTAATATTTATATACCTTGTAGAATTTTTTGATATTCAGAGTATAGTTCAACGTGGAAAGTAATGATTTACTTGGAACTTGTGGCGCGCTAAAAAATCGTTCGCTTGTTTACACGCTCTGTGGTACACGATATTCTCAAGTAAAATTATTTTAGAATAAAAGTATTTTTATCTACATAGATCGAGCGTATCGAGCGTACTTTGTGCCTTTCTTTTCATTCCTTTACAATTGAATCATTCTTCCAAATAGAATACAGTAAAATTTTGCTACCATAGTGATTGGGAGGGTATTTCTCGTTTTCCAAATAATTTGCTAATGTCGTGTTCGTTTGTTTGTAGAATGCAAAGTCAAATAAACGCAACGATATTTTTTATACCTTTTCATTCAGAGTTCATTGTTATTTTCCACATATAGGGTTAATAAAGAATACGTCGAACGAAAAGGTAATGATTGATCGTCTATCTCGTCTACAGTGTGCTCCAGTTCAAGTTCATTGAGTACCAAGTACGATCCGGATCTTTTGAAATCGGACGTCGCGCTCGCGAGGAGTCGAGTTTCCCGGCTGAAACGAGAACTCGAACAGATCCGCGCTGAAATGAACTGTACGCAACGAGGAGTAGACACTCTCGCAAGGTATGTTGTTATTGTCTTCTTTCAATAGTTTACATCAGACATCTAGCGCAACTCGTGGAAATATAGATTTACCGAAATATTATCTATAGTTCGATCGTAACAGAACGAATGATTTACCAAAGGCACGAGTTTCAATGTTTCGTGTTGTTTTTGATACAGCGTCGAACAGAAATTGAGCGGACATCATGGCGGTTGTTACAACATCACGGAGGCCCAGGCGATCATGACGGAGCTTCGAAACATTCAGAAGTCGCTGAGTTCGGGCGAAAAGGAGAAAGCTGAGTTGATGCAGTCTCTGGCTCAGTTGAAGGACGAATTGACGAGACTACAGCTTTGCGAAGGTAGTCCCGAGGCCAGCACTCTTAGCTTACCTCAGGAGAAGCTTAGTACAGCGTCTCAGACCGATCTCTCCGGTGAATTGGTTCCGATCGGTACTCGTCTGGCCGAGATGGCACGGATGAGGTTGCAGTACGACGAAGCAAGGAAAAGGATACAGCATATACAACAACAATTAGCGGACCTCGAGGAAAAAGTAACTCCTGGTCAGACAGAAAGCGACAAGGACAAGTTGTTGCTGTTCCAAGAGAAAGAACAGTTGCTTCGAGAGTTAAGGAGTATCACTCCACGCACCAGAACGCAACAGGATATGAAGAAGATCCAGAGTGAGATCCGTCGCCTCGAGCAAGATCTAAACAACGCGCTTGAATTGTCGAACAAGACGATTACGGATCGCGTGCGACTGCACGAAGAGAAGCAACTGCTGTTGCAACAGTTGAGGGACGCTTTACGCTCGATGGCGATGCTCGAGGGTCAATTGAAGACTCTCAGTGCGAGCACGCTCTCGGTGAGCAGCAGTTCCAGTCTTGGAAGCCTTAGTACGACCAGTAGCAAGGGTTCGCTTAGCTCTGGGTTGAGCTTCACTGATATTTACGGTGGTCCTCAGTGTCTGGGTCCTGTCAGCTCTCAACAGGAGCGACCAGTCGACATGGTTGATCTACATAGACGAGTAGAAAGATTGCTCAGAGGATCGGAGCAGAATAATCTCGTCAGTACGCCTTCTCCGGGACGATCGCAGCCGAGTTTGTCACCAAGATCGAGTCTGTCCAGCGTCAGTCCACCGGTCTCGCCGCTTTATGAGAATGCCCCGATGGGCCCACCACCTGCGTATGAACACGTAGAGATGCAGAGAAGACAACATCAGAGACCTACAACCTCGTCGAATGCTCACTTGGATGGAAATCAGCTAGAGGACCGTTTGGCGGAGCTTAGGCTTACTCAGCAACAAACGTCGACCCACGAACAATCCTGCGTTGGGCCTCAGGATCGTCTTAAGTTGGTCGGAGGCCCACATCCACCTGTCGAATTGCAATCTGGAAATATGTCCCAAGGAAGCGGCCTTGGCAGGCCTGTATGCGTTATACAGCATCAAATGTCTCCGCAGGAACCACCGCCTCTTTCGCCTATCAGCGAGACACCTCCTCCAACTGGTATTCGTTCGAGAGCTAGCAGTTCTGGTACGAATACCAGGTCCGTCTCGGCTGCTGTTTCCGACGAAAGTGTCGCGGGTGATTCGGGAGTATTCGAGGCTTCTAATCGAAGGAAACTGCCTGGAGCGATTGGCGATGTCAATTCGTTGGCGCTCGGCGAGATGAGCCTAGAAACGGCACAGGTGCAAATTAAGCTTAGGTTGGTTTTATGTTTGTATAATTCTGTTTCATAGTTTGGAGATCGAAGAGCCATATGAGATATGTAGGCGAAGAATTGGGGAAACGTTTGGTTCGTGCTTCTGTGATCTCATTCGTCATCCGTGAGTGAAGTGATAACTTACAGTGACAGTGACTTATGTAACAGACTGGAAGAGTTTTCTCCTTTAAGGAAGTCTAGTCGAAATTAGTTTATATCTCATATGGTTCCTATCTTGTAAGAACAACAACGTAAGTGCCTAACTAAACAATTTATTTGTTTAGATATTCTGTAAGTGACGGTTTGCTCCATGTTGGAATCGAACGTGCCAGAAATTTGGCTGCACTTTTTATACCTAACAACGCGCAAGTGTGAGTATTTATCTAATCGTATTTTCCTGTTGTTCGATTATTTGAATTCAATTATAATGCACGTGACTGTCGGAAGAAAAAAATAATTTTTTTTATATATTTAATGTTAAGATAATTTGTTCGATAAATCTTTGAAAAATAATAAAAAATTATGGTACTTTTTATAGAACTGAATGGAAAGAACTGGCACAAATTATTTTAACTGTTTTTTTTATTTAAAAATTGGAAGTGTTCTCGGATCCTTCCTTTCTCTTTTTAATCATTATGATATTTCCTTTAATCCGAATAAGAGTATAATATAAGAACATAATTTTTTGGTCGTAAAGTATCTTTATGTAAATGAAACGACATTTTACAAATAAGAAACGTTTTCAGCAAGACATAAATATATGCGATATTTAGAGTCACGTCGACGAGCCCGTTAGGATGAAAATTAAAAATGTTGAAAAGTAACAGTTGTTTTTTCCCTGTTTGCGCTTTAGGTATATAAAGGCTGCATTGCTTCCGATGCAACCGCCCGTTAATCACATGTGTTGTACGAAACCTGTTGTGGATCTGCGCAAACCAACCTTCGGTGAAACATTCCCGATTGCAGTACCACTCAACAAACTATACACGAAGACATTGCAAGTCAACGTTTGGTGTACGGGCAACGAGTCTGAGGAGTGCTTGGTACGTGTGTCTTCCGGCTCTTTCTTGTTTCTTTCCTTTGAATATCAAGATGGCAATAAAGTATTGAAATCGTTGAATACTTGTCTAACGCACGATAAGATTCTCATCAGTTACCAATTTATTGACAATTCAATGGCTTTTATAATGGCGTTGAATGCAGGCATAATAAACAAGATATGATCGCTTACATATTTTTTTGTAACGTGATATGCTTTTTACGAACCTAAAGTTCATTTATCTTTAATATCTTTGTTTCGTCTATTTCTACTAAACAAGATACGATAAAAAGTACTGTAAACTGTACTGGTTTACTTAAACAGGAGGAATCTTTCGATAGCAAAATATTCATTTGATAATGTCGGTGTATATTCTACTATTCTATACTAGGCGTTCTCTTGCCTTTGAAGATCGACAACGTTAAACTATTGTAATTAAGAGGTTTAGAATATACCAATTATACTCTTATTTCTAATCCAATGTACTTTTTCCAACTGGTTAACTTGACCCTTTTCATTTCAGGGATCCGCCCAAGTGTCCCTTGCAGACTTTAGTCCAGAATCGCCAAGCGTGAAATGGTACAACATACTTTCCTTTCGCTTCATGCAACCATCCGACAGCCCGAGCACTAGCACCAGCAATAGCAACAGTATTTCCATCAGCGTAGCGAGGCAGGCCAAACACGACAAACAAGAATCAGACTTATCGGTATACCGTGCTGGACAGAATGCGAAAGAAGAAAGCAGCGACGAGAGCACGATTATCAGCTCTCAAACGTCGACTTTGACGAGAAATCAGGGATGCGACGAACTGCAAACGGCAATCTCGTTAAGGCTGGAGGAGCTAGCCAATTGCTTGGGAAGTCCTGAAGAGGAGGATGAGAACGGTGGAAGTGAAAGCGGAAGCGAAGACAGTGACGAGGAAGGAATCATTGTAGAATTTACGATGGAAGATAATGTTTTGGAGGATGTGTTAGAACACGAGGTAAATACTACTTTAAAGTACCTTCTGGTATATAATTTTCTATGGATAGTTGCCGTTAAATATTCTCGAAGCATTTGTTGTAGATTGCTTTCTAAATTTGTACATTTTCATTATAAATAATTATAGGAGGACGAGGAATTAAACGAAGAAGCAAGACAAACTCAGGACAAAGAAACCAATACTGAGTGCGTTTTCATCCCAGAACAAGGAAAACAGAGGAAACTTTCGGCAGCCGGTGTCGTTTCTAGTGTTATGCACGATGATAAAAATTCGATCGTAATCAAAAGAAGCCAAACGTTTTCACCCAGTGCCGCAGTCAGCAAAAATCATTATATTTGTCGGGTGAGCATTGCTTTCTTTTTTACAATATTGTCCACAATTTTTAGACGTTTGGTCAAGTAGTCTAAAACTTAATTTGATTATTTATTGCGATCGATGTTTCGTATTACAGCTGAATCGTAGCGATAGTGATAGTAGCATGCCACTTTATCGCAGAGGTGGACCATTTCAACGAAATTCAGTAGAAAGACGGTCTCTTCGATGGCGAAGACCTTTGTCTGCTCTCAGTTGTAAAACTGCCTCGAAAAAGTCTACCAATTTACCACCTACCGCTAGAACCTCACTGGATCTTGAATTGGATCTTCAAGCACAGCATGCTAGACTGAACAATCTCCAGGACGAGCTGAGTAGATTGCGAGAATTGAAGCAAAGGTTAGAACAAGCGCGCGAGAAGGGAGACACAGACTTTGCAACGTGGTTGTTGGAGGACCACAAGTTCCAGAACCTGATGGCACAAGCCGAAAGCGGAAAAAATGGCAAAAGTGCCGAGGATAAAAGAGTAGAGAAGATGTTGAAGAAAACTTCGAAAGAAATCTACAAACTACGGAAAACAAAAGCTGGGAAAGGAAAACCTGATATTATTTCGTTCAAGTATGTACATCGCTGTTTAATATATAATATTTGAAATTTCTAATTTAAATTATTGGAAAGGAAAATGATGCGGAATTTCTAGCGTCTAGATTAAAATTATTCGTCTACTTCTTGACCAATCTTTTAAAACGTTAACTTATACCTTAAAACGATATTCGATAAAGACATACAATAAAAAGTTACATCCACTGGAAATGTTAACATATAACATTTTTAACATAACTTCAATTTTGCATTTTAGAGAAAAGATGGCTTTCTTCACACGTGTTAATCTCAATGTTCCTGTACTTCCACCCGAGGATTCATTGTGTGAGAATCCATCGTCACCATCACCATCACTCATTCAGCACAGGAGACACGCCTCGGAACCAATTGCCACTGAATACATGGTTACTAAGTTTGGTGCTCAAGGTGTTTCAAATTTGACCACACGGTCAAATAGTGTTCCTAGCGGGAATGCGTCCGCGGTGAAGACTGACGGTGCCGCGACCAATAACACGACTGCGGTCACGAACGTGATCGAGGACGTTCCGGCGAACAGTACAAATAAATCTGTGAACGCGAAAGGTCGATCTACCGAGGCGAATGTGCATTGTCAAGAAAATGGTCAAGGTAGTGAGAGCCCAAAATCAACCGAAGAAAACGATAGTGAAGAGCCAAGGAGGTACGAATACGTCGTCGACAGAGTTCTCGGTGTCGAGGTGTAACGTTTACACCCATTATTTTTGCCAATAGTCAAATCGTTCGAATCGTTGGATAATTAATGCGTACCCGTCTGGTGACTTTCAAACGGAAACGGAGGATTGAAAAAAGAACAGGAGAATGTTGTTGTTTCCTTAATTTTTTCGAATTCTAGGTGCCATGCACGACGAGTAAAGAAAAATTAGACGAAGAACGTTTATCGAAGAACATTTGAACGGCATACACATAGTGATGCTAGTGACTAGTATAACTAGTACAATAAATTGAACGATATGTTGCTGATATTTGTTATTGTTTTCTTTTTTAATTATTGGTTATCGGCAACACGATGCCTTGAGAGAGTCATTCTAGAAAAACTTTCGAAGCGATAGAAAAAAATGCGCGAAACAAGCGCTCTGTACATATGAGAACCGTAAATTATTTAAATGAGATTTTATGCGAGAATTATTTAATTTCAATCGATTCCATCGGGTTCCTCTCTTGTATCCCGGTTCATTATTTTACGTTATATCGCTTTGCTCATTTTCCCTTGCATATTCCCTCTTAGCATACACGGCCCCCACCGAGCAGCTGGACTGCAATATTGAAAATGTAATAAACGAAGAAAAAAGAAAGTAAAGGGAAAGAGGAAAAGGCTGTCGCCCTGGTTGGCTGAACTCTGCCTCGATTCCATTACTGCCATTTCTTAACGTGTTCGCAATTGTAATTTCGGATACTCGTCCTTTTGGCTACATCGAACGATATGATAAGTAAGTGTCTTTTTATTGTGTTTTTAGCAATGAGTTGAGTTCAGCTATGTTCCGTTTCGATTAGATTATTCTCACTCGGCTCAAAGCCGAGAAAATTGTTACAAAATGTACTAACGTCGTGAAATTGTTGATCCTTTTATTAGTGAAAGAGATATAGCGAGGTCATAAAATTAGTCACAGTTGAAAATACACGATCTTCAACATTTTTGAAACAAAATTTTGAAGAAGAAGGAAGAAGATCTAAGGGGAGAGATAAGGCGCTTGAGCTTTGCCGAAAATGTAAGATGTCAACTCAGAATTAATTCTTCCTTTACAACTGTAGCTTTATTTTTACCAATACAGTGATTATTATGAAATAAAAAACGACGGATGTTAATACCGCGTAATTTTAATGTATGTCTACTTGATGCTTTAACTTATGACCTCATTATATGACGGTACACGATATTGATACAAGCATCTACATGTACACCTATGTATTTGCGTTAATTCTTTAATATATCCAAATGCAGAGTCATTTACATTTTATCGATTGAAAAAATAATTAGGTGTATCCGTAGTAGGAATTAGCGATTACTTGAATTTAACTTTAATATTTCTGTACCATTTTTGCGTGTATATCGAGGAACCTGATAGAGATTGAATTTTCTTTTGGAGATTAGTAAAAATCTTCGAAACAACAATCATGTAAATAACTTTGTATATACGCATCGACAATCATGTTTGCGCGTTTATAAAATATAAATATATATAGATACGAATTATATACATATATCCATGTATTTACGAGTGCATGCGCGTGGGTCTATATGTTGCAACATATGTTATGCGTATACATGTATGTATGTATCTATAATGCGTATAGGACAGAAAAATTTATGCGATAAATTTGAATGGTCCACGAATGCATATTTTTATAGTAAAATACGAGTACAACTTGTACAACAGCTCTTATTACTTCTTGGCAACGCAGAGGAAGAAACGGAAATAGTCTGTTTTGTAATAGAACTACGTTATCAAAGTGCAGAACCTATTACGTATGTATGTATTTAATTAACGTGTTGCATTAACGTATTGTAAACCAATGTGACGTTATGTCTTACTGCGTTAAAATCAAGTATAACAATGGTATCGATGACAAATGTTAAACGATGGGTTGACGATAGTAACTAAACGCGATTACGATGGACGACAGTAAAATAAAAAACAACGATAATGCTGTTAATAACGATATCAATTATAATGGCAATGTAAAGTGGCGGCAATGAGTATAATAGAACATGAAATATGAATCATGGTACTGATATCGATAAGAATAGTAATAACGATAATAATAAGTTCGTAATGAAATATACACATACACAAACACGTACATCCTCCGAGAAACAACCACAATATGACTTGTAAGTAATGATAATGATTTAAATAGTAGTGATTCATATGATAACGATTAAAAGAAAAAAAATACAGTATATATATTCTTGCCATATTATTTTGTATCGTAAATTTTGTTTCTCAGACTTTTAGTGATTAATATACTTCTTTTAACTCCTGAACCGTTTCATGTGACTAACTACAGCAATGGTGCAATAAAATTATTCTAGCAAAGTAGTCCGACTAGTGCGAAGATTCGACATATTTTCAAATTTGGAATTTGATATAACGCAGCTATTTAAATGTTCGGAACAAAATTTCCGTAGAAATATTTTATTCGCCATTATATGGAATAGTGAAGTAACAAGCATGAATTTTTTATAATTGATATTAACACACTATGTAGTTTACGATTTCCCACCATCATAAGTTTTATCGAATTACTAAAATTTTGTTTTAGTATATTCATTTTCAAATCCGAAATAACTAAAGAATGTATCATTATTGGACATAAAATATTTCCAATTCTACGTCTAATGTCTATCAACTACGTTTCAATCGAAATATGTCATAACTACAAATATTACATGTAAACAGCGCTAATTTATAAATTTACAGTATTTCGAATATTATGTTTGCACCTCTGAATTCTAACTTGCTAGATACAGATATATGTAGAGTATATATATTTATCAAAGTGTTAAAAAGAAACAAAGGAAGTTGAAATCTTTGCACGGTATTAATGAAAATAACATAGAAGCAAAGAATTAAATATCCTTGCGCATGTTTGAAAATCACGCCGGCGCAGTGAACGAATACTCGAGTCCATTCGGATTGGCTGAACGGTTCAGTAGACTTGTGGACAACGTCTCACCCCTTTTAGTATAGCCGAGTGCATCCGGCGCGATGTTGTTGTGTGGTGTTTTGTGTACTGCATTGTCAGTTTCCTTCGGTGCGATCGTACAAATTCTAATATTTCTTCTGCAAAACTCGAACATCTCGAAAGTGCAAGCTTCCCTTCCGCCGGGAGCTGGTTAGTTTCTATTCCAGAGATACTATAGATTGAAAATATTCGATATCAAGGTTTTGTTGCGTTATACTGACTGATACAATAGGGTCTATGTACATGATAAGGATAATTATGATTAAAATATACTAGGAAGTTCAAATTAACTAGAAAGTTCAAATTTGTTTTCTTTTAATTTATTTGATAATACGATTAATTTATTTTATTAAAACATTTTTTAGATTCTGTTTAATTTTATCGCTCGTTCATATATTTTTCCTTACTTGTCTAGTTTATATACGAATATTTAAATAGTCGAACAAAAAATTGTAAGATTATTTGAATTTTAAGAACAAGATTTATCTACTTTGAGAGACAAGATACTCATTAAACATTTGTTCCACTCGCATATACGCGTATCGATTCTCATTCAATCGTTTCTTCGCTGGCGCGCTTTTTTTGAAAACGAGTGCGTTTATGGTAATACGTTTATCTCGCGAAGAAAGTTTACAATTCGTTCCTTGTAGAACCCAAGCTTTCATGACCACGTATATTATTGCAATGCGTGGATTATATTCACAATGTTTCGTGGAATGCACGAGTGTCGAACCACTCGGAATCGTGTCACTGAAGAAACTAGTTGGCAGAATCTGGAAGACGTCTTACGATATGTAATTCAGCGGTCAGCTGTGAGTGTTCGTCAACTAATCGATATTATTATCGACACCATGTTTTCCGCACCGGGAATCCCGATATACATATACATACAATATACATACGCACATGTGGATAGCATCAAGTTCTACGTAAGTACTATACAATTCGCTGACATACGGAACATTTAACACTGGTTTGAATCACGCTTCCCCCGAACATTCCCACGCAACCAGAACTATCTGTTGGATCCGAATAATGTTGAACTTGAATGCCAAAGACCTTTGGCTAACTACATCGGATCGCTTTATAAGCCGATATTTCGATGTAATGTAAATATACAAACTGTGTTTCATTCATAATAATATATAAAATAGAGTTTGACATAGATATGTGTTAAATAACACATAAACAACTCTAAATTTGACATTAATTTAATATATAGCAGAAATAAATTGATGTAAATAATATTTATCTCGCGAGCAGAACATCGATACATATATTAAGTGATTTGTATTGTCATATGTATATACTTTTTATCTTTATACGAATATTTAATTAGTAAATAGTAATAAATATAGTAAAGTAAATCGGGGTCGTTGTTTATAACTCAATTATATGAAAAATATAGTATTTGAAACTCTAAATTATTTGTTATTTTATTGGAAACCATTAATGAAAGCGACAGATTCCTAGAAAATAATTCATCTCATTTTGATATACACTTTTATCACGTTACACTATCTATACTGCAAGTACACATAATTACATTTTTGAGTTGTAAGGTTGGAGATAAAATGAGAACTACGTTTTCTTTAGAACATACATTTATTAATAGAAAGACACGAAATACAGGAAAATTTCACTAATAATGGTACATCAATGATACGTCACGAAAATAAAAATAAACTTTAAAATCTAATCTTCAATTGAAATTCGCTTCCTGAATCTCTACTCGTAATACCAATTAACAGTTAAGATAAAAATAATTAATCGAAATGATTGGTTATTTCGAAACGCATATGATATCAATTACATAGCGGTAACATGGTATCAAATCATTTCGTTTAAATTAAAAATGGCTGAACAAATATCCACGAGCTATTAATTAAAACAAAACGTTTCGTTCAGGATAATGAGCCGATTAGAGAACGTAATTAAAGCTCTCGCAATGAAGTTCGGTGTATTGCACGATAAATTGGAGTTGGATAACAGGTGAGAGTTTAACTAGATACGTGACCAGCAATAATTCGTAACAGTGCGCATCGGAAGGGGTTGTAAACGCATGGTCTCTAGCGGAATCGAACTGGTAAAGCCTGGAGGACTAATCAGAATCAATTTACATTATTTTCACCATAGGAACTCGGTTCCCTATCGATTTAACACTACCACCACCGGCTAAAAATATTCAAGGTGTACATAGCAAATCTTTACATTACGCGAGGCATGAAAAGTTTGTATAAGCGAGAAGTCACTATTTGCTAAAACACATAAAAAGGAAGCTTGTGTTGAAAGTTCTATATAAATACGTTAGGTTTAGACCCAGATGGCTTGATCGAGGAAATATGACGAGTGTATTAGAAAAGGAAAGGATTTTTTATATTCACACTGAACGACAGAAAGTAAAATAAAAGTTATAACGTTTAAGCAAGCAGTTCGTTGTTTCTTGCGTTTTATAATTTTCTCAAGAGTTCTTTCTAACGCGTTATTATATTTTACTTTTTATTTTTATAAACGGTAACGTATCGTCGGCTTTTTTAATTAATTCAGACGCTTGAAACGATTTCACTGACTATAGAATTTTCCAATTTAAAATTATTTTAACACATCGCGAGGATAACGATACGTTGTCTCCTTATAATTCATTTTGAAGTTTAATTCGTCATATACATCATATTCGTGGGTGAAATACGCTAGAGCATTAGCCAGTTTCAAGCGAAATTGAACACGTAGGTAGTTACCTATTCATTTAACGAAGTTCCAATAAAAGAGAATTCAATGACCTCGTGCAAACTAACGAGCAATTTATAGTCACGCAGTAGCATGACAAACTTTTTGACAGATTTTCTCCTTTTACCGGAAGTTTTTAACTAGTATGTATTCTAATTGGTTACTTCATAGTTTTTGAAGTCGTTAAAATAGTTCCCTACACTTTTTAGCGTGTCTTGCACATGAAAAACTAATCTATCACGATCAATATTAACTCAACAATCGGGATCACTTGTTGTCTCGATAATATCAAGCCAATTTTGTCGTTCCGTAAAAATTTCTAATAATTTTTAATTATTTAAATCGAATAATTATTAATGTTGTATATATATAATAATAACGTGTACATAAATGTTAGACGTTGAGACTCTTTCAAAAAACATAATTCAACCCAGAGACTGTGTGTAGCCTAATCATAAAATCACTGTCAGCAAAGTATGCGAAGCAAGTATGGATGATACTTCCGGTCCGGAACTGCATATATCTTTTCCTTATTTCTACTCTTAAAATTTACTGGCGAAGTTTGATCGTTTAAAGTTGAAACACCCTGTATATATATATGTACGTGTATCCAGTTTAATGGTGGATGTTTTCGATCAAGTTCGTCTACTTGTTATATTAATGTCACACTGTCTCGTAAACGATTTGCATGACTAAAGGTCATTGCCCTTGTCGACGATAAGTTCCTAGGAAAGTGAAGCTTTCACGCACCACCGCTTCACGTTTGTCTGCTCCTCTTTCATAGCTATGCGGAAGTAAATATCATGTAATTTGAAATTACATAACGTCGAAAGAATATTTTAATCGCGAGATATCCTGCACTGAAACATTGAATTGAAATTTCAAAGTATTTATTTTGTATTATTTTGCGTATATTAATTTTGCGCTTGTTTTTTTTTTGAATAAAATTGACATTAACAGCTATAAGTGCAAGCAAAGCGATTATTTATATAAAATCATGTTATAATATTTAATTCTGGATCAATTTTATTTCGGATGCTTTAGCGAAATGTTTTACGAGAGTATACTTGTCAACGAATAACAGTTACGATTCAAACAATATTTAAAACAATTAATCTATATCCTGTATACAAAAAAAAAAGAATATTTGTTCTACTTTTGTAATCAGCACAATTAATTCCGTAAGACAAATCTCGTTTATACATTACCACGTTCACAATAAAGACGGTTATCGTTGGATTAAAATGTACATTTGAATCGATTACTCGTCTTGACCAAACTGAATATTCGAAAATATTTATTCTTCGTACTACTACGTATCGTGAAATATGATATACAATTTCTTGTTCGACTTAATATCACCGTAATCTATCTTCGGTTTGCTAAGTAATAAATCAAATAAATATCATTAAAACGCGCCTTTCACTTCCATCCTTATTAATCCAAGCGTATAATTTACGAGTAAAATATTTGTTACCTCAGAGGATGAAATTATTCTGATCGAGCATCTGCCAGGACGTCGAGTGCATTTGCAAGACTTCTTTTGGTCAGATGCCAAGGATGCACCACCATGGGTAGACGCTAATCAAGGGCTGACGTTTTACGAAACCAGAACAGTTCATCATACCGTAACATTGTACTCGCCGGCAGAAGACAAAGATAATCACAAACCATTATTTCCCGACCATGCTGAACCTAACGAGCCAAAATGCACTACTTGCATCGAACCGACGCCTAGATTGGACGACGACACGGATCAAAATATCGGTGTTCTTATCGGAGAAGATCCTGGTCCAAGGTATGCATTTATTTGTTATTTTCAGGTTGCGAGTATTTATGCGTTTATAGGAAATTTAAAGGTTCACAGGTGTACAGGATGAATGTACGTTATCTCGTGCACGAATATTTTCACACTCGGTGCTCGCATCCAATCAAAATATGAATATTTTTATTGTATTTTCAACGGTATGTTAGAAGAATGTTTTTCTGTTCTTCATTACCGCATACTTCTTGCCATAACCGAGATCAAATGTTCCGGTAAATTGAAACTGAGTATATATGCGTTAATCAGGTTCCATGTTTATCTCTAAGGAATAGTTGGCACTATAAAAACCTATATAAACTGCAAGAACGTGACTAGAAACACACGTTCCAATTAAGCTAACATCTCAACATTGCACAGGCGACCGTATCCGGCGTTCGTAGCTTCACGTTTTCTTACAGACGAGACATACATGATTACGTAATAAGCAACGCCACATACAACATTTTAACACCGAATAATTGAAACATTCTTTTTTCATTGTCCACGATTTAGATACTGGTTGTTAACAGTTCTTCGGGCAGGTGAAGCCATACCACCAAAAATCGAATTGAAACTAGCCCGATTGTATAAGACCGCGTTTTCAAGGCAACAGCATCGTCATCTTGGACTTTCACAGACGAACACACGATTTCGAAGAATTACAAGAGGACATGCGCCACTTAGAAACAAGGTACGTTTGCTCAATCGACGTTTCATGGAAACGCTTATGAACACATAGGTACCACTATTACGTATTACATATTAAAAATATTTAAAGAAATGAACAGAACCTAACCGCCTAATTAGACAGACGCAATCGTAAAAGTCCACAGACATATCCCCTAAATCGATTAAAATATTATCACCACATAACGGTGATAAGATGAAATTCGGTATAGATGAATTCGGGAATAAGGTGAGAAAATGAAGCGAAATACCTCCACGCATATTCTATTCGCAGCTCCTGTTACTTTCTCGCAATTTTAATAGGATCCGTAAGGTGGCAGCACCGGTGTCCGTATATGTTTCTTATCGCGAAAAGTCACGCTCCTTGTCTATGATCCACGCTGCCATCTATCAAAACAGACCTGAACTGCGAGAAAGTAACAGGAGTATAGGATGTGGGAGGAGGTATCTCAACTCCTGTTAGACAAGGAGCGCGATAGTGCGCGACAAGGACAGACGTACTTCTCTTTCTAATTTCACGAATATACGTTAATTACGCTTTTTCCTGGCAAAATTTATGAACTTTTCAGATCGCTCGATAAAGTTAGAATCTCTGGCAAGATTCACACACCGATTTCGACAGAAATTTCCGGTTAATTAATTACTTATGAACGATTTTCGTAGCAAGTGTCGCCGCCACCGCGGTACGGGTCTGCGAATTTTCATGAATATCGACTTTCTGCGCTATTTCTTCGCGCTCTAAGGAATCTTAGAAGCTTCCTTAGACCCTGTACTAAGTTCTTCGTGCACAAATGATCGTCAATTAAATACGTGGAACGAAAATTATCCGAAAATTCACGGCGTCGCCTCTGGGCGACGACGGTACGTCGTGGTTAATTCTTATTAACTTAATAATTATGCACAAATTGCGCTCGAAAACGATTTGAGAATGTTGTCAGGGATCCACACTTCGTTCTCCGGTTCCAAAAGTGCACGAATTTGTCCCAGAAACGGAGCATTGATCGAAAATTCGATGGATTAGAAAGAGACATATGCCTGTCCTTGTCGCACAGTAGTGCCCTCCTTGTCTACGATGGATGCTGCCATCTATCGGATCCGGCTGGAACTACGAAAAAGTAACAGGAGTATAGGATGTGCGAGGAGGTATTTCAACTCCTGTTAGACAAGGAGCGCTGTACTGTGCGACAAAGACAGACGTACTTCTCTTTCTAATTTCACGAATATACGTTAATTACGCTTTTTCCTGGCAAAATTTATGAACTTTTCAGATCGCTCGATAAAGTTAGAATCTCTGGCAAGATTCACACACCGATTTCGACAGGAAATTCCGGTTAATTAATTACTTATGAGCGATTTTCGTAGCAAGTGTCGAGGCCACCTCGGTACGGGTCTGCGATTTTTCATAAATATCGACTTTCTGCGCTATTTCTTCGCGCTCTAAGGAATCTTAGAAGCTTCCTTAGACCCTGTACTAAGTTCTTCGTGCACAAACGATCGTCAATTAAATACGTGGAACGAAAATTATCCGAAAATTCACGGCGTCGCCTCTGGGCGACGACGGTACGTCGTGGTTAATTCTTATTAACTTAATAATTATGCACAAATTGCGCTCGAAAACGATTTGAGAATGTCGTCAGGGATCCACTCTTTGTTCTTCGGTTCCAAAAGTGCACGAATTTGTCCCAGTAATGGAGCAATTATAGAAAATTCGATGCATTAGAAAGAGACATATGCCTGTCCTTGTCGCACAGCAGTGTCCTTCTTTACGGACAAGCCATTCCCTGCCATCTGTGTGTGGAAGTTGGAACATAGAGTTGGAGTGTATGGGGATAGATGGCAGTTCATGGTTGTTCGCAGAACAAGAAACGCACTAGTGTGCTAGAACGACAGATATATATTCTTGTCGCAGACAAGGAGATTGAAAAATTAGTTCCGCTGTCCACCGCTACGCGGTGATAGTATCGCTGCCCCTAAAAATCTGACAGATCATAAGAGTCATTATGATAATGCAATTTAAGATAAAGTGTGTTCTTAGTAGAAAATAACATTTTTGTAGTAGTAAGCGATATAAAGTATACTTCACTGAGGCTATGAATTTAAATCAAAGTTACCTTCAGTATGTAGATAATTTGTAGCTTATGTATGAACGTAACTATGGACCTACCTTAAGATTCAGAGCCTTTTGTTTAATGGAAAAAAAAAATATTTTCTTTAACAAGGAAAGAAATTTTTATTTGTTAACCTTGAATGAAAAGAGTTGTCTCTCTGATTATGGAATATTCGTTAATTACTCTTAGTTTTGAATCATAATTTTAGAATCGTGGAATAAAGAAGTGGAGTCCAGACAACATTCACATACAATTCTGAAGATGAATCTGCGTTTAATGAATTAGTTATTAACAATTATTTCATAAAATTATCAGGACTAATATCTATGAGTTTTTATTAATACGGAACTTTTAAATGATTTCGATTCACAGTCCGTGCACTCATAGAAGCTTCCTTAAACACCGAGCGTTTAATAAAGTATACCTTCATATTTCTAACCATAACAGTAAATAAATTTATGAAACTTACTTTTAAAGATTTATATAATTTTTTTTAAGTACAAGGTAACGTAGGAAACATACAGTTGCGATAAATATTTCTCAAACGTTGTTTCAGCCAGAGGTCGCCAGTCAGGGAGAAATGCTGCGAAATCCCGCCATCTCATCGTCTAAACTAACGATTCGAGGGAACTCAGAGTCTCAGATCTCCTCAATGCCAAACCAAATAAAATTACTTCAAGTATCCAGTTTTAAAAATACTCTTCTCCCAACGACGACAACCGTTAACGATGTTGAGAATCGCAATGAACGAATTCAAATAGACGATTTTCATTTAAAAATGAAAAAATCTAACCTCTTCAAAGAGCAAATATCGTACGATAAAAATCTATCTGCAATTACGCCGTTAGATTTTAATGAAAATACGACACACTATGCTGATCAACCATCATTGCAGTATGATTTATCTTTTAATTCGTCCTCTACGGAAAATAGTCTTCGTGATCGTACAAATAATCGTGTCACATCGAGGGATGAAATGTTGAACGATGTTGGTTCAGAGAACACGAATACAAGCAAATATTCCGAGTTACGTTTATTGGATCATTCTGGAGACGAGGCTGTCCAAGTTAGAATGCAAAATACAAGCGTAACGGACAGTGGGGCTACGAAGTTGATTTATTCGGTTCACCTAGGAGGCAAACCTGTACCCGCAGAGACAGCTGCCAGGGATATGGCTCTTTTGTCACCTCAAGAAGTTGCATTGGAACTTGGCGCGCCAGTTCTTATTCAGAGCGAACGTAATTACTTATAGTACTTACTCGTAGTAGTATAGTGTATTATTATTTCCTTTATATTATTATTTTTCCTCGAGAAGCAAGATATCTTAGCACCTCTTTTTCATAATTAGGTGTACGAATGGATGATGCGAATTTTTCAGTGAGATTCCGAGTCTATTTAAAAGGAAGGTACAGCAGATCGTTCGATCAAAATATTTGCCACCGTTTTATATGATTTTAAGAGACGATTCGGATCGCGTCGAGTCAGGTATCGGACAAAATCGCTTACAGGTAATTCGACGAGAGTACTGGTAGATGGTTCGGTCAAGTCGAACGAATATCTCTTGACCGGAGCTTGACTCGACGTGATCTGACCGACCGTGTCGTGATCGCTAGTCTGAATGAAGCTTGAGCCATCTATCAGGCAAACGATGAACTCTCTCGTGGAAAAATGCTGCGTCTCTAGACGAGAACCAATCGTCGAGTGATTTTTGTATCTCATCCGCTAAAAATAAAAAATAAAAAACAAGAAGGAACAGGTAATAATCCGAGGAAGTAACGTTTATCGAATAAGTTGGCTATTGCAAGGGGTCCCAAACACGACTCATTATGACAACACGAACAACTCGCGATAATCTTCTTTAAATAAACTTTGAGTTCCACTGACAAATTTGGATTATTCGTTTGTACCTCTGGATTACAGGTATTTATATAATCTAAATAAAATTTATCTTTTTTTTTTTAATTAAAATGGGTACGAATACTAATATCTACAGGGATAATGATTAATTTCTAATACATAAAAAAAGATATTCAATATATATCTAATAGTATATCCAATATATTAATATATTATATTCCTTGTTTTAAGTAGTATTGATTTGTAAGCATTTTGAGTTTCAACCATTTTTCTTAAAGTTACTTTGCATTTTTTATGTACATAGCGTACTTGAAAGAAACACGACCATTGGCCCTTTCGAGGAAAAGAGATGCATGGCTATTAATCGGTGCAGCAAGCGCTGGTTTTATTTTGTTAGCGTTGGTTGTCGCGGGATTGATCCTCGCAGCAAAAAGGAAACGAGCACACAGCGCTGTAGCTGCACCACCGAGTCATCATGTTTTAAGGAAGAAACAAGAATATATACAAGCAGCTGCTGGTCTTGATAATAATGCTTGCTCGACATCCGAAATGGAAATTAAGGTATGTAAGTAATTAGTGTAGCAGCGTAGGAAACGTGAAATCTCAATAAGAGAAGGATACGAATGTACGAAACATCAGGCAAAATGACGGAGATCTAATAATGCAGATAACTTTTAAATGATCTCCGACGTTATATCGTTTAATAATAATAATTCGAAATTTATATTTGACTTGAAAATCGTATCGTATACTGAACACGTATCATGTATACAAAAGGTTTTTTAGTAATGTTATCTAAAGTAATGCGATTGACTGCTAAAAATTAGAAAATATAGCGATTAATAGACTGTGAATTTTCATATGCGTTTATGCTAAATTTAAAAGTGCAAAGGTGTAAAGAGATTTAAAGTACCCGTTATAATATTTAGCGTATAAGATAAATATTTAGATTCCATTTTCTTAGTTATGTTCATAAAAACGTGAAATCGCATAAATGCCCATAGTCTACTAATTTCAATCTTTTCCACGTTGCAATCTATGGCTATTAACTTTCCTTATGGTTTGCGTGATATTGAACATGAATATAAATCAAAAGACCAGGAATAGTAAGTACATTGTCCAATAATTGAGCCAAATGACTAGCTGGAATTATAGGGACAGACTCTTGCATTTATTCGACCATTGACTTGAGGCAAATATTCAATCTTCTTTTACACTGATTTATTGCGAAGCAACTCTATCGATCTACTGCACATACTATCCTTCTTCGCAGACTGACGGTACCAGTCAGAGACAGACTCCTGGAAGTTTATCGAGGACTCCGGTGTCTCTCGAAACCCCCGACAGTCTCGAGGCAGGAATTCATCAAGTTTCGAGCGACAACGACGAAGAACAGAAAAGTAAAGCGCTAGAACCGAGACCGTGGGAATACTCTTCGAAAAGAACCAGGTACATCCAAGTGTTAATTGCAAGATAATAAAAATTTCATTTGTTGAAATTTCTTAGTTTGTTTTCAAGTATAACTGAAACCGCATCTTCGAATTTTCAAATTTCTAATAATTTTGAACAACATCTTAAGATCCAATCTCTTTCTTTTAAATCTGTTAATTATTTTCAATCTTATCTTTCTATTTTGATACTTCTGTAAATCTGTAAAAATTGTAACTCGGTATTTAATTGTTATCGTCCAATTATAGAATGTCACATGGAAGAATGTCACGAACAGACGCTGTTGACACGCCTCGAACATCTGATTCAATGGATGTCATTGTCGATCATCTAGAAACATTAGATTCTTTGGAAAAAGATTACACGAGGCAAGAAGAAGCCACTGCTTCGCCGCATTCTTACCTTTCTATGCCATCTTGTAAGCCATTCCCCAGCATGAAAAGTGTTGAACCACTTTCTAGAGTACTCGAACCAGTTATGGTGAGCAAATTTTAATCTTGCAATAAAAGGTGTAACGAAAACATGACGTAAAGTTATTCGAACGAAAACGTATTAAATATTTAATACTTTACATGTATTCCTCACACATTTTATGTGTGTTACATTTGTTTTATTTAGGTCAAGCATCTAGACATAGACTCTCCAGAACTGGTAAGGCGAGAAAACGATCGTTTGGGTCTTTATACGGGTGATGGTGTGAATGATAAATTTTTTGCACGAACTTCGAGTGCTATCAAAGATCCTGGAGTTATAGGACCAATAGTATGGGATCTTCGGCGACAAAACTTGTCTGTAGAAGGTACTCCTTTTAACCCATTTATTCTAGTATTTTCCGAATTAAATTTTTTTATTGTATAATTTGAATTGTGATTTAAGACAATGGTACATCAGGAACAGATGTTGATCCAACTTATGCAATGCCATGCGGTCCCGTCGGGAAAGCAAGGAGAAGACTTCACGAACTCCTGGAAGATTCTTTCAGTCTCTTTGGAAGTAGAGATGCAAAATCAGAAGCACAATTATGCGCCACAAGACCAACTTCAGCAGCACGTGCACCGGATATTCTCACAATATTTTCCGAAACTAAAGGAAAAGTCACTCATGCTAGGTATTTTTATTTCGAAATTGTAATTGAGAAGCATTCTGAAAAAGGCTCTGTTAAATTAGGAGTCTATATCATAATTATCAATTAAAACGTAGCTAATATCAAAAAACTAAAACAATAGTAAATATGAAAAGAATACAATTTTTTAACAGTCGTCATAATTATTAATTCAAACGTAATTAGTGTTAAAAGTTAGAGATAAAACTTCTCACATAATTTATTCTCGTTTTACTCATTTTCGATCTTGTTGGCCCATTTTCTAGAAAGCTTATCAATTACTTTTTTAGTATATTCTGTTTAAAATTTATGTTAACATCCATATTTAATTTCGTCTTTAGTCCTATATCTTCACCATTAACGGAAATGCAGGTTCGACCTCGTACGTCGTTACCTGTGAAATCCAACGACGGTGATATTGCAGAAAATGGACATTCCCAACCACCGCGATCTCGCAGTGGTTGGGGTTCCAGACCACTAAGTGCTGGTCCCTTTCATAGGCCTAACTTGCCAGATGTTGATACGAGGCGTATACTTGTCGACAGTCAACTTCCACCGGAAGATCCAGCAGTACCATTAATAGCTTCGATTAAGAGAGAACTTGAAAAGTTTTCTCCGCAATAAAATAAATAATCGAAGAGGTAACAACATTAAGCAATAACAAGTATTAAAAACTAAAGTACAATTGAGTTAGTTCAAAGGTTGATGAACGTGTAAACTCCAATTATACTTCCTACATTGATTCTACAGAGATTGATATTATCGAGGATATTCTAATGAGGAATTAATAGAAAGATTTTCCTGAGACTGTTATTTATAAGTGCAACCAACTACTGCTAATTGACAATTGCTAGTATAATATTAATTTCCAGCAGTTTCAATCTCTAAGAAATTAATATTACAATGGCTCTGTTGAGCTGACTAATCGAGTTGACAATTACCAAAGAAAAAACAATATTTATAAGATGGATAAAAGACATGAAAATCAGTATTTGACATTACATTTGTAACAATTGTAAATATTTAACAAATTTTTATACGTACGTATTCACTGAATTCATTCACATCAATTCATTCATGCAAGCAATATTTTCTTGAAAGACTGGCGAAAGTAAGAAATTAGATAAAATATCTATTTACACATTGTACACATATTGATGCTATTATAGTCATTATCAATTTATCGTTAACAAAATGAAATGCTGCTGTTTTCACGAAGATAATTAGAAAGGAAATGACTCTTTAAAATAGTTTTTTATATTTTTTTGTTATAGTTTTGTTTGTATAGATAGCAAAGTTAAAAAAACAAAAAAGACACTGTTACGATATTCACTATCAAATTATTTATTTTTTAACTAATACGCTTATTGTATCTTTCGTTTCTCATTGTATATATCATGAATTATTGTAAGTTAGCTAATTTTAATGCATAATCATTTGACATAAACGGACCATTTCTTATTAAAAACTTTAGAATCTTTTAATTTGAAGAAAGTACGACTTTGTAATTAATTCCATCCAGCATAAGAATATTTTTAATCCATGTATACTCCAATAATGTATCAGAAAGCAAATAAATTAATGATATTTTTAATTATGTACATATACATATATTAATTAATTCCATAAACATATATGAAGAAACATGTAATGTATTTTATTTTGATTTATTTATTCTAAAAAATATTTGTACATTAAACCCTTTTACGATAGTTTCACTATCTCAACAAATCGATCATTATTACAAAAATCTTTGTACGTATGTTCGTACTGAAGTTTAAGAACGGAATATTTTTTTGTAAAAAAGCGTATGTATTCAGGATGACTTGTATCAACTTCTAAAAGCAAACGTCCTCCCGGCTTTAAAGCTGTAGCAGCGTATTTTAGTAAAGGTTTAATAACTTTTAAGCCATCGTCTCCTCCATCAAGTGCTGTTAGATCTTCGTAACTGAAGAGTACAAGTTAAATTATAAATATTACATATATGTGAAAAAATACTAATTTATAATGATTAAGATGCTTTTTTGACTTAATATTTATTTACATTTTAATTTCTGGAGTTAATGTAGGTATCTGTTTGGTCGGCACATAAGGAGGATTACTAACTATGACATCGAAAATTTTCGAATTAAAATCGAGATCTTTGGGTTCACTTAATACGTTCGATATTTCTATCGATCCATTGTCTTTCAGGGATGCATGCACAACTGCGACTCGATCTTTTAAATTTAACCTATCTCGATTTTCTTTTGTTAATTCGCACGCGTCTAGATTTGAATCGATCGCTATACAATTGACCTAGAAAAATTGGTCTAGATTCACGTATAAATCCTATTTGCAATAGTTATCATGGAAAATCATTCTCAATATAAGCAGACAAATATATGCAAGATAGGTAGTAATTGACTAATATGATAGTTACTGTTTTGTCAGCATGCGCGATCGCAAGAGATATAGCTCCAGAACCACATCCAACTTCTAAGATTTCTTGTTTTTTATTTTCAGAAGAATGTAATGCCTTTAAAGCATAATGTACTAACATTTCAGTCTCTGGTCGTGGAATGAAAACCGGCGGAACTAATTTTAAAGTAATATCTTGGAAGTCCCATTCTCCTATTATGTATTGAACCGGCATTCTGCAAAGATTCGATTTTAGCTAAAGAACGATGAACAACAATTCTGTGAAAGCTTTTTACCGAGATAATCTGCATTCGCACAACGAATCCAGTGTATCGCGCTGATCCGACGTAAGTCGTTTACTTCGCGCGTTCACAACATCTAATATCTGAAAATAAATTTTCGCTGGAATGCTATTTTTAAATATCGAATTTAATTACGAAGCAATGTTCGTCGTTTTTGTAAGACGTATTTTACTTCGTACTCATATATACTCCATTTACAGGAGTAAAAATTATAACAAGATTTAACGAAAGAAAATATGTTTAAAACGATGAATATCAGTCGATGATCATTTTAGTGGTTGGTGCTGGTCATCATGAAAATACGAGAAAGAAGAATTGAAACTGTATGAGCATTGAATGCTTAGTAATGGTAATACCTTGCTAGTGCCTATGACGTGTGCAACGATGTGTTCGATCGATTCTACGGGTTCCGGAATACCTTCGTTCTTAAACCGGTCGCTCCATTGTTCAATAATTTCACCAACAGTAGGGCATTGTACGTTCGTTGTGCACAAACTTCGCGTTGGTCGACTAAATGTGATAATTTTACCTTTACTACACTGTATACATGTTTCGGCACTTACAACACTGAAGAAAGCACGAGCACTCGAAAGACATCGAAGCAACATTATGTTTCATGTAGAATAATTTGTCGTTACCATCCAATCGTGTTCCTAACCAACAATTATCTCACGTGATACACGAAATATCAAAACATTCTGTATTTATTAAACTCACGATCACCAAGCACGAATCACAATTCGTTATTCGCTCAATCCTGCTATGTGCTGCCAGCTGTTGAGAAATATATTTAATTATATTTCCTCGCAATACAACGTCGATCGAGCAGAGAAAGGGTTGACATTGAAGGAGCAATGAGATATTTATAGGGCAGGTAAATCACTATATCTACATATAATTGTAAATGCTTACAATTACACAATACGTACATGAATACGAAAATCCATTAAACATGTGAATGAGACACACGGTTTTCATAAACAATACAAAGCAAGAATATATGTTGCATGTTTGGAAAACCTATTTTGTTGAAATCGTTGTTATTTTGAAATATTGACTCATTAGATGGTTAATATCACACATGTTAATCTTTTTTAATTCATAAGAAAGATTCGTCTTGCGTTCAGTCGATAACGTATCATCGATTAGGGGCGCATGCGCAGTATTGTATAACGGAAAGAAGGGTGCGGGCCTATAGGCCATGATTCGGTTTAGGACGCCAGCAGTCGCCACTGGTCCAACTCGCAACTTGCGACTCAGTCTGCCATGACAGTCGTCGGTGTCACACGAGTGCGCCGTTCAACTTCCGTCTATTATTGACTGTGTCTTTCTGACAAAGGGGACGATCCAATGGGATAGGCTGTTATACGCTCCGACGGACACGTGTACCATCGTTTTCGAGTGACTATCGTATCGAACGGTTTGGATCTGGTGAATAATACGAATTGCACGCGTCTTTGGTCTAGTGAATGGCGGCGGGTGGTGTGGTGGCGGTGTTGTGACGTGTGTCTCGTGCTGCGTTGACTGTCAGTTTCATCGCGTATCGAAAATCGCGTCGGTTCTCGATCTCGTGTGACATCATCAATCATTGTTTACGATTCGCTCGATTGTACCGCAAACAACTAACAGATACGCACGCCGCCCTGTCGCAACGCTTAACATTCCTCCCTATGATTGTACGGCATTTGTTTACGAGCAGAAGCTTTCCGTCGCTTAAAGAGCGTGAGAGTAAGGTGTGGTGAAAAATGACATGTAGATTCTCGTTGCTCTTTCGCTCCTGCTTCTCTTTCTCCTTTCCAACCTTCCCCCCTTCCTCTTTGTTCTAGGCACGCGTATTCCTATCCTTCCCTTCCGCCTTCACCCGACGGTATACCGGCGACTCGAAAGCCTCGCGAAGGTAAAAGTTCGCTGTCACGCGCGATTGTCACGATATTGTTTTCGCACGGAACGATGCTTTCCGGTGATGAAATAACGGAGAAAGGAATTAATACAATCAGCCCAAGAATAAACTATCGAAGTGTATAAAAGTTGTGTTTTCGATCAATCGTCTTGCATCATATACGAAAGAACACTTTCAGTTAGTTTAAACCAAGAAGAAGGGAGACAGAGAGAGCCATTTTTCTGTTCATAAAGAAACAACGTAAGAAATAAAGCAAGAGGAAGTATCTTGTAAAAAAAATACAGTTTTGGAATATCTTGTTCGGATTAAATGCCGGAAACGACCGGCCATGAAGAAACAGTTTGCTCTGGTAGGTTCACGCCCCTTTACGCGTCACGTCTCACCGTACCGTCAATCATCGACTGAAAATCTATCGATGTATTCGGTGTTTCGTGATCTGTGTCGCGTGAAAACCTAGTACTTAAAAATTTATCGGGTGATGCGCGAGTGTTGATTTGTGTCTATCGGTACCGTTTCGATGTGGGAATAGATCGAAGCGTGGCGAAGAAAACGTGCCTCGTATTGTATCGTAAAATAACGGGGTATCGAAAGTGACGTATCGTTTACTCGGAATTCGTTCGTGACAGGGAATTTCCTGTTACCGATTTGCGCTCGCTTGGCGCGTACGCAACGTTGCGCGAGCGTGCACGCCCCTCGCCTCCTTCCTCGTCGTCTTCAGAGTGCGATCGTGTATAGCCGTCGTAGGTCGCAAGGGAGTGATTCCGTCGGTTGTTTAGTGTTTGCACATAAGCGACGGTGTGACCGGGCACACGTAGTGTGCTTCGATGGACAGTGTCGCGTTATGCGCGCGGGCCGAACCGAAATACGCGACACCGCGTGAAACTGTGCACGCGCCAGCTACCAACAGAGAAGAGATATCCTGTGTTATCTCTTTCTCACATTCTACTCAAGATCCGTGCTGTGAATGAGAAGATGTTTAACTTTATGAAGAAGGCTGCGGAGAAGGACGACAAGGAGAAGCGGAAGCGAGAGAAGAAGGAACGAAAAGATGTTAAGAAACGAGATCGCAGTAGTATGTCCGCTGAGGAATTGCTACGTTTGGATGAAGTACGTGTTTTCTTTTTGTTTGTTTATTTTTGTAAATTAACCCAGTTGAAACACAGTAGGTTGAAGGTATTAGATACATGAATGATTAACACATAGTGTTAGTTTATTTTTAGTATAGTATTCTTCTCTTTTGGTACATGAAATATGCGTAACATTATCTTGTTAAGATTTATCTCGTTTGTCCGATAAAAATTTGTCGAGATACGTCCATGCCGAATATGTCGAATGTTAACCTTTACGCGTTCTTTTCGTTGTGCTTATCTACAAAGTGGATATAGTGCTGATAATTCCTACGATTTGTCGAGTTTAAGTCATTGTGGATAATCTTCTTCCTTTATCTATGAGTTCTGTTTTTTTGGGGGTACGAACACTTTTGAAGAAGTTTGTAGGATAGCGTTTGACGAGTGGTATGTGTTCACCATAGTAACAGCATACCACAGATATTCCGTCATACGCTTTAGAGGAATTTTCCGGCTTCATTTCTTTTTTGTTCAATGCGTATATTTGAACCTTGGTATTTAATACATTTTCTTAAGTTTTTGTTTATCATAATGTCAGTATGAAACATTATAAATGCAAATGAGTAGCTGCATTAGTTGCGTTTTACTGATTTGTTAATTTATTAAACGTAACTACATACGTTCTTCAATATTTACACGTGTATTAAAATAGGCCATGTTTTATATACATTTTGTGCGATGTTGTAATCTTTACAATTGATAAGAATTTAAAATTCGCTGAAATTTTTACATTCTTTTTTTTTTGAGATAGGACGTTTTATAACAATTTATGTGAAAAAGATTGTAATCCTTTAACAGATAACGTATTACATGTTAAGTGATAAGAAACAGGGTTTATACGTAGGAAGGTTCCGTAGTAAAGTATATAGGATGTGTTAAAATAAATTTTGTTCGAAATAGTGCATAGTAGCAATTTTATACGAGAAAAGTAGAAAAAAATACTTGTTTCATTGTTTTTGTAGAATTTAATGAAATAAAAATTGCTTGTACAATAAAAATTTTAAGATTTAATTAATTTTATATTTTAAATAAAATTCTGCATTGTTCCTGATATTTATTTTATATTAAACTAAAGATGATATCACACTGACCTCGTACAAAGTAACCTCGAGATAATTCAAGGTCATTCAATAGTATATGAGGGATATATGTATTGGTAAGAACAGGAAATTCTTCGAATATTCATTGTACCGTCGGGTTTTCTTTTACAAACATAAATAAAAAATTAGATTGCTACTTTGAGAATATATTAACGCATGTAAATATTCAAAATTTTCCAACATTACGATATTTTTTACACAAAATGTATAATTTTGTGCAAAATATGTTGGATACAAAATATGTAGTTACGCTTTCAAATTATAATTAAGGTGACTTCATATGATATAATTAAAGTGTGTTGAATCATTTTTTAAATTTAACAACACATCAGCTTAAGGATATGGTGATTTGTGTAAGTATTTTTTGTTCCTTTCCTTATAAATCATTTGATAAACGAGGAATTCATATTATCTGCATCCTACTCTATTTTCGTAAAAATTGGAAAATATCAATTTTTATTTGTACTTCGTAAAATAAAACTTTCATCTTTTTTGCCTCCTTATAAATGTTGAAATTTTCTCATCATTTTATATTGATTTCAAATTGTATTATTATAATCATGATAGTCATATATATCATTACAGTGCTTATAGAAAAAGTTTCGTATAACACATAATATGCTCATAAAAATTTTCCACGATAAGCGTTCGAGTACTTTCCCGAATCACTGTATATAATTCGTTAATTCATTAGTATTTACCCGCATTCCTCTAGTTGGATTGCAGAATATCGTATTTAATAAGTAGAGGTAATGATAAAAGAACGAACAAACGGTATCGGCCCACTGTTTCGTTCGTCCAATTAAAAAATAGTCAACGTATCCGAGTTGTTTAATGCAAAGTGAAGCAAACGATGTAGAGCGTTACAACGTAACGTGACTACTTAAGATTTATTCCTATACATTCTTATATCAGTTTCTCTCTCGAACTTTCTGTGACCGTATATTACTTTTTTATAACCTTAATCATTCTTCATCCCCGTCCGTTTTATTTAGAAACATATTTGCCGTTGTGCACGATGATAAATGTCATGAAAAATTCTGTGATGCATTGGAAGTAATTTGTTTGTCGTGGACGTATAGTAGTAGTACTGTATGTACCTTGTAATTAGAGAGGAAATGCGGATGCATTATCAGCAGGTAATGGAACTCAAGTGAAAGTGTTATATCATTAAGTCTTGTCCAATTCTCAGTCGGTGATTATTAAGATATCAAGATCTCAACATTTATGCTAAGGCATATGGAATTGCAGATCTAAATATATAATTATGTATTAGGTTATAATTATTATGTACTTATGTATTATGTACCTTAGAAAATAGTCTTATGTTCAGGGTATAGATAGAACTGTAACTTCTTTGCAGTCACCATAATTCAGGCAGGATGTTCTTGCAGTTTATTTTTGCAAATCATGTATTATCGCTTTTTTGTTTAGTTTTCAGAGAATTAAAAAACAGGAGTTTCATTCGATCATCGATTTGTTTCAAAGATAATTGAATTACAGCCCAGTACTATATTTAATCAGAGACCTTTTCGAGTTACGAAATCGAGGGCACTTTCATAGTTACTTAATTACACTTGAATTTGTAATTGTTCCGACATCGGTCAATGCTCCCTCTGTACGTATGTCTATTACACGTAGTTTCATCTTATCGTATATCTTTGCGTTAATTTTTCTCGGAAGGTGCGCGATTATTTTCGTTGTGAAATAGCAATAGCGAAAAATAGTTGACAGAAAAATACTAAAATATTTTCAGAAGATTATTTATTATTTGAATCATGAGCATAAATGATTACTTTTTTAATTAAATGCAATACACGTACAAGAATAATTTTCCATTCATGGGATATTATATTAACATTTAAAGTTTATACTTAAACATTGACGCTATAATTATTTTCTTACTCTATTCTCAGACAACTCTGGCGTCTACCTTTTCCTGTTTTAGTATCTAATCTCGGATATGAGGGGATTATTTATTGTCCCTTAAATTGTTTATCGATGAAACATGTTTAGAAAATCCCTGTTTCCAACAATTATTTATTGGCCAATCTCCTCAGTATTTTCTTTATTGATTGACAAATATCGTATTATAAACTTCATTAAAAGATAGAGTCGTGAATGGAAAGTATCGTAGTAAACTTGTTATGCATTATTAACTTGAAGTGCATTTATACGTCGTTTTCGCATACTGTTATGCAAAGATACTTGATACGAAATATCTAGGAAAAGGAATAGGCTTTAAAATGGATACGTCATTGTTTCATCACGTACGGCTGCCTCTCAGGTATTCGTTTCCTTAGATCTTTCGTATCGAATATCTTTGTAGTATGTACCTCACAAACAGCATGTTTCTTATTTATCGTGATTAAATATGTTCCTAATATCTTTTTGATATTGCATCAAAATTGAAATAAAATAATATTGGAAGTGGATGAGTATCTAGGCACAGCGTGTTTTTCATATTGAAGCAAATAACTTTTGGAAAACTAAATTTCCGTTTAGTAATGAAAAGCGGTGGAATATAAACCAAGATACATATGTTGATATAATATATTATATTACTGTATGCTTGCAATATGATATGAATATGTTATTGTATGCTTGCAATAAAACGAATTAAAGAAAAAAGAAAAATCGTGTTAAAAAAATCATTAGAAAAGGAAAATATGTATTAGATGGGTAAAAAAGTTCTGTCGAGTTTTACACAATAAAAATATAACGAGTTTTTTAATATCTTAATTTCTTTTCTACTTATGTATTTTCTACATTAAATGCTTTCTTATCTATTTCTTAACGTAAATAATATTTGCACACCATTGTATTTATTATAGTATCAAAAAATGGCAATTACAAGAATTTGGTATTATGAGAATGAAATTTAAAACCTAGCTTTAAAAAAGACTACATTGGAAAATAAGGGTATGTGCAAATACTTTTTGTGGCTATTGTATAACATTTTTTCCTATTTAAACCTATAGTATATACATCCTAAAAAAGTTCGACTACAAAAATGACCAAGTGTATCTGTTTCATTTCCAGGTTCGGAGATCGTTAAAGATTCCTGGTCGCCGGAAGGAGAAGGAAAAGTTACCGAGTGGTATCACTGCAGACTATAGTGCTTCGTTTTTCGCTTACTTGGACCGTGATATCTTAGAAAATTCGCAAAACTCTTCAAGCTCAGGGCAAAGTGTTCGTACTGGTAATAATTGGAATACGAGAACGCCGGATGGTTTGACGCAGAGTGACTCTTCCGAAACTTCTTTGACTTCACTGACAATCACGACCACTACGTCTTCGGTTACGCCAACGAACGTATCCGGACAATCAGGGAAGAATTTGCCACCACTGCCACCAAAGCCTCCGAAGCGAGGAATTCTTAAGGGACCACGTTTGAGTGTCAGTAATACTGTGAATTCGTTGTCAGAGGAAAGCCATCTGTCGAACGGAAACGAGACTAATTACCAGGAGGCCAGCAATTTACTGGTGAGAAATACGCTGCAGAACGAGGTGATCGCTTACCAGAACGTGCCCACACACTTGTCAGGATTTGGGAACGCTGTTAGCAAGGAGGAAGCTTGTAGCGAGGAGGAAACGCAGACAGGACAAAGCTCGTGGCAGGTATCACCTCAGCGAGCAGTCCAGCAGACTCAGCAGCAGCATCAGCAGCAACACCAGCAACAACAGCATCATCATCATCACCAAGGCGACACCAAACTGTTGCAGGTTAGTTGGAAGAACCTGATTGGTTTCTGTTAGAGGTTTTTGCTGGTATTTCAGGTGCTCGTGGTTTGAAATTCATGCTGTCCAAGCTCAGCTTCGGAGCTGCAATATCTTCGTGTTTCATTAGCCTACAGAGAGAGGTACAGAGAGGCTACTTAGTGTGTACTATATCTATGTATCTCCTAATGCAGACACTTCTAGTCATCAGCTCGTATTTTAAGGGAACTCTTTTCAGTAGTATGGTAATGCCAGTAATTGATAACTCGTTTCATGCAACTTGGAACACTAGTGGTCTGCGAATTTTCCACTTGAGGCCATTATTATCATATCATTGTTATATAAAATATTTAATTATCACCGTGCAAATTAAGCTGGTTTGCACGTAATTCATTGCTAAATTATGATCCTAACTCTCATGTTTTAGTCTCTCTCGATCATTTTTGGTATACATAGCATTTAAATATTTTCTCCCTATAATTATTTATACGTATACAATATATTTTATATTGTATTTATTATAATCTGTATTTAATAATCAAATTGTAATTTATCTTTTATAGGTGGTGACCAGTGCAAGCCCCTCCGCAGACTCCCTAACAGACACCACGAATTCCAGTTTTGCAACACCACCTTTCAGCCTGTCGCCTGTAGGAGAATCCCAGGGTTTGTCGAGGTGGAGATCCTCGGCGTCCTTCGAAGAACAAGGCATCGAGTTGCAGTTACCAGAGATCGTCCCTCTGGAACTGCCCGAACCTCGCGAGCTTACGATACAACGGCAACCACCACCGCGAAACGATTTTGGTTTCTCGTTGCGTCGAGCTGTAATCGTGGAACGAGCTGCAAATGGTGTCACACAGATGAGACCTGTGATCTTCGCTGAACCAGGCTCATTGATACAACATAACAACGACACCGGCCTGCTACCAGGCGACAGGCTGATCGAAGTCAATGGAATTAACGTCGATGACAAATCACGGGAAGAAATTATCGATCTCATTAAGGGTTCCGTTAACAGTGTCACCGTAAAGGTGAGTTAAAACAATGATTATAAAATATATAATTTTGCTATCCATCTTGGCAGATCTGAGACGCTTTATAGCACGAGTTTAATACCAACATAGCAACATTTAAGAGTTTGTTATTAGATCATTCATAAGTAATAGAAATTTTCTCACCTGGTATATAGGGTGTCTTATCATCTACTTTTGTAAAATCATGCTAACGTATTGTATAAGTAAAAATAAGAAAAGGATATTATACTTATGAACATCTAATGAAATATAATATTCACTTGAAAGGAGAATAGAAGGGTTAAAAAGTACTCGATCCTTCATTTCGATTCGAGCAACAAATTCAAGTAAAACATAGTAAAAAAAAAAAAAAAAAAAATAGTCAAAAATATAATCTATACTTTACATTTTTTCAAAATGAGAAGAAGTCGATAAGCAGCATCTTTGATCCCCACTTTCTCGTTTCGTTCTCCACGACGAAAATGGTTACACGGGATCGTTGGCGTTGCCGGTAAAAGTGAGAGCGTTCACAGGTACGCTTGGTCGGTTCGAAAGGTGATCGGTGTACGGAACAGAGAAACTGGTGTTCCCCGGCTGATCATGGTTGGTTCATTGCCACTGATGCACCGAATATAGCGGGATCGTGACTCATGACCCATAATAAAACTATACTTGGACCGGGAGCGTCGCGTGAAAATAACTTCTTACCGTGGGATCCAACCGATAATCTTCTATCGGTCCTTGGTTGTGACAGTTGGTCACGAACTCGAAGAATTAAGTACTTAAGTACTTTGTTAGACTTCTTACTGTCAAAGCTGTAGAAGCGTAATTAGATTCGTCGACATGAACTTGCGATACGATATTTCCTATTTCTGTGTGAGATTCTCAATGCCTACTGCCGATAAACAAGCTTTCTTTTTATTTATTCTCCTATCGGGTTTATAACAATGAACTCATTGTGACTTACGCAGGATTTTATCCTTAGTTAACCGGTAAGAATGAGTCAACCAGTTGCTCGGATTCATAATCTCTAGAATATAACAGATTCTTTATTTATGAATCTCCTCTCTTTTAACGCGTCGTATCATTTTTGTTCAAAATAAAAGGGAATTAACATTGACCCAATTAATTAGTGCTAAAATTATATGGAAGCTTTTGGTTAAGAAAGATTGAGTTACTTGGAACGTACTATATATCCTCTACACTTTCTGCGTTAAAAGAATAACAAAATTTTTCAAAAGGCTCCCTCTAAAGAAAGACTAGCGACGTCGATTCCTAATTGATATCGTTGTGTCACAGGTGACGCGTCGGAGTTTGGTTTAATTTTTGTTACAAAACGCTATTTTTGTTCGCATCGATGTATTCTACTTCATTCCGTGTATAAAACGCAGCAAACAAAATATACTCCTGAAGCGAGTAGCGTAAGTTCGTCTAGTTTTATCGTTGGAACATTTCCAGTTCGGGTTGTAAAGTTCCTAGAGGAGGATGTATCGATTAGGCTTGGGGGCCTTCGTACAGGTTCATGCCCTGGTTCTCCTTCTTGGTAAACGAAACGGTCTTAACAGAAAGAACGTAACGTGATTTACATACTTATACTATGTACAGCTAGGCCGCTTGCAGGTGTTCTCTCGGTCAACATCCTGTTTCCTGTGCTGTGTACGCTAGACGGAAACCACTTTAATCTTCTTGAGCTCGCACATGCGGCTAGAAAGTAGTCTGAGGCATCCGTTACACGCGTGATATCTGTTTAATGCGTGCGATTAGCTATGATCTTATCAACATGTACAGTTGATCCTTTATTATCTGAATTCCTACCATCCGAATACCGGTAACTCCTGTACAACTTGTTAATTATGGTAATTCCTTTGAAATAGGGAACTATCTAATAATCTATAGGGAATGTTACTCGGAATATACTGGCAACTGTATTATGTGTATTATATAGCTATTAGATTCGTAAGTTGTAAGTTGTAAGTTTGCAAGTGTAACAAGTTCGTTCCCATTTCTTTAGAGAAATTTTTATATGATCATAGAGGAAAACATTATGAGTACATGTTTGCGTTGAGTCTTTATTTTAATGCCATTCTATCACTGAAAAGCAATATCGGAATCTGAGGTAGTTAAATAGAAAGAATTTATTAGATCCAATGATATAGTTTGAACAGAATGGAAAAATATACGTTTAATCAGAAAGATAAATAAAGAAACAATTTTGAAAACTTAGGTTTAATTGATAACTGAATTCTAAGACTGTCCTTCTGTTCTTTTAAAACTCCTCCTCTTCAGTTTCATTTCAATTCCATGTTAAACATTTTCTTAAAACATGAAAGTTTGTTTGTTAAGATAAAAGCGAAATTGAAATATAAAAGTTTGATGTTTTCAGCAGAATAGTCCGAAAAAATGTACTCTTTCGATCGATCAAAGCTTTCCTCATCCTTATGTCACGCAATGAAAATGTGGTTGGTTAAAGCGGAGATCGATTGAAACGGGACCAAATAAGAGAGTGTCTGTTGTATATAATAAACGTGTAATATTATGTGTAATGGAATACTTTGTTGTTCGCAGGTGCAACCAGTCGCGGAATTGTCGGAATTATCAAGACGCGGTGGTAGCGACGGACGCCAGGTCGAACTTGCGGCCGCGAATATTCGTGGCGGTACACTTCGTCGATCTGGTAGTTTGCGGTTTCATCAAAACATGGTGAGTATTCTGTTTTCTGTCTTAATGCCGCGGTGAGATCGTTTTGCAAAGAGTCTTGAAAGATTTCTCTCCCGTCACGCCGCAAAGGAAAGTGCAGACCGTTTCGGTCGCCTATTTGATTTACTAAAAAAAAATTTAATAGCCATGTATTTAAATAATTGTCAGATTTGTTTGAATCATGGTCGAGTGCCTCACTATCAAGCTTTCTATAATATACAGAAGGATTACTAAAAGAACAAATAGAGGGAGGAAGAATGCTTTGGATAATCAAAGTTTCATTATTTAATTGCAAATCGAATTACAAGATGAATATCGATGAAGTATTAAATAGGGGTTGGTTTCGATCCAGTTACGAATACAATTGACAAAATATCGGATATTCGAAACGAAGCCGAACGAAAAACTGCGAAGAAGATGAGGTAGGAAATAAGCGAGCGGAAAAAGTGAAAGACGTGATGGGATTGTTTGGTACTCTAACTCTAACAGGAGGAAAGGTGTAGAGGGAAAAAGACAATAGTAGGGACGGATGCCTTCCACCCACATTCCTCGCGGCGGTGCAGTGGCATAGTAATCGCTTAACGGTACATCTGCTGACTTGCCCGTTCCGTAATACCAGCTTTCTGTCGAATCAAAAACCGGAATCCTACGATAATAGCGCAATTACACGGTAATGAAGCTTTGTCACTTTTTATCACCACAGATTAAGTAGTTAGTCACAGTGGCAGTTTATGCATATCAACTGTTCGTTTATATCTAGACTGCGGATTTTTATGCGTTAATAGAAAATTTGACGGTGCAGAAATGGACAGAATTCCAAAGAATATATAATATACATAAAATATCCAAGCGAAGTGCGAGTAATTGATGATAAATATAGTAACTTCCAAGTTATACGTGGTTTTAAAGGGTTGATCGTTAAAATTTTTCCTGATATATGAGCATGAAGTAGGTATTTGTACCGAGATATACGTATGTATGAGAACAAAGTCGAACAAACCAACACATTTTTCTAGATACAATGGTGTTTCTTTGTTGATATCACGACGTTATTATTAATCTTTAAGCATGTCGTGCAATTTTGTTGAAAACGACTTACGCGAAGACTACATTTTATTGTAGTTTTTATCGGCGTCGAACTGCTTCGATAACCGATGTTAAATTGCTGTTTGTTAACGTTGCAGTGAGATTATTAGGAATAAATATAACAGCATCGATGATAACGCTTAATCTAATACAATAAAGGAAGGTATTATTGGTGAATGCTCGATGCTTTTCAACTATGCTTCTTGCTTACATTGTTTCCTAAGAAAGTGCTTTAAATCAATTTTCAATATCTCAACAAAATAAATTAACTTTTGCAAATTAAAACTATGTCTGAGTGAAAATTAATTTTGGTATCGATCGTACGACGTATAAGTTTGCAATTGACGCGATATTTATTAATTAATTTCGAGATTAATTTTTACTTTCTTTTAGCATACCTCTAGCTACTTGTTTCAACTTGAATATTTAAACGAGACACATGCGACGATCAGGATTTTAATATTTTATCAATCAGTCGCAGTCGTTAATACTTACGTTCGAATACGTGTATCTACTGAAATTTTAATTAATCTTCGGCAAGAAATTAGCAATTGATGATTGACGATGTTGTCAGCGGTTCCTGATTAACATTTTAATACTTGATATGATTAATACTTTCAATTATCAATTGACGATTAAAGAATGGTATCAACCGATGAAATCAGTACAATGTAATGATTAATTTCTTTCAATCATGCGCAACAATTAATAAAATAAATTAAAAATTATTATCGATCACTTATGCCTGATAGCAATGTCTGGAATAATCGCGAAAGATTGAAGTAAGAAACGATCAAGTATAATTTATTTATTCGATCTCCTCTCTAGTTAATCGAATTTGATGAAATATCAAACAATATAAATAATAATAATGAATAATATAGTCGTGTCGTCTCAACGATTAATTTACGCTTGAAGAAAATTCAACAAGGTGAAGCGCCTCTGATTAAGCAATCATAGGCTGTTTCCATGATTTGCTGCCAGCGATAAATACCAAGTACAGCTTCCTATCATTTCCAAGTTAATGCATAACGAGAATTCTGTCCGAGCCGCGGCATTTTGCTGTCCGTTAATCGTCGTTGTACGCGACAATACCGTGCGAAAGTGGTAGTTGCTGTGGAAATGTATGTTATTGAAACGCCTTGCACTCGCCTTGGGACGTGTAATAAGACGAGCGCGATAAAAATATGCAGGGTGCGTCACATGTAGAAATGGAACGAAAGTTCGAATCTGGTTGGATAGTTTCGAGTGATTCGCGGTGCATCGAAAAAGAAAAGTGATGCTTTCGAGTAGAAGCTAGGCGAGGATAGTAGAGATAGGTTTGAACTTAAACTTGTTATAAATACATTGAGAAATGTAAACGGTACTCTTTGATTCATTAAATTGTATTATATTTACTATACTATATAGATATTCGCAAAATATGAATTTTTAAAAATTCGTAGTATAGTTTCTAGTTTGAATATTATATCTGTTTGAAAATTATATTGTTACAGCAATAAAAGTAAGGCCATATCCTTTCTAGCGGTATAAGCGCCTTTTAAATGGCAAGAAGGTAAAAGCAATACGATAGAATTTTCCGATAGCTGGCCTATTAAAGTTACGCCATATGCTGTAAGGCTATCTTCTTTATTTCAAGAACTTTTCATTCTAACTTTTTAGTTTGTGCATTATTGACTTCATTCTATAAATACGTATATTAACAGGAAAATACGAATTCAAGATTAAATACCTGTTAAGTATACATTTCAAACGTATATTAATTTTTTGAAACTTAAACTTTCACATTAATTAAGCGATTAACCATCAGTGGTTGATCATTGTTGTTATTGTTTACTACGATTACCTATTATATATGAATAATTAATTAACTAAATTTGTTTGAGAAATATTTATTTGATATATAACCCGGATTTGTATGTTATAATTGTTACAATTAGTCTACTCAAAACGAGGTTCGTATCTCTGCTGAAACAACGTATGTATATGCACATGTATTGATGGTTGGTAAAGTAGAGTGCGATCGAATGGATCCGATGTACTAACGGTCGATGTAATGGTTCGGACGTACTTTGGCAACAACCTGTTCGTACCTTTGCAATGAGTTGATGAGCTAAATAAATTATTTCCGATCTCTTATTTCTGGATGATACTAACAATAGTATTGGAATTATTATTACGATACTGATGGTATAAGTATTAATATTAACCATAAAAAGAGAGGAGAAGAAAGGATGGAAAGAATTACTAAGTTAAAAATAATAAAATTAATTCCTAAAGTTAGAAGATTTCACAGAAGCTAGCTTTTGTATTTCCTTCTTCATTCTTCGCGTCTTTCATTTTCATAACGTTCAAGTGCTTCTGTCTAATTATAGCACTGTATGCATTATACTAATCATTGATCGCATGTTCCCCTTTCGTGTTATTCCAAAAGCAAACTAACCAACTGGCTACTCGCGATAACTTTGTTCTCTGCGCTAAAATACAGATGCCTTCGTTTACTCTTATACTTGTCGTACACGCGAACATTAATTAATGATGGAAACCACGCACTGTTAGTTTGTATTCATAGCGTTCGCGTTGATGTAAAATTGTGCGGTCAAAATTACATGCTACCGAATTACGTGCGAACGCATTATTCCGTCCATTTGAATTACCGCGCAGGATGAATGTGCTTATACAAGCAACAATGTTAATCGAATTGGATCAAGGTTTCTTGGTTATAATGCTTTTACAAATTAAACGAACGAACGAACGCAGAGATTTTCTTTATTTCTGGTATCAGATACAGAAAGTAGATACTTTGAACTTTTTATAGGAAATAGATATCAATAATTATGCTGTGTATGGTGAAATTTAAAATATTTTATGATCAGCCCGGAGTCTTTCTTCGGCTACTCTGTTTAAATTTTAATTTCTTCAGTTCGTGAATTTATTCACTAGACAAGTCGAGCTTTGTCACGAAAATTTTACTTGCTGATGTTTGCCTGTCACGATATTTAAATGGCTAGTAATTAATTTGTACAACACGCAGTTGCAAGTAAGCAGTAGTTGCTTAGCAATGAGTAGTCTATTTCTGCTCCATTGGCTAACAGTTATCGATATAATTGAAACGAGATCGAATAACGCTTAACTCGCGTTCAATAACACGGTGAAATTGATCCGTAATGCAAGCAGGTAATATATTCCACGCGTCTGAAATTAAATTAATATTTGTAGTCTAGGAAACCGGACGGTGTTACATATCGCGATTGGAATCGAGTTAGAATTAGGAATAAAATATCTTAGACTACGTTTAAAATACGAACAGCAGTATTTTGTTATTTTGAAATTAATATTTGCTTTTTTATATAATGATAGAGATCTTTTAAATTAATAGAAAAATCAACGACATGATAAGCATTGCTTAGTGGAATTGTAAAAATATTCAGGTACAGCGTGAGATACGAGAAAAAGAAAATAATTCACGCGATGTATTAATTTGACGAATGGGTGGCGTAACGGCAATAAAATTCTTGAACATCGTCACTACGCAGGGCTGTAAAGTAATGTTACGCAGGAACAGGCGGCATCGAAAAGGATGCACTTATAGGTGCAGTCCGAGAATGACGTCAACCTATTGCCTTTCTATAAATATCGAGTTTCCAAAAGAAGTTCGTTGCCCACGCTTGCAACGCGAACAACAAGCTACGAGAGTTTAATGACCGTCTTCACCACCATTTTAGCCTAAACTCTAAACCACTGAAACTCCCTTCGGATATTTTGTACTCTTATATCAATATTATTATTACACGCATATACTAGGTATTGTTTTATGCATATTCTGATTATTTCAATCTCTGCGGTCACTTGTAGCTGCTAGATAAAAAGTACTGTAAGTCGATGAATCAAAACTGGAACTATTCAGAATTATCGGATTTTTTTACGCGAGGAACCCAAAGAAAAATTACCACCCCTCGTACATTGTGCCAGCATTTTAATACAGAGAAGTTTCCAAGACGATTTGGCGATATTTCGGAGCAAACAAAATTAGTATTACGCGCAATATATATTTGTTGATATAACCATATTCGCGTCAATAACGTGAATCATTCTACTTAAGAAGAAATATTTGATCACTCGTTCTAGTGTATGTTCATAAAATCCAATATCTTTCTACTAGAAGCAATGTTTTATCGACGGTGTACGTTTGAAGTGTTCAACATTTTCCTATTAAGCTCAATTTATTGTCAATGCTATGGACACTCGAACAAATCGGTATTTCGTAAAACATTGGATAGGTTCGAGATGAAATTCGAACGCGGTTTGGTCGCGATTATACGATCGGTAGGTAAGAGGAACGATCTGTAGGCAAGGAAGCACAATGCGAATATTGAATGTCGTTTGCAAGAGGATAACGCTGATGACTCATGTCGAGTGACAGGCCGGACTGACTCCGGTGAATAAGTACACCGGCGAATATTGCGGATTGTTGCGAGCACACGCACCGATACACGACAAAGCCGTGGCATACTTACGCCTATCCGAAACGAGGCGGTTTTCAAGCTGTAACATCATTCGTGTCACGTTCGCTGTTTTTTTCGGACGTAAACCAATGCAAGTGTTACCTACGTTTGTTCATATACGCAGAAGCAACCCTGTGAAAAGGTCTCGGACGAAGAATGCAAACGTGGTTGCAGTTTTTTGAAAGACAATCGAAATGTTCATTCTGGAACATATTTCCAAGTTGCTGACGTACATTATCGCTCAAAAGTTTGGAGCATCCTTCGCTATTCAGGCGAGGAGGTCGTTTCAGGCAAAAGGAGAATACGACTAATTTAGAAGATTCGCCTTTGCTCTCTTTTCAGCATATAAAAAGGAAGAAGTTTAATGTAGAATTTAAACCAGGAATCGTATCACCCAATTTTCACATCACTAAGAATTTTTCCATACTTCGTTCGAACTTGAGACGCTTTTTAATATTAAAAAAATGTAGATGTACTATGATGGACTTGAATCTTCTTGTAAAAAAAAAAAACGCAGCAGGGTTAAAAAAAACGGAGAGAAAAGGGAACTAATGTCACGCTCCTTTACAGAAGTAGACGTTCTTTCGCGGAATCAGTTACCTGCGAACTTTCCTTACCAAATATGTCTGCCTGTTATCAGATCTTCCATATAGGAAGACATTATTCACATTTCGCGAAACGGTCTCATAGAACAGGCGCGAAAGCGAGATGAACGGGAACTCGTTGGTTGATTAATAGAAGTAGTAGTTGCATCAAGCCGCGTTAGAAAGTAAAGGCTAATTAAATCTGCGCGATTGTTCTTCATGATTTGTTGCGCTACTAGGTTGAGTCTGTTATGTTACGGTACCGCTACAAGGATCCAGCCTACGCTTTAATTCTAGTTGTTTCACCTTCCACAGCTTCTTGTCTCGGCGCCGTACCTTATTATTTTCACGTTCGAGATTTTAGCATACTTTTCGAATGGTATTCTTTACCACCCGCGAACAAATACATTTGTGTTTTTGAAAATTATTATGGGTTATTCTTAATCATAGGATACCAGTGAATTTTTTTTTCATTCACGATTTATTTTTTTACATATCTATAATATGCATAAAATTCCCATATATAATGTTTAATAGGTAATACTTGATGTTAATTAGCCTATTAAGATCGTGTATGGAATGACTGATCGATAGAACGACATCAGACGGAGGGAATGTCGCGTGATGTTTTAAAAGTGTCTGTGCTGATATTAAACCGCGGGGCAAGAGTTTTTTAAACAGAGCAACGTTGCTACTTGGAAAATAAGCGAAGTAGAATTAAAGAGAAGCAGGGTGGTAACTCGCCATTCCCAAATATAACTTTTAAAGTAGTGTCGTCAGTCTTTGAAGCGGTTGTTACGCTCCACTCGACGAGATTTCAAGTATTCTTCGGTGTACAACGAGCAAACAACTCTTTGATGTAGCGTACTAAAACTTCTACACGATCGTAAATTTTAAAAAGCACCGATGGACCGTAATTGCTTATTTCATCTCACATATTGAAATTCAAAATTTCGTAAACTTTCTGTCTCAAAGAAAAAAAGGAAGGAATGCCTACGTAATAGAAAAATCTTCGTTTCAAAATGATAAACATTTTGAATATTTATTTTCATTATAGATCATCCATTCACAGTGTCCACTCATAATTGTCCGCTACGTCACATACTTAGATTGTTTCTAGGGAGTGCAGCAGAATTAATTTTGTTACAGCTCCTGAGTTTTTAAAAGCTTAAGAAACATTCGGCCCTGAAAGTATTAACGTACCTCCCACAAGAATCTTGTAACAAAGCTCACAGCCGGCATATTCTAAATACTTACCCCGCAAGCAAACACGTGTCTCAATTTTCTCCCGTACTTTCTTAACTTGCGCAAGCTGGACGGCTTTGTTGGATCTAGAACTCGGTTGTCCGCGTATGTACCGTGTCTCTAGGCTTCTATGAATCGGCGTGTCACGTAACGACAGCGTAGAAATTGTCCTGTGGTAATTCGCCCACGCGTGCTCGCACAACCTCGTCGTTTCTCGCCTTTTGCCTGGATAATACGTCTCCGGTTCGTCGAAGAACGCGTGACGTCGATGTGTCATCGGAACGGGATGATTTTAGGTACCAGCCAGAGCATGGACGACGACATATTTCACTCGTTTAAAAATCCAGCTACAAAGGAATTCTTCAGAGCTATTGAGAACCCGGCTTCCCACGCCTTCCGCAATGTATTCTCGTTCATCTGTTACGTGTCGCCTTTCAATGCATCGCGTAATCATGCGTTTGATCTTCCCCATTTCTGCCACGGGACAACGGGTCTGCGCCTCATCCTTGTCGATCCGACAGTAAAGGGAATTTTCAAATGACGAACTTACAGGATAGATGCATTATGTAGACAGGTTCATGAAATACTAACGATAGTATACTAGAGAGTATCGTATTGTATTTACGAATATATTATGTTTGTTGCACGAAATATTTTACAATTTTATTAGCACTGTTGCGAGACTGGGCTATACGGCGAGTGTATTGGTAAAATCTGAAACAAATCTGAAAATATATTCTATAGAAATTACACGACATATAATTATCGTAACTCATTAGATATTATGTTATTAATAATTAGTGGAGGAAATATATTTCACCAATCAAGCAAATCTATTGAATTATACTGTCTTTTATTCTTACAAGTTTCTAATTTAGATTTTTATTATGTAGATATACTGTTATACATATACAACAAATGTTTGGTACAGCAAAGTCACTATACATATAGTATAGTTATTATACGGAAGTATAGCTTTGAAATTTTCTTTTATCCGCCAGTGTATTTTAGATCGCAATCTCTGATATATATCCGAATACAAAATTCTGATCGATCGGTCGTTTTCTTGATAATTTAGATTAACTGTGACATTAGTAGTCGTTAATTGTAACATATTTATGATCCTGTAGTGCACATGTAACCTGCCTGTTTTAGGGATTTTATAGAAATGCGTCTCTTAAGTGGGTAGACAAGTATTAGGCGTAGGCCGAGAGATTTCGTAGGCAGATTTTTTGTCGTTGTTAAGTGTTGTATAGTATTTCTAATATCATAAATATCATGGAAAATATTTTCTCTACTAGTAGGTTACTAGTAATGTTTTTGGAATGATGAGTTTTTTCATTTTCAACCCAAATAATAAATCTACTTGAAGTATTTATATTTAAGTAATAAAATCTATTTTAGGACATTCGTGTGGCATATAAATATTCAAAGAGTGTTAGGTTATATTGAATTACTAGCTTAATCAGGAAATGACAGACGTGCATTTTATGTTTGACCTTGACGGGAACAACGTAGACTCCATACAGAATACTATTCCTCCGGAAAATTCCATTTCACGCGATGTTTAAAACATGCACGTTATTGAACTGGAAATGATTTGTAATTCTAAATTCCGGTTGAAAATGTTTTGCTATTGATCCGATTGATTACTATTATGTTCATTTAGATTTCCTTCTGTGTTTATTACATTCATTTTCAACGTATTTTTGTCGTTTCGCAACTAAATATTAACGTCAAATTTAACGAGTACAATAATTCTTAATCATAAAGTAAGAAGTCAATCTGTTTGTGTTAAAAGAAGAAAAGAATAAATGTAAGTTACGATTTTCAGCGAAGATTACCTTGTTCCCGATATCTTCTACTACGACGATTATTCCAGGAAAAAGTTGAGCCGTTAAACATAACTATTGAATCTTGGAGCAGGAAGTGTAAAAAGAATTTGGAAACAGTATATACGTTTACCGCGTTGTGTGTGGGCAAATGGAAAAACTTTTGCTTCGCTCGTTCCTTTCTGCAATTTTTTCTCTCCTCGAAAGTGTAATCGAGCGTCCCTGGTTAGCTTTATGAATACACGACAATCTGTGGTGGCATACATCACGAGAGGATCGCACAAAAACAGAAACCGCTTGAAGTTTCTTGCGACGCGTGTAAAAGAGGCTGGGTGGAAAAAAGGCAAGTCCCCAACTGTGAGACGCGAAGACGAGGCATTTGCAGACTCGTCACGTGCGTCCTGGTGCACGCGATCCGCGTGCTGAGGGAGCAACAAAGTGAACAGAGTCACGGGATTTCGAGAAAAGATGCTACTATTTTAAGAAACTCGTAACACCGAAGATTAGGTACATTAAAACTGTAACCTCTCGTATCTACGTTACTTTTCCTGTTTTTTGTGCTGTAAGATTATCTGTGGTTAGTAAGCTGTCGTTTGGAGTCGAACGAAGAAGATACGAAAAAGGATTACAGAGGGGAGAATATAAAACTCTATTTTTAATCTCGTTTGTTTCATATCGAATCCGTATTTCTGTTTGCTCTTTTGGTGCTAGAACATTTTCTATTATTAGGATTATGAAGGAAAAATGCAAATGTCGAAATTGCTGGCTAATGTTGAAATCCTTAGAAGATACAATACTACGTATTGACTTTTTGTCGTTAGTAGACTATGGATCGTAAATTCTTAATTAAAAGATTGCAATAAAAATACGAAACATGGACGAAACGATTTTTCGTGTTTTTGCCCAGTGAACACGTTGCTAATGGTATATCTGAGCCTTTCTTATTTTTATTAACATCCTGACGATAATAAGTTTCGTCATGGACAAGTTCCGGTCCGGAATAATGCAACGCGTTTTAAATGAACGCGACTCATTGTTGTAATCTCGTTTGATTACAGCGTAGAGCAAGTAATTTCCATAATCACAAAGCGTCAGGTGTACCAACCGTGTAATTAAACTGCCCCCGTAGAAATTTCCACGTAAGTTAATTGTTTTATTCGCGTTTCTTTTTTTCTCGCGTTTTACACGTTAAACGTCTTTAACAGTCTCCAGAGATTTTAGAAAAATTGGGAACTGTTGGGAAAATATGGTGAGTTTAACAACTTTTCATTGAATAATCCCATGTGAAGGCTACAGATGAAGAATACGATAAGTCACATTATCCATGTTTTACGGTAGAGCGTTTTTAAAATTCAGTTCGTTGTCGTTTAATCTTGTTATCCTATCGATACTTATATGTCTTTCTCTTTCGATCTTTGCGTATAATTTGTCAAAAAATTGAATCGATTATCGAGGATCGAATTACAGCGGGTTTCAATTAGTCGAAGTTGAACTCCTCGCATTTGTCGCGGATTTAACAGCGACGTCTGTAGTGATCTATGCACGCAGGAAAAGGTGACGAGGCCATCGAAGAGATTAAAGATGAAAACACATCTTCGATGTATACAGATTTTCTTTTCCTCTCGTGTTGTTTCTGCGAAAACCGTGTTTATGCAAATTATTGGCTGAACGAAGCGCTTGAATTGTTCCCTTCAAATGGAAAGGATGGCGTTAAAAGGTGAATTGATAGTTCTTCGCTTTAGAACGACTTTAGTATCTCCTGTGTCTATCGGTATCTATCGATATCTATTTCATAAAGTTAGCTGTTTGATTCAGGAATTTTTAAATCACGTTACTCTCCTTCATTGTGTTTGCGAAAATGTATTTCATCTTATATATTCACCAACATTTTACAGACGTTTGAATGTTATTATTAAATAATTGAAATTTTATTTTGGAATGGGAGGAAAGTAGGAGCAACTAGCGTCGAGCGACGAGAATAAATTTCCATTTTTATTGTTGTACATGGGATATAATCTGAACGTATCATAACAAATGTTCGTGCAACACGACAAAACCTGTTTCGCAAATTTTCAAACTGTAGCGTTCGGTCGTATCGTTATACATATGCCCAAGCGAATTACGAAGCGAACGAAGCAGGCGAATTATGAAAGACGTTGCTCCTCTTGTTTTTTATTATCGGGAGCAAATATCCACCTGATTTTTTGAACTTTCTATTGATAAGCTAGCTTGAAATCGTGAATACATTTATCGATTGTATCTTTATTCTACGATATTTCCCTTTGTTATCTACTTTGTACTTGTTCTCGCGTTTTTAATATAGAGAAAAATATATTTCTAACGGAAGATCATAATCGCAGCTTTATACGACTGTCATTATGAAATTAATACGTTTCTATTTATCTATGGGAATTGGAGGGTTAAGAGTTAAGAGAAGCCATTAAAAATACTTGAAAGGCTTTGAGAACAGACGGAATGGTATACAACACAATAAGATTATATAATCTTTTATTACGATTTATGACTGACGTAACTGAGAAGAAAGGAAGGCTAACGCAATATTAACCCTCCATAACCAGTATTTCATTTTATTATGAGAAGAGATGATTATAAGACAATTTGTTCCTCTAGTTTCCACTGTTAACGATTACTAAGAAACGATCTTACTTACGGGTTAAAAAATAATTTGATCTTAAGCCGGTTGAGAACTATATAAACGATGTGTTCTATCTTCTCGTCTCGGTAGAGTCACAGGTTCTCGTTTGAAATTTTATACCGTATACAATGTTCGCACGTGCGATCAGGTGTGCGGACCATATAGCACCGTAGAAACTAAATATCGAAGGTGATCCAGAGTTAAACCGACCCACGAATCTCCAATTCAGTCGATCGATCGCTAGAAAATTATTTGTCATTGTAAAAATGTTTTTCTCCGCGAGAAACCAAATCAATCACTTGTAATCAGTGAAAATCTCGTTTGCGGAGGATAATCACGAGGACACGAGTAAAGTGAAAGAGTTGGTGTACGGTGACGGAGACAGAGACGGAGAACAGAGCGAAGAAGGGAGCAGCGAGAGAAAGACGTCGCGAAGCAGAAAAGGAACGCCTCAGTCGTGGGAGCACGCCTGCCTCTTTCGTTTCTTTTTGATCTGCTTCGGTCTCGGGATACCACTGCTGCCTCTTGCCTCAGTCGAGACTCGGTGTGCTCGAGGTGCTCCTCGGAATGGAGCCCTGGTCTCCTCGCCCTTTCCTTCCCTCCCTCAGCTCTCCCAATCTGGACCAAACAGGAAGGAAGCGAAGATTCCGTTTCGTTGCTAATTTTGGAATTTTCTAAAATATCGCTGCAAAGATGTTATTAATATTTGTCATCTTTTTGAACGTTAAGTAATCCGTTTTAAGGTGTTTTCTTTAGTTTGATTCTCCAGTTTACGCGTGTGTATATATCGACAATGAGTTCGTGCTACAATCGATCGCAATGTTGGATCCCTGCTGAATTTGTTGTTCGATCTGCTTTAATTTCGATGACGAATGATTCGGGTATTTACTGCTCAATCGCGTCCTCGTGTTCTGTTACTAACGAATAATGTTTTTTTATGTCTTGAAGTGTAAGGTGCTTCTTCGGCTATGTATTTCCAAGTGTCAGTTGGAGAGAAGCACCGAATAATTTAGGCGATCCGTGCAGTGAATAGTTGTTGGAAAGATTTTGTAAAATTTTTAAAAAGTATTCTATTTCGATTATAGTAATTGTCGAAGATCGTTAAATTACTTCGTGTACAAATCCTACGAGTTTTAAAAGCGGTAGATATCTCGTAAAATTATTTTAAACTGATATTTCGGACCATTTGGAACTTCAGACATAAACAATGAAAAACAACCGTGACTAACGCATCCTGAAGATAATTTTCTTATTTTTAATTGGACACGAGTTTGGGCACTTGAGTTGATAAGATATTGCAAGATAATAAACGGCGTCTTTTTCACAAATTGCTTCATAATAATATCGTACGTGGAACGTGATGCATGTTTAATAAAACGGATAAAAGCAACGTATATTAACTACTGGTGTCAGATTGTTATCAAGCGGATAACAGTGTTGCGAACGCGTCCCTACTTTTATCCGTGCAGAAACTCGATTCAAAGTGGATTTTCACAACTAAACTCGCAAGTTACTTTACGAAACTTCGTTTCGGCGGGAAAAAAGAGCGCCTGAATCAGTTCGTGAGACCGGATGATCCCGTAGCTGGAAGAAGGGATAATTAACCCGCGTGAAAGCGAGAGGACAAAAACGAGAAAACAGACCGAGAAGAACTGTCGGCGCCTTTTTCCATCGAGATGCCTCTAAATAAGGTCGACGAAGAGTCCCTGAGAGCGCATCACTTGCTTCACAGGTCGTGTCGCGGTAAGGCTCACGGGAATGGCATAGCGAAACAAAGCAATCGTCGCGCGACCATCTCCTTTTCTGCTACTAGGTTCCCAAAAGACCGGAACTCCATCACCTTGGAAGAAACTTCTGTCGTAGCAAACGTTGCAACCAAATTTTCTAACAGAAGAATCAATAGAAATGGCACTAGTTCTTGGGAATGCAGCGACAGCGACAGCTTGCATTCTTCCGAAGCTGGACGCGAGAACGTGTTCACGACCACAAATAACGATGATCGTTCGCCATCGGCAAATATATCTCTTCGTACCACTGTCAAGCCACCTAATGGTTCAAACACGAAGAAGAAAACTAATAGGAATCTACACGTATCCTCCTCGTTGTCGAAGACAGGAACGAAATGTAACAGAAAGGAGAGCTGGGCAGACACGTTGAGAGTGAGTTCGATTGACGACAGAATCAAACGGATGGAAGAGGGTTGGGACGACAGCAACGTGATTAAGACACCTAGAGAGCGGAAGTGGAGGAGGATCACGGCGGAGATCGAGCAGAGGGTGCCTAGTGGGAAGTCTGGTGACTTTAGGATCCTCGGTCTGAGAGGATCGTCGTTGAAAGGATGGAACAATGGTTCGCAGAAGAGGAACCGGAAGAACGTAGCGTTTCAAAGAAATTCGAAACCGATCGAGGACATTATCGAATGGGAGGAGATCGTGGAGATGGCTCTGGCGAAAAAGATAGGCCATGCAAGAGGGAAGAGAAGACGGAACGGCGAAGATGTGGTGGACGAGGGCGCAGATCGTCGAAGGGTAGAGGGTGAAACGGTGAACGGCGCGGGGGAGTGTATGAAACGCCTCGAGGTGCTTCTGCAGAATAGACTACCGCCGCAAACAGTCGAGGTATGTCATTATCGACACGCCTTCGGAAACGAGAGTTACAGTGGCTCTGTCTCTCTTTCTCAATGCATGCTATGCGAGGGATTGGGTGAACCGTGTATGAAAATTATGGTTGCGCAGCTATAGGGAATTCGTAGAGCCGATGAATGCGGCTATTCATGATCGTTAAATTGGATGTTTCGTTGGCGGCGGCGTGTTTCGAAGGCGTTTAACTAGGTATATATATGTGCCTATCTTAGAGCATTTTACATGCACGTTTCTCGAGATCGTTGTGGGAGAAGATTGGCTGAAAAAAACTGGGACATCTTGCATAATACTTTAGTTAAAGCGTCATTTTTATGTTGCTTCGTTCAACTTAAGATACTTATAGTCGTTAATTCGCACAGCCTGTACAAATGTAACTTCAACAAATAATTTTCATACGATATTTGCCACGTAATAGCGTAAGACTTGACATATGTTTCGTATGAAAATATTGTCCACAATATCGTGATACATATTTAGTTTACGCCCCAGATTAGAGTTTACACTCTTAGTAAGACACATTATACGTTTCAACAAACTCTTCGGTTTCCTTGTTGAACGCTATTTGCCGTGGATCCATTATTTTGTTCTTTTATAGTTTATGTTACTCTATGTGTACATGCTATAAATGTAAAGATATAAATATATACAATGTATACTACACTGGCAGCAGATTGAGTGTGTTTAACACCATTTATCTCTGCCGGAACACGTGTCTCCCTCCAAATAACTGTCAGGGCACATATGTACCAATTTTTAAAATTGATACACAAGTTTCAAGTTTGCCTCACACGCGTGTCTATTTTAATTCTATCGATTTCTTAATACTAGACCTATCGCTCCTTCGTATGCAGTTAATTATATTAATTAATTACAGCAATATAACGAAAATAAATAAATAAGTACATAATATCTATGTAATCACATTTTTATCTTAATAAAAGTAAACATTAGTATTATCAAAAACACCTGTAACTTTTTAGTAATTGCAAGGACGATAGATCTGACACCAGTTATTTTTACTGATTTGATAGTCTCAGTGTTAGAGAAAGACAAATAAAACCTAAACATAAGCATAGACTGAAAAAACGTACCGACTTGTATCCAAGTCGTCGTATATATACATGTACGCAGCGAACGAGTTAAACGCTCATTTCCATGCCTAATTATCGACAAGGTATAATTGACAAGGTATAATTCAGCAATTGAGACAGAAATAGAGGTTAGTTGGTGCAGCATGAAACAGATAAAAGAGCAGCACATTGCAATCGTGTAATTTTCCCATTTAGGGCCTCTCGTGTTCGAAGGCACGCTGTGTTCTGTTTGTTTCGCGAAACAATGCGATCGTTGTACACGGTGGAGCCTGGGGCTTGATTCATGGTAATTTATTACCAGGAAGTCGTACGAGCCGTCGTTCTTACATGGTAGAATAGAACAAGTTAGTACGCTTTCTAGTAAAACGCCTGACACGACACGCGGAAATCGATATGCGTGCACCCACAGCTGCGACTCACCGAATGATTCACGAAATTAGGGGAATTGTTATCGAACCGGCACATTCACGCACTCCGTGCCATGTAAAAATTAAGTTTGGCTAGAATTTTGAAAGAAAAGAGCCCTAACTTTAGATTATACTTCGATCGTTATAAACTATGATAGATTATATTTTGGGTGATATTGAACGACGCACTATTGTGTTAATAAAAACGTCGAAATGTGATTTGTCGATGAGGGGGAAGTGCGATGAGGAAAATATCGTAAATATTAAATATAAGTATAAGGTATACCGATAACATTTATGGAAACGCATAAAATTGGAATTGATCTCGCGCTGTTAATTGGTAGCTGTTACACCAGACTTTTATAAGCCTTGAATTTTAAAAGTGTTCTACCTGATTAAGGTCAGGCATGTGAAGATAGTATGCAAATGACGGTATTAGGCGTACAAAACCGGTGCTAATAACGCAGAAATGTTCAAGGATGTTGATAATTTAAACGACAGTTTCGTATTTTCTACAAACATATTGTCGTTCAGTATGGGACGCATTACTGATCAAAAACTCTTCGAGACATTTTTGCAAATTATCGATAGTTCGTTAGCAGGGTATTTCTGTTGATAAATTTATCCTAAAAATTGAAAAACAGCTTTCTGAATATGCGGCTGACGAAATTTTCCGAAGAATGAAATTTAAAATTTCCTTTCGAGCGAGATCGTTATTTTGAGGATGAAAATTCTTAACAATTTGAAAATAAAATACATTGATTTACCTTTGTATAATCACGTAAATGAATAGTTGTCCACGATTTGAAGCGTAAAAGTCATCAAGTATTAGCTGTGTACGCCATAAAATTTCGCATAGATGAAACTGACATTTTTTGCTAGTTTTCGATGGATAGCTTGTAGGTTGAACTTCAAGGTTGAAATACATTTTTCTAATCAGTGATGTAATTCATTTAATATGGATTCTCAAGTACGACTAGTGTTCTAATCTAGACAGCTCGTAGGTGTACAAACACTTTCTTTTTGACGTGTGGTAACATCGAAAAGGGAGAGAAACATGTGCAAAATCATGTAATCGAAGTTCTAAATTTACAACTTTTAGATTTCAATTGAAAGAGAAAAAGTCGGCTAGGTCATAGAAACAATCTATTTTTGTTTAATTTCAATTCGTAAAATACGTTACATTCGATGATTAGAAAATTCGTATAGAATTCTAAAAAATTTCTTTTCTTCTTTTTATTCATGACCAGGCACGGTCCGAGGAGCATCTGGCGCAAGAACAAGCATGGCTGAGTTCCGAAAGAATTTGGTTATTACATCGAGGTGGTTTTACCCCTGCGACGAAATGTGGTCCAGCAGATCCAGACACAGGAAAGCTAAGAATTCGTTTAACCACTTCTGGCGAGGAACTTCTCGTCGACGAGGAGGACGTTGAAAAGGTATTCGTTTGATTAAATTTTTGTTTGACACTGAATATCAATCTTCATAATATTGAAGTATTTAAAACACTTAAAGTATAAAGAATTATATTCCATGTTTTCAATTTAATCTTTCATGTAGAATCTTCCCGATTGCACCATCAATTACGGTAATAAAAAAAGAAAAAAGAGAAAGAAGTAAAAAGTTATTACTAGACTACGAATTTCTATGCAAATTTTTATTTTCATGAGCATAACTAAAGAAACGGGACTTAAACAGAGATTCGTTTTTCTCTCTAAATGATATGATAAATACTTTGAATATTTGATACATTTTTACAAGCGTATATTTCCCATAAATGCATAAACATCCGCAGTCTAGTGATTACGATGATTCGCAACACACAGACGCAATTCTCTAACAAGTAGGTTAAATCAAACTAATCATTTATTCCTTTTCTTCGCAGGCCAACCCTCCTCAGTTTGACAAGGCCGAGGAACTCTCGCAATTACGTTTTCTCAATGAATCTTCTGTTCTCCATACACTGAGACAACGTTATGCCAGTAATTTAATACACACGTATGCGGGAGATAGCATGATCATTATCAATCCGGTGGCGCCATTAGCGATTTACTCGGAAAAGGCAAGAGACGTTCACGCATTCCTTTATTTCCTTTTACCATTTTTTTTTTTAATGAAAGGAGAATAAATTGAACTTTCTTGCTTTTAGTTCTTAATGGAATTTGTAATTAAAATTTATTAGTGGTTTAAAAGCATCCTTCTTTTCAAGCGAGATAAAAATCTTAATTTCAATTTATTCCGAAAATGAAGACGTTACAAACCACATAAATTTTTCTAAACTACGTTGCTTATTTTTTCTCTTTTTTTCTTCTTATTTTTCAGGTAGCACATATGTTTAGAGGATGCAAAAGCGAGGATATGCCACCTCATATCTATGCGATGGCGCAAGCAGCTTACAGAGGGATGTTGGCGACTCGAAGAGATCATTCCTTAGTGTTTCTTGGCCGTAGCGGATCAGGCAAAACAACAAATTTTAAACATGCTCTCCATTATCTTGTATTGGCTGCAGGCACAGTTAACAAGGTGAATCAAAATTTACAGAATTTGATAATATTATCAATTTACTTTTATAATAAAAATTAAGACAAATAGGAATTCCTATCTTACTCAATTATTGCAGATTTTACAAATCATGCCACCTTTTAAAAATCTGTCTATTCTGATTAATGTTAAAGATTTTGACCATTGAGAAACTCAACGCCCTATTCACAGTTTTGGAGGCTTTTGGAAACAGCAGAACACACATGAATTCCAATGCAACACGTTTTACACAGCTCTTCAGTTTGGACTTTGATCAATCGGGCCAAATAGCATCGGCTTCTTTGCAGGTAATGCAATTATGCGTTATCGGGTAATCGTTTTGTTCAGCTACATATATTTTATTTCACGAAGTGTAAATCAGTTAATAATTCATATTTACCGTTGATGTATAATATTATTCGATTCGTTGTTATTTGTGGTATATTTTCTAAAAGTCAAAATTTATATTACATGAGAGAATTCTTTTACTGTGGTAGTGCTATGGCTTCGGGGTGTAACGCCCTCAATAAAGGGCACGATCGATCGAGTGAACACACCCTCGAAAGTGGAGCATATCAAAAGAACTTAAATTATTATTTGAAGATACATAGACAAACTATTTTTCAGCGGATTTATGTCTTTTATCTTTATTGAAATGTTATAAAATGTTCTTGTACAAAATATATATACACATATACATATATGTACTTAATACAATTATTTACTTTAACTATACGATAATTTTGTAAAAATATCCAAGATATATTGACCTGATTTTTATTTTGCTCGCAAGGTACTACTTTTGGAAAAGTCGAGGATAGGCAGAAGAGCGAATGGGGACCCAACTTTCCATGCGATTTACCGTTTACTGGCAGGCGCAGAGGGTGCTCTCAGAAAGGAATTGCACCTGACCAATCTAGTCGCGGAGAACAATGTATTCATTACACCTCTGCAGAAGCACGAGGACAAGCAGCGTGCCATGGTCGAGTTTAATCGAATCGTGGCCGCTTTTAGGATTCTCGGCGTTTCCGAGTCCGACGAGAAAGTCATTTGGCTGGTCCTTGCTGGCATATATCATCTGAGTTGTGCTGGTGCGGTTAAGGCTGGCACCAGTTCACAAAGTCGATGGCAGTTTGCAAGAGTCGAATGTGCAGAGAAGGCTGCAACGTTATTGGGTACTACCGTCGAGGAATTGAGTAGAATAGTGTTTTCTTCTAATGGAGGCGGTGCTGGTACACCGAGTACTCCGAGGCCTGCTTTGCGTACGCCAAGTCCTACCGAACAAAGCAAAGATATCATGGGATTAGATGCTCTGGAAGGTCTTTTGATTGGACTTTATTCTGAAGTGTTTCATTGCGTAGCTGCTCTCATCAATAGGTTTGTTCTTTTTGTAAGTAAATAGGGATAGAATGAGAGTAATGATGATAATGTCGTTCTTTATTCTTTTACAGATCCATATCATCATCTGTGCACACAGTGTCTTCTTTGTTGTTGTGTGACTCGCCAGGTTTTCAGAATCCAGCCTCCTGTGGACGACAAACGGGAGCCTGTTTCGAAGACCTGTGTCACAATTATTTGCAGGAAAGGCTGCAATTGTTGTTTCATCATACGACACTGGTGGCACCGAAGGACAGGTACATTGTAATCTAATTCGTTAAGTTTATATATATATATATTGCGGTTAATTATTGTTTTGTATCGGATACCGTAGAACGAATACGACTTTATTCGAAATAATTTCATATGATTATCTGAATAATGCAGGATATAATGAACAGATTATTCTTACGTTTAAATACGAAATATTCTTTATTTTGAATACAAAGATCGATATATATATCGATATTCGATAATCGATATTGTCATTCGATATCGACAATCGATTAAGGCAGGTTGTTTCTATTTTTTATCTCTTCCTTTATGATAAACTTAAGTAAGAGTAGTGTCCCTCGTCAAATATTTCAATTTTATCTTAAAATATCGAAAGAAATGGAAAATGAATCGATTGATGAATATCTCAAATCCGTTTATTGTTACGAAGATAACTTGTGAGTACTATAACTTGTTTTCGGTAATGGTTTTTCGAATATAATTTAATAATTTTGGAATAGATGATAATAAAAAATAAAGGAACAATGCATAGATCAAATGAGATAAAATTTCTACCACAAAGAATTTAAATCGAGGAAAATTTCATAACGAAATAAATGAAATGAAACTTAAAAATCCTTGATATATATATATATATTGCATATTACTATTGAACTCATCCGTGTAATTCAGATACGTCCAAGAAGGAATTGACGTAGATTACGAAGATGACTGCGACGAAGATGGAATTGGATCACCTCAGGGTTTAATTTCGCTATTAGATCGTGGAAGTTCGCAAGGTGCGACGATGTTGCGAACTAGCCAAAGTGACCTTAGTGGAAGTAGACAAATAGAACGAAAGGGTCTTTTATGGCTGTTAGACGAAGAAACAGTATGTCCTGGCGGCAGCGACGAGACATTTTTAGATCGATTGTTTTCTCATTATGGAGATAGAGGTATTTAAAAACGTTTTTTTTTACAAATTATGACGAATTATAATTTTTTTTATGTTATAGTACCAAAACTCCATATTATTTGTCATTTTTCGAGTTAATTTTAATTATACACTTCAGAAAATTATGAAAAATTGCATCGGAAATACATATGCTAGATCATCGTAGTTAGTAAAAATAGAAAAAGATTTTCTTTTTTATAATGATATAGCGTTTATTATTCGATACAATGGTATAATATATGATCATTCTGTACATTGCAATACATTGTTTTTATTTATCTTTTTAATTCTGTTTTTCTAAAACAGATCATCAATTATTGTTAAGAAAAGCACCTGGGAATAATCAGTTTGTCTTACAACATTTGTTGGGTACCAATCCTGTACTTTACACAGCAACAGGATGGCTGAAAGCAACACGGGAAAATCCTGTTACTAAAAGTGCCATTACAATACTTCAAGAAAGTACAAGGTATGTAATTTAAATGTTCTTACTTTTCTAATTGTATACAAATCTTACACAATTCTATTAAGAACTTGATCTTATTTGTTCTTGAAACTATTTTTTATGTTTCTAAGATAATATTCTATAAAACATATTTTGAACTGAAACGTTTATACATTTTTCAGTATCCATTTTGTTTAAAATAATCAATAAATCTTTATTAACTAAAATTTCTTGATACCAGTAACTAATATTACATTTTATATTGATATCAGGGAAGATGTGAATATGCTGTTTGTTAGTGCACGTGGAGCAGGAGTATCTGGAGCTTTATGCAGTTCCATGCCTGGTTTGGAAGGTTCACAATCTTTGAGAAGAGCTTCTAGTATACGGCGAACATTCACTACCGTTAAAAGGAAAAATATATCTCTTCAGGTTAAATTCACTGTTGTAAGTATAAAATATTCTTATCTACAAAACAGAAATAAGTATTCTATGAATAATTGAGTTCTGGATAACTACATATTAATCGTTTTCACAAGTGTATACGCAGATGAAAGATAAGGTCATATGTCATGTTACATATTATGTTATCCTCAAACGATGACTCAGTTGACATAAGTTTACTAGTAACTGAAACCAAACTGGTTTTCGCTTCATAAACAAGATACATAATGAAGCTGAAAATGATCACTGAATTAAGATGCACATTGCTATGGTACCACTTCCTGTTTTTGTTTTTTGCTTTTATTATCAGTTTATGTATAAAAAAGGCAAGATTCAATAACTCGTTCTCTTCTAAATTAATTATAATTTTCTATTTGACATAAACGAAGATATGATGTAATCTGTTACAGGATGGACTGATTGAAACTTTGCGGAGAACACGAGTTAAATTCGTCCATTGTATACTACCGCAACACAATGCTGGATGTACCGATAATAAAAGTTTATTATCAGTAAAATCAAATCAAAGCGAGGACAGTGTTATTAACGTGCCGCTTCTACGATCACAGGTAAACATTCTTTTAACTAAACCATAAATGTATAATATGAAAAATTTAATTAACTCAATCCGTGTAATGTTTTTATTTAAATTTTTAATAATTTTACCCAAGTAATTGTATTTAATGCAAAAATTAAATAAATTACTAACATAATAATAGCAGAGAAAATTTCGACAACAGTTATACAAATATACGTATATTAATTTTATCCAGTGCAATAAATTATATCTTCTAAAATATTAGTCTCAATCGTTGATCAAGTACTAAAAAAATATTTTAATTTTTGTTACAGATTCGTGGTAGTCAAATAATCGATGCAGTTAGATTGCATAAAGTGGGATTTCCTAAGCATATAGCTTTAGGTGAATTCAGAAGACGATTCAGTTTATTGTCAAGCGATGTGAACACACGACCAGGCAGTCCTGTAGCTGATGAACGTCGTGCTGTGGAAGATATGATGCTTACCATCGACGTCGATCCGGCTTTATATCGAGTTGGACAAAGCCAGGTAAGTCATATCTACTATTTTGCATTTTTCTCTATATTAAGTAGTAGTATGGTTCCAAAAAAAACGCGAAATCCCTAAAGGAGATATCTACAAAATACCACTTTATCTGTATTGTAAAACAAGTATATGTATTTGGTATGTACTAGAAATTTGTAGGTATAAAAGATGTTTAGAGAGAATTATTTAATTTTCTATCATTTTTATAATGTATTACAAACTGAATGAATATGAAAACATACGTTTACCTATGAAGAGCTAATTTTTCAGCCAAAAATTCCAGTATTAGGGCATCTTGTATAAAACTTTACATTTATGTATATACCTCATTTGTATCTCAAAACTATGCACAACTTTCCATTTCATCTTTTTCAACTTTCAATTTACATGCCACTGTATTTCAGCAAGGATCGAATGTCTAGTATCGTATCTTTCACTCTAGTAGAATCACTTTCACTTTTTTCTGTACAGGTAGTAATGCTTTTACTTGATGTTCTTTATCAAAACAAATAAAATGGAAAGGCATATCGATAGCGTTATCCTAACTTGTAATACCGGTCTTGAATATCACCATCAGACGGCATAGATACTTGAATTAATACCACCTGTGCTCATAAGTATTCGAAGTGCTTCCGTAATTCGATTCACCGTAGGTCGTTTATTCGAGTGTGAGAATTTTGGTAACGTCACATACTTGAAACGAACATTCGTTTTCTCAAGGAGAATTGCTTTACGTGATTTCGGTCAACTTTCTCCATGAATTCGATTACAGTTTCGTCAGTACACCACGGACAGAGAATCGGTATCGATGTGAATACAATGATTAAAACGATCTTCACCGCCTGGTTAAATGGATTTTTATTCTAATAAGTCGTTTAACTAAATATATAATATTAATGATTTAAATATAGCTGCGAAAGCTTTTTAACTCTACGACTTGGTAACATTTGATATTTTATCTCAACTGCGATAAAAAAATTTGCAAAAACATTATAAATACTAAGAGTCATACAATCTTATAGAAAAAAAAAAACAAAATAATAATAATAATCTCCGATCTCTAGATGAAACTTTATTTAAAAAGATTCGAACAGTTATTCTGTTATATCAGAATGATCAGACTGTTGCATGTAACTGCAATTGAAATGAAAATTCTTGCCACATTCTGCATATTTATGTAGAGTAACGTTTCGTAACGTAACTTAGGAAGCAAATTACGTGAACGCGGTCTGTTTTCTTTTTGTAGACGAGCATTTTAATTTGGTGATTCCATGGAATCGTAATCGTGACAAGATCTTATTTATAAATGTCATGCAAAGTTGCACACGCGTTAGGTGCAATCGCCTGTCTTTATTGGCACTTTTTACGATAGAATGGCGAAGTGACATTAAAATTACCAGATCCAAGCTATACTTACGTTAGGAATGACCACTTAATGTGTTTTCTACTGGAAAATTATTAGTATGTTGTTACTTTTTAATGCGTGAACGTAACGTTCCGATTATAAATGCGGTTCGTACATCGTAATGTGTTCTTTATTATTTTTTTAAATTCGGACCTGTGTTTTATGTCAAATTTTTTTAGAATGTCACAAAGAAGTTATGCCAAATAGAAGCTTTCAAATACATTAAAGACAATTCACACCTTTCCTTCCTTTTAAGGAATATATGTAAATATTTAATAGGGAAATTGACATTAGAAACGTATATTGCAGTGAAATTATTAATTTAAAATCCTCTTATTCATTGCATACGATCAAGTACAATTTCTCTGCAATATAGTAATTTTCGGTGCTGAAAATAATTGTAAGCACGAAACATCCTTAGCTTTTTTAAATACTCTAATTTTGCGTTCCCGAAATGGATATCCGAATAGATTTCAACGAATTTATGCAAACTCTTGCACGTTGTATTCAGTGAAAATCACGTCAAACTCGAAAGACCTTAGCGTCGTATTTATAATACGAGTATGTAGTTCAAGAAATTATTATTTATCGTTTCAGTTCCTCGATTAAATTTTCAAATATTTATCAGTAGCCATAAACTCCCGCTCCGAAGTATACCGATGTGGCTCATTTGTTCCCAACTCGAATCATCGATTATCGTTGCAAGGTTAATTTCCGAAGCCGAAAAGAGGATCGTTTAACCGCGAAAGTGCAAAAGGGTCGAATAACCGTGGAAAAAAAAAAGCGACACGCGTTAGTGACTTTCTCGTGGCCCATATAGAAATCGTTGCACTCTTCGGAACCTCTCCTTGTTCGCAGAACTCGCGTTGCCCGAGGCCTTTTCGTCGCGAAAGTGTTCCACCTTGCACGTACACCTCTTCTTTTCTTTTTTATCGGGCCCGTCTGTTTTACTTCGAGACTAAACGCGTGGTCCAATTTGTTCTCTGCAACAGATTCGAGCCAACGAATTAACGAACACGGAAGTCGAGAGGAACACGACGTCATCGCGATATTCTAGATAACAACGAGTAATCGAACCCTTTTATTTCTCGTCCAACAGACGAGAACAATGATGTTGGTTTTGCAATTACGCTTTAGACTGCGTTAATAGAAGAGGTAACGCACACGGTACGATTTTCTAAAGAGAGTTTGAAAAATTCGGAGCACTTAAGCGTTCATTCAAGCGTAAATTGTTTACCCAGAAAGCATTGCTGTTTCTTTAGTTGCACCGGACAGAAAAAATAAAAAAGACTTTCGAAACTTGGAAAGTAGATCGAGGTTACTTCGGTAATTTAGATATACATAATTATTGTAATCAGTGTATGATAAAGAAAATAATAGGTATTAATTATTCTAACGAAATGTCATTAGTAGAGAAGATTATTGAGAATTTCTTGCATACCATCTTTAATCTTCCATATATCTCATTCGTAAGCTTTTCTTTTTGCAATACTTCGTTATTACTGTGTACATACGTACTTTACCATCGCAAATACATCATTTACCACGAATAGAATACTAGGGTGCCTGCTGGCGTTTCTAATAATACAGATTGAATACTTTTAGTTGCATTTATTTTCTAATTACTTTGTCGTACGTCGTATCTTTTGATCTCAAACCTGCTGAAAAGTTATATTAATAAGCTTTACTGTATATTATCACGACTGGTGTCGCATTTTGAGTAACATAGCCATGATAGGGTTTCCTGTTGCTTCATTAGTGTACCTGTATGTGTTCATATTAAATATGTCAGCAAATGGACGTGTGTGGATGAACACCAATTGGAGACAGTTAAACTACTTGAATGTATAAGTAGAAACGGTTCTCAATAGAATAAATTTAGAAAGTATATCATAAATATCGCATAATGCAACGGAAGTACAGTTAAACTGGCTTTTCCAATAGGGGTACCACGTATGAAACTTTCGGTCAAAATAGAAAATTATGGAATAAAAAATGATTTATGTTCCAACTTTGTGAAAGGAAGCAAAATAAAAAAGATATTAGAACGTTTGAAATAAAAGATTCACTATTATATTTCTCGATTTTAGTAGGTTTATCACATTCCTTTTCCCATTATATTGCTATGTTTCTTGTACCGTATCGCGGATAAATGGACAAAATCATGTAACCTCGTTTTATACAATACATAATTATATAGTAAGTTATCCAAGGCGGTTATGTTAAGTGCGTTACCCTACAAAATATTAACCGGATGAAAGAAGTGGAACGCATGACCCGCAGTTATGAAAATACAATCGATAACAAGTATACAAAAGCTGTTGGAATAGTATCGCTTCTGTTTAAACGCGCAGCTAGGAATCTCCACTCCCGAAATATCCGGACTAAGGTTTCCACGGCGGAAATGTGACCGTTGATCGTGTGTGCCTGCGATTCGTGCGTGTCTAGCATCGTAAATAATTCGCTGTTCGATTCCACCAATCGATAGCTTGCACCACGAATAGATGCGTGGACTGATTCGTTAGAAATTAATATCGACACCAACTTCAATATCAGTACTAACTCCCGTTATCACGTCTTGCACTCAAATGTTTCTTATTTTCTTGTATCACGAAGGAAACCTACAATCGAAATCAAAGAATTAAAATCAGACGTTTTTCTCTTTATTGGCAACTTTCTATCTAAGTATCTATTTAAAAAGTTAATGTTCATTACTAAATAAACGAATCGTTAATTGATTCTGTCTCCGGATTTTTATCCATTCTTGAACAAGGATTTGAGAATGAAAATTTATAATAATTCCTAAGAACTTTGTATAGTAATTCTTAAGAGAAAGATAGAGAAAAATTGTTGAACGTGCTGAATATAGGAATTATTGTAGAAAAGTATAATGCTTATGTAAAGATGGACAAAATTACCATTCATCAATTTCGTCAACGATCTTTTACCCATTGTTCGAACTTTATTCTAACGTGTATTTGATTTCTGTAGCGCTATTAGTAGAGTACTCATTGTCAGTCGTTGAGTAAGTCGGTTTTCCGCGTGGTGCTAATGCCTATTGCGCGCTCGGAAATCCACCACAGCTTGGTAATAGAGAAACGCGACGAGTTTTAATTTAACTGGCTAACAGGCTAGGTCAGGTTCGCACGACAAACGCGGTAACTTGCCAGATCGTGATTGAGATCACGAAACCATCAGCGTTACTCCGTATTAATTGCTGTCAGCTATCATGTAGGTATACTAGAAACAGCTGTAAAATCTACGTGCTTAATCCGTATCTATGTTTGTTCCAATTTTTCATGCAAAGTTACAGCCTTATTGCTTTATAACTTTATGGCGTTATAGCTCTATATTCAGCACTCTTGCGAACAAAATTTGATTCTAAAACATTGATGTGCCCAAAGATTATAAACTTCCTTTTTATTTTGTGTTTCTTTTGATTTACTAATTCTTATTGTTACTGGATCTCGAATTTATTTAGCTAAAACACAAACAATAATATCCTATTAAAATTTTACCTTTTGAAGCAATCTCAAGTTCTTGTAAATTAATTTCAAATAAAGAAAGGATATAATCCTAAGCAGTAATTAAATGATCAAAAATATGAAATATAATATTTCTTGTCTCTAACTTTATGCGAACAACTTTTACGTCTTGTTCTAATAGTAGTTTGAGAAATACTTCCTTGTAGATGCACATCCGAACCGGAAACATTGAATATTCATATGAAATCTCTCGAAAGATTCTCAAGAAAATTAAAGATGTTTTCTATAGAACCATTTCTCGTTGCGATTATGTTTCTGCATTAGTAATGGCTCTTTCATTCATTTCTACTTATCTAAAACATCATCAATTTCTGTTATTATTCTACGAAGGTAATGAGAAAAATTATAACAAGCAAACTTACACGAGAGGCATGATTTTTTTACTAATCAATCGAATTTCGTATAATTATACACATCGTCTGAAGTTGAAATACAAGGAATTTAACTTAATTATAATACATTAGAATATGTATTGTAATAACGTTTAACACGAATTTAGCAAGTACTTTGGGATCTTCGATACTTTTTAGTCGTAGTGTATCTGGCATTTTTCCATCATTTGACTTTCGACCGAAGTCAACTTCGAAGAAAAGCCGCTCGATGGAATGGAACAGAATGGAATGCGTGGGATATAAATTTTCTACACCAGTTCTTTGAAGTATGCGTTCCTTCAAGAGAATGACGCGTGTCGTCTGTATAATTTTATATTTGTCACGAAACAGGTGCGGATATTTTATCTGAATCGTAGAACGGCGGAAAATAGGAGAATGGTGGGCAAAGAATGCGAAAAAGAAGCGAAAGTGAATGGTTTTTATCAGCAAGAAATGTATCATCGAGGTAGCTTTTATTTTGGTTTGAAATTTTTAAACAACGCTTCTTATTCTCATAAAAAAATGAATAAAATGATATTACATTAAGAAAATGATCAATCCATCGAAGAATGTAATAAGGATTAAACAAATCGTGGAATATTTCATGATTGTAAAATGATTGCAATATGATCTCGTTGAAAAGACATCTGTTAACTCATATCTAATAAAGAACACGAAGGTAAACGTTAGGCAAGGTTTTTAAGCCTTGCAGCTATACATGATCTTTTCGCTATTACATTGACTAGATAAAATAGCTTAGATCGGATGAAGATATATCGAAGAGGTTATCGCAGTTTACAATGAATTTCTCCCACGTGGTCGTTCTTCCCTCTGGCGGAAGCGGATGCGAAGAAGCGGTTTCTTCGGCTTTTCTGTTACGTCGTGCGCTTTCGCGTGTCGAGTTCACCTCGAATTCCTCCTAACCCGTTGGTTAATTGCTACGAAAAGAGAGGAGAAGAGAAGATGTGCGACTTCTTTCCTCGTATTTTCCGTTGCTTCTTGCATGGCGAACATAACGAACCAGTGTGCTAATTAATTAAACGACTACGCAGCTTCGGTCGTCCGACTCTCTCTAATCCGTTGCCCGTTTAGGGATCAATTGCCGGGTTTCATTTGGAGGAATGAAAGAAGCAAATGGTAACACCGTTGGGTGAATATTATCTGTTCGGTTCATTAACGCAATCTTATTCTGTTTTTAATAAACAAAATAAAATTGTAATTAATGTATCTGTAGCGCGACAATATCTCTTTAAAGTAAAACGTGCTGAGACTCGACAGCCGTATTCTTCCTGCATGTCTGACATTCTCTTTCTAGGAAGAAATTTCTGGGCTATCCATATACCTTTTACGTGCGCACACTATCACTAACAATTCAGAAGTGGACGGAACGGCATCTTCGCGTTATAATATACGGTACTTTGGTACGTCGAAATTACCGATATTATATACATGTTTCACATTACTTTTGTCCCGAATTTAAAGAAAGAAGAAGATTCTCTTAATCATTTTATATAACATAATAGTTTTTTAACGACTGTTTTAATTTTGTAAGAACGGTTTCTCCGTAATTAATCAAAATATCATTTTTGCAGCGGCTTACTATAGGGATTACATAATAGAATCTCAATCTTTGAAGATAAATTATCTCCATTTCGATAAGGCTAGTTTTATAAAAATTGAATCATGTATAGATAATATACTAAATAACGCATCGCTAGAATTGCCAAAAAATTGTAAGAAAGTCAATCTATGCTGCAAATACTTCAACTGGAACTTTAATTGAAATTTTTGTATTTTCCTCAAACGTAACAAATATTCTAATTATAAAACAGCACAATTAAGTTGAAAATCTTTCGGAACACATAAAAGACTTAAAACTACAGCTAAAGAAATTCTGAATTTCTAAAATCTTTGTTTCGTTGCCGTTTTCATTGATTCATCTCTTTAATTAACTATATAAGTTATTAGAGTTTCTAAAGAATATTGAGGTACTTGAGAAACTCATAATAAACCTGCATGATTAAACTGTAAACACCTATCAATATCCTTTTTTCATGTCTTATTGTACATCAGGCAATTATTTATAATTAATTAGAAAGTTTATATAATATTTAAAAAAATACGCGCAACAAGTCGGTGCTAAAACTGATACCAAAGTGAAACTTAGGAACGAGGTGGTTTAACTTTGACAATAAGTATGTAGCATAGTTTTAACTAGCAACACTAATAACGTCTGACAAGATGGAAAACCACACATGCTTGCCATACATTTGCCAGCGATTAAAAAGTGAAAAGGAATCTCGTATCTGTCGCGGCAGAAAATTTGTTGAAATTATCGTGAATATCAATGGCAAGCCACGTGGAACATCTTTCATAAAATAGACGCGAATATTTTGTTCGCGTATTTAATAGGCTTTCACTTTTCACATTGAATCTGATATCTTCTTGTTTAGAATTGTTCATCTTTTTAGAGCTAATTGTTCACGCATTCTGTTTCTTTTAATAAGTGTAACTGATTAATGAGTCCAATTCTTTATTTTTGGAAAATACACATTCGTAATTAAATTCTGGAGTCGTTGAAGAAGTTTCAAGTTTTTGAAATTAGAATAATGCCACATAGTTAAGTTGATGTAATGTTTTGCTATATGTTACTTTTATCTTTTTACGTGTACCATGTGTAGTGTATAACATTTTTTCTACAAGTATAATATGAATATTTTTTGAACAATTGCATAATTGTATTCCATTTTTAAGGTTAATTCTTCCAATTTTCTTCTTCGAGATGTAACTTACGTAAAACTACCTTTTTTATTCGTCGGACGTACTTATATACATAGTATCGAAATATGTGTTCCGAAGTAAAATTTGCGTGTAAATATAAAATAGAGAAAGGTGTGAAGCGGAATTTAACCTGTTTAATTAGAGTGTAAACTTAATCGGTTAGTTTAATAATAGGTTGATTAATGTAATAATAGACAAGAACGCATCTATCTTGTTTATTAAATTAGGAACAAGAAACAAATTTCTATAATAAGAACCTTTTTTCTAATCCTTTTTCTCGGATAATAACACGCAATTAACTATGTTCTCTAATTAGTGTACATGTTGTCTATTTGTACACTGTGAAATATCTGGTTGTATCAAATTTTGTATAAAATCTTGAATTATGTTTGTATAGATCATCCATCAAATTTTCAAACTCACGATCACTAAATGTTTTTTTAATTGTATCCATTTATTTCATAAAATTAGTGTCTTCTTATTATATGTATATATAATTTCAAATCAATTTTCGCCTCATCTTCAATTTTACTGACTTAAATTATAGAGTGATTTTACTTGTGTTGGCTTACCGTATATGAAATGTGCTCTTATCATAGATCCTCATCCATTACGTGTTTTTAATTGGTTCGTTGAACAGTTCACATTGAAAAATGTCTTCGCTAATTTCTACTGCATATAATGACATAAAGATTTTCCATTGATTATGAAATAATTTTTTTTTTATAAACTCATAATTTGTAGCATGGAACATGTTTTCGTGTGATTGATCAAGGTAAAGAATAGATTTAATTAAACAGGAAAAGAAATGCAAACATTACAGGTATACAAAAATTACACACAAGGAAAATTACGTTGTGTGCTTAGTGGAATTAAAGAATCGTTTATCGAAAACCACTTTCACCCAATGAAACTACTACCGCAGTCATTTGTATGTACATAGCAAGTTGATCGTTTAAATATGGCGCTAATGATTGTGTGCTTCACGTTGATAAATAGAAAGGATGTTATGCCGTAATGTGACAGTAACAGCCTGTCTTCTAGAAACTATCTCATCTGAATCAAAAGTGGGAGAGAGAAAGAGAGAGATCTCAACCTTCGTTAAACCTAATAAAACCATGCGACTTGGAAGTTACAAACCAAGTCGTTCATATCTTACAAATTTTATTTTGTTTCCTTATTACCGAACTGTTAATTCCACTAGTATACTACCGTATTGGAAGCATATACATTCTCAAATTGGTTTCAAATACCAACATAATCACGACAGTCGTGTCTCCTTACAGCGCTAATTGAAATTTCAATATACTTTATGACACAGATAATATACACAAAAATGTTTTCTGTGGTAAAATATGGACAAATTTTTTGTATGGTCAAGTATTCCCGTAAGCCACCGTGTTTTCGATTCGCGTAAAAAAAATCCCCGCGATTTCATAACGCGGCCAGGGCTCTTTTCTCCTGCGATGCTCTCCCGTATCTCCTCCCATGTCGTCTCCTTTCTCCTGTTCGTCAGTAGGCCAGCGGACATTCCCGGCAACAGCTTTCCAACGCGTTCCCGACATGGCTTCCAATTTCTCGATGCAGCTGCCATCTCCGCGAGATCTATCGATCGGACTTGAACGCCACGGCCTTTTCTATGCGTACACGGGAGGAACGGCCCCGCGACCTCGCTTTCGCGAGACCCGCGAAATTTCCGTCGCGACTTCTGTGTACGCTGCTTATGTACGCGGTGTTCCGGAAGAAACGGTTCGAATTTTCTACTTTTTAACGATCGGAACGAATATCGAGAAACCGTTTTATTAATCACTGAAAATAAGCCTTTGGAGTCTTTGACTCGGTTCTCTTATTCCACCGTATAACAAATTTCTAAATTGGTAAATCAAATTAAAGATTATGAAATCAAAAGTTAAAAATTACATTGAATAATTAAACGTTGTAAAAGATTGTGTGCGCGATTGACGATAGTTGCGTCAATAATGTTGATTTCGATGTAAAGAACATCGTTATCACGATTTCAATTATTTACCTTGTGTGGCATTCGACCAGCGATCTCTCACTAAACAATTTAGTTCCGAGTAATTATATTGCCATCAGTGTCGCGGCGTCCGTCCGCGACGGCAATCTTTTTTCTTATTATTCACCGCCAGTACTATATTTAAATTCATAATTAATTTCCCTCGCAACTTTCCTGCTCGTTTTTCTTCGGCCATTTACATACACGTTACAAATAATCTTTTACGTTATATTCGTCACGACGCGTGGTTATTATGTCATTTGCACCTGATTTTTCTATTAATGCATAGCAATTAACGTGGCGGTAATTTCACGAGGGACTGCCCATTTGTCGACGACTTAATACTTAGCTGGCGGACGTCACGTGTGACTACTTTCGTCCACGGTGGTTATAAACGACTGTGTGCATGAATCAGAACGCTTTTACTCGAATCGTCGCAAATCCGACTGCTGTTGAACGTTTATTTATGCAATTTTAAAGACCTTACCTGTACTTAATTAAAAGCAAAAGTTGGACATTTGTCTTCCTTCTTTTAATTTATTTCATAAAGCTTCGTTAGCACTGTAACGAGACGCAGATATTTCGACTACATATATTGGTACAATTAAAAAATTTCAATCGTTTGCAGTACCAACGAAATTTCAAAATGTTTTATATGGAACAAACAATATATTGATAAAAAGATTTTATAAGTGTGCAAATACTTTTACGAGCAACTGTAGCTGTAATGAAAATGTTATTATTTACAAAAAATTATCATTTCTTTATCGTGCGTAGAATATATTTGAAATATTGGAAAGCAAAAGGCACCTCTAAACTGATAGAAGATAGAAATGTAAAATAAAGAATAGAAAGAACAAAAGAAAAATCGTCAAATTTTTTGTTAGGTAATTTTTTAGGTTTGTAGGTCTTTTTGAAATGATACGCCATGCTAGATAGTTAAGTAACGGAGAATGAAATATTCTCCTGTCCTCTTCAGATTCATTGCCCGTAACATTTCATGGACGCAAAAGCATTTGAAACTCAATCTGCTATATTATTGCACAATTATCCTGAGTAGTACTATTAAGAACAGTCAATAACTCGTCAAAGAACCTTCTTATACACATTTTCGACAGGTCATCCTTTATATAATGTATAGCTTCGAAACTTTTTGTTATATGTCATTAGAATCAGGTTTTCATTGCTGTAGTAGTGAACATTGTAGTTAAACTGTGACATAATAAATGGCTGAATGTGCATATTATTTTGTTTCCAATTCGTTACGCTGGCCGCGAAATAAAACTTGCAGAATTGATTATGAATGGTTGGGAAAGAGGAAAATTATTTATAGTCGGTGAGAGAAAGTTGCGGGTTCTGACAAACAGATGCTTGTACATGTATGTAAAATTTTCTTCCGTATTGAGAACCGCGCCGTTACAAACGGAACATGGATATTAATCATGCCAAATACTGTTTAAAAGTAATTACGTAGAAGATAGAATGAGGGACTGATAGAAACGATTAGCAAGTAAAAAGTATCATTGTGCCTTTTTAAATATACGTATTCTTTGTTAACAAATGTTACGCATTAAATCAATGAATAGTATTACTTAGTATTTATTAACAAACTCATATTCGATACGGGAAAAATGATGATTTCACAGAAGGACAAAGATATTTTAACATCTTTAATTCTTGTTCATCTATTTTGTATATTTGTTCTCTGATAAATTTCTGTGTTTTAACATTATTTTAATAATGAAAGTACATTTTAATCGTAAACCTACATAGCTATCAAAATAAAATTGTTCGGTGTCTTAATTTACCATAAATTTGCATAGCTTGAATCCGCAAGAAGAGTCAAGCAATTCCAAGTGAATTTTCTCCAGTCGCGTCCTCCGAATTCCTTAAATTGAAATTAACGAAAGAGAAAGATTCGATCGCGGCAGAACATTGTAATTCGTTTTCTTTCGTATCCCTGCTAAAGAGAATACTAATCCGATCATTATGCAATGGTCACACGCACCGCTACCCTTAACTAAACCTTACTTCGTTTACAAAAACAACTTCTACATATTTAAGTCGAATTCTTGGCTATGCAGTGCTATTCTTTACTGTAATTTATTCCTGAATTTCTGTGATCGACTTTGCATGTATAATATGCTTAAGAGACCGTTATTGGCGTCCATTTTACATGCTATAAAATGAGAACGAAATATCACGCGAGATTTGATGAAAAGATAGAAGAAATACTCTTTGATAGAAATTATGGCGGATCTGATTCGCTGAATAAGTGATATTGACCCAGATTCGCACGGAAAGGACCAGAAGCAAGATTCCTTGCATTTAAAGGGGTTAAGACTTGTACCTTGTACTTGTTATCTTGGCCGAATGAACTGATTAAAATACGACCTAAAAAAGCCTATAACCTATGGCGTATCTTTAGTCAAATAGTTGAATTATTATAAAACGTGCACTTATTTTGTAAATATAAAAAGAACAACAGTTCTTTAAGTGCCGTTATAGTCATCGATTTAAACTTACCTAATACCAAATATCTAGAATTAAAACTTCCAACGCAATTTGCTCAATTCATTTCGTCTCGTGGATCCTTTTTCCAGAAAACTCTTCGATTTATCCTTCGCTTCGTTTTTTCATTTCATAATCTTTCGCAATTACGAGTTCATACAGTACACGAGCTAGATGCCAAAATTATCAAAGCTTACACTTACAATTAGGAAAATATCCCTTATAAACATATAATATAGCTGATAAACGGGAGTTAAATATCTGTACTACATATCTATAATCTTCGATGCAAGAAGAAAAATTTCGCGATCAGTAAAAACGAGCAGAAAATGCAGTAATACATTCCATGCTTCCATCACCGTACCTAAAGCGATTCAACGGTACATGTACGTAAGTGTACTCGGTTACAAACATCTGGTTGAAAGCCTCGTTTGAAATTCCCACTTTTCGCGAGATTATCATTCGCAGAGATCCAAACGCGTTACCCGCGCTCCCCCATTAGATTGTTCTCTCTTCAGGCTGGAAGACGGTGCGTGTAAAAGGGAATAAACTGTTTGAACCGGCACCGCGAGAGACCCGCGAGAGGATATCGTCTGGTAGGGGAGCCGACTGGTCGAGCGAGAGGGGGACAGGAACTTGCACCTGACTCGTACAAAGTTTTCTGCACTCAGTCAGTTCGCGGTTGGTCTCGATTCCGATCAGGGGCATCGGTTCCAGACATTCACGATTCCATCATTAGTCTGCCGGCTGGGAATACTTGGTCTCTATTCACTTTCGTTTCGTCCCATTAAAAATTCGTTCGGTCACGCGCGCAACCGGTACGCATCGTTTGACTTTCCAGTGGTTCCGTCTTGGTGCGGGGGAATCGTCGCAAGAATGGGACGATCGATCGACTTGATCGAGCACGTCGACGCGATAGGCTATCGAAGTATCTTTTGAGCTTCGATCGCTTTGGAGATTTCTGATCGTTCGATGCCTGTCTCGTATCAGTGTACCGAAGCGAACCTCAATTGGCGGTGAATCGAGTTGTTTCGCGGAACAAGTGTGTAAAAGTCATTCCCATTGTCAAGTAGGTATGTAAGAAACGTGTCAATAGATAGAACGTCGGGGACAACGAGCACGCTAAGTACCGATTAGCCATCGTCAATTCCTTCGATTGCGCCAAGAGCGAAACGAAGGAACGCAGACAGAGAAGTAGAGAAGAGAAACAGGTAGCGGGGAGAGTCGACGATTTCTCAATTAACTTATAGCAGAGAGAGAGAGAGAGAGTGAGAGGAGAAGAAGGAAAGAGAGTCTATGGCCTGTATGGTACCTTTTAAGTTCGATAACGGTAAATACAGATCCGAGCTGGAAGTAGCGGACTCGCATTCGCGCGCGCGACCGCACGCCGCTACTCTCCTGATGATCCTCGCTTGAATTATCCTGCCGAAAGCATTTGCTCGGCCCGAACGTTCGATCATGAAGCCCCGTTCATTTGCTTAACGTCCTCTCACGACACGACAAATCGAATGGCGTTTTAGTTTAACGATAGAAAGTCGCTGTTGTAACGGGATATTTTTCGGGCTGGCTGATTACGTTGGGAGACGATGTTGCGTGGAAGATTTCATCGGTCATGCTTGAAATATGCCAGTCTGCGAATCTTGATAATAGGAGATTTCACGAGGAAAATGGTCGGAAGGAAACTCCGCGACGAATGTCTCGATCAAAGCTACGCGAACTTTGCGTCGTTCGAGATGTTATGAAACTTTTATACGGCTTTCAATGAGGCAGTATAAAGGCTTAGAATGATATTAGGCGTTCTTATCTAACGAATAAAGCGAGGTTTATGAGTTCTACTGCTCCGTATTGTTCGATACTCTTACATTTTTACATTCAATAATTACAACTATTTTTCGCTCCTTTGTTTCTTTCATACGATAAGTTGGCTTCAGGAAAATTACTCTTTTGGTTTAGTTATGTATTGTAATATAAGAATCGAACTATGGCAAAGTTTAACTACGTAAATGGCTGAATATTTTTCATCTTTGTTCATCTATTCAAAGGAAGGTTTTTCAAAGAAAGGTTGACCAATTTAAGTTAGAAAATTTATTCATACATTCATACATTCATACATTCATATATTCATACATTCCGTGTTTTTGTATATATGATAATTATGTTTTTTCTTATTTCACACAATTTTATAAAATCTTACAAATGTTAGTCGTTGCTATTCCTTCATAAATTACGTAGATACCTATGCCATGCTTTTAATTTATTCAACATTCACCGATATTGTATCGCTTTCATTTGATTTCCACTTAATTTCTCTTTAACTAACAATGAGTTTGCCAAGTGGAATTAATTTGATGCGAGGGAAATTTTTTGTTATTCTTTAATTACTAGTGCATTCAGATCAATTAAGAAAAGTTTTCAAAGATAAGCAGTCGACACTGTCTGTTCAAATTCTCCATGATACTAAACAATAGTTAATTTAAAGCACCGACATTTAATTAATAGCGAATAACGCTTTATTTAACATTATATTCCTTTATCTTCTTAATATTACAGCCCTAATTTGTAAGAAGAAAGTTAGAGGTATCCAGTTAAATCAAGCAATAAATTACTCTATTTTTATAGGGCAATGGAAAATCTTCCATAAAAGTATCCGATATTTGCGAATATTCCTTGTTCTAAATATTTTGCTCATCGAAGAATTTAGGTGCTTGAAAAGACGGTAATATGCGAGTGCAAGGTTATGGGGATAAGGGAGAAGGTGATAAAATCTCATGTTCCAATCCATCTTGTTCGTTTCTTTGACTTTGACTCCACTAAAAGTGGCTATTTCTATTTGTCTTGGCTTCTTCCCGTCACTTAACTCGCCAAACCCGTTTGTTCATTTTCTTTACTACTCTTATACGCGCCGAGTGACGAACAATCGTAGAATGGGTGTAGTTTTATTTGAAATATTATCTCTTTTACTGTTCGACACGAATTGCTTTCAATAATGTCGTTTAATTTTACTTATTCTCGGGTAGAAGATCATCTTGAATTATGTAATCGTTGTCAAATTATTCCAACGTTTGCATAAGTTTCTCGAAATGCCAAGCTTTAGCTGCAGTCACGATGCATCTTCCAGTTCTAAACTAATAAACAAGTTCCGCCACTATACCGATAATTTATGACGTGAAATAACGAATTTCCAGCGGCTTTATTATATAATAGCGCTTCATAGTCTTAAATTAGTCATGGATGACCGCAACAGTTTAAATTCGATTATAATTTTAGAATATCCAATCCTGTTTTATATTATATTCTCCGTGAAAGTATAATTTATCGAGGCCAGTATAAATGTAACATCGAACAAAATTTAGAAACTTTCCAACTCCGAAAAAGCATTTCACGTGCGTAAATTTAATACAATGATCTTCGTTCTTCCGCGACTTCGCGCCAAGTAATAATCATGCCAAGTCACGCGTTACATAAATAATTTGTAAAATACATTCCAATATTCAGATGAAACTCGTCTACTCATCTTTTATAATAATTATCTCGATTCTACTGAGTAGTAAAAATCAAATATATATATGTAAATTGTATCATATATATTATTTAAAAATTGTGATTATAAATGTCTAGAAATCACAAAACATCCAATATTTTACATCGAGCGAGAGAAACGACCGTCTTCAATGAAAATGATGAAACAGCGATCGAGTATAAAACGATCCAATCTTCGCGGAGTTTTGTCGCGAAGATGCAAGAAGAAGCGGCACATAGACGGTCTTCCCCTCTGTGTCCCTTTCTATCCATTTTGTTTCCCTTTCTCCACACTCCCGATACACTCCCCTCTGCCTCTTTCTCTCTCTTCCCCTCTCTCTTTGACGACCATAAAACGCGCGTCCACTTTTACGCGGCTTTTACGGTACTTAGTCGCGGCTCGTTCTCCACGCAAGAGGAAGCTTCTCCGAGGTCCATTCCTGAACGTATTCGAGTGCAGGAAACGCACGGCACGGTATCCAGGAGCGGCAGTGCTCGCCAATGACGGCTGCTTATTCGAGGAAAATGCCGGTATTGATCGGCGCGGAAGAGGAAGACGGGATACGGAACACCGGTTGCTGAAGCGAGTCTACGGAAAAGTCGCTTGGATTTCTGTATCGAGGTCGCGCGCACCCTGCCGCGATTATTTGGATTATTCGGATAGCAAGTGTCCATTCTAACCGGAATACTAATCGCTCCGCGAGTGTACGAGAAAGTTGCGATTGCAGATTCAGTGACACTCCGAAAGCACTTGGTTCCATGGAAAGTCAACCAGTTGTAACTGAAGATTCGATAACATTTTGAAAGTACTTCTTTAGACGAGCGGTGTCAATGACCTGGAATTGAAGATTCGACGACACTTCGACCGATTACACACGTGTAAATCGTTAAAAAACCAGTTTGTCGTATATACTTCCATATATTCAAAAAGAAAGTCGGCGGATTTCTTTTGTAAAACTATCGTTATTTAGTTTGACGAGAGAACTACGTGCCAATAAGGTGGAATTGAAAATACTTTGGAAATATTTGAATTGACAAGAAAGCCCAAACAGTTGGCTTGACCAATGACATACGTATAACAGAATCGACGAGACTGGTTTCGCATATCTGTGATAAGAAATTCACAAACTTTCTTTTTTAAATTTCAAGGCACAGCTACTTTGTCAAAATGTTAGAGAACGCGACCAGATGGCCAGGTAACGCGGGTTCGCGATTAGTGAAGGCTAGAAGCAGTCCAAATGTGTCGAAAACACCCCTATCGGTTCCTAGGAAGCAACAAGTGCCCGATCAGAACAGATCGACTTCTACGAGTAAGCCTCCCCGAGTTATAAAAACCACAGCACCTCCTAGAACAACTACCAAGATCGTATCTAACGACCATGCCAGTGCTCGAACGACTTTTTCCGCTGAATCGAAGACACGCGTTTCCTGTCCAAGCAAGTCTCGTCGATCGACACCAGGTGGTCGGACAGAGGCAACGAAATGTTCATCAACGACCGCGACAAACGAGAAGAGGCAAGTGACGAGATCTATTAGCTCCTCGTCATCCTGTACGATTCTCGAGGATCGAACGCTTCTCAAAAAGGGCTTGTCCTATGCTCCAACGAAATTGCCGAAGAAACCGGAAGCTCTGAGGAAGAAGGCCGCTCTCGATCGTTCGGTTAGTTTAGGCTGCGTTTCCGTGGATATCCGTGGCGGCTCCGAGGAATCTTTCAGAATGAGCAGTACCTTTAGTTCTGAATCGAATAGACAGATCATGGATAAAGCGAGGAAGCAGGAGATTCCAAGAAGAAAATCAATCAACAGGTCTACCAGCTTGTGGAACGTGCAGGCTATTTCGAAGAACGATGTTCCGACCAGAAGAATGTTCGGAGTTTCGTCGAGGCCCAGCAAAATCCCTCTTCTGGCGCATCGGAATACGCGCGTGGGTCGATCTCTGGCCGATCTATCGCAGGTAGATCGAGCCGTGGAGCCGACAATGCAGCCGGTGCATTTCGACGACGTCGACCTCGATCGCTCGATGGACGAACGTATCTACGAAAATTGTCGTGAAGCATTCAACTGCACGCCGATGGAGAAGCCAGCTCGAACGTACACCAGTAATTTGGAAGAACGCGTGGCACGACTGATGGCGGAGCTGGACGACGATGTCGATGACGATGAACAGGCCCGAGCGACGATGGTCGCGTCTACCGACTGCGTGGACGCTGCTCCTCCTCGTAGAACCAATTCCGTCTACGAGGTACGGGAGATCGATGTTAAACGAAGCAACGAGTCGAGTGGAAAGCTCGTTCAATCTGAGCAATACACTGCCACGGTGATAAGGATCGAAGGGAGTTCAGAGAGGAGGGACGAATCGATCAAAAAGGTAGAAAATAACGAGAAGAATAATTTGGAGGAGACTAGGAACACGATGAACGCGGTTAAAGGGTTGAGAGGTCGGGAGCACGAGAAGATCGATCGACAGGATGTCATCGAGGAGTCGAAGAAGAAAAAGGAGACGTCGAATATTCAGGAGTTGAGAAAGAACTGGGAGAAGCAAACGGTCAATGGGTTGATTATCAAAGACGAGAAGAAGATCGATTTTGCATCTGCTTTAGTTTGCAATACGGAACCACCGAAAACCGCTTGTCAGAGGAACAACGAGGTCAGACAGGAAGCGAAAAGCAAGCAATCGGTGGGCAAAAGAGCCAAGGAGATCGAGCATCTGGTGAATTTTTTCAACTGTAAGAACGCAGAAGCTACGAAAGAGGTAAAAGATCCGTGGATCAAGACTCGAGCCACGCCAGACACGACGACGATCGAACCGATGACCACGTTGAAGAAGAATGTCGATGTTAAGAGCATACACGACTATAATGGGTATACTTCTGATGGAAATTGTTCGGAAGATAGTGGTCACATGAGCAACGAGAACGAGGTTGAGTGGAAGGATGGCGTGGTGCAAGGTGAAACTCGAGATTTTGGGAAAGAGCAGTTTTTCGAGCAAAATGAAGTTCGCGGAATCGGTGTGTACGATGGTACGTCGATCGTGAGCAGGTTGGAGCCGGAAAAGAAGCCGACGATGGTCGTTCGAAGCAGCGTATCTACTTCGAGCGGTGCCAGCAGCATCGACAGCTGTAAGGGGGAGAATACGAAAGTCACGGTGCACACCGGTAAAGACCAGTGGAAAGCTTGCAGATCCTACAACGATGGACGACAGGTCCGTCGCGTAATTATTGGCCTTCTATACCTATTAGATGCCTACTGAGAACGATCGCTAATTTGATCGAGTATCGATAATAATTTAGCTAGCGCGAAGTATCCACTAACGTAAAGCATACGCACTAATATGAAGTGTACCCAGACGATTATTCATCAGTGAATTTGTAATCTATCTTTAGTTTCAGCTTCAGACATTTAGTTCCAAATTTGTTCCCCGCTAGTAATATTTAGATTTCACTCGTTTCTTATTTCCTATCGATTTAGAAAATTTATCTCTTTCCGCAGTATTTTTACATTTCTACAAAACTCTAGTACGATTCATAACTCTGAAACGCACACGTTCGTAAAGTTTACGACTTTCTTCGGATCTTTATTTTTATGATACGATATTGCATATCTTATTTTTTTTCTTTTTTTATTTTTTCGGTATGTTATATCGCGAGAAATAAAAACTTTGTCAGTCGTTTAAATTATGAAAGTTCATGTTCTAGGATTAATAAAGATAAAATCGTTTTTACGAAATATCGACTATTACTAATGCATTAAATACTAATTAATAACGTTCCGCAATATATATGTGACAGTTAGGAGGTCAATTCATTAATCAAAAACCGCGGAAAAACTTGAGCAATCCATCATTTCTTCTAATCTTATGATACAATTAAATCGTATTTTTGTCGCTACCAATCGATCAACTTTCCTGATAGAAAGTGCACTTGCAACTTTCAAGTCGAACTGCTTCCCTACGAGGAGAACGGCTTGAAAATAATTTATGTTAAGCGCTGTGAGAATGTTTACAAACAGTCAGCAAGATAATATTTGAGATAATAAACGTTGATTGTAAGAGTCTAAATGGGTACAATTACGCTTGCTTGAAGCACTGACTACAGCTGCTACAGTAGAATGAGACCAGAAAAGTCTGTGATATTGTGGACGCTGAAAAATGTTCTAGCAAATTCTTAAGGACAAATTCCTATTTATTCGAATTTTTACCTGTTACGATTACATTTTGTTACTATAATTTGTAATACCTCTTGAGATGTAACAATTAAAAGAGCAATTAAATATTGGTGTTTGCAAAATTAAAAAGGAGAAGAAACTTAAAGGAAAGAGAGATTTTATTTTGTTCTCTTTCATAAATTCTGAACATTACAGCAATCGAAAATTTGCGGACGAAAGAATGTACCAAGAAATAATCGAATAGATAAAGTAATTGAGAAATTATTAAGAAAGTAGAGACTAGGCTTTAAAGCAATAGATATTTCCATATATCAACATGGCATTTTATTGTTTAATTACATCTGAGAGAGAGTACATTTTACCATAATGTACTTCACGCGGTATGTAATCGTGAAAATCGTGTCAGGGATATCCTCGTTCCTTTTTCTATTCTATTCTTTTTCTCGTGAGTTCTAGTATATAAGTACATACCAAATGCATCAGCGCTATTTTAATGAATTCCAATGAAATGCGGTGTTTCACGCGTACATTCTGCAAATTTTTATCTCCGACTAAATTGTTAATTTATTATCGTGAATCTTAATATTTGCATAAATCAAATATTCATCTTTGTCATTTGCATAACTTGACTTTTTACTGTTCAAAATTTACTTAATTTACAAAAAGAAAAAATAAGAAAAGTAGGAGAAGATAGAAATGTGGAAAGAAACGATTTTTTTTAATATATCGGTAGAATTACGTTAATCGCGAATGGATTCTGATTTGAAAAATATTGAATATATGTTAATCTCTCGGTTTCCTTTTGATAGATATTTTTCAGATCAGGTACTCTGGAGCGACTCGAGGCTCAGAGAGACGAGAAGCTAACTGGACACATTATTCTTCTTCAAGCAAGATGCAGGGGTTATCTGGCACGTCGTAAACTCAACACTTTGAAAGTATGTCATGACATCTTGAGTTTGTAAAAGTGCACCTTCACTTGTCAGACCGTACAGTAGTTTTCACTCATCCCAAGAAATTTCAAAGTGGCTTCTTTATGTACTTCCGCAACGTCTTAAAGAATTAACTTTTTTCCCCTTCTTAACTGATTAATTTTTTCAATGTAGAGAGTTTTGTTTACTTCGGTTAGATTGTATCTATCAGTTTCGATAGGATTTTATTTATATTAGACATGTTTTACCTGCTTTATAAGACGAAACGAAAAGGAAACTGCAACAAGATATATGAAACTTTCATGGAATAATGATCGGAAGCTCCACATTCTCAGCAATAATTCAGACGCGCATTTAATAGAACGTCCGCACTATTTAATCTACACACAATATCGCACTTATTGTTCTTTCGTTTATTAATTGCGAATTTAAAATTAACTTACCTTATCAAAGTTCCCTATCAAATTTCACCATGAGAATTCAATGTTGAACATTAAAATTTGATTGGTTTATTAACGCGTACGCTTAAAGAAAATTAAACCTGAAAGATCGCGATTGATTTAATTAATCGATGTAATTAATCATGCTTAAAAATATTAATCGTTGATACGATTTAACAAAAATTTACTCGCGATTAACGAAGCAATTGCGTTAAATATTGTTCAACATTGCGAGAACTAATATACCATTTAACGACTAAAAAATCATTACGATCTTTGCGTATTGCATCCTTTCAGCTGCAAGATCTTGCGGTTAGATGCATACAGAGGAACGTTAGGAAGTGGATGTCCGTAAGAGAATGGCCCTGGTGGAGGTTATACGTGAAAGTTGCACCTTTATTGAACGTTCATAGAACAGAGGATCAATTGAAGGCGAAGACGGTGAGGATATATGCCTTCCATTTTTACGTGTTGATCATTTTCCATCGTTACATATGCAAGAGAAACGTTGAACGATGTATAATACTCTATAGTTTTCACAATGCGAAATGAAAGTATACCTTTTTGCTATTTAAGAAAAGGTTACAAATCGTTTCAGTTTTTAAAATTGCTATGTATAAAAATACGATCTTGTTGATATTGGTTCGATGAAATTAACGAGTATGTAATTGTGTCTCTTTGAACAGGAGGAGCTCGAGACTCTCAGAGCAAAGGTCGAAAGATTGGAGCAGGAGCGGAATCATTTGAAACACGATAATGATAGATTGGAGGCTAAGGTATGACAAAAGATCGTATACTTTTTATTTCGTTTTGCCATCCCTTAAATTTTGTTTCTGGTTAGAAACAATTTTTTTACGAATTTCTAATTTATAAGAGAATCTTTGATTAAAATTCTTAATATGGTATTCGACATTTAACCTTCAACATCAGAGAAAAATTAAGAGTTCTAACGTTAACGACAAAGGCTTGTAACTAATATCTCTCGCATCTACCTGTATTTTATACGAGAAAATTTGTTTTTAACGAGACACGAAAATGATATATCACTTACAACAACTGACAAATCAGTAGAATGGAAGATCTGCTCAAACAATTGTTCTTTCTGTAACTTAAGAAGGGTCACGTAGATCATTTACCTACTTGATCGTACTAATGCAACTTCATCAAGCGTACCGTAGCAGATCGACACTCGACTAGAACTCGCATATTCAGAAGTCCGAGGAAAGTTTATTAAGTAGCGTCGTTTGTCCGAGCACTTGTATCGTGCAACTGGGTTAACTGCGTGAGACGAAGCGTGCCGCTCTCGGCGGTCGTTTATCGCGTTATGAATCTGATCAGCGGAGCATCGCGCGAAGTACCGACCTCCGCGGCGCGTTGCTTTGCGCTCAAATAAAAGTTCCAGTGACCGACATTTCCTGCCTACTGGCCTGGTGTCGTATGAAAATTCCCCTCACGACCTTGGCATTGCTGTGTACCCCACGCCGCCAGTCACCTGCGATGGTTGTTGCCGGTATTGTTCCGAGATTTCTAACCGGTTTCGTTTCGCTCGTTCGACCTCTCGATCCGCCGCCACTGGACCATTTCAACCGATCTATCGAACGATTTTCTACTTCCTGTCCGCCTCTGAGCTCGCCTCTTTTTGCTCTGTTTCCCTCGCCTCTCGTAGCGGTCCTCCGTCGACTTTTCTCGCGAAGACCTGCCGACAGATTTGGCTGCGATCCAGAATCGTGGCCCGTGTTACCTACCGCGCTGCTCTTCGTTCGCTTTTCCATCTCGCTCGCACCCCGTCTCCCTTAGAATAACTCGGAGGTGACCGTCTCCACCAACAGACCACCGCCACCGGCCCGTGTATCGGCTGACCCAGGAAGAGTAGGCAGTTGCACCGCGACTCCTTCTCGATACGGGCGTCGACGTTGTTCGACTCGTTACGCAATTAAATGCTCGTGCCAGCCGATCCGATCGAATCGAACCAGAAGAGCCCGATCCACCAACGAATCTTACTATAGCAACCATGCAATTCGATCGCTGTTGGGCCGTATCTCGCGCGATTGTCTGTTTCTCTCGCTGCTGAAGATCCCGCGCGACCGGTTATTCTGCTGGACAAGGCGGTCGATATCGATCAAAGTATCGTAAACAAAATTCTCTGACAGCCGGATTATCGATCTTATGAAACTGCACGAAGAATAGGAAACGTTCTCCGAGATTAAGGATGATGGTCCCATATGGCGAGAAATATCTTCCTTCTTACGATAACGAATTATAGTGTTGCGCAAGTGTCCTGGAAAATTATGCCGTCGACACGAGATCAAAATTGAGTTGATTCAGGATAACACCATCAGGATGCCGTCACTGCCGACCTCGTACTCTGGCGCGATATCGCCCGTTTCGAACAGCTCGCAGACTTTCGAAGAGCCATTGACCGGTAAAATGGTGACCGGCAGAGCCAGCGATTCGGACGATACGATTATCGAGAATTCAGCAAGACCTATAGAACCGATGATATTTGCGAAGAGACCACCGTTGCCACCTTTTAGAAGACCAGCCAACAGATTGCACGCATTAGCCATGACAAGAAGTCCATCGCCGTGTAGCCTTTCATCTAGTCTGTCCTGTCGCTCGAGGTCAATGTCTGTGATGTCCTCGAGGCCTCGTACAAGCCTCGATTCACCAACCTTCTCTACTCCACCAAGAAGGATGTTCCCTATAGAAAACAGGTCTTGTTTGGATTTAGAAGACGTGTCCGTAAAAGAACAGGCCCCTGTAGTATTCGACGCTAGTTTAAATTTTATGTTAGGCTGCGACAAGCAAAAGATCAGGCAGTCGTTTAGGCCAACAGCTTCTCACATGGAACCTTCGACAGCTTCTTCGTATTTGTCATCGAAGATCTCGCAGTTTTTGAAAAGAACCGATCATATAATGGACGAGTGGCGAAGTCTGGGTCACAGAGACGACGCGGACAACGATTTAAATCTGCCATCAATGAGTCGAGGTTACGAGAGAGGCGGCGTGGGTAGAAGCCAGAGCGCCACGAACATCATGATACGTGGTTATCAGTATTACAGCAGGTCGAATAGCATCGGGAAAAGCTCCAGGCGTTCCCTTTCTCGTGCCTCGGAGGACAGGACGATTTCCGACGGTGCCGGTCAGGAGGTATATTGCCTGTTTTATATGGATTTGGAGAGTTCGTTTCGTTTCGTTTTGTTGCTTTGCTCTGGAGTTCTAGGAGTATCTTCGTCTTTCCGACTAAAGTTCATAACTTATTTATGGATCGCGTTATTTCCTGTTACTTTTTCTAACTTTGGTTGTCCCTTCGATCTGGTGCTAGATCCTATCGCGAAAAGAAACTTTACGATTTATTTTATGAAATATTATTCATAGCTTGGGCCTAACGATTTTCAATTTTATGAATTGGAACAAAATTTGAATGAACAATTCATTTCGGATATAATTCTTGCTCCGTGGTAGTTGGATCATAGTCTATCATATGAGACAAAGAGTTAATTTGATACGTTATACTGCATACAATAAATTTGATATATATATTGTACTATTTTTTTCGTTCCTGGCCTTTCTAAACCTCATATGTATCACGTAAATAACGTTGCGGAAAATAGAATAAGTAAAAAAACAATAGAGACTTCAAAGTCAGATTACGCAGATCAATTTTCTAAGTCGTTCTCCTTCACAACTCGCGCATAACCGATCAAGAGTGCCAGCTTTTCTAAACACTCTTCCTACTACGTTCTTTATAAACATCTGGATACACGTTCCAACTCGGTTTCTTCAAATTAAACCGATACGAAGTCAGCAGAGCATCCGACATAAAAGAAACACCGTTCAATCGCTTTTAGCGAAATAACACTATGCTGATCTGTGTTGAACCACCCATCGGCACGCTTTACGTTCGCTTGTGTTTTCGGGTAACATTAGCTTTTGATACTATATTTAATAGGGAGCTCGGAAAATACGCCTCTAAATGTCACGTTAGTTTTAGAGCATAGGATGAAGTTGTAAATTCTGATGTGTGGCACTAGGAAGCGTGTCATTTGATAAATGAAAGTCGTTGAATCAGTGGTATATTGTCTGTGCTTTAATTTTCATGAACAAATAGATCAACGAAGATCATCTCATTTAAATAGTACGAAGTAAATGTTTTTGTTAGAATTGTTCGCTTTTATAGATAGTGTATGGATCGAGAGGTGTATTTTCCTTTTTTTAGTAGGCGATAAAAAATAATAAACGAATCATCGACTGTGTATGTAAATTAATCCAATTAATATTCGAAACACGTAAAATCCTCGTGAATTTATCGTTCGTGTTATTATCGGTACTACGCGATACTACATGTTGATCGAGAGATTAAGAATATCCGTAAGCTAGAAACGTTTGTAAATGAAACATAAATAATTTCTTATCTTGATTCTTATTGCAGCTGAGCGAAATGACTGCCGACTTTGCGGAAGAGCACTCGACATCTACGTTGGCGGCCGAAAGGATCGACGCCGAGACTTCGGAACGTTTGCGACTCGAAAGAGAGCTGCAAGATGTGACCGAGGCGAACAAGAATCTGCAGCAAACGACCGAACGTTTGGAGATGGAACTTTTGTATGCGAGGGCCGCAGACTTAAACGGCGTCGTGTCCGATGCTGAAGATGGCGAAGACGGTGGCGTTTACAAGCAGAGATACGAACATGCCGTAAGGGAACTCGAGTTCACAAAGAGAAAGATGGCCCAGCAACACGAGGATGATCTCGAGCAACTAGTTGGGCTTAAGAAGCAATTGGAGAAGAAGGTATTTCGATAAAAATTTAGATACAAGGTATAGAGTTAATTTACACGAGCAACCAATAAAATAAGATAATAAAATCATATAAAGAAACGATAAAATAAATAAAAATAAATGTAATAAACTGGACAGCCTCGAAAACGAATAAATTTTTTCTTCTTTCTCCGACTTGTACCTACTTGTAGAATCATCTCTTGTACGATTGTACTATTGTACTTGTCCTGAAAGAATCTACGTAAATTCATTTTTCTGTTGCAAACTGTGTTTGTATACTAAATTATTACGATAAAAATTAAAACGAGAAAAGCAACCACGTGGAACGATATTAAACGCAACACATTTTTGTGTTTCAGTTAGCTGATGCTTACGAAGAGGTCGAGGAACAACGTCAGGTTGTTGGACAATGGAAACGACGCGTGCAAAAACTGAATGGCGAGATGCACGACTTGAGACTACTGTTGGAAGAACAGACGGCTAGAAATAATCTTCTGGAAAAGAAACAGCGCAAGTACGTGCTACTTAAAACTTTGACGTCGTCTTTTTTTATTCGTTATTTCAATAGCGTTTCGCATTTGTTTCATCTTGGCTATGTAGAAAGTATTTTTGGAAACTTTTGCGTAAACGATACCGTACTAGTAGCGTAGATTCGGAGGATGTTCTAATTCTGTTATACTAGATTTAAGAGAAGATTTTTGAAGGTATTGAATTGAAAACTATCTTTTCCTAAATTAAGGTCGGTTATTAAGTTAATATCGAATTGTTTCTAACATAAATCAATGCATCTTGTATCCATTAAAATTTCATCAAAATAGGTAAAATCGTTACGGTTTGTAATTTGATGTAAAAGTTACTTAAATTCGTAATAGCACATTTTACGCGATTTCCCTTGAGAAACACGAATAGAATGAAATAAAATAAATAATATCTTTCATACTTAAAGAAATCGCCGTTTTGATTATCCTGATGGAATACGATTGTTCACCTATACGATTTTGGGTGAAAATTCTTGAAAGAACGATCGGAATATCCATTCACAAGAAAAAGTTTTTACTGGCGACACAATTCTTGGCTACTCGTTAAATTTGTCGAATTTCTACGCTATCGAGGGATGCTCTATTCTGATTCCGTTCGCGGCAACAAGTGTTTCTGGCAATTGGCCAGCTCGGTAATTTTGCGCGGCCAACATCAGCCACTGGTTGGAGGTTCGTTGGGTGCATAAACCGTGATTGACTGCTCCAAATATAGGTCTTGTGATCGTCCGGAAACTAGAATTTTGTCTGCTACTATGGAAAAAAGTACTGCCATTCAGTCATGCTCAATGAATCAATTATTACGGTACTATATGTAAAATTTAAATGACATCTTTTCTCTTCTATTTTTTCGGTCTTCTTTTCAATATTCAATACCTCCGGTACCTTCATTCTTCTATAAAAATTCCGCCGATATATTCTATAAATATCTTTTCTGAATTCGCTTGTTTAGATTCGATTCAGAAACTCAGAATTTAATGAACGATCTACGGCAAGAGAAAGCGCAACGTGAAAGATTGGCTAGAGAAAAAGAAATCGCGATCGCGGAGAAGTTTACCATAGAACAGAACCTTAGTGTAAGTATATTAGTCTAAAATATTTCTATTTGTCGAATTTAACGCCCTCCTTTAATTTCACTCTTTGTTTCTTATTCGTAACTATATTCTCATGGCTTACTTTTCAACGTAGGACGCAAGACTGGAAATCGAATTGAAGGAAGAAAGGTTGCGGACATTGGGCCAAGAGCTTGAGGAATTAACATTTGGTGGCAAAACGGAGGAGGAAGTAGCACAGCTGAAGAAAGCGAAGCATGAACTGGAGAAAAGAGCAAAGGACCAGGAAGAAGAGTTGGACGACTTAGCTGGCCAGGTGCAGTTGCTCGAGCAGGCCAAGTTAAGGCTCGAGATGAGCATCGAGCAACAACGCAAGGAAATACGTAAAGAGATGCAACAGAGGGACGAAGAATTAGAGGACGTACGTGGTAACGCTCTGAAAAAGGTGAAAGCTCTAGAATCGCAGTTGGAGAACGAGCACGAGGAGAGGACGATATTGCTTCGAGAGAAGCATGAATTGGAACGTCGTTTGGTAGCTATCGAGGAACAGGATCGTGCCGAACGTGCAGCGGAAGCTGAAACCATGCATAGGTACGTTATACGTTAAAGTTAGATTTTATAGTCTTATAAGGGGGTCGAAATATATTTGACACATCAACCCGTGAACTCTTTAATCTTATGTTTTATATTTTATATTATATATTTTATAGGCTAAAGAGAGACTTGAAGAGAACCAAAGCATTGCTAAGAGACGCTCAAACAATGCTGGAGAGATCGAAAGGTGACTCGACAGGTAAAGCAGCTTTACGACAGCTGAAAAACCAGTTGGAAGATGCAGAGTGCGCTAGAGCAGTTGCAGTCAAAGCGAAACAGGCACTGGAGCAAGAACTGAACGAGACGCTGGCTTCGTTGGAGGAAGCACTGCGGCAACGCTCCGAAGCTGAAGATCGTGCTAATGTAGCTAGTCGCGAACGAACTGAGTTACTGTCGCAATTGGAAGAAAACGAAGAAGAGTTGGCAGAAGTGTGTTTCGTATTTAATTTACAAATATTATCTATAGCGATATGTAATAAATAATTAACAATTAACAATTAATTCCAAAGGTCTTGAAGAAGTATCGGGCGGCTGTGCAGCAAGTGTCGGCGGAACAGGGCCAGTTGCAAGAAGCGCAAGTGCAGATTGCTGCTCTGGAGGCAGAGAAATCTTCGTTGAAGGATCAACTTTCGGAACTGACGCAACGGCTCGAATCCGTTGAGCAGCTTGGCGATCCGACTGCGAACAGCCTCGCTACTCGGCGACTCGAGTTTCGTGCTAAGGAACTCGAAAGTAAGCTCGAATTGGAGCAAACGACGAGAGCGCGCTTGGAAGTAAGTTACTTTACATTTGTTTAAATCAAGGGTTTGACATTTTGATGTTTCAAGAATTATTCGTGATATTATGAGTTGTATTCCTTTATAGACTCAAATAGCTAGATTGAAAGAAAACGTGGAGAAACTACAAACTGAGACTGCGTTACTTCGAACGAAGGAACAGAGTGCCCAGGATGCCTCGAGAAGATTACAGAGGTCATTACGCGAAACAAGAGAAGAAGCCAGTTCGGCACTGGCGCGTGAACAAGAGTCCACGCGTGCTCGTCGCGAATTGGAAAAATCTCTTGAGGCTGCTGAAGCAGAGACCAAAGTCGCTAGAGACGATCTCAGGTTGGCGCTCCAACGAATTGATGATCTGCAGAGCGCCATACAAGGTGAACTTGATTTAGATTGCAGCGAGGAAGGTACAACCGAAAACAGCGATAGGTATTTATTAATTGTTTAACTCGTAATTAGCAATTAAGCCATGTAATATTCTACTGTAACACATGATTAGTGCATTGTAATTACTTATGTATAAATATTGTATTACGATATATCCATAAAAATGCACAAAAATCACATTTCATATTTATAAACGTCTTTCTCTTCTAGTGATTGATGCGAACAGTTGTCGGATCTCGAATCCGACGAAAGCAAAGATAAGGAACCCACTGACCAACATATAGCTGAAAAAATTACTGATGAATCGCTGCTCGTTGAGTCATCGATGGATAATTGTTAATTCACAAGGCTGAAAGGAGAACAACAAAGACAGAAAATCAACAAGAATGATAACAAAAGAAAAAAGAAAACATACTAGTTCAAAATCGCTAGACTTAGCTTCTTACTAATTAACGTCGTCACCATTGTCCGTCACATTCAACATTAGCGACAGCGAATCAAAATTTAAGGATATCAATCAAATCACTAATTATATATATAAGGATCTTATCTCACGCTAGACTAAAATTTTTAAACAAAAACTAAAGAGTAACGAGTGAAATCCGTCGATTTGTACGATTACAGTTAGCATAATTTCACTCGTGACTCTTTTCTCAACATAATCGAAAAAATGACAAGCTCGTAGGTGGTGCTAATTTCAAATTCCAGAAAACGTGTTGATGTCGTGGCTATTTGTATTCTGCTTCTTACTACGTGTTTTTGGTGCTATATTATCCGACAGTAGATTTTGTCGACGGACTATATTGTTGTTCCAGTCTTCCAAGGGGAAAAATCGAGCTTCTCGATGCAGTCGAGATGTAAAAACACGTCCATGTGCACAATTATCAATGCCTTTCCAACGGCCCAAAGTTCAAACGTGCAACGTACCATGGAGAACAAAACATCAAAGTCTTACTTCTTCAGAAAGCATTTTACGCTTTTTTAACACTTCGCTATACCTAGCCGATAACGTTGGCTATACAGTTTGTATTATAAAACGCGAGCTGCGCGCCGCGACTCAGTTTTTTGGTTTCTTATATAAGGATTCATATGTAACTTATTGCTTTGTAAAATGCAGATATCTTATTTAATTACTTTGTGCGCTTTTACTTCTCCTTGTCTTCCAAATCCTCTTAGCTTATTGAAATATAGTGGTGGACAAAAGAAATGATAGCAAGAAAAAGAGTCAAATTTTAATTAGAAAAGTCTTGAGCATTATAACGAAATTTTTATTAACAAAAGATACAAAAAGAGACGTTTTCATAAGAATTTTGAGAACTGTAGTTATTATTCTATTTGTCAAAATAATTAGATATGATGACTATGAAATATTATAATTTAGATAAAAGGTGTTGCAACTTAACCTGTTTTGGCGCCCTCTGTGATGATAATCGAAGTTGAACTACATTTAATCAGAGACGAGTTGGGAAATCGCCGATGTAATGCTAAAAAAGTCAGCCAAAAAATGCGTGCTGAGAATGAGAGCCTCTAGCTGCCAGCGACCGAACTATACACACATTTCTCCTCTAATGTATTCTCCCATGGTAAGCGATAAGGGCAAAAAAACATAAAACTGAAATCAGGAAATAGATAAGAGTATGAGAAGCTTAAAAAGAAGTATCAAGAAAAGATCGCAAAATAGCTTTTGAAAATTCCAAGGCACAAAGTCATTTTCAAGAATCGCTGAAATCGTGCCATCTGATTGATACAAAATCGCTATTTTAGAGGATACATTTTTTGCTTTTGGATTTTCTCAGAAAATGTTATCTTTTTCAGGAAGTTTCGAATATCTCTGATACTATCATATTGCCTTAATACTTATTGATACTTACCAATACATACCAATCTCCTTGAATTCTTTCGTTGTCTTTTGTTACGTATTTTTTAAACTTATAAGAATTGGAAAGGATTTAAGGATTTTGATAATTTACAATAATTGTACAATTTTACAATGAATTCATAATTTTCTGTATAATAATTTGTGTAATTCTGTCATTTTACAATAATTTGATTCCTCCGTCCGACCAATGGAACTGAAGCAATTGCTCTCATACAAAAATGACAATGATAAACTCATAATACGGTCATGATACGGTGCCGCAACACAGCGATTTTCGGATTTTTTAATTGTCACAAAAAGTAAGCGCCTACTTTCGGCCAAGTCTGTACAGTCCGGTATGAATGCAAATTTCCCTTTCGCAATGCAAAAAATGTGCATATAGTTCAGCTGTTTGACCGCTAGAGGCGGTAATTCGTGGAGCATACTTTTTGGCTGAACTTCTCTCCTGCACATCGGCGTCCTTCCTAACTCCCTACTCATCTCTGATTCTACATAAGCGTCAATAAATTAAAGTATCTTGCATAATGTTCTTACAATAGTAATTTATGGATTTGAAACGACATCCAAAGTTTATTTGCTCATGATTTTGTTAATCACTTCATAGACAAGTAGTAGCATTAAAAAATAGGTATGTAATTTATAAATTCTTCTAGTAAGGAAGCAAAAGTAGGATTTCGATAGTTATTTTAGTCATTGAATCGTTGTGACAATTTCAGTTGCAGAACTCTGTTTATGACGATTCATGTAATGTAATCATTGTTTATTATTACATATTAATTGGTTTAGAGAGCTATTTAACTTCTCCATTCATAGTTTTCTGGGTTATAGTTGTTGGTATATTATATTCGATTTAAATGACTTCTAACGCATTTAATTTACGAAATATATAAACAAATAAAAGATCTTAATAAATTTACATAAATAAATGAATTTTATTATTATATAATTACATTATCTAATTATAACGCTATTTATTTAATAAAAAATAAAACTGATGATACGAAAAATAAATAATATAAATAATTGTTTCAGGAATTATATATATATTAAAATTTTTAATATAATTTGATCAACATGATCTTGACATTTCTTTATATGATAGCAACATCAATCCAGTCAAGGAGGATTATATTTTTAAAAAGTCATTTACGTAATTTATTTCAAGGAGATACAACCACTTATCCATCGATAATGTTTTATAATAAAACACAAAGTTCAAATAAAGGTAATATATTAATATTTACATTTGGTAACATTATAAATTGTTAATAAATTATGCATTTTTAATATAGCTTAAAGATTACCTACATTTTTAAAGTATAAAATAAGATTATATAAATTATTAAATTTTTAATATATCGCCGGTTATTCATAATAATTATCCAATTGTTTACCATTTATTTTTATTATATATTTTGATGTTACACATATATCTTGCACACATGTAAATGATGATATGTTGTTAATTAATACTGATATTGTTCATGTAAAACGCATTACAATTACTTTTTTAGAACTTTTTTAAAGACTGATATAAAATAAAAAAATATTGACTCTTATATATATATATTTCTGACGTATTTGCATTAACTAAACATGCACCTTATATTATCTATTATTTTTATTAATTTAATATTTCCTTATATTTACTTATATTGTAAAAATATTACAATAGTTTGAAAAATGATTACGCAAGAACTTTAAATCCTTATATGAAAAAGTTGTAACAAATGTAGGAAAACCAAAAATGTACATGTATAATGCAGAAAATACTTACAATATTATAGTCTAATTTGTACTTATTTTATGCTTTTTATTTTGATTCAAAATAAAATTCTTAAAAGAAAAAAAATACTTTGCAAATTGTTACATTATAAATTGTATAATTTTAAATTATATAACTATAGCTATCAAGTACTATTATATCATTTCACCTATGTTCTATAAGCATACAGTATTGAGATTTGTTAATTAATCTGTAGTCATTATACAATAAAAAGAATAACTAGGAAATTAGTAAGTAATAAAGTTTTTATATTAAACTGTTGGGCTTTAAATTATATCTTCTATATAAGTTTTATGTATATGCATTTAAACAATGTATTGTTATTATATTAATATGATTTGTAGCATTTTAAAAATGTTTTAGTTGTATTAAATAAGAGATATTGTTTATTTTTGTTGCATAATTTTATGGGATATAGTTTATAAATAAATCAGAAAGTTTTATATATACACATTTTCCATTATATTTTGTAGTTGATAATAATTATTTCTTGCTTTCACTTTTTCAGACCTAGATGTTAATTAAATATTGTATTTATATATGTATATAAATTTATATTGTTACACAAAACAAAAGTTATATACAAATATCATTTGCCTTTTTATTGATTTTGTAAGTTTATTACCATTACGTACATATTATTATGTTATTATTATAATAATCACTAATATATAAAGTGTTTAGAATTAATAAAATCCTGCTAGTACTTGCATTTCCTTTTTGTGTTTTATTTGCATTCAGATGTGAATTGTTATGTACATTACATTATGTAATGAATTTATGTTACAACACAATTAGTGATTCATTTTGTGTTAAATTTTATTTTTATTATATGTTTATCATAATGAATATTATTTTTGAAGTGAAATACAAATTTAATTTGTAATATGTATTTCATTTTGATCCAGACCCTTAATACATTTATATATATGCTACATGTACATGTATATATAATTTGAAAACCTACCAAAAGATTTTTCAGTATAATGGATAATGATATATTTTTTATTATTTTAAGAATCAAATTCTCCTATGAATGATTGTGAAAATGATGAATTTATGACTTCTTGTCTATGTGTGAATAAAAGTGATGCTAGACTAGAAGAATTACTATGGTACTATGATGATATGAGATTGTGCACTATATTTCCTCAAGTATGCATCAAGCAGTAATATCATAAATAAACTCTCTATTGTAGTTAGTTAGATATAAATAATCATTGGGTTAATTACTACTTTTACCAGCAAAAAGTTGACATCTCAAGTTGGTTAACGTATCAGTATGGAAAAACATTTTTTCCTTTACATACAAATAATCGTAATGGAACTTTGTTACAATCAGAGTACAAACTTTATATTCTTGTTGAAGCTGATCTTAAAAGTTATAATCCTGTTGCTGCAACACATGCTACTAAGGTACTATATCTATTTATTCTCCTCATTTTTTCCATTCTGAATGTGTGATGGGACAATTTTGTATGAAGGCAATACGATGCTTATTATGACATGATATTTTATGATCCGACTATCTAACAAAACTTATGTAAATTGTTTGCACATAAAAACATTCTCACACTATATACGTATAAAAATGTTTATTTGAGAAGCTAACACTCCGTTTAAATATGTTGTGTCTTTTAGGTCGAAGATTACGGTTTAATTATTACGTGGACAGCAAATAAAAATATCGATTTAATTATAGAGTCCGATTTAAATATGGTTGCAAAATTTTTTATTGCAGCGATGAAAGGTCAATGTTACGTTAATAATGGCTTGTTATTGAAACGAATAGAAAGTATGTATAGATTTCAACCCTGTTTACCAAAATATCCGGATTATAATAGCTTTATATTTTTCCAGCTGTCCTGATATCAGGAAAGCCTTGTTTTTACAATAGTGATGTGTTGAATTCACCACCAACTAAAAGTAAGAATTTTATGTAATTAATACTATTAATAAAAGCTTTAAGAAATGTAAGAAATTTAATATGTAAAAATCGAAATTTTTTGGTGGATGAATTATCAGACATTTGATATTGTTGCTTCAATCTATCTTCAGTTGAAAGCATAAACCAAGTATTTACTGGGGACTAATACATGTAGTTATTGTATGTACTTAGTTAATTTATCATTGTGGATAATAAGTCACAATCAACCAACATGATCTTAATTTATCTTGTAGAAAAGATAGAATAGAGGATAGAATTGATGATCATCGAGTCTACCAGTAGGATTTCTGACATATAGTTTTTTGCTTGTAGTGAAGCTGAGAACAGTTTACTGCATTCAAGTTCATAATTTAAGGAATATGTAACCTTTATTATGCTGCTCCACTAAGTCTTTTATCTTCGTTTCTTAACTATGAAGAAATACATTCTCATTATTTTAATATTCCTGACAACTTTTGCAATCCTATACAACAATTCTTAATTATGTAATAGGTTTTCAAAGATAGGAAACAACTTGCTCTTAATTGAAAAATGACAATGATCATCCAATAAGCTATGAATTTCTATACAACACGAATGAGATGAAACATAACAAGATTGGAGAAGTTTTTTAATAGATAAGATGTACTTTTTTATTTAGGGATGAAGTATTTCATGACATACCTTTACAATAAATTCACTATTTTTCCCATACATGAATCAACTCTTTATCCCTTACATTCAGTTGTAAATATCGAAAAACAAACACGCGAGGTCTCTTGTTCACAAATATGAAATGATTCACTCATTGTGTTTAATTATTTTAAACATGGAATACGCTATATTAACGAAAGAACTGGATAATGCCAAAAAAATTTCGGTTTTTCACGTTATTGCTAATTCTACAAAAATCTATGTCGCCGATTGTTCGGATTTTCGTTCATACATTGCGAAGAACTTGAGAGCGTTCTGGCCGTTATAAAAAGAAATTGTAGCTTGTAATAAGAAAATACTTATAAACGAGAAGCTCATAAAATAAGTTTCGTATATATTTTTGTAAGAATTTATAGACAAAGAGGAATGGGAAACGCATGCAGAAAAATTAAAATCATTAAGCGACACTGCCAAACTCGTATCCGAGAAATGCAAACCATTTGAAGTTAAGGACCTTCCAGGCTTAATAGTATATCCAGAAAATGCTGTAACAGACGCAGAACTTGAACTGATGAAACGTGTGGAGTCCAATGAAACGTTAGGTATAATAAAAAAGTTATTAAACACATGAACACAAATTTTACAAGTATTTTTCTAATATAATCCTCATGTACATAAGTTAAATGAATTTGTGTGTTGTAGAGAGTGAAACTAGAAGTCAAGTTTCTACACCAGTTTCAGTAAACATTTCTCAACACGAGAATCAATTATCACAAGATGAAATACAAAAGATCACAAAAGATACCACTGAATTTCAGGGTGTTCCGCATTCTACTAGTAAATCACTTGATATGCTTGATAATTTAGATGTATCCAGTACTATAAGCACCAGACAAGTATCTTGCAGTGATATAAAAAGTACAAGTAAACCTTTTGAACCAAAGTCTTTTTATGATGCTAAGGATAGCAAATTCGTAGCACCTATAAGCCCTTTTAAGCAAGTATTCTATATTAAAAAATAATTATTTAAAAGATTTAATATTTCCGGAATGAAAAAAAGAAGCATTTAATAATTTTACTGAAATTTCTATATTGTAGGAATTCCATAGTGGAGATAACAACAAAGTTATCAAAAAATAATGTAAAACCACCAAATGTTCTAATATATGCTGATAGTTTTATTGCACGCAACAATGTAAAAGGTGTTTTGGAAGAATCTCTTGACACAAATAAGTATGATTGTTTGTTTTAATATATTTATGGAAAAATGTGCAAAATAATCTTTCTTTGAGTAACTTCGAATGACATTAAACTCTCTAAGACATTAAAAAAACGTTAAAAATGTGAAATTTCTCAAGATCTTTGATATTTTACAAAATTTTTTACATTTGATATTAAAAAAAGTTTTCTTTTAATACTAGGTATACCATTTACGCATTATCTCCAGAAGAGGCACGTAATGACGCTTGGGTAGAAAATGCAGCTTTAGTCGTTGTTTGTGGAAATGTCGGCAATGAGATTGGAAACCGAATCGTGGAGTATATTCTTCACGGTGGCAAGTTACTCGCTTTGTGCTCCGATGTAATTCATATTTTACTTCCATCGTTTAAAACGGCAGAAGTACGAGAAAACGAGCTGGTTCATTTTTCTTATGGGAAATGGAAGCATGTACGCATGATGCATCATATCTTCTGTTATCAAGCATCTCCTGTAAGAACGAGATTTTCACAGGATCATGAAGACGTAAAGTAAGATTTCTAGCTATAACTGTTTTTCGTACTTACAAGTTAAGGTATAAAGTTCAAATGTAAATGAAAAGAAAGATACTGGCGCTTATCCTTAACACGAATATTTACGTTTTATCTGAAAGCATTATTATTATATGGTTATAATTATATTCTTTATTTCTAATGAAAAATAATCCTCCTGATTAATTATTTCCGAATTCAGTTTGAGACATTTCAGTATTTATTACAGAGTATCTAGTGTGTCACCGCCAGCGACAGTGAGCGTGAAAGATAAAAAGGGAAATTCGCATTCGTTTGACCTAAAGGTACTTGGAACGGAAGAAACTTGGCACACACCAAGTATTCTACTTGCCACCCTACTAGGAAGTGGCGGAAGGCTTGTTTTTTCTCAAATACATTTAGAAGTGGATCCAATGCAATATGAACTTGAGGAAAATAAATTTAATGCTTTGAAAGAAAGTAATGCAACTAGACTGGAAATATTCAATGATTTATTAAAGACACATCTTGAAATAGAAGTTCGTAGTATTGCAAAAATAACTGCACATATAACTTATACACCTGCTTTCTTTTTGGGACGACACGAGGTATGAAAAATAATTGTTATTTCTAAAGAAAATATTTATACATATTAGGTAAACTATTAACAATTATAATTATGACATCCTTTATTTAGGTGATTTTTGTTCTATACAAACTACGTTTGCACATAATGAAGCAATAAGGATTATTATTCTCAGTATCTTTGACATTACCAAAATTAGGAAAAAATTTATTGAATAAAGCATGGTAGAAGGGGGCCTGTCAGCATTACTACACAATATTGTTAGATGCTGTTACTGTCATTTTGTATGCAACGTCTTTCAACTTTGTTGAAGGAAATAGAAAATTTATATGTTCTGTGAATAATTTGCTGACTGGCAACTGACTTCAATGACAGTGTGTAATAAGTAATTGTTCCCTTTCTGGTAACACTAACAAAGATAGTTCTGCAAATATAGTACATTCTAGTAAATATAATACTACTTACTAAAAGCGCTTGTAAAAACAAGTATCGCTATATAATAACTAGGGGTGGAATCAATTTCTATATGTGTTTGCAAGTTCAAATCAATTCTAATATAGTCAAATCAAATTATTACTCATGAAAGTACCTACTACTTATAAAAGATTGAAATCTATCTTGTCTAGATTTGAATTTACACGATCAATAATCTGTATTTTCCTTTTCTTGCAAGAACTCATAAAACTGTCCAATTTTATTTGCATTATATTTGATTCCATCTCTGATGGTGGCTCCCTTTTTACTATGTAACATTCTTCAATAAATTGTTCTATAACTACTGTCACTTCAGAAACACTAAAGCTGGCAATTTCTGTCGATTCATGCTGTACTTCTTGCTTTTGAATTAATTATGCTTCTGTCGTGTTAAAGTTACTAATTTTCTGTGAATATTTTTATGTAATTCGTATATTTAGAAGATTCGTAACTAGAAACAAAGAGACGAGTATTTACATTTACTTTCTTTCATGTCGATAGTTGAAACTAGAAATGCTAGAAAGATTGAAGGATAAAATGACAGCAAACGATACTTTAAAAATGCCAAAACTGGAAATTCAGTTTTGTAGAAGCAGCACAGTTCCACGACCTGCTTCAGATTTGTTCCTACCAATTATGATTCATCAGTGTCCTGACAATTTCTCAACTGTGGAATATTTTGAGGTAATTTTTCTTTTAAATTATATCAGCTATGATAAATTTGACTTCATTTTTAATTCAATTTAATTGTATCTACTGTTTTATCGACTTGTTTCTTAAATTATCATATATGCTTTTCTTGCTATAGAATTTATCTACAAAGGAATTAGGGCGTTTGGCTATATACGTTGATATAATGACATCATCAATGGATGTATTTAATGGTCATCAATTAGAACATGGCTTGGCTGTTATTGTTCGCCAGCAAACTCAAGGACGAGGTATGACAAGGATCTCTATTTAATAGATCGAAGACTTAGCTGCTATAATGTTTAATTTAATATTTATATTTATATTTATAATAAAATTGTACGTGAACATAGTTTAAAGCATGCACAACAACCTTCACTAAGAGTTTTGACTCTTTGTTTAATCGATCAAACCAATAATTATTAATAACGTTACACAAGACTAGTGCAATGAACTTAGGCACAATTTATGTTCCATTGAATTAATTTATAAACCTTTATGCGTGTAGAATGAAGTAAAAGTAAAGAGAAGTGTCTATAATTCTTTAGGATGTAAATTCGTACAGTTTTAGTTATAGAATAAAGAGAGAAGCCTAAACATCCCTTAATCAATTAGTTATTACCAATTATTGATTTTTCTATCATGTAACGAATATGTTTTATATGAATTTTAAGGAAGAAGTAAAAATATTTGGCTCAGTCCAAAAGGTTCAGCACTATTCACGTTGCAACTTCACGTGCCTACTAATACCATACTTGGAAGACGAATCTCAATTTTGCAACATTTAGTTTCTGTTGCAATTATATCTGCATTTAAGTCTCTATCTGGATATGAAGTACTATATCATTAATAATCATTACACACATACACACACACACATATATATGTATATAATTAATTAATTCTTCATTTTTAATTATAGGATATCGATCTAAGATTGAAATGGCCTAACGATATTTATGCTGGTAGTAATGTTAAAATTGGTGGAATGATCGTAGAGACTCATGTCATGTCAGATCTTAATATATGTAACGTTGGTAAGTATTATTACTGTTACGCGTAATTTAACATTTAATAAATCACTTCTCCTTTTCTTTTAATAATTATCAGGAGTTGGAATAAATTTGTTCAATAAAGAACCTACATGTTGCATTAATGATATAGTTACCACATTTAACGAAATATATCAGAAAAAATTAGAAATGATATCATACGAACAATACTTTGCCATTGTATTCAATGAAATTGAAAGATGGTTAAATATCGTACAAAGTGGTAATGTAGATGATTTTTTGGATGCGTATTATACTTATTGGATGCATACGTAAGTTTTACTTAAAATTTTTTTTAATTATTAACGTCTACATTTTGTGAATTTCATTATTACGAAATATTGTTAATAATCGATAGAATCAGAAGGTTAAAATGTATTTTATGTTTCCACAGCGACACAAATGTGACGGTATTATCAGCATCTGGGGTATCGAAAAACGTTAAAATATTAGGTATAGACGATTATGGATATTTACGTGTTCGAGGAGAAGATGGAATTACATTTACCGTACATCCAGATGGTAATACATTCGACTGCCTGAAAGGTCTTATAGCTCCGAAATAATCAGATTCAGAAGTAGAACTAACATGTCTGTTGAACGTGTTTAATAGTCGATTGTACACTGTTGTTCTTTTTTATTTTTATACATCTTGTATATATTTTAAATTATCATAAAAACGTATATCAATCAAAAAATGCCGATAAATTTAATTTGTAATTTTTAGTTTTGTTATTTATCATTTGCCCATACAGCAAATGGAATATATATAATATAATGTAAGCTACTTTATCCAAGTTCATAATTCTTGTTACGCGATTCGATGTCATATTTCCTGCTACAAAGAGAAAATAATAAACAAATATTGTTAACTAAAATTCGAATCGTTTTCTTTTTTCTTATCATTTATTAGCTGACTATGAAGTGTTTTTTTTTTTTTTTATTTTACAAATGTATAATTGAAGTGTTACATTTATCTCGATTGGCACCAGAATATAAAATTGTATTTGAAAAATGAGAAACCTTATTGTAGCTCACTAGTCCACTCATTAATTTGTATTTCATTATCTCCTTGTATATTTTCGTTTCATATATACTATATATGTTATATATTCACTCTAAACATACAAACATACAACAAGTTGTATTCAGATATCCGAATTTTGTTTTCTTAAAAACTACATAACATGTTAATATCGCGTGTGAATCATTATACGCATGGTTATTAATTAGTATCTAAAACGTAAAAGTAAGGATAAATTGACCTTTGTTATCTGTACGAAACTACCTATCAGGTCACCATTGCATTCATTATTAGAAGAGAGTAATCAGATGTACTCGAATTTCAGTTATCTAATTATTACAGTACATGTATATTTTAATCGCTATAACAACTGTAATAAATTCCAAAGCACACTGAGAAGTGGATAAGTTCTTTCTCTATCGATAAATCTTGAACAAGGTTCAGAATAACGTTTGATTCTCATAACCGTTAGAAATATGTAACTTTTTTAAGTCTTATAATTGTTGCTTGTAGCTTTTATGAATATACTAGCTTTACGATTAAACGTACGACAAAACGTTTTGGGCTCTATATTTTTCGTTGTCTACGCTTCTGCGACAATTAATTTTCCACTTAATAGCTGTACATAAATTCGAAGTAAACATCTTTGATTGTTCCATCTCGTTTGATCTCATTCAAAAAAATTACGTCGCAAATAATTAAAAGAAGTCCTTCCTATTTAACAATGTAATTTAATCACACTGGCAAATTTGTTTCATCAATTTATTCTATCAAGATAGAATATGATTTCCTTGATTCATTTGTAGCTTTCGTCTTTCTGGTAATTTTTTTTACTAATCATTAATAATTATCGAAATTTGTAATCTTAGTCAACCAAAGATGTTTAACAGTTTCGTCTCTCATATAGTCTTCAGAGATATTTTTGCAACAAGCACACAATCGGACATCTTCAAGATACTACGAGAGTAATTAATAATTTTGTAAAAGATTATTTCATTACGCCCGCATTATCATATTAAAATGTCTGTTAAATCTTTAACGTGATCTAATGTTTCAGACAACTTTCTCGAAAAATTTACAGTACGCAAAATTAACAAAAATACGTGTCCAAATTTTGTTTACAACGTTGATGTAATAACATACGATATATTTATAAATAAACATCTATGTAATTTAGTACTAACAATGCAATTAATATATATTAATATATATATATATATATATATATATATATATATTTAATAGAAATATTTAAGTGAGGATACGTGGCGTCTAATTTATTTAAAACGCTTCTCGTTTAAAAGTCATTTTATAATATAGTATATCCTATTTGTTTAGGTAATTTCTCAGCGTTGTTGGCACATATTTAGTGAAAAATTCACGCGCATTTATTTTTCACGTACACATTTACACACGCACACGATCTACATATGTCTAATTTTTATCCTTTATAGCTATTTGACTTTTTAATCATCGGCAGTTATATATATTTGTAAAAGTACACATTTATTTACCGTATTGGACATTTCAATTCCAATATTATTTTTATTGTACTAACTATCGTAATATTTATTTAAGAACTTTGGCATAGTCAGATCAGACGTTGATGTTTCATTAAGAGCTAATAACTTAACGAATATTTATTAAGAGTATATAAAGTTGTATAAGTAAAATGTTCAACGTAGAACATAATAACAAACGCAATGTACATAATCTACATAACATAATATAAGATAATTGGATAAGATTCATTTCAAGAATTAACAATATCTGCTAAATCATATTCCGATTGACGATTATCACATTTAGATGTTACGTGATATAAAAGCGTAACAAACGTATCCAAAAGAATACTTTGTATTTTTAAATTATCTTCGCCTAAGTAAGAGATTTATTTACAACTGATAATACGACTGCAACAAAATCTTTGTATTTTTGCCTTTTGAATTAAACACACAGTAAGCGGAAAGAAATCGTTCCTGTTTTGATTTTTTTATACGGATCAACTAGAAGTACATAGCAATTCGTTTCGTATTCATAGTTCACGAGTGTCGTTAAAAAGTGTGGGTAATTGAAATGAAATTCGTTGTTCACACGCGTTCAACGAAGACGAGAGGCTATCCGTGTTTCGTACGAGGATCAACAATTGCGTACAGGGCAAGGACGACTTGGCACTTGCTCATGAACGTTTGTGCATAGCTACTGAAACCCTGGCTTCAGTAAGCATCAGCATTCGCGTGCGTCGCGTGTCCGCAGCAACCGCTTAAGTGGTTCACAAACGTTTGTAAGCTACTTAAGCGAATGGTGGATATGCGTTAATAGTTTCGCGACTCCTGCGTAAAAAGTTCTTTACCCAGCAACAGATTTCAGAGGAGTAAACTAGCTTTTCACGGCTGATTTACTTTCATACATACGTGGAAAATTGCGGAGAACATATATTTGTTATTTCGTTGAGAGGACACGACATCCTAAGATGTTTAAAAATCAATAAAGTTTGGGAATCTCGTCGAAGATAATTAAAGAATGAAAAATTTACATCTTCTCGGACGATATCAACGTAGCTTACAGCTTTACTTTCCAATTTTCTTGAAGGAAAAAATGCTGGCAAAGTGGCGATTTTATTCGTCATAAACGATACCTATTCTTTTAGTGATTCGTTAATTTGTCGCATACGTACTTCTAGAGTTTTATAAAACAGTTCGCAAATAAATGTGTACAATATCTACTCTACTGGTATTCTATCAAAATTTTAATCAAGACTTTGTCCTCGTAAAGTAAATTAACATTGTATACGTATAAAATAAGTGTAAATATTTTGTACACGTGTCATCAACTTTGATCGAATGTCGTAGTATATAGTACGAAATATTGCAATATTTATCCCTAAGAGACGTGTAAGGAACTAACGAATCGAGATTATTATCCTTGTTCGAACCTTGGTCGAACAACTTAATATTAAGTAGCTCACTTAAGTGAATCGCATTTTAATTGCTGTTTGAAAATATCTCAATACGAATCTCTAATTCGAGATTTGAAACGATAAATTCTGCCAAAAGAGCCAAGGAAAAAACCAACGACTGGAAGAACGTTGAATAAATTAGAATTAAGATTCAGAACAAATTGGAATGAAAATCTGCTAAAAAGCTATATAAAAGGTATTTGATTTTCTAAATGTTTTGAACAGTATTTTCGCACTTGCATATAGGTATGCACTTTATATCTAATTTGCCCTTGTGAGGACAAATGCGAGGCTAAAAAGAGGTCTTGGCACTGTTAAATAATTTTTCGCGTGTTAAAAAATGACAGTTTTTCGTTACCTTGACATTACGTGTCGTGATTTACGATGAAAAATCGGAAAACGTCGGTGAGTCGCTGTAGACGTGGAAAGTTTGATCTTCGTTTGGAAAAATGTTAGCTTCTGTTTTATGAGACTCCACTTTGTCGGAGATGCAACTGATCGTTCCCATGCGATTTTTACGTGCTGGATCGCCCGACTCAAAAAAATAGTTATAAAAATATAAATTAGAAAAATTTACTCCTACCGTATAAGCATTAGTAAGTAAATACTTAATCGATCAAACTATTTAATTTCTCGATAACGGAACGATACTTAAGTGAAAAAAAAAAACAACTTTTGGAAATATACGAATATTTCTTAACGAAAACGTATCTTTCCGATATTACGATTTTTATTAAACGAAGTCAATTTTACTCTGCCTTGACTTTACGAGGTGTGTAGAGAAACAGAGGGTTACAGACTTCGAGGATGCATGGCGTACGATTATACTATTTTTCTTGTTCACGATCGAGGGACGTCCCCTTTTTAAAATAAACTTTAGAGGGTTGTACAAAGGGCCGTGCATTGGTATATACAGCAAAATGAGTGGCAATGCTATTATAAAATTTATAAAATCACGAAACAGAAGCTTCAAATAGTGAAATGTTCGACTACTAACAAGCTACTTACAAGGCATATTTTACTTAGAACACGATGTACGCTTTATGTCGCGAGTAACAATTCCGATCTGTTTTCCACTGGGTCTGAAATGGCAGTTTACTGCTCTAAATTGCAATTTATAAACAATAATCCGAAAGATATTAATCTGATCATCGAAGCAAGGATCCGGAAAGTCTCCCTTATTTTATTCTATACACCATCGAAGTTTGTAAGCTCTTCTCTTAATCTTGTATCGAATAATACATTAGACGATATCGTGCGTTTTTAACGCAATACGTAATTACGTCCTAGCTATTCTTTTCTCCAACGTTTGATCGAAAATTAGATTGGGACTCGTAAGACTTAGCGAAACATCGATCACCTGGTCAGAATCGCTGGAAATCGACTTGCGACTTCGATTTCGGCAATTTTCCGCGAACATCGAAGGACTGGAAATGTCTCTTGATTCTGACACTTCCTGGATAGTAGAGAGCTTACGGTCCTCTTCGTCATCGTCGTATATCTCCACGGTGGTCTCATGAATTCTGGCCTGACACTCTAGACAGGGAGGGATGTGTATGAGAGAGACCTAGCTAACCGAGGTCTCCTCGACAGACGGGCTCGCCAGTGCTTGTGTCTCACCGTTGGCATGTTTCACCTCGTCCTGGCTTGGACGTGATGCCGGTGGACTGCTCCGAGAACAGGAGGTCATGCTCTGCATAGTTTGACTACGACCGCCAGAAAATCGCATGCTGTATGCTGCGCGGTTACCACTTTGAAGCGCACCCGTCTACAATAGTTTAACGAAACACTTAACATCCGAAATATTATATCATAATATTACACCGAAAGTACAATTATTCTTATTAACTTAGAAATTAGAACTTCGATTAGAATTATGTTCAATTATTCTTACGTTAAATTATTTGGCGGATCGAAAATATTTGAACGATATCCTAAATAAGTGTATTTACTTAACAATGTATTAACGGTTCTTTTACAGCGCTAATAAGATATTTCTGAAGCTTGCGACTTTTATTCGTGCCGTAAATTCATCGAAATAGGTATTGATTCTTATGAAAGTTGAAGAATTATCACTTACAATGTTCTTAATATGAAACTGATGTAAGGATCGCGTGAGGAGAGGTAGCAGAGATAGCAGTTTTATTCATTTGGAAATAAAAACGTGAAGCGCCATAAATTAATAAATTCCCAGCAGTTTATGTGTTCCTTTATTAAAGTAATTCGTCAAATCGAAATAAAAAACGCATAATACTTTGAACAGTAGAGTGCAGTGAACTAGTTCCTAAAACATATCTTTTTCCAATTGATTGTATTTAATATTACTCGTTAATAAGAAGAGTTAGCTACTGTTAGAGTAATCGTTTTTTTGAGATATGCTTTTTGTTAAGTTTTCTATTACTCACATTAGCATGTCCAGGCCGAACATTTTTATATGGTTGAAAAAGTACCAAATATACTTTTGGCGTGAAAAGACAACCGAGAGCTACTGACGCAGAGATGTTGATGCACATGCACATGCTTGCGATTTGTACCTGTAAATTTATATTTGCGTTCGTTTAATTCTTATTTCACCGAGAGCGGAATAACGACAAGAACAATAACAATCTTCCATATTTTAAACGTTCATCTACTTTAAAGTTTTTAAGTAAAGCTCTTGAAGTAAAATTACAAAGAACGTCACAAATTAATAATATATGAAAAAATGGATAAACATAAATACATTTGTAATACGGTTCATTTTGTATTTTCTTGCTGCATGCCTATAAAATGGTTTTCTAATTTGTTTCTGGTATTTATATATACATATAAATTACGCGTTAAACTGTTTTGAAATAATAAATTTAAAAACTCGTATCGAATAACCATTAATTGGTTCTCAGTTTGATACGCATAATCGCAAGATAATACGTGTCTCCTATGATTTCAGATACCGACCTTGTAGTCATTGTTCGAGCCAAAGTAGATGGGTACGAAAGCTAACCATACAATGCAAGTTGAATACATTGTGAAACCGATGTATTTCGCTTCGTTGAAATTCTCCGGTATCTTACGTGTTTTGAATGCGTACAAAGTGCACATGAGTATTAGAAACATATTGTAGACGAGGGACATCATCAATGAAAACGTGGAAACGCGGCATGTGAGTACTGCTGATAATGGATACGGATGGATTTCCGTGGTATCCGGTGGTTCGATGATTAGCCAGACGATAACGCCAACTAATTGCACTGCGGTGATCCCTATAAAAACGGGAGTTACATAATACGACATTAAGAAGAAGAAGAAGAAGGAGAAGAAGTTGATCACGCCGATCGCGGCAAATGCATCGCAATAACTTTGTAAAATCTTAGATTTTAAGCTTTCGATTTTTACGGAAAAGCGATATTTCGATATTTTAACAAAATATCTAGGCATATCCTTTGAAAATTGTAAACTCACCGATAGCGATTACAACTTGGCTCTTCGGTGACGTATAAGAAGGCCTCTTTATACTCTTAGTTCCTTGATTGAATATGCGTGATATACGATTCGTTTTGGTTAGTATCGCGCTATAACAAATGCTTAAGCATAAGCCGAGACCGATTCTCAGATATGTGCAATTCCACGTAGTTGGCTTGCTTAAGATCACGAAACTCATGCCGTAACACGATAGAATCCCTACTAGCAACACGTAACATAACTCGCGCCCAGAAGCCATAATTACCGGAGTACGATTGAAACTGGAACGCAATTAGTCAATTAGTATCAATCAAATAGAATAAGAGCAAGAATCTTATTTCGAGGTAACAATTTTGACAAAACACATTTTATAACATCGACATTTTTTTAATTATTACTCCCGTAATTTTTATCTTAAAAACTGGGGAAATTTGTGGATAAGAATCGAAGAAGTTCGGTATGTGAACATACCGAATGAAAACTATAGTTGTGAACAAAGTACTAAGTATGCCGATGGATGCAAATATTAATGGCACTAATGCCCACGGACTAGTCCATGGAATAACTTCTGCTGTTAGTTTGATGCAACTTGTTACTGTTTCATCCGGAGCATATCCTGGGCCACAGCTGCGACAAGTGTCATTAAAGACGTAAGCGTCTTCGCGGCATGCCACGCAACTCCAACAACAGGCTTCCTGGAAATATCCGTTACGTTGCAAAATATTATCTATAAGAATACAAAGTCGAGTAATCTTTGTATATGTAAATTAAACCGTAGTTACTTTGAAAACCAGATAGGGGCATGTTAAATCGAATTATTTACTCGTGTTATTTACCTGAAAATTGCGTACATGACCGAGCGGGCAATTGTCGCTGCATAGACTTCGAGGGATGTGCATTTCTCCGGGTCCTGTTGCCCATCTTGTCATGTTAATATCAAGGTCCAACCTGAGAATAAGAATTGCAAAATGGAAATACAACTGCAGCCTGATACAAAAATAAATGACATATACTTTCGTACGTTGATCGTCGAAATTTATACGAAATATCCTTCAAAATTTCGTTAAGATAGATCAGCGACATTTGGACGAACAACTGGATAGCTAATTTAATAAACTCGCATCCAAAATTTGTATAATCGTGATGCTTTACTTACTCCTCTTTCCATGTACCGATAAGAACATAATCGAAACGCCCATCTTCTTTCCTTTGATACTGATATATGTTATAAAATCCATACGCATCGCCATCGGATTTAAATTTAATTTCAGTACCTTGACGACCTGAATATTATTTAGAGAAAGTGCAAATTAATTGTACGTACAGCTCTGTCCACAAAAAAATAATGTTTGGCAATGACAGGATAAATTGATTCATAAGATATCTGCAGATGTAAATTATCCAATTTCAAATCGATCGATTCGAATCAATTAGATCGCTAATTGTAAGTAGATTTAGAGAAAAACGCTACAGTGGAAGATTCTACGGGGGGGGGGGGGACCATAAAGACGACACTTACCTATGAAGCTAACATTTCGAATGTGCTGAAGAAGTTGTTGACCGTCTGGAGCTGGACGAAGCTCTTCGCACAAGTAATGATTGGTTCCAGCATTATTTATACATTCTTCGTTTATTAAGTTATGAACGCCATGCGCCATTGCGTAAACTGCATCGACTAAAATGAATTAGGCGTAATACCTAATATAATACTGTGTAGTGTTTTCGGTCTTTTGCGGGAATAGGGTATAGATTTTGCAAGCGTTAGCTGCAGCTTATTCTCAAGAAAGGAGATAAACAAAAGTCAACAGATTAAACAAAATCTTTTTACTTTCTATGTTCTTCTATTATTTAGATTATTCTCTTATGTACGCGTATATCAGGTTCCTTGAATTTTTAAAAACCCGTTACACGTGGAAAGTTTCAAACCCTCGACTTACAAAAGCTTTTTAACGTTTTAGTTTCATATTAATATATATTACAAAGTGTATCAATTACCCTGTGGATACTTTCGTAATTAAATGGAATTGTTAAAAGATCAAATTTAGTTTCTATGTTCTCCTTCAGACTTGCTTAAATAATTTCATAAAATCATATATAAATAACAGAGATATCTCTCACCGACGAATGGCACCAATCCTTCTTGCTCATAATCAACTAATTTCTCGTTACCAGTACAGGGTGTCACGCCAGCAGACAAATTTGCATTGAAGCTGCATTTGTGATGCTGAGACCAAAATTCTCGAAACCAAATATTTCGACAATTCACTATTTTCCCAGGCAATTTTTTATGCGGCACGTTACTTTCACTCTGACCATCGCATTCGTTATCCACTCTTGGTCGTAGGCTTAAATAATAGTCGTCAAAATCTAAAAATAACAGTTACTTTGAAGCGTTGAACGTATCTACGATGTTTTTAAAACAGAGATTTAATTTGTTATATTACACAGCTGATTAAAACGTTAACGTTAGGGTTCGATATCGAAATTTACCGAGAGAAAATTAGATTTTCGCCGCACTTGTCCAACAAAGCGAACAGGAGAAAAGAAAGAAGGCGGATGCACTGATCTTCGCCATGCTGCGATCTCATATAAGTAATTAATATCTTTGGTTAGGATATTTTTCTTTGATCCTACTCATTAACCCAATTGATTTTGGTCGCAGAAGTCTCGCTTTGCAATTAGCCAATTGAACATACTTGTAATATCTCCCAAAGATATCTCGCGAATCCTTTTTCTCTCATCTTTTTATCTTATCCAGAAACTTCAATTTTTCTCAAGGCATGGAGAATTTAAAACAAGCCGAAGTTTCTTTCTAATTGGATAATACTCGATCATTTTCGAGCCTCGTATTCTCGCGTTTTACTCGGGCGAAATTTTACTTTTTCAAAGTATTATATGAAAAACCCCATTCTTGAATAAAGTTTGTACAAATTGAAACAATTCAATCGTCCAGAAGGGCGAACGCAATAACAATATCGAGAATCTTAGATTTCTCACTCGAAACTCGACGAAGGTTTTATAATCAATTTACCTTGAAGGGATGTTCTATAAGGCAAAATTGTAATTGCACCCTCCGCCGCGAATTCTTGATCTCTCACTGGATATACTTTAGCACCCCACGAATCGCTGCCTATCCACATGAAATGGCCTGTACGATTGGCTCTAACAGTTGCCTGTAGAAGTTTCCTGCGAATAATAAACAATTTCTTTTCGAATGAGAAACAGCAAATAATTTTTATCGATTAACATAGAGAGAAGTGATAGACAGTTGAAATATTTGTTACGTGACGATACATTTTATATAGTTATCTTATATATATATATATATATCTTATATTATATATATATCTTATATATATAATATATATATAATATATAATATATAATATATAATAATATATATAATATATATATAATATAATAATATATATAGTAATATATAATATATATAATATATATAATATATAATATATATATAATATAATAATATATATAATAATATATAATATATAATATATATAATATATAATATATATAATATATAATATATATATATATAATATATATATAAGATATATATATAATATAAGATATATATATAATATAAGATATATATATATATATATTATATGTTACACACTTAGCAGCGTCGAATTAACCCTTGACATCTTTAATAAAAGATACGGTTGATATTGGATCAGGTAATATCGTTGAAAGAAATGATTAATGACCTGCTTGAAAATGACGCGCAAAAACGGTCGAGTAGAGTAAGGAGAGCAAGAAGCAGTCGATTTTTACCTTATGTTATCTTCATCGACGAATAAAACGACACCCCTGGCATTGTGTTTTGAACCGAGTCTTTCGACAATTTTGTCAAAGTCTTCGGCTTTCGCGTTTCTTAAAATCTTCTCGCTGACTGCTACGCAGATACTGTACTCCGTTGACAATGAGGTAAAACTGGCAATACCCTATACAGAATAAACGAGCAACAGTTAATCGAGGTGGTCGATTAAACGTTAGAACAGTATGAAAAATGTTTTTACGAAGGGATTTTTTGTTATTAGTCACAAGTGCTGCTAAAATAGTTAGATTTATGGCACGAACTTTCGACAAGTCTATTGTTGAGAATGCATTAATTAAAACTTTTATAATCGACCATAAGAGCCAGATATTATATCGCGAGCGAGGAAAGTCAAAAAGTTAAAATCGATAGGGTAAGGATTTAAGATGCATTCAAAGAGATTGATAAGCCTCTTTAAATTTAGATCTATTAGTCTGTCGCGTTATAGACAATGGATGATACCCTGGAAAAATTCAACTAACATTTCCACGATATTCAGTTGTTTTGTGAAAAATACGTAAAGGTCGACGTTGTCGCGGAAAATGGCGGTTCAATTTGCATAAATATTCATAGTCTACTGATTAATGTAAGAACTTGTATTCCTTACATAAAACGCAAATTAGTAAAATGTTAAACTGACGAGAAGCATAAACGATTACAAATGTACGATATATCATGACGCGGTATTTTTTATAACGGATAGTTCCAAGTCATTATCCCGGAGGAAATAGAAGCGAAGATGAGTATAATTAGAGAAAAAAATGGAATTGTTGATACGCACGAAGAATGTACAAGTATTAATTACCTTCTCTCCGTAATCACCCTCAACTGCAACCGTAGATACGTATTTCCAACCGAGTTGATGAATGATTTCCACCATGGCTTGAGCTTGAAAATTATCTGGCGGCACCACCCTACTAAAATATTCGAAGCGACTTTTATCTGACAATTCTGTGCTCGTTGATGCGTAGCTTATCTGTGGTATCTGAAACCGGTGTAATAATCATTTTCCTTTGCACGTTTCAACAAATTTTTTTACAATATTAACGAACGAGTGTTACAACGTTTTGTAATAGTGGTATTTAAAACATTGATAAAATCTATTTCTTTTGACATGGAAGACGCGAATAACCGAAATATACGAAAAGGTCGATCTTCCACGTAAATGAAATTAAATGTACGATTTTTGAAGGATATAAAAGATATGTATCGTCCTTTTCTCGAAGTAAGCTTAAACAGATTTTAACGCCGACAAGAAATGGTACAAAGTTCGAAACGAGTAGTTTCTAATTTTTTTCCATTGAATTGCTGCAACAGCTATTAATTAACTAACTGGGTTCGTGTCAGCACCCGAAATAGAAGAACAAGAAACAAAGCCGCGAACGACGCGCTGGATTTAAACGATCTAGTCTGACAAACAACGCTTAATTGAATTAACACTCGGCAAATTACGCTACGAAACTCAACGTGTTTGGTAGTTTTTCTATAGCTGCGCATTCTGTTTGCGATTTTTTAATAAAAACATGAAAGTGTTCGGTAATGTATTAGGAACGGCGAAAATTCAAGATTACAACGCTGTTACGCTATTTCTACGCAACACTTTTAACCGTTTATGCCCGACAGTGTTTCGTAGTATCGCTGAGATTAAAATATTGCCAGAAAGGAAACACTCTTGGCCCTCGACTAAGATTTATACGTATCGTTTCTTTTAAGGCCCCCGAGGTGCTATAAAGCTCAGTGGTACCAGCACTCAGAGACACAATATTTAATTACAGGAAGAGGAAGTTTCGTAACACGAAAGTAACATGGTAGCGGAGTCGTTTTTGTTTCTGGGAATTCATTTCATTCGTTTTTCTTTCGGCAACTTGTATTCCTGACTTCTTGATTAATCACTCTTATAACTGTTTTTCACAAGATAGCGATGATTTCGTACGTTCCATCTTTTCACATACATCCGCCATTTACTGTTATTTCACCGATAATTTCAATATCGCGAGATAAATCAAAGCAGGCGATATATTCGGAATAAGAAACATCGAAAAATGATTCAACAGTTTGCAAACCGAGGATCCATCCTTAAGATTCTGAAATTTGCATTGGAAACATTTTTTCACGCAGCTTTGAAGTTGGAATCTTTTGATATGTATGATTTTATATGATGTAAATGCGTTCGAAACCGTGTAGGTGGAAGAAGCATGCGAAGTACGTGGGCGGATGGGTTGAACGGTATTAAAATGAATGGAAAAATGCAAAACGGATTTCACTGATTTATTCGAACATCTCTTTGTAAGCCTATATATACGTAGTTGAATATCTGACTGTAGTCTTGCGCGTGATCGTTTAGCTTCGATCGGTCGAGGGAACAGGTATCGAAAGACAATAAATGATTTTGGATATTTGAATTTTACATATTTCCGGATAGAAAGTCGTAACGTAAAACGATGAAAAATCTGCCCGCTATTTTAACATGTTTTTTCTATACTGGTAGTAAACATACGAATTTTTCATTTCAATGGGAATGATTTTTAACTACTCACCTTGAATAATCGCAGAATATTGGCTACCATAATGGAGACTACGCTAAACGAAGCTCCTATAACACCCGTGACAGGTTTATGGGGCACATACGTCGGTGGTTTGTCATTTTCACATTTGTATTCCGATATATCCTAAAAACGAATAAAAGAGAAATCACGCGTGTTTGTATCGCATCTATTTTACTTGTCGATCAGATTTCCTTGTATCGATGCTTCGAATTGAAAACTGATATCGCATAAATACATATGTACGTGTATATATTTGTATATATATATTGTAAATGGGAATCATTGAACGAACGGATTGTATCGAGTAATTTATCGTTGATAAACTGTTGTGGTTTATTAGAATCAGTAGCCTATTACACTTTGTACGAAAAAACTTTATTGGTCAATGTGACTAAGGATTTTATATGTATAAAAATATCTATTTGAATTTTTGTTAAATCAAGTCGACCACTTTTCGTTTTTTATTTCCACTAATCTCTCTTTTACAATTTTATATTCATTCTGCTTGTTCTACGGAAAAAACATTGTGGAAATATACTACAATCGTCCATTTTGCTTAACTAAATCATTAAAACGAAAGCATAATTTTCAAACAAAGTTTCACTTCATAGGTGGATAAATTTTTCAAAATAGATACAGAGATATTTTCAGACAAACACGTACAAAATGTTGGCAACGCGATTGAAAAAGCAGCGACGTTTCATGCACAAACAAATCGCAAATACGTGTATGAAATAAAATTTTATCATACCTAGTTTTATACGAGGAGCTGAATGTTGCGAGTATATTAAATATACATACGCGCGATTCGCCAGAAGGCATATATCGTTGCGTTTGTAAATGTAAATTTAATGAATTTCTCATTTTAATTTTTAATTCTCATAAAGTCTAATTATTGATCGTTGTTGCAACCGGAGCAGAAAACACGACGCCCAAGTAATTTATAGCTTATTTCGAAGGTAGAGATATAGAGCGACGAAACGTTCAATTGATCGACTGTGGTTATTGATTCGTTTACTAGTTTCTTTATCGACCATCTCTATTTAACATAAAATTATTATCTCGCGTTCTAAATAATAATTGATCGTTTATTAATAGCTATAAATGTCCGGATGAAATTTATCTAAAACGAGAGACGGGTAATTGGATCTCAGTTCGTCGATGAAAAGTTGTTGGTTACGAGTCTGGTCAATGCTAGACTTATACTACTTATACATAGTAGCAGGGTCCGTCATGCTTGAAACGGACGGGAGATGACAGAGTATCGATTCTAAATTTTCTACTTCACGTCAGATACCAAAGAAATAGTGGTCTCTGCAAAGATTATATCTGCATCAGTGCTATCGCCGCATCTAGGTATATAACGCAAAAGCAGGGAAGTAGCAGATGCTCTTCTGAATCATTTCCACTTGACTAAGAATACTAAATGACACCGCGTAAAATGTTTTCCACCATCTTCTATGTTTTTTCGCAGAGTAAATTAAAGAAAGATGTAGTCTTCTTCAAAGTCTCGTTGTAACTTGAGCATTTTCCGATATGCAAATTGCTTGCATTACACGTGTACACCTCCGTTCAAAAGTTTCGCGACAGTTATCATATTAGTTTAAAAATAGGAGAATGTAAATGAAAGTTGGAAAAAATATGCGGATATGTGAATCATTTTGAATTTGAATCTTCGTACGACAGAAAATTAATTAACGTATCGCTTGGTTCGCTGAAAAATGCGTGTAATTATATCCATATGTAATAATAGCGACTTATTACGAATCGTTGATCTTTTATGGAATAATTCTTTGAGAAAAATTAATAGCCTGTAATATGTGTTTTCTCCCTTCTCCGTTATCATTAACCGATAGTCGATACCTTATTAAAATTCGTTAGAAGAGGTAATTTAATTAAGTAATTTTCAATCAAGTCTATCGATTAATTTCATTGCAAATGAATATTATTTTTAAAAACGTAATATCATATAAAGTTCATTATACATAGAGCTTCAAGTGTTAAAAGGACTGAAATTGATAAATCTGGTCTATTAATTTCTGGTGTTAGATGGGTAAGGATTAATCTACTGCCTTGAGGGTATACTTAAACTTGACAAGGTAATCTAAGAAGATACCTAATTTTACATAATTTAAACATATTTTTTATATACATTTACGTTATTTTAATTATCTATCGAATAACTATGATTTTATTTTTTCTGTTTTTGTACCTTAATTTGGCTTTATGAATAAATTGGTTGCAGCTATTTAGAGTTTACTTTTTTATTAAAAAAAAAAAAACCTACAGATAAAACAAAAATATGTAATTTATTATTATTCGGATTGTTTCAATTGGATATTTTTGAAAACAATTCCTTACGAGAGGAAAGATTTCCATCGTAAATCCTACAAAAGAATACTCGAGGTACTGCACTGTACAGAATTCAGATCTATCTGACATAATCATGGTTTCAACAAGTAGAAAATACGAATGAAAATGGTGAATTCACATATTCTGAAGACAAATCTGGCGATAAAGTCGCGCATAAAATGATTTCTCAAAAGGGAATATGCAATCGCGTAGGAAAAAGATTTATAAGGAACGTTACAGTTACTTTAATAAAGAGAAGGGTGAAACGAGGAAATCTTCGAATAAAACTGTTTCTTACTAAATTTGTTATGCTGAACGATATCTATTACGCGAAAGACGACGCACGAGTCGTTACGCTAGTAATGGTATCACAGTGCTAAAGATTAGATACGTTCGTCCTACGAATGTAAAATTTATGCGTTTAAAATGTTATGTACCATATATGTACTTACTTGATTCATATAAGATCTGACGAATTCCATACTCTGGTCAAGTGCATATGTATCACTGCTGCAGGAGTCGAGAATAAGCGCGCCTAACGTGGTGTTTGGCAATAACCCATCGTCTGAATTTATTTCATCGAGAACGTACAACATAGCCTCCAAACGTTGCATTCCTTTTTCCTCTTTCACTGCGCCGCATGGTGATTGACCGATGGAACCTGCCACCTATGAATAAAAATATGATTATGAATAAAATCCATGCGTAATATGATAGATTTCCAGTATATACTCGATAATCGTGTTCCCTTACACATCCTTTTTAAGGATGAATTTAACAAAAGCTGCTTATTGAATTCTTCCCCGTATCAAAAATATACAAGTCGTACGTCGCTTATACAAACAGATTAAAAAAGTCTACGCTCTGAAAATATGTCATACAGTTGCAAATAATTCCGTTTCTACCTCTGAATTTTTGTGTATGTAAATAGCGAATTATCAACGAGTTGAATCTTGAATTAAAAGATTTTTATGAAATCTTCAAATTTGTTTGCTTTTTTCTCGGATTATCTCAGCACATTTTTTACTAATTTATTAATTACATAATTATATGATGATATTTTTTAGTAAACAAGGATTTATTGATTCTACAGCGCTCGGCAATGTTTTTACCCAAGACCTATAAATGCTCGAACCAGTTGTAGTCGGGATTTTGTGCTTACGACGACGATAATTCTTTCCGTCGAAAAATTTCCTTGTAACTCTACGTTTATGCGCAGGACAATTGTTTCGTTACAAAATAAATGGACCCCACAGGTTCGTTCTTTTTTTTTTCAGCCGACTGTTGTACATTTTCTCGTAGTAATTTTTTCGTATCTCTGTCCGTGTTAATATATCTTCCGTAAATTGTAAATCGTTTGCCGTAATTAACGAAAAACAGCCCGGTATTAGCACAGATTCACTTCAGTGTTCAACGGTCGCACTAATCACGATGATCTAAAAACTTTTGCCTACGTTTTTCATTAGCCAAAAATTTATGAATTTTGAAGAATAGAAAGAGCGCGAGTGATATTTTTGAAAAAAAAACTGTTCTTTCCCGTCGAAAATATTTACGAAACGTTTAAAGATGCAAAAATGTACAGAATGCACTTGTGCGGAAGGATATAGAGGACTAACTGTTGGATCTGTTTAATTCCTACCGCGTCTAAATATCTTTAATCGTTGAATTTGTTTAATCGTCCTTCTCAGAATCACTCAGTTCGCTATAAATGACTGTCTTTTTGGTACTCATTGTCAGCCTGGTGATATCCTATCTCTTTTACTCGCATACAAATTTATATCTCTTGGGTAAAAAGACGGAATTCAGGTTTCAATTATGTACAAGAGATTAAACAATTTTTTACCACCTCTTTGCACTCGTATCATGCGATCCTATCGCACCATAATTCTCCGTGGGCGTGATCTTAGACGGTTTTCTGCAGTTCCATTTCGTTTCAGGTGATTTATTATGTTCGGAAAGCTTCCTGCGAAGATATTAAAATCTGACGCGATTTTTCCAAGCGTGCCTTCTTTTATCCGCCTATTAAGTATACCTAAGTGATCTTTTATGTAGGCATAACTTTACAAACTTTCGACGCTTTAAATTCACAGTTCCCTTTAAACGCGGAAATATAGATTTGAGAATCGATGCTATAAAATAAAGCATTTGCTTTCATCGAATATTTATTCGAGGAATTCTTATCGTACTTATTTTATTGTACGTGTTTCCTCCGACAAGACGGAAAATAACAAAAATAAAATACTAAAATTACTCGGCAGAAAACTCTCGCCCTAGGTATCGTTCATGCAGCTATTGAATCAACTCGAGCACCTATCTTCCATATAATACAAGGCGTTTCACGTTTTGAAAACTTTATCAGTATGTAAAGCTTTACTTTATATGTGGTTATAATGAAAATACGAAATACAGAAAGAATAGTATAAATTTTAGCAACACGTTATCAAGGCAAACCAATTTTTTTTCTTTTGAAAATCATAAGGTTCGAACTATAGTTTTAAGGGAAGAAGCAAGTTAAGAAAAATGAAAAGAAGAGTCGACTTCGAGTCCCCGCTGTTGGACTTTCGTGCGTGTGAATAATTTAAAAGGAGGAATATGTCGAACGAATATCGATGCGCGTGGTGAATTGATACAAAGAGATAATTGATTTATCAAGACGAATTGGAATCAAAATGAACTTCATAAAGTAATAAAATCCATATTTTGAAACGAAATATCAGCAATTAACACGGTAACGTAACTTTTCAACGAAGTCTTCAAACGATCTATATTTATATAACGTTTTTATCTTATTTATCATCATAGAATATTCTACAAAAGTTTGGCCTCGACAAACTTAGAGCCTATATTCTAACACCCGCACATTCGTTCTGTTTCTATTTCGTACTTCCTTTAATTCTATTCAAGTAAACTACGCAGGCATTTTCAGGACACATTCGATCAGGCTGTTATCGTATGGATTAAGGATACATGAGAACTTGAATCGGTACTACGCTACCAGCTCAAGATATATGGCATGGCTTAATTCCAACTGTTAACGTGTATGTACATTGTACATCGTAAACAATTAGCTGCATCTAAAAGAGAATGCGCCTGATGAGCCCTATAAACTAGCAAAGTTTCGTTCAACGTTGAGCGAGACAGTTGGACAGTTTTCCTCGTTACTTTGGATAGCAGAAAAGCTATTACAACTCGTTCATATTTACAAAGCGGAAGAATTACGGTCGCATATTCTCTTCTATTGTAATATCGTTGGAATAATTTGTTACTTGATATCAAAGAAAATATAAAATGTACGCTACGTCTTATCTACGTTCTTAATCTTACAGACGTATCTTCGTAAGTATAATACAAAGTTCGTTATTTATGCGTTTATACAGCGCTAGAAAATTTCTTGGAGATTTGTTTAAACTGCCAAATTATCGGAATCTTTGCATAATTTTTAACGTTTACGATATTTAATTAATCATTTCAACAAATACGTTATAAACATAAAGAGAAGTTCTTTCAAATATCACTCTGAACGCATCTAATGTTACCAAGTTTCTCTTTGGGATCTGATGTTTGTTATCTTGTGATAAGTTCCATTTTCTTGCACAAATAGGTTTGTCTATCAAGGAAAAACTAACCTTAGAAGATCGAACCGTCTATCTGACCTATTTTTAGTACGCGAAGGAAACTTAAATGCACGCCTGTCGTGATTTATGTAGTAAGTACGTACATGTTTCTTTCTCTTTATATCGGGTCGGTCCATAAGTTCGTGCGCGTTTCTGTACATTTGTGAAAAACACGTGATCCGTAAAAGTCGTGTTACGAAGATGGAACTCAAAAGCCACCGCCCAGATGACAGAGAATTATACGTATAAACATATCGCAGATTGAACACAAGCTTAACATCACGTTTTCAATTGTTTCGTTAGATTGTAGTAATACGAATTTGATGGACTAAATTGTTAAACGATTAATAAATTGTTATCGTGGTTATTACAAACAGTTGCTTCTACTTTATATAGTATACATATTATAATAATAATCAAAAATATATACAGACATATATATCCGCCCGTTTTTCATAACAACGTTCTACATCGTTTTAAAAGTTACATCTCAGCTATTATTTCGATGAAAATTACTCTTCTCTATGTACTATTGAAAGACAACAAATTGTAGGCATTTGCCTATTAAAGGGAGGCCCTAAGTTACTAATGCTATAACAATGTCTATCGTATTAACGTCAAATAGGAATCGTATAAAATGGAAGAACCGGTAGCATTTCGTGACTCGTGGCATTCGCATAAAGATTAAGTTAGGAAAGAAAAATGCATTTCACGTTCAACTCTCTGGAGCTTCTCTGAAACATGCCAGTTCTATCGATACGTTAGAAGCAAAAAAAGAAACAGACTCCAATATTTCCGGCTACATAAAGGGACCACGAGGAATAAAACGTTTCATCGATCAACATTATATCGGAAAGAGCAGATTACCTTGTCTCGTTAATTAATACTTTTTGCCGATTGTAGAGTAATTAAAGTAACTTTTGTTACGCGATATAGTGCGAGAGTGTATTAAAGCGTTAATTAAAATAAGGCGATAATTAAAAGAGCAGGAAATTTTGGAAATTGTTGAATCGTTGAATTATCGAATCGTTGTTACTTCGTGAAGAATGATCATGCAATATGTAATCCGTCTGAATAAATTTTGATACGTCTTTCATAAACAGCGCGATAAAACGTCGAAATAAATTTTAAATTAATTTTTGCATTAATAATGATTTGGGCGGAGAAACAGAATGTCTCGGCTGTACAGAATAGCTTGATTCTGTAAAATTTTCGCGAGAAAAACCGTCTTGACATTCGCGTCGCTTGCTAGCGTGAAAGCATCTTCGAAGGAAATCAACTTACTGAGGTGAAAGTAGATACTTGCTCCTTTAAAACGTATCCAGGCGAATTATTGTATGATTTTTCTTCACCAAGTTCTAGCAGTTTGACAATTTTTCGATCAAAAATACCACGATCCATTACCTGTTACGTTTAACGTCACAATTTTACACAGATCTATAAGAAACGAATGTTGTGAATTATATAATAATCAATTCATAAATTAATATGAAAGGAAACGGTTGAAAAAGTTGATTGTTTATAACGTAGCATTTAAACGAATGTTCCTCGCGCTTCTCTTCTCGTTCTATTAATATTCAGCGCCATGCATTTTGAATTTAAAAGATGTTAAAAAATTTGCTTCACGGAATACATATTCCTTTTCAATAATATCGCTAATAATATAATTCAATGATATGTTTCCTTTTCACTGAAACTTTTCAGCACTCGCGTTTCACTTGATACGACTCTCATCTAAAAATTCGCAATTCTCCTCTGTAGAGATAATACTGATTTCGATATTTAATAATGAGGTAACGTGTAAATGCGGGGAAGCTTTTACGTATCATCTGTACCACGACAATAAGACAAAACGCGTGTTATTTTAATGTTAATAATACAACAACAACAACAACATATATAATCGAAGTAATGGATCAAAGTAGAATGAACGCAATATGTCAATGTACTAACAGAATTTACTTGAATGTTATTTCATAGGAAAAGAACTTATACATTCAGCATATATACGCAGCAGCTTTGTTTTCATGAAAATTCAGAGAAGCGATATATGTATGATCTATTTTTACATTTAACTAAAATTCGTCTCTCTGTTTTAATGGAACGGAGAATTTTTCAAATGGGACGTTTAAATATTGAAACTATTAATTTATGTACGTCGATGCAAACGGTGAAAATGTACAAGGTATATAGTTCGATATTGGAATATAAAAACAAGGATGTTTAAATTTCCAATAGAGATAATCCCTTTTGATGGGAGGAAATTTAAAGTTAGGAATCCATGTGTATAATACTTGAACCATTGTGCATTTGAAACGTTGCAAATGTCGTACATGTGAATCGTACAAACACGTACATGTCGTACAAACCAAATTAAAGTGAAATAAGTAAAACGTAAAAATTTCCAAGTATCGTTTTTTGTTCGTTTTAATGACTCCGTTGCACGAGAGAATTTACTAGTACTGCCACCTTATAATTTGTAACTTACAAAAGTTCACTAATAGTACTAATTCGATTAGGTAAGCGGCTTCAGGTTTCAGATTAAGCATAACTCTTTATTTCCAAAATATTCGTTTCAGAAGTGAAACTGTTACGTAATTTCCGAAGTTAGTCGAAGTTGGTAAGTGGCTTAATTCCTTTTCGCCGAACTTAGTAATGAAATTTGGTGACACAATCAATGAAGCTTCGAGTACTATAGAATTTTACTTTCATGCGTCAATTTGAGACGATTCGTTTGTTATCTATAGAAAGTACAATAGAAATACACATACTTGTTCGTGCATAGGAAAGATTCCTCCGAGAATTACATCACCATTGATACGTATAAGCTTCGAACCATCGTCGTCGCGTCCCTTCCGAATGTGGCACTCGCCTACTATGATAGAATATAAGATCCATGTTAAAATCTTCCCCACGTTCATCTTGCACGTGGGAGCTCGGATTCTTTCCTAGTATCTGCAACATGAAATTGAAAAATTACTTCCTTCCATTGTAAGTAATTAATTCATGCGAGATTTATCGCAAAACGCTCGTACAAATCTTTTCGCCTCATTTTCGCAAATAGATTGCTTTTCAAACTTTCATATCGAGCGTTTGATAAAAGAGGAATTTACGTTTCCTAGTGAAAAAACGAATAAAAGTGAATCGTATATTTCAAATTTTGTAAATACGATTAGAATTATTAATCTATATTTATTTGAAATTATTACTTTAGGCCTTAGACTATTTTATGATCCTTTCGGTTGAAAAACTCTTTTTCTTTTAACGACGATTATACGTATGCTCGACATTCTCATTCTGTTGTCTCATTCCGATCATCCGTTGTCATATGCTCCTCTTATTATTTTATAATAATTCTCAGAGATGTTTTAGAGACCGAATTGAATTTCCTTGCTTCTCCATCCAGTTCATTCCGTACGTGTTTAATGGTATAAAATATTTCAAACATTCTTTACGGTGTTTCGAATTTATAATCGAGCTCTTTATTTCATTGTAGACGAAAAGAATAGAAATAAACATTGTTCGTTATGTGTTTATTTGGTACACTACTCCGTTATACCATGACCGTTAATTACCATTATTTTTCTATATAATATATCTCATGAAGTAATTTTTCTTCGCCACTTTATACACGTTGTCTGTTCAATTTGAAGTACACGTGTATTTTCGTTGTTTATTATCGGTTCTTTCCGTGATTAATTTCGTACGAGCGAATTTCAAACGCGCCCTGACTTCGTAATAGCGAGATCTACGAATCTACGAAGTTTTATACGGTATTATGGAATACTCGGTTTAGAAATTAGGATACAGCACAAGTACAAAATGACTGGATGCTAGGACTGTACTCGTTCGTTGTAGTATCTTTGCAGAGTTATTTTGGGACAGAAAGCTAGTATATACAATGCAGAATTCGCGGGGTTGTTGTTCCTACGAACTATGAGGATGTTTGAAACCAGTTAGACCCCAGGTGTTCAGGGGTTTAATGGGACCGTTAATTGTTACGACGCGTCTCCAGGTTTATAATACTTTAACCCTCAGGAGTTTAGAATTGCATTTGTTAGTAAATTTACAGTAATACGTGACTCCTACATTTGCACTCTCGTTACGAGATTAATATTGTTTGTCGTAGTTTTCTGCTAAATGGACTGGTTCCATCGCGTGAAATAAGATAAACGAAACGACCGATAAAAAGAATATTTTGACAAACTGATTAAACTTGTTAAAACTCGATGCAATACGAATATATTATTAAAAATTGGTACTTTGAATATCCCTGTGATTGTAGAATCACGCAGGTAAAGAAAAATCATCCGAACAGAGGCTATCTTCTATTGCAGATGCTATATATAATCGGAACAATTTCATGGTAATCGGATTCCCTGCTTTTTTAATGACATGCTATTCGTTTCTATATAATTCGCACACGTATTGGGAAAGACTCGCAAGATCTCGACATTGATTAATCCGCGATTCAAAAAAGAAGATTAAGAAGAAAGAGATTTTATTTTTTAAGAATTAGAAATTTCAAGTCGAATCGAGAAAAAGATAAATTTATTCGTTTCATTCGGTTATTTCGTTCAGGTTGATTCGGTTCAGTCGCTCGGTTAAATTAGTAACATTTCCAAGGGACAGTCGATCCCCTTCAGAAGACCTGGAGGTTCAACTCTGTTGACGGAAAGCAACGTCAGCTACTTTCGAAACAATCGGCTTCTAAAAGTTACGTAAACTCAGTTTTCCCAAGTATTTTGGGACTGGTGCTTCGAGCATAACGTTGCGTTATGAGACGTAGTAAAGTTCAACAGCCTTGTAGCCCTAACAAACGTTGTATTAAACGCTACAAGATTGCACAGTTAGTTGTGCAAAAGGATACATTTACAAAGGACAATAGCTAAATAGAAGAGGATCGCGACGATCTAAACATATGGTGGGAGTAAGAATTAGCGCGGATAACGAATGGTTGAGAATCAAGCGAATATTTATGCTAGAGCACTAGCTACAAGAAGCAGGAGCGATTCAGAGAATGCGCATGGCGAGACTCAGCGTGCATGGTAACAGATGGCTTTACCGCCATGCATCGTGCCATGCCATGCATAATGCTTCGGTTGTGTGTACGAGATCTTCGAAAGTATAAATTGATTGAGAAAGTGAACGGTGAATTTTCAGAGAGTCGATCAGAGCCAGAATTAACCCGTAATTAGGAAACTTTGTAATACGCGCACGAATACCTGTTATTATTGAGAATATCGCATATCGGAAAATGGTATGATATTAGGTTTTCACTTCGAAGGGACACGAATATTAATAATTACAGCCTCGTCGCCGCCTGCTCAATACCAGTTGCTGTGTTGTAATCTTGCTCGTAGATTCGACAACCTCAACACGTGGCCCCTTGATCGATGTAGATGCACATTGCTAAGGTACTGTTAATCACGGGAAATTACCTATCATAAATTACGAACTGACTGATAACCCACACTCTCACTCAGGATGGTACAGCGACAAGAAACATTACCTAAGTATGACGCGCGAATTTTCACGAAACTTGGCACGTATTTTTTTTACCGATAATTTTCCATATTTAGAGAAACGAGCTTAGAGAATATTCAAAGAAATTTAGGGGATGGAAGCCCACAAAGAGACAGAGAATATATTATCTTGGAATACTTTGCAAACTATCAGAGGTAAAAGCAATTCTATTAAAAAAATAATGAAATTTTTGAGTACACTGTAAATTATTCGTTAATTAATACATTGCTATTATTCATTATATTCGTGTTATGACGCTTCGAGCTTGTGAAATTAATATCATTAAAAATCGATAATGAAACGATCAAAGAGAAAATATATAAAAGTTAGAAATTAATTTAGTAGTTGTTTCGATGTTAAATCTGCAGTCGCCAACGAAACGTTGACGCAGTGGGCACTTCTTTAACGTCACACGGTTTCCGTGATATGAGAGATATCCGAAGGGCATGCGAGTTCTCGCTTGGATAATGCTCGCTTAAAAAAAAAAATTATATTAAATAAAATCGTACAAATTATACATTGTAACAAGTAAATTATTAAGTAAAATATTTTCTTTCGTAAATCATGCGATCTTCCTTTCAACGAATTACATGTACAGTTCCACTCTCTTGTCACGTTCCGAATAATTTCTTTTCGTTAATTCTTTGAAGTGAGGTATATTTTATAAAACAGGAACGCCTCCTGTCTCTACTACTTTACTACTGCTATAAAATATCGCAATAAAACGTCGTAACAAAACGTTTTATTAAAGAGTATAAATTAAAGATTGTACTATACATTGCTTATTAGGACATCGGAATTATCAGAGTACGTATATGGAGAGTGACAGAAAAATAATAAAAAGCAAATGCGGAATGTATTTCGATAATAAAGCGTTGTGTCTTCGTATATAGAAGCGTTTTATCATCGCTACAAAATGAGAAGTCTCGTGAAAATGGAGTAGTCTCGTAAATATATTTGCCACGTAATTTTTCCTTTAATAATACCCCTCGCAGATTCAATTATTTGATAATTGTTTATTCTTGCTTTTATCAACTCTCAGCGTACACGCAACATGCACACGGACAATCAGAATGAATTACTAGGAACTCAACGACAGACTATTAAATGGCAATCTATGTATGGTGTGTGATTTATGAATTTGAATCAATAATTCTCGGTTGCGCGTTGCAGGGACACGTCGCATCATCACCGATTGCATGCAAGTATCGGTTACAGCGACATGCGATGCTCTCAATTCCATTCCATTCCATTACGCTATTTTCTCGGCGTAATAACATCTTCGACTCGCAATTACGTTATTTTCACTCCGCGTACGTATTTTCCATCGCATAGTCGAAGAACTGGTCGAAAAGTAATTCGATAATTTTGTGTCATTTGAAAGTCGAAGGGAGCTTGTTGATCGAAGCGCAAGGCATTTAATAATTTCGAGAACTAACGGTAAGAAACTCGTTAAACGAGACGCGAAATAAAAATTCTTCGAACATCCACGGTAACTTTGAAAGAAAAAGTGACGAAATTAATCGAACCGTCCCTTCGTATATCATTCGCGCTGAATTTTCCACGAATTTCAGTAGATCCTCAACTATGCAAACAGGCGACGACTGACTGCCACGAGAAACTTTTGTACATCGCAAGAACGTTCGTTAACATCCTGATGTTCGAAGACGCGGTTAATAATCGTCGATAATAACCGCATAAGAAATACGTATGAACGCGGTGTCGCGGTGAGCCAAGACCTGTTCTACAGCGGGTCTTACTATGTGGCCTGTGATCTAAAAACAGAGAATGCGTTTTTTTTCCAGCCCTCTACGCAGCCATACACTCTGCATAAGAACATTCATATCGAGGAATTTCATCCTGATTGTCACATCACCGTGGAAAAAGGAATTTGGTGTGCATGTTTATGGCGAGTAACTGAATTTCGAGTGCTCGCGCGCGTTGCTCTGAAACGCTTGAAAGCAAAGTGTGAAAGAAGAGTGCATGGCGGTCCAAGCTTTCGAGTGGACACGATGGTACGTATATAGCTGTGTCCTGGGAATATCTGCGTAGTTTGTCCGCACTGAGTGAAAAAGAGCGTAAAATGAAGAAGAGCAGAATGTGTGGGGATTGCTGCATGTTGCGCGAAAGAGTTTAGTTCCTCGGCCGATGCCGAGAGTGAGAGTTTTGTGTCGCTGTGTGATTTTGTTTCGTGTCTTTCGTACGATCAAATTGTCGTTTAATTGGAAGTAATAACAATTAGTTAGAACCGCGTCATTAAACAGATCGTATATTTGCACGATACAGTTTGAATGGTTTCATCGACGTGGCTTAGCGAACGAAAATTCGGTCAGACTGCCGTTTCATTTTTCACTTGTTTCATTTATCGACATCTCTATTGATTTCGGCTGGCAGTGGAGCAAAGGAAAGGCATCTGTCGAAATGCAAATAATCCACGTAAAGGAAATGTCAATAATGTTACCGTCGTAGAGCTAGAATTGTATCGACGAAAGGGGAATCAAAAACTGTGAAAATAGTTGGTTTAGAAATTGATTGATAAGTTCAAGGTTACGTTAAGAATCATTTGGCAAGAATAACGGCAAGGCAGAATCGAAGAAAGTAGAATAATAAGTAGATTACGAATTTTTACGCATTTATGTACAATTTAAATGCGTAGAAAATACGCATCAAAATACACACGTATGAAATAATCAAAGTACGATATTCGTTATGATATTTATGCAGTAGGTATAATTAAGTGTTAATTTGTCGCTTTTATCTGTCTGTGTAAAATTATTATAACGCCTAGAAAGATTACGCAATGTAAAAATGTTGGAAGAACCCCTAAATCAAAGATCAACATTAAGGATTACTTTATGGATCGTGCTTATACGTATATCTCACATGCTTGAATACCTAATTTGTTCAAACCATCCATCACTATCTATGTATTCGGTGTATCCTGAATTTTGGAATTTTCGAAACGAAATCTATATTTGGTATCAGCCGTTTGCCCAACATCGAGCGTAATATTCAAATTACCGATCAATATTTTATAAGATATTTGTCTCATTATCGTAGCAAATATGAACGATAAATTTTCAAGCTGATTAAAAGTTGGAATAAACTAGCACGTGTGTTTTATATTCTCTAAATAAGTTAGACGAGGCGAGAAACGGTTTAGAAGAGAAACACGGTAGCGTAGTTTTTTTTTTCACCTCGTTCGGTTCGCCGAGAGGCGAAGATCGTGGTGTCATATATGCCGAGAGAAGATGGCTATACTCTCATTTTCCTAAATAGGACTTTTATTAAATTTCTTTTCCTACGTTACCACTTACCATAATTTCAGTCAATTTCGATAGAAAAGAAATTTTGTCGCGTCTTAAAAGTATCCCGTAGGAGTACGTATAACCAATATTTTTAGATTAAAATGAAAAGCATGCAGTCTCTTGGAAGAAACAAAGTGTAACGCGAGAATAAAAAATGGCATTTGCTCTGGTATTTTAGAACAAACCACGGTAAACACGAAATCCTTACTATAGAACACAAAAGACCACGAAACTCGTAGAATCGAAACAAATTGCAATTCTTTGCGTGATCGAAAGTAGATAAACCGTACGTAGACAAAACGAGCAATTTTTATATCAACGATGTCACGAAATTTAAATTTACAATTTTTGTTTTTATATAACAACGCGTTAAGAAATTCTTCATTATCGTGCGTTAAAGGAATTGCAGAATTGCGAGGCACTTTATGCAGGCACTTGAAATATTTTACAATTTTACAATCGCTTTCTACGTCTTACTTTTTAAACTTTGAAATTGAAAAGTGCATGGCACATCCCCAAAGTACGTAAAATATCGACGAATAACATTTATAGACAGCATATAATAAATATTAAATTTCAGAAGCTTTTCGTTGGGGAAAGTCGGAGAATTATCGTTTAGTTGAAACTTCAAAATCAATTTCGCTCTGCATCGTTAAAAGGTGCTCTGCTTCATAGTTTTTCCAATACAGAAAACGTCCTCCCTTCTGACAAACTTTGGGTAACTGCTAACAAGGCTTGTCCTTTAAGTCTCTTTGATCCCATCACTTGAAATTCCAGAAGCAGCCACGGGGCGCTCGTTTTAGACACTACGTTGATCATTTTCTTTTTCTTTTATATTCCATTTTCATTGTCCTTTCCTTATTCTTATAAATGATCCCTGTTGTAAGAAAGTGCTTAGACACTCCTGATTATTAAGCATAACTCAATTATGGATAGTTCGATGTATCGATACTTTTTTTTTTTTTTTTGACAAAAATCTAGTACATCATTAGATGGATGGATGGATGTTTCGTTTGGAACAACGCAAGAAAAATTGTGTTCTAGAAATGTAAAAGTTTCAAACTAACCAGAAATTAACTTTAATTCCCAAAGCTAAAATCCGGACGCGTATTTGTGGCGGAAAATAAAGTATTACGCGAATAAATTCACCTATCGAAACAAGACAGAATTATTTCAAATTGTGAGGGAAAACAGGGAAGAGGCACTATCAAGAGGCACTAGATCAAAATATTAATAATAATTCGCTAGTCTTGCGACAGGCTGAATCGATACCTTGTAATTTTAAATTAACAATTTTTTTGGTTTAATAGGCATATCCTCTGACGTTAGTTAAAATTCTTCCAGTCAAAATCTACTAAAAATCTTCTCTCCAAATACACATATATGTATACAAGATTTAATTTAGCTGGGAAATGGTGTAAGTACGTAACTCTGCGCGTACTGTTTCCTCACGCTGCTTATCCTACTTTACTTTGTTTCGCAGTTTTAAATTCCTTCGTGTACTAATTATTAAAACTTCGAGGAGAAAAAAATGTCCCGTTTTCTAATTATCTCGCTCGGGTACACTTCATCCATTCGTCTTTACGGGTGTCTTTGTCTGAAATTTAAATAAGTGGAGAAATATGCTGTCCGCTGCAGAAGAATCGCGAAATTTCGAGGGCATCTCCTACTAATGCTGTCGGCGTCCTGCATGGTCGCCTGTCCATCAAAGTCAGGTGTGCCGTGCGTTCATGTGCCGGTCAACGTTAATTAAGAAGTCCGCTAGTCCAGATATGCATTGTTGTCCACGTATGCCAGTGTTTCTCAACCTTTTTCAAAGTGCAACTCCATTTTCTCGCAAAATAACCTATGACCGTGCTCTACTAGAAACACGCTTTCGATAGAAAGATTTGAGGTTCTCAACATTATCGTGGGCAGAAGAGTCCCTAGGCGACCAATGTATTATTGTCAATACGATATGTTGAGAATCGTAAATTCTTCTATAAAGTTCTGTATCGATTAGAACCATTGGTGGAATATTGCGATAAAGACTGATTAACACGAAAAGCTGTTGGAAATCGCCTTAACGAAGTTTTCTATAAAGATAATTACAACCGTCGGACTGCTTGAAATTTAAGAAAAATTGAAACACAATGTCGAATAATATCTGCTGGTTTCTTTGATCACTCGCTGCTGCCTATAGAATAGCTCCACGAGCTCTTTTTTTTGAGAAACTCTTTGTCTTCTTCAATAATAGATTCCTTCGAGTAGCTTCGCTCTATCCAAGTTTTTTCCCCACTGGAGAGTTTTATAAAAAGTAGAATAAATGATAGTAAGCGTGTGTCATATTCGATATATAAAACGAATGGAATTGAATATCCTAGCTGACATTCAATATTCTTTATCTAGTCGGAAAACGAAACCCTTTTAACCGATCAATTCTGAATTTTTCCTTTTCAGCTAAGAATAGAATATTTTCGTCGTAGAATTGCAGTATTTCAATAAAAGTGCAATAAATAATTTTAAGTTTGCGGAATTTCCGGAACAAGTTAATAAAAACGAGCACGACGATCTCCCAGAAAACATTTTCTTATTTCCTCGAGTTTGGAATGTCACGGGTTGATAATCTGTGACGCGTACGCTCAGTTTTTGGTCCGAAGAAATAAAATTACGATATTTAAAACTTAAAAAATACTGTATTTGGATTCTCAACGTTCTTGTCTGTCGTAAACATTTTATAAATTTCATTGTAACGTAAAAATATTAAAGTTCTAAGAAATAACAAACGTTTTGCCCATCGTAATTATGTAATGTTTCAATTTTATGCCTAATTTATCATTGAGAATTATGGTATTAGAAACGTAAATCGCAATATTATTTAGAAAAAGCTGACTTACTCTACGAGCAGGTGGAAAATGGCTTACAGGTAGAAAATTAGAAAAGAGGATGATACTAAAAGCAACAGAAATAAAATTAAAATCTAACGAATGAAACATCAAGGAGATATCGAGACGTATAGTAAAACATACTTGCACGAAGAGAAAATGCGTGTACAATGAAATGAAATCTAAGCTGCTCTCCATAAAAGAGGAATGCAATTTTACTGTGTAATAACGCAGCGAACATTAATTGGAACGAGTGCCATGACAGAACAAAATTAGTCCCTTCAAAAAATTAATCGAAAATGCAACAGAAATTTTTTATCAAAGGGGTCATTTCCAGAGAAATTGATTTTTAGAAAATATGGAACGCATCCCTACTTGTCACGTAATGTACGACGTACTTCGATGAGATTTTTTCCCTTTAATAATATCGACAGTACGTACAATAATAAATTATATAATAAAGTGTTTTCGAATAATTGCTTGGTCAAAAACGTGAAATAAAATCCGTAGAATTTTATTTGTTTTATTATCAAATATGCTACTATATATTACGCAGGAACTGTATTATTATCACTAACTTTTATTATTACTACGTATTACGTACTATGCGTACTATTAATCATTATTTAGGAGCGTTATTACGATAATGTTGTACCGAGCTATACTATTATTTATTATTTAGGAGCATTATTACGATACCGTTGTACCGAGCACTGATAACATGTTTATTAGATAATTATCAAAACGAATGTTGCGAAACGTACGTAGAAAATGTTTGCTCCGAAAGCCACCTAGTTTGTTAACTTATTCACTGGCATTCTTTCTCGCACAATGGATATTAGTCAATGGATAGACAAAGATGTATTGTTCATAACTTCTAGCGTAGCTTAACTTTATGTAGCATGAAAAGTTGAAACAACCATTTGCTGCAGTTGTTCGACTTTCGTTATGTTCCGAATATAGATAATCGATATGGTATGTTTCCGTAAATGAAAATCGTACTTACAATTAGATTTCATTATATCTGATTAGATATGCACGTACACAAAGTGATTCTAATAACTGGGCCAAACTATTGTTATCTCTGTTCTAAGCGAAGTTACAAAGGAAAATTCTGCTCTGTTTAACTAACTATACCATCCTGCGGCGCGAGTTTTCTCGCAATAACATCGATGCCTGTGCAATCTGCGATTCCACTTTTATTCTCATATGGAACCATATTACTTTTTCTGCATAAATTGATTTTTTTTCCAACTGTTTCGCGAGCAACGTTAATGAAAACTCGATAATTATAAAAAGATTATGAAAAGATAATCGGACGATGTTGTTTTTGGCCAATCGTTTCGTGTTCGATTGTACGTCAATTAGATGTTGGAGAGTCCAGTGTAGTTCATAAACGAATTGGTGATGTACAGGGGTTGGGAAACGTCTCTTATATGCCATATATGTACACATACATATGCAAATTTGTGCTTTCGCGAAACACGTGTAAAAAACATAGCCAAGCGAACGTTATGTGTTTCCTACTAAATAATGTATTGAATATATTGAATATCGCACTCTTTGTATTCTATATATTTTCTCACGGATAAAAGCTCGCAATCTATCAATAACAGCTCTCGATAACTAACTAATGCAGGCATGATACATCTTTGCTAAAAATATATTCTTCAAATATCTGGCATACAAGATAAATACTTGCCGAGGTTCCCTATACTTTTACCGATTTGATCACTTTGTACTTTGTGACGATGAATTCCGAAATTTTACCCGCGGAAAGATTTTAATAAGCGAAAATGTTCCGTTGCAAATGTTTCTTTAATTGCACGAATTTTCTGGCCGCGCGACTATGGGATAGCGGAATTATGAATTCTGCAACAGCTGTGCAAAGACTTTGAGATCTTTTGCAGTCGTTAAACGTGGCACTAATGAGATGCGTTATCATCATACGCAAAAACTGAAGAATACCTAGCACAAGGTTTATATCTGTTCGAAAGCATTCTTCTAAGAGTCTGAAAGATCACCTTGTAGATTACGTCCTAGTCCGGTCTAATGGCTCTTTTGCGGATGATATATCGTGCTTCAAGTTCGAGAGATGAGATTTCTTTATATCGGCATCGTATAGCTGAAGCGATATTAGTGCAAAAATTAGAAGAGCAGCCGGCCGAAAGAGTGGAAGAAGTACAGTTTGGAAATATTCGCGTTGTTTCTCTTCAGAAATCCAGTCACGTAAGCGCGAGAAGGAACTTTCACACTTAGCAATTAAACAACTGTTGATCGAAACCTCGAGTCTCGTTAAAAAATAGCATTTTAGTCGAGCCAAAAGTTGCAAAGTTTCGCCTAGCGATTTTTCATCTTGAATTTAAGATCGGCCCAAGTATGCAGCGTAAAATTTTGCAAATATTTGGCGACAAGTACGAAGCATAGTTGGAGCATCCTTGAGAAATATAAAACCAATGTCTGTTTGCTAACCTGTCCATTTATAGTAACTCGAAACTCGTGAAACATGCAATGTTTTATACCTCGTACAATTCTAGCGTTTCCAACGTTTGTAAGAACCCGTCTGAATTCGTAACTATGAAAAAACAAACGAGAATATCTTACGCTTGGTCCGTCTTATTTGAATTCTAGAGCCATTACGTATACGAAGAGTGTATTTGAAGTGACTACGTTGATAAACTTATATGAAGTGGCAGGACGAAACTTATGCGGCAATCTAATATAATGCGGAGGAAAGTGGTTTCAATTTGGAAATGCATTCTGGGCGAATACTGTCCAATGTTGGAATAAGAGCGGTTCGAGCTATTGTTCATCGTCGATTCATCCCCTACGAATCACAGCTAAACAATCGTATCTATTATATCTGCAATTGGACTACTCGCTTCGTCGCTTTGCCTTATATTAACGTAATCTCGATACAGGATCATTGGTAACGTAGGTAGACGAGACCCAATTTAAGTCTGTCGATAGTTACGTTATGCCTCGAATTATGGAAACGTTTGGAGAAGGCACATTTTCGCGGATTTAATTTATTTTCGCTGTAATACGTAAAATAATAGTATTTGTGGCACTCTATTGCCGGCAGATATTCTGTTCGGATAGCGAAACGTTTCGATATTGGAGCAGAACGTTCAGATATCGAGGTATTCGGATAAGGGTGTTCGGATACGAGAGGTTCTATTATACCACTAGAAAATTTGAAAGGAAACTGCTATTGTTAAATTCGTAAATAGGACGCTGTCCATAACTCGCGGAAGATTAGAAAAATTCGTATTAAAAAATTAATTACCCTTCGTCGTCGGGTGTAACTATTTTTATTATTTTTATAATTTAGACGAATCTTGTTCCAAAATTTGCGATCGATATGATTACGAGTCCTCGGAATCTCTTGGAATACTTGACAGTGTTGGATAAAATTATAGATTCGCTGCGTTCTTCCGCTTTTATTATCGTTTGTGACCAGCACTATTGATTCTTCTCTCTCTCTCTCTCTCTCTCTCTCTCTCTCTCTATATATATATATATATATATATATATATATATATATATATAGAATTGAAAAGCAAATTTAGATTAATGTAACGTTAAAATATATTCACAAACAGATATCGTCTTTAAATATTTTATGCGTGTATCGTGCGTAATATTTCAATATGTTCGCACTAAATTTTAGAATGAAATGAACGCATGCGTAAAGATGTAACGTTTTAACAAAGACACAATACAATATGAAAACTTTCATCCTAAGCGTGTCACACGATTCCCGGTAATCGGACTGCGGCGAATAAGAGATTAAGTGGCCTTATTTCTCGTTTAAACAAGTGTCATGTACAGCTGTTCAAGAAGTGGAGTTTATGAAATCGTCGTACAATAAAGCGACTTTAACTTTGAAATCTCTGTGCACTTACAATGGAAACCCGCGTACCATCTAATCTCAAATCGATTAAAACTTATATTTCAATTGTCTACTCTTAATTACGGAACGTTTCCTCCCATATTGCATACGCTAAGCTGTTCTTTATTTGTAGTTTAAACAAAATTACGTAGTTCGCCGATTAATTTTGTAATGTGCTTGACCTACAAACGTTATTATGAAACCAAGGACCATTAAACTAATCGAATAAAAAGGATAACACGTGCTCAACGCACTGTTTAAACAAAGAAGAAAAAAGGAAGAAAATATCAGCGGATCACCGTCGATTAAATGCCTAATCGATTGAAAATGCACTCTTGTTCATGAGCATTAGGATACCTAGTGGTTTTACACCGAAAACGATAACCGATTCATATTGTTAGCAAAACGATTGATCGGTTGGAAGTGAAAAAATTCGAGGAACAAAATTTGTAAGAGTCGTTTACCAGAGTCAGAAAGAAATAATTGAGACTTAATCGTTCCAAGAAGAACGATAGCGCAGTCGTAAAAATTCCGATCAAAGTTCAATTCGATAAGTAATTCGAGTATTAATTAAGAATTAAGCAATTCAAGAAGTAATCGCGTTCCTCTCGAAAGAAAGTGGCAGAACAGCTTTTAACAACGAAGAAGTTAGCCCGAAAGTACACACGTGTATACTGTGACAAGTACACGTTTGCGTTCCTTTTTACTTGCGCATACGTATATACCCGACGTTCTTTCAACCCTTTGAATAGCCAAGTGGTTCCTTGACCAAGTCAAGAATACAGATGCCAGGGTTACTGTGACGCGATGTTAAATTATGCAAATAAGAAAAGTGCCTTTTCATGTAAATATGTAGCATATATGTACACCGACGATCGCACATTATCATGCAAAGTTGTTCCGCTTCTCTGCTATATACTTTAAACTTTTTAACGTCGTGGAAATTTCTTCCTAAGGCATGCGACGATATTACGCCGTCGATACTATTACATCGACATTTATAGATATAACGCAAACGTTTGACGTTCGTATTCGACACGTACTTGGAATTTTCATTTGTTACGTTAATTAATTCCAAGAAGAGCGAACGTTTTCGGAATTGGCAGTTTCACTACGGAATAAGAAGTCGTTAAACGAAATATACAATAGACACGGCTACCGCGATCGAATAGTAATAGTAATAAAACTCAATGATCGAGTTGCATTTACTTGACTTTATTGATTTCTAAAACAAAGAGAGACGTATCGGAACGAAAGTTCACTTACGATAGCACGAACGTAACGTTCTTTGATCCTGGCGTTTATGGTTTGCTGCAAAGTATCGAGATAGATTCTGAATAAATTTCTCGGCGAAAATAAAACGAAAACTAATCGAAGGCTACAAAGTTCCTCGAATTCATAGAGTTCAAACTTTCACGGAGTGCAAAGGTCGGGTATGCAACGTACTTAAAAACGTTCAAGAGGAAAAGTTCTTTATACTCGGAGAAGGATTCTCTTGAAAGACCAAGGGAAGAATGTTGTTTATCTTTCGTTGCAACGGAGGAACGTGTACCAAGTAAGAATTTCACACGTGAAACTAAATTCATCTATCGTGCCATTTTTATCCCACATCGTACCGTTCTTTCCTCCTCCCAGAATCTGTTGATAGAGGATCTCTAAAACCATTAAAACCCTTGCGCCTGCAAAAGTCAATTCCGATTAGCATAGCTTTTATAATCGTTTTACTTTCAGCCATCTAAGCGAGTCGAATCGTGCTATGCATTCAGATTGGTTAAAATGGCACGGTGAAAATGGAATATATTAAAAGAAAATTCTCCGCCCGATTCCATTCTCGTACGTGTACTAAACATCATAAAGCTCGTTGGCAATGTAAGCAAACTTTGTAGAAATTATTCGCAAGTTCCAGCAACTTTCAACGCTGTTCCGTTATATCAATTTGTACCGTATTAGCGTTGCTTTATTGCGTGCTACGAGTATTTAACGAACTCAGGACCTGTCCTAACAACGATCAGAGTAAACATTTTCAAACCAAATTGTTACAAACAGTTGTACCATTCGATAATAAATAGTACAGCGATGCATCAAAGTATTTGAAAATTTTTCTGTACGATATGTTATACGCGTTGCTCGTACACGAGACTTTCTGAAATTTGATTAGCAACGAGATTCGTAAATGGATAAAATTATACTGGTGAAACTTGGAACCAACACGAGAAAGCGTATAAAAAGATTACAATATAAATAAAGAAATAAGCATCGGTAATGTACAAGTTTGATAGTCTACAGCTTTCCATCTCGTAAATTGAATGTGATTTCTTACGATTGCACGTTTCACGACGAAACTGGATCTTTTCGCTGAACCTTTCCTTTCAGTTCGTATAAAATATTCGATCTAATCGGTGAATTTATTTGAATGAGTTATTCGTCGAAGATATATTCGGCGGACACGTAGTATATTTCTGTATGAAGACGTATACCGAGACTGAGACATATCGAATGGAGTTGTCGCTTCAAACGTCTATTTCAAAACAACCCCTTTTTAATATCGTGCATAACTAAGCGGACTAAGATAAAAATGCCAGTGTGCACGTACTCGTACATAAAATTTAACTGCTTTCTCGTAGCAACAGGTTGTAGAAGTTTTGAAAATAATAATATTATAAATCTTAATTAATTTGTTACGAATCTACGAAGCAAAAATATTTTAACGTAGTTCGTTTCTAATAGCACGATAGATTATTATTAAATATTTCGATAAAAGATGTGCTCATAATCGAGGGATTGACGATTACCTGTTTTCAAGCATTCACGCGATAGAGCAATTAAACAACAGGGTAGAGAATCGACTCACGAATCTTCGTAATCCCTCGAGTAATGGTTCGTTAATTGTGATATATTTGTACCAGTTGTTATTCCGTGTGAATTAAAATATCCGATTCAGAAGTTTTATCGACAAATAAGAAAAAACGTCCGCATTTTCCAAACGTGCCAAAACATCTATTAAAAACGCTCGCAAAATTCATTCGATATTTGCTGCCAACCGAGCTAACGTTTTATTTCGCTCAAGTACTTGGCAGCTTTGAGGCAAATATCTGTATTTTGAAACTTTGTTTATTCTGCGCTTGTAGGCTTATTTTGGCGAATATACTATTTTAATAAACTTTCATAGGACTTTTCAATCGTGGTTTGCACACGTCAGCGGAACGAGAGATTACGAACCACGATTGATTTTTAAATTACGTTTTATCGTTTCGTTGCGTATACTTAATCGTTAAACATAATTCCTGATAAGCTTGTCGTCATTTGTTTGTCCCATTGAATTCTGTGCATTAAATTGGATATCGATTCACGTGAAAGCTATTACGTGTTCATAAATATCGAATAAACCAAAACGCATAATTGGAAAGACACAGTTCTAAAATTCGAATTCCTATATTCATGTATATTATAAATTACTGAACCGATCGTCATTGTCTGTTTAATTATAGCAATGAACTATTTGATAGATTCATTGTTAGAGAATTACGTAGCTATAAAACATCCAACGGTATTTTACCCGTACAGTTTAACGATCCAGTTTTTATTAATAATCCGGCAAAAAATTGAAAGATGGTCCATTTAATTGTTCCACGTTCCGACTGAATCAATTCTCTGGAACAAACGTTCTGTATACGAAGTAAATTTTCCCTGTGAATATAAAACGTATTCGTGCGGCGATCGCTTTCGGCAAAAATGTTCTGGCACTTTGTTTATTCAAAGATATTATATCTTTGCTCTAATTAACCGAATCGCGTAAACGAAGCACGTTGAAGCAGCTGCACGGAGAAAAAACTATCTCAAGAGCAAACTAGAATTTTGAAACAAGTGTCGGAACAAGTAGTTAAGATCGAATATTTATCTTGCTTAAATATTATGTAGCAGCAAGATAAACGACCGGATCGATCATTCATTATTCGGTAGATAACTTTCTCTCCGCGATTCCGTCTTCCTTGACACTCTCGAATGCTACAAGTGGTAATGCTCGATAGCACGAAATACCAAGATCTTTCTTTGTGCGATATAATTACCAATGTATCGATCTTTTAGTTTTTTTTAAAAGCCAACTGTTAATCAAATTTGGACGTTAACCGTATCGACTATTATTCAGCTGTACAAAAGCTAGAATTATATATAACTAATAACTGCGTCAAGTGTTATTTAACTATACAGAGAGTAATTCGGGGATTTTTATTTAAGGTAAAGAATATAAAATAGATCGCGTACTTTTTATTTGTTGCGCTAGAATATAGAATTTATCTGTTTGTTTCTACATAGAACGTGCTCCTTCAAGTAGAAGCTAGTTGCTTGGAAAAGAGCAGTCACGTTTAACCGAAAGTCGAATAAATGTTATCGATTGGTCTCACTGACATCTTCTAGTATCGAGTAAGACAGACATTTATATTGTACGTCGCGTCGGTTCGATCCCACAGCAAATATTTCATGTTTGTACACGCCAAGTAAAAGTAGAATCTTTATACGCTATACATATACGTAAGTACGTTTCATGCAGCAAATTAGCCGATTAGTTATTTCGAAGTGAATCGAGCGGATAGTTTGAAAAGGATAAAGCATAAACTGCATGGTACTGTTAGAAGTTGCTAGAAATTTAGTATCACACAGCCATGTAAGTTCTATCGAAAAAATAAAAGCAATTACAGAGGAAGAATCGTAAAAGGTTTACTGTCGATGATCCAGATATTGGATGCGGTCCAATTGTTATTTCACTCAATTTGATCGCTTGATAACGAACAATGCAATGTGCGCCGATGTGCGGCACGCGCATCTATAAACGACACGTAGGTATATGTTGTGTGTGTGTGTGTGTGTGTGTGTTGATACAGTATATTTATCTCATCAAGGAGGAGAATTCGTGGGTACTACTAACGAAAACCGAATTTTTGTTACCTATCAGCCGATATGACGACGAATTGAGCGCCTAAAATAGGTTCCACGATGTACACTATCGTTTGCAAGTATGCAAACACTTTGGCCGATCTATAACGACGGTATTTAAATTTGACTGAAATGCACAAATTAACGATGGATTACGTTCGTCGTATTAATCGAGCTATTAATCGCATCAAATCGATTTAATCGCGTCATAATATCGGTAACAATCTCTCAGAGGGGGTTTCCAACGTTTCAAGATCGTATCTATTTTTCTAAATGACACGCTCTATCCTTTCTGTCTTTAAAGAAAATATCAGATGATCCGAACGGTGGCGCAAAATTATCCGCTGCTAAACAAGAGCGTGAAATAATAACGATAAAAATCAAAATAACGATTCTTAGTCGACGATTCGCGAGAGACTGTCAAAGTGGCGTCGTCTATTTGCAATTATCGGATTGGCCGGGGTTCGCGCGCTTCTTATCACTTCCGTATTAATTGTAGCATACGCTACAATGGCTCCTTGTCTCGTATCTTCTAACATGGTCGTTGTATTATTCGCTAAGTAACGTAGCGATATGATGGATGCTTTGCACATAATACACGCACGGTAAAAGCTACAATCAATAGGATCTTCCCGAATGGATAGATAGGTTGTGGCGAGCCAATTTCGTGAACAGCTCGTTCGCTCGACATAACGCCACTTAACTTACTTCTTCGGAGAACGCCAAAACGTATCGTGTAACAGAAAAAGAGCCAAATACGTCGGACGATAGGAAACAAAGACCAACGATCGCGATGTGTGCTCCAATCAATCCGCAAGTGATAAGAAATGTACGAGTCCCTTCGTCTGTCGATTGCAATGCCACGTCTGCCGACGCAAACCTACGCTGTACTACTTCGAGCACCCTTTGTGGCTTGAGAATCGGTGATCTGCCTCTTTATTTGTCATCGGCTTGACCTTGCGCTATAGGCCATTGAAATCTTCCAGATATCTACCATCGTACCGTAGATATAATAAATTATAGCATATCGCTCAAAAGTACAACGACGACAAAAAGTATCGACACGTACTCTTATTTGTCGATAAAACTTGTTTGACGTTCTATTCTAACGTTAGCGCGCTTTATGGCCTCTTCTACATCGATCAACTTTCGCGAATGAAATTTTCTCGTATCTCTGAAATTAACGAAGATAATCGAGCTGCTTTTTACGCACGCCTACAAGCGTAAATATTTGTAATCGCGTAATCTTACTTTACACGAGTGTCAAAGATGAATGTAAATATTTAGAAAAACCCGGATACAGACATGCTCGGGTCTTCTTATTTATGTACTTTGGAATATTCCTTTTCTTATTATAGCGTTATATAATTTCGAGATAAAATGACAATGAACGATTAAATAAAGACTTGCCCACTCTACTTAACGTTATAAAGTCTTCTCCGCGGAAAAGCCTTAAGACTTTAAGAGACGACTTTGAGACAGGTACGCTGCGATGCTAAGCAAATGAAAAACGCCGCATAAAAGAAACAACATACATTGAAGTAAATAGTTTAAGCAATTATTATCCGCAAGATCTTTTTCAAGATTTAACCGTTTCGTCTTTTCGAGTCTGTTGCGATCTTACAAAAATCGTTTTCACGACGTAAAAGTGGAATAATACGTTCTCTATTGAAACCAAATAAATTTCAAGATACGTATATATATATATATATATATATATATATATATATATATATACGACGATTGTGGCAACAAAGAGTAAAAATTGAAAAATATGTTATTGAAGCCGAAGACAACAGATAGATGCCCTAACTTTTCAGTGATACGGTAATATTTTGCTGGTTTCTATTCAAGTTTGCGTGCATGACGTACGAAACGCCATATCTCAGACAGAAACTATTCACACTGGACAAATATTGGTGGAACTTTGCACCAACGATGTTAGTCACGCTATATGTCGATAAATTGATCAATTGTGGTACTATTATAGTTACGTGAAATTGAAACGATAATCCATCGTTGGTTAATAATAATAAGCTCTGTTTCATTGTAATTCCATTAGTCACTTAATGTTGTACACGACGAAACGTATATAGCGTACAATATATATATACAAATGTATTTTTCCCTTGATAGTGATTTGAATGGTATGTGTGTGTGTGTGTGTGTGTGTGTGTGTGTGTGTGTGTGTGTGTGTGTCGTGTTTTAGAGCAACTACCGGTATTAAACTTCGAATTGTAAATGAAATAGTTGAACGCAAGTACATAAAGCCGATTGCATTCCTCTCTTCGGGTTGCTTTGTCCTAGAGAGTTCAAAACACGCTTAAACTCGCTTTTTACCGATCACGCGTGATTCTGCCTGTTTGTGAAACGACCTTATATCGACGACAAAGTGTAAGTATTCGTCGTGTTCCGTCGAAGGAAAAGTTTATAAATCAACGCGCGAGAAGATATTTTTCACTAATTAAAACGTAGCAAAATGTAGGACTCGGCTGATATCGCTTTCTATAATACCATTAGAAACTTTTCACCGAGCGAAAACGCGAAAAGAGTGTGGAGAGTTAAACGCGCGTTTTATCAACCGCTATTGTCTCCACGATTATAAACGGAGTATAAAGTTGAAAGTGTAGAATGATTTTCTGTTTCTCGGGTTAATTGTAATTCTACTACATTTGGAAAAAGTGCTCGGAAAATTGAGGGAACCAACGATAAGATGAGACAGGCGATAAAGAAACGGAAGGAAGTTTTCAAGAACAAACGCAAGAAGAGAATAACCACGACTGCGAATTTTTATGCAAATTCATATTTTCATGAATACAGTTAAAGAAATGGAATAATAGAATCCGAGTACTTTGAATATCTTATATTTTTAGATATTCGCCGCGCTCCTCGCTATTTTTCATCTACAAACGCGGACAACAGAAAAACCGAAGAAAGTCTGGAAAATCTTATTGTAGAAAATTTGTATCTTTACGAGTACAACTAAAAAGATCGAATGCAAGAAGAATGTTATTTCTATTAAATTCTAAACCATTTTATACGCTTTTGCGCGTTCGCGTTTCTCGTAAATGCGTAAGCATTTGCAGTATAGTAATAGTTACATTCAGCGGCTGGAAGTAGTTATTTTCCCGTCGCAATGCCGGATGAAACGCTTACTATAACGTGTATTTACGCTTTTATCGGCGTCTTAAGCAACTGTCAGAAAATGTTACGATCCAGCGACATTAACATTTGACATATTGGTCGAGGCGCAACCTTTATTCCTAAAGTCGGTGATGAACCTGTTAGGATCGATAGTTGGAAACTACCGATCGTTCAGTTATGTTCAAGTTCGCGGAGTACGTAATCAAATTTCGATTGTAAACCGTTGCAAAATTTACAATTGATTAGAAGAGAATACGAGCCAGCGTTCTATTGTGATTTCAAATCTATCGAACCGCACACGGAAAACAATCACGCGGCTCGCGACTGTAAACCGTGAGAAATCGGTCGTTGTTCGATCAATTCGATGTTTATCATACGATAGAAATCACGGATAATAAAAGAAAATTGCAAGGACAAGCGTGGCGCGAATATCCGAAGGAAATTCGCAAATTCTGTTAAAGCCAACGATTTTTAGTAAAATTGTTAAATATACCGTTCGATAAACGCTACTTAGATATTTTATTAATACTTGGAACCACGAGAGAAGATCAGCGAGTATCGGCGAATAATTAAGATTATTAAGAGGTATAATTAATTAGAGATACGTAATACTTAATGGACGCTAATTGTCTTATCGGTAAATCCAAAATTCTTCGCCGTGCTTTATATTTCGAGGATCAAAGACCGGTTAACGTATAATACGAAAATATTAAAATCAAAACAGTCGACGTTTAAACGAGTTTATAACTCGACAAACGAAATATTATTATACATTTCCATCAAGAGAATGCTAATCGGCGGAAATTCAACGCATTTTCGATCAAAGCGCCATTATTATCAGATTGTTAAGAATGCACGAACTAACAAACCACTGAGAATTATTTTCATTCCGTTTTCGAAACATCCTTCTCTTTCCACAACTATGCGAATAATCGCTTGCGAGTAAATAGCTATTTCGTTGTTTCGCGTAACAGACGATTATGGTACGCCGTGCTTTGTCGTTAAAACGAAAATATCGTGCGTTCGAAAGAGTCCAGATCCTGCAAAACTCTATATTACGGAGAGTTTACTTAAACTATAAAGCAGATGCGTTATCGACTAAACATCGATCGTTTGCTAGATAACATTTCAATTAGTTTAATCCTCGATCGTGCTTATTGTAGCGTTGTATAATTACCGTTATTTAAATTCCACTTTGAACTTTCATTCGACTTTTTCCTCGTGCGTTCACCATGGCTAATAAACTCAAGTCGGTACCATAAAGTAAGAGAAAAAGTAAGGCTAAAGAGGATAGAGAAAGATAATCGTGGGAATATAATAAGGTTATGAAGGAAGGTATAGTTGAAAGAAGTAAACAATTGAAATTGCATTAAGTAAGAACTATTGCATGCAACTGTTGCAAATTAACGAGTCGTTCGAACGACGTAATTACTCAAACGCATACTCTAATGTTAATTTCGTGTGCTATGTCTGAAATTCTCTTTGATTAACGCTACGAAAGCTAGAACGAACACAGTGAATGAACGTTTATGCAAACGTTTAACGAACTCTTTCGCAAATATCGATATCGATCGAAAACGAAGAATCAAACGATATCTCGTATCAATTTGTCTACGTTTTCGTCGCGGTAAAGTATCGTTTAATGCACTGGTCAGGTATCTCCATGACACTATCTTTCGAGAACTAAGAAATATCAAATTATCGTTCGACACGGGCCAATAACTACGTTACTCCGCTTCCTTGTTGAAAAAGATCTTTGTCAACGAAAAAATAAAACATTGCGGTGAACGACGAACTTCTAGTTTCAAAGTTCGAAGTCGGTGAAACGTTCGCGGAAGCGCCGCGAATCGAAATTAGAGAAAGAAGAAAAATTAGAGAAATTCAAAGGCGTGCTGGAATTAATTAACGGTTACGCTTTGAAAGGCTGCGACGAACGATCCTTAAAGCGAAAACTTCTATCTCGAGTTCGAATATTTCGAAATCGGATCTAGCGAATCGTCGGTCGAGTTTCTATTGATTAAGATACAGATACAATCGTTGCGATGACAACGAACAGCGGAGGCTGGTCTCGCGGTACAATGCCGTAAAACTTGTTGGCAAGAAAAACGAAAGCGCGGAAAGCCTGGCAACGCGAATCGACGTGCACGTCTACCGTATGAGTACGACCAGGGAGACACGGATATGTCCAGTTACGTCGTTTCGAAGGTTACGCGAGGAGAGTAGAAAATTTCTCTCCTTACTTTCTTTCGCAGCCTTTGTCGAAGCTTATTCGAGAAACAGCAAGAACAACGACGAATAATACGCGCGTGTCGCATTTACGTCTTTTCATCGCGGCAGACCTGTCCGTCGCAGCGTTCGCTACAAATTTCAGAAAGGATGCTATTTGCGACGAAGCTTTGGAACGACAGTCACGATCGCTAGAAGCGGATAGATGAAAATAACAGGCAACTACTACTAGCAAAATATGGACGTTTCTTTCCGTGTGAACGTACGTTGATCGTCCAGGATGCCGACGTCGCTGCTGACGTTGACGACGCTGTCCTGTCTATCGCTTCGGAAAGCCGGAGAAGGGAGGAAAAGCTGCTCTTTTCCTCAGTGGCGCGCTATCTTTCTTTCTCTGTCTTTCTCCTTTTTCCCCGAGTTCTCCGCTTCTCGTATTTCACTCTCTTTCGCCAGTCGCCTTGCTCGCTGGTGCCGCGCGCGCGAGGGAATGACCACGCTCTCTCCCTCTCTCTTTTTACCCTTACACACGCACACGCATACACACACGCACTCTCTCTCTCTCTCGCTCTCTCTCTCTCTCTCCCGCTCGCCTTATCGTTCGTTCTTCGTCACTGATATGGGAAAAGCAACATAGCGACAACGTCGTCTACGAAAGGGCTCAGGGGAAGGAAAAAAGCAACGAAACTAGGAACGCGACACCGGTACCACGGGGTGGACTGAAGTCCCTACGAGCGCCGGTCAGATTCTTATAGCTGGCATCGGGGCGCAAGCGCTGATCGAGCTTCTAGCCGCCTAGGGATGGGCCGCCGGTACGTTTCGAAAAGAGGTGTTGATCCTCTTCTCTCGACCGATCGACTTTTCATCGCAGGATGAGCCACGAAAACAGCTTCCCGATAACCTTCCTTATTCTCCTCGTATTTTCTCCATATTTTCTTTCGAGCCACGAGATATCCAAGACGAAGTTCAGTCTGGCCGTCCCTGTCGATATCGCCACACTCGGTACTCTCGCATTGCGTCAAATGTTATTGTAGAAATTGCAACCCGTCCATCGCCCGTGGCACGTACCAGCGACCGTGTTTGTCATCGTCTAACATCGATGAATCAAACATACCGAATCGATAGACGTTGCTACCTGGAACGTGTTCCTCGCTGGACCTCGAAAAAGGTTCCGAAAACGAACGTTCGTACGAAGGAGATAGAACGCAGAATTAGTCGCACAGCGACTGCTACGAGCAAGAGAGTAGAGAAATTCGATTTTCTTTTCCATTTCGAGTACGATATTAGGGTAGCTCTTTCGCGCGTTTCATTTGTTGTTAGTATCGAGCGATTATTAATTCAAGTAATTGGGCGTTGAAAGGAACGTGGAAAGCACGCGTCTCTTGTCCTTTTAACGAACGTTGGATGAACGTAAATACTTTTTTAACGTAAACCGTAGACCGTAGTGGTAGCTCTTAGCTTTCTTTCAATAGCAAATATTTTAACGATACGTATTCTTTCCGTGTTGTATATTTTATATCGGACGAATTCTAACGCAACGTAAATTAGTACGAAGCGAATGCTTTCGAGGAATGAATATCGGGGCATATAGGATTAAAGAGTATCCAATTAAGAATGCTAATATGTAAGGACAATATGAAAGTTAACGAACACTGCGTTCGCTCGTACGAATCTTCTGCCCTGAAAAATAAATCAACCAATATCGATGCATATACGCGATTCCCTGTATCTTGCTTGTTGACGCCATACGTTTCTACTTTCCCCGTTGTTGTTTACTTTTAATTAAAATAAACAAGGAATTGCTCTCGAACCATCGAGTTTCTACATTTTTACGCTCTTCTTGCGATTCGAAATTTTATCGTGTCACGAAATTTATAGGTATGACGGAAAATATGGCGATCGAAGAGAAGGTTATAGCGATCGAATAACTAATCTGTCTCTTGGAATAAAAAAATTCTGTTTTCTAATCTGATTTGAGAAATCCTCGAGTAAGATTAAAAAAGTCGCTTTAACGAAAACATTTGATCGCATACGTCGCGTACGCTAAAAATCTAAGGAAAAAGAAACAGGTTTTTATGGAATCGGTGGTTAAGTTAGCAAAGCAATCCATTTCAGGGTTTTGGTTAAGTGCTATGCTGTTACTCACAGTCATCTCAGAATCAGTGGAACGTACTTCTGTCTTCTCTATTCTGTGACAGACCCTCTAGGAACAATGTTTCCCATTTTTCAAAGTAACGCAACATCGGGTTACTTGCCATTTATAAACTCCTTCGCACATTTTCCAAACAATCGATCTTATGACGTCCGTTATTAGTCATTCGAGATCATCTGAATTGCTCATGGTTTACAGGCGTTCTTCGTACCTACATGCAGAATAAATTTATGCCGTAAATCGTACAAAAGCAAAATTACCAACTGCCTTCCACGACCTCCTTAAACGTACGTCGTTGTAATACAAAGTTCAAATTTCACACGCTCGTCGAATAGTATAAATTAATCGAATAGTATAAATCGATCGAATAGTATGCAAATTCCAAGTTTCGCGATATTGTACAATCTGTAACGGGTTTATGCAACATTTAAAAGATGCAAAAATGCACAGTTTATGCGAAAATATATAAAGTATAGAAAGTACCGCATTCGTAATAATTTTTAACAGATACACCGAATCTTCATTTAGTTTCTATTTCGTCAACTGTGTTCGTAAAAATATAAATTTGTACAAAAGTACAAATAGTATAATAGACAAATAGTAGTGACTTAATACGTTGTTTATCGATTCACCTGAGAATTATTTGTTCCTTCATTTGTTACATCGCGCAGAAAGAAGGACTAAAATCTTCTCGTACAGAGGATGAAATTTACGAGCAACGGAAAGCAATGAATTTGCAAATAAATGTTCATATAGCGTACCGTATACGAGCCAGATAATCGATATGAAAAACGCAACATCGCTTTTAATTAGAAGTATAAAGTATATAAAATAAGATTAATGCTGCCGCTGCTCACCTCCACTTTAAAAATAATTATTATAAACGTTGAATACGTGAGAAACATAATTATTAACATTTACTTAGTTATAACCACGCCACATGATACCAAGCATGTACCACTTTCCAACCGAGTGTAAAATGAAGTGGGCATTCATGCTGCAGTAGAAGAATACTGTAAATGTTGGCAATTGTGTAGAAGATTGATGATCGACTGTACAAATTCTTTCACCGGGTAATGTTCCGCTTCCCTTGAATCTTATGATCTTCGATGGATTAACTGCTACCTATTTTTCATCTTCAAATTTAGAAGACGGTTTTTCCAAAAAAGTATTTTCAAATAAAGACAGAGAAAAATGAACGACAAAGAAAAAATCGTTTCTTTTCTTAATTACGAATATAACTTTTTTCAATGATTGTAAAAGTTATTGCTCGAAGCTTCCAACTTCTTTTCTTTCAAAGAAAAAAAAAAAAAGAAAAAAAGAAACATTTCTCGTTCAGGATAATTTTAATCCAAAATACGGTGGAACGATTACGCGATAAATATGAAAGTAGCAAACATTCTAGCTTCAGCTACATTTTGTAATATTACTCGAGTAATTAACGAAACTAATTAGAACTTGCACGCATCTGTATTTTTAATAATGTTAATAAACGTTGTAACTCATTTAGGCGCCTATTTATTTAGTAAATTTAAAGTTTTATTTTTCGTATTCCGTTACAATTCCTGGGTAGTCTTATAATATCTGGAAATATAACTCTGTCAGCTATTAAGAGTTAGTCTTTCGAATCGTCCTCGCCATCAAGGACGAGCATTTCATATCTTTTTGCCGGTAATTAAGTTATCTGAAGTATGTATAATTTCATTTTATAATTCATACTAACTTTCAAAATTAGTACACGAATGTTCTTATGAGATCTTACTATGATTTAAATTTGTTATTACGTATTAGAAAATCAGGAAATATCTCCAAGTTCTAAACGAACAAAAATACTCTATAAACTATCACAAATGATACGTTGTTCTTAGTAAATGAACTACCGCGTAGTCTCATTTTCATCAAAGCTTTTAAAATAAAATGGAAGAAAATTCTTTCCTACGAAGAATTGCGATTCCGTTGAAAATTGTCCGCCCTTTCTTCTTTTATCTGATATAAGAAAAATATAAATATAATAGTTCTCGGAGAATTCCTCGTATTATATTCGGTACGCAAGATCCAAAAGTAAGTCTCGTTAGAAAACCGCAAGTATCAACAGCACGACTTTGTTGATTAACGATACTTGTTTCGACAGAAAGTTATCCGAAAATTGTCAAAGTTTTCAACGCGACAAATGAAAGTTTTTGTCAATAATTTAGCTGCTATTTAAACGCCAATGCACTGCAATATCTGATGTCATTAAGGACACTCGGCTATCTTGAATCTAGGTGGAGATTCGCACTTCAGCATACCATCAATGTTAGGGAGATCCTATATTCGTACTTCGTACCTTATTGTTTGCCTTTCCTACATTATCACAGCGCTTCATACTTATGAGTACTTATATATCCTAATATCGCTATTCAGCTATTATTTCTCTGATCCTTCGTATCTCTTCCAAAATTTTACGATTAAATGAAAATCGTTTCTTGTTCAAATAATTTTTCGTAAGAATTAAACCGCGATGCCTAATTTTTTTTAACGTTCCAAACTTCCAAAAGAGAAAAGAAAAAGTCTGCGATACGTATTCATGCCTCTATCAATTATGCAGTCAATTTCTAAATAAAAAGATAAAATCCGTTTCGAAAATATTCAGAAGTGAAATTCGATGAACTCGGTGTATGAACGACTCAGGTTCCATCAATTTCATCGATGAATATAATATATAATATATAACTATGTACACAATTAATGCTTTTTGTTTTATAAATACCAATTTTTATATGCGAATGGACGTCTGTGTAAAATACGTATATCTGCGCACTAAGAAACGCACATATGTGGAAAGTTCACGGAAGACAATCTCTCTCTTTTTCTTTTTAATAACGCGTTGCATACGAGTGACCTTAACTATTTATGTTACTATCTACGTGACTCAAGAACACCTTGTCATCTTTATCCTCGGGGCAACTAATAGCCTCGATTCTCGAAATGTCGTGATAAGTACTGACCTTTAACCTGACCAAGCTAACTTTCCTTTATACAGATCAAGAGTACTGGTAAAAGATTTTATTTTACGACGTAATTGCATTATAACTTGCTCTCTTAACATCTTTCGATAGCAATGACCAAAGTTATATGTGTTCGCACATTGTTTTAAATAAGCGTTTGTTACTTAGAGATAGCGTGTATACGTATGTATATATATAATTATTAATTTCATTTCAAAACTGAAATCTATATATGTACTCTTTTGTCACTCTATGTTTTTCTGTGCTAACCTTTACGGCTATAACAGTACAGTCGACTAATTATATTTTACTATTACCGTTAGATACTCTATTAAAAATCAACGTTTTGAATATCGCGATCAAAAACATAGAGAAATATTCAATAACCTAATACTTGACGGTTATGTATCCTCGATCCACATAGAATATTACATTAACGTTTATGAAAAAGCGAAATGTTTATTTCGTAAATCCTTTCTTTCGTAGATATATTGTATCGTAAATATACTATGTATTATCATATTTTTATCAATAATAATATTATAAAATTATAAAATAAGAGTAAAATACCAGACGATTGCTGCTACAATTTTTTAATGTTCGACTTTTTGGTGTAAACTTCAGTCCACCACATCGTCCAGGAAAATACACGTATGAATTATTCCATATGCACATATTTCTTCGATTCATTCGATAATAAATCTTCGATTAAAAAGAGAACAACATCGATAGCAATTTAGAAATGTTAACATTTTCAATCATTTTCTAATAAGAATATCTGTTCAAATACCTTTCAGGATTTTATAATTTCTCTTGACGAAGTTGGAATTCAAAATAACTATTTCTTTAAAAATAAACTGCATATATGTGTAACTGCATTCGCACGTAAAGTATCATGCTTGCTTTAAATGTCTGTTCTATTTGTAAAAACAAGTACGCAGCACTTAAATGAAATGGAAATCATTCAAATTAATTAATCGATACAAATTACTCTCTTCTAATTTATCCTACGTTTGTACTTAAAATGGTACGCACCAGATGTCGCTTCAGCATACGTGCGAAGTATAAGCTCTATCTATAGTTAATGACTGAACTTTATGTTGACTGACGGTGATATCCCATAAGAAACAGGACGCTGACCGGGAATGTGAAATGCATTTATTTCTAAGTGAGCGCGAACATTGTGAAAATCTTATTTTACTAGTGTTAGAATATCGAAGGTAACGATGAATTGGGAAATTAGCTGTGCCGACATGTGTCGAGCGTGCATGAAAGTTGACGGCGTTCTTCTTCCTATGTACGATGACGACACGATTAGTCAAAAAAATTTACCTAATAAACTTGCAGAACTTGCATCGATACAGGTTAGTTATAAAATATCATTTGGTTAACGTATTTTCTGTTTCCTACTTTGTTAAGTAGTCACTCATTCTTTTATTACGGTTAATCGTGTATAAATTTGTAATTTTGTAACGTAACCTCAAAATAGTGTCATCAAAGATTCATTTATTACATATACCTGCTATTTATTCTGCGATAACAAGTGTATGCAGATGTTTAAATGGTAGGAATGAATTTTGTGTTTAAGTTCAATCGAACGATATTTATTCCATTACAACCTAAATTTTGAGAAATAAACGAGTTGAACGAATTTAATTCGTGTATCGTATAAAGTATTACAGTAACATTATTACGGTACAGTTTTATATGTAGGACCAAAGCTATAAAAGAGATATTTATAATAACGTTATATAAAAATTTGTCGATTAACGGTATTATGTAAATATAGCTAGAATTTCAAAGTAAAGTACGAGTTACTTTTTCTGGTATTACGTTTCTAACTGACTAGTGAGATATAATACGATAAGTGTTAAATAGGAAACTTGTTTTGTATTAACTATACTTTATAAGTTATATTACGCGTATCAGCTAACTTGATTAACATGGTTTACTTTTTTAAATAGATCGATAGGTTCGATGGGTTACCAAATATGCTTTGCGCAAAGTGTGCTTATCGCACAGATGCGTTTTATGATTTCAAGTTGCAAGTTCAAGCTACTGAAAAGAAACTCCGCAAAATGTTTGAAACACAAATCCGCTATAACATAAAGGTAAGATACCTGACTTTTGTAATTATGTAATTAAGGTTTACATTATTTTACGACGTAGAGATTTCTTTTAAGTTAAAATGCTTTGTGAATTTTGTTTCTACTTGTTCTTGTAACTGCAATTAGGTTGCATAGGGCATTGTATATCTTATGCGTATCGGTGATGTTATTGAATACATTGAATTAATTTTGATCTTTGTATGTCGTGCTCCTTAACCTAAATACTATTAATTGGTTAATATTAGATTTATAAGTTCTAGTTGCATAATACGTACAAAAACTTAATGTTTCGTTATATAACGTTACATAACTGATTAATTGACATTACTAACATTTTGCTTTTAATTCTATTACCTTGTTCGTTCTCTCCTCAGTAGATAATTAATTTTCATAGATGTCTAGTATAAATAAAGGAAAGTGTAAACATATGACGTTAATATAGGAATATAATGTTAATATTGAATATTAATGTAGGAGTTTTATTTATTTGCATACATGTAATTACAATTACTTAATTTCTATTTGCTTGCAAATGTACGTATAAAGTAGTACCGAATAAATTATAATAATCAGTGACTTGCATTGAAAATAATAACGTTTTAAGGAGCTAAGGCAGTTGAAAGGTTATTATTAAAACAAAATACTTCATTCATCGTTACAGAATAAAATGCACTATTTACATTAATTAATCGTTTTAATCATTTAACATTAAAATTAATACAGGTGTATATTAAATACAGAATTTGATACATTCCATAATTCTACAATTCGTTATCAAAAATTTGTGTCCAACTTTTATATTTTTAGACAATAATACTGTATACTTGTTTCTTTTGTTACTACGTACGAAATATGCCAATGATATGGAACAAAATTTATTTATTATTGTTATTTATTGTTTATTAATTAATATTTAGTAACAAACTTACTGTTTCGCTTCAATTACAATTTAATCATGTAAAAGGAGCTTTGTTCAATCGAATCAGTTATATATCGAGAAAGTAGCCTTAGCAATCATTTGTGCAAATTGTACAAATGTTTGGCAAATTTACGAATCAACAGGAAGATGTATCAAATACATGTAAATAGTAAGAGAATGAAATCTTTCGGAATGTTAATAATACGATACGCTCGTATTTAAGCAATCAATGTTCAAAGATCGAAGAATAATTTTTATTCTATTTTATTGTTCTTATCACATTATCTTGCCATAAAGGTTACCTTCCTTGTATCGATCCAATCTCAGCTATGTGCTTGCATTTTCTTAATTTCGTTAACTTCGTCATAGCATGTAATTGCATGTAATGTGGAAGCATTAACATCGTTCCCAACTTGTTGGTATTGCCTTTCAGGAGGAGGCAATGGGCAATGATTTTGAACAAGACTGTTCAGAACAATCAGACGAATTGTTAGAAATTAGACTATTAGATAACAAGGAAGATATTAGGCCTACCAGTGGTACGGACAGTTCAGAAGAATTTTTGTCCGAGCGAATTACGATAAACGACAAAGGAGAGCAAGCGTTAGAGCTCGACGTGTCCGAACTGGTAGAAGAAAATGGCGAATTTGACAAGGCTAGCATATCTGGATTAAAAGGTATTATCATTTCGAAGCTGTCAGAAGCAGAGATCGATCAAGACAAACGACTGAAGAACGAGATACCTGATGAAATTTCGAAAATTTTGGAATCCCAGCAGCTAGATTATACCATAATGTATATACCGGAAGATGTTTCTTTAGAGCATGTAGAGCATGTGAATGGTCAGAATGCGCTTTCTTGCGATACTGTGATTAAATTAGAAGATAACAAAAAGATTATCGAGGCTGACTGTAATGGGGAGCTTCTACACGAAGCGGTGGACAACGAGGAATTTTTAAATGCTGTATGCGACGAGAAGATCGTAGAGACAAGGGAGGAAGATAATAAAACCAGCGACGACGAGGTGGCCTGGAAACCTACGATTCCGGAAGAAAGATCGATGGAAAGACTAAACGAGAAAAACACACAAAAACATTCGCCGGAATCGAATCAACAGGCAGAAGAGAGCGATGACTCTGACTCTGATTATTTCGTCGACCCGAAAGATAATATATTAGGTAGTTTGAACGATACAATAACGAGAATAAAGGAGATAAAACTGGAAGACGACGTGATACAGTATCAGTGCACTCTGTGTTTGCAAAATTACGATAAGCTGACCGGTGTCTTGTTGCATACTATAGACAATCATGTGCCGAGTAGCGGCCCATTCTTTTGCGTGGTATGCGAGAAAGACTGCCAGAGTCATAGAGAATTGCGTGCGCATGTTAAAACGCATACAGGTCAGTTCCCTTATTCCTGTTTCATATGCAACAAAGCTTACACGATGAAGAGGTATTTAAAAAGACATATGGTCTGTCACACGGAGTTTCATAGGCATCGTTGTCCAAAATGCGGCCTCAGATTCAAAATAAAATCAGAGCTAGAAACTCACATCACGACACATATACGCGGTGCGCCTTACGCCTGTAGTCAATGTCCACGACTGTTCAATCATAAAGGTAACTACAAGCGACATTTGATTACTCACTTGGATCCGCAAGGCCTTCACTTACCCAAGTATCCCTGTAAAGTTTGTGGGAAAAGATTTCTAAATAATCGCACTTTAGACACACACATGCGCGTTCACACAGGTGAAAAACCGTTCAAGTGCGAGATATGTGGACGGTCGTTCTCTCAACAAGGAAATTTGTTGAATCATGTAAGAATCCACTCAAACCCACGAAGCTACACGTGCGAGGTTTGCGGAAAGCGATTCAACCAAAGGGCCACTCTGAGAGATCATAGTCTTCTACACACTGGAGAAAAACCATATGTTTGTAATGTTTGCGGAATAGCGTTTACTTTTAGCGCCGCGTTGAGACGCCACATGTGGACTCATACCGGTGGGAAACCATTCGGATGTGAAATTTGTAGTGCACGTTTCGTGGGCAAATATGATTTACGACGACACATGAGGATACACACGGACAGACCGAGAACGAAACGAAGAAAAAACGTGATCAAATCGAACAATGAACAGGAGGAAATTAAAGAAGAAGATGTTACAGTTTCGGAACATCCTGATACAGAGACCGTTTTAATAGAGCAAGTTCTGTTGACGCAAAACGTTACGCAAGTTGTACAACAAGAGTCCGAGAAGGAAAACGTTGATGCTCTTTTTAATCTTATACAATATGGTTAATAGAACCTCTTCGTTTTACCACACTTGAATCACACAAATACTGATTCTGACTTTTTAAATTTACCTGTATTTCGAACATGGAATACGCAGTTTTTCGTTTGGTCATTAATTGTCATAAACATTAATTGAAAAATATCAAAAAGCATCTGAAAATTGTCCATAACGATGAATGTTCGCGATTCTAGAAATTCGTAATCTTGCAAAATGTTAGAAAGTAAAAGATATACTTTCTGTGATTTTTGCTCATAATATTTCTCTCGTGAAGCTTATCTTTGAAAATTTCTTATCTTCACAAACTGTTCATCCATGTAGATGTAATACGACAAAAATATTTAAACGTTATAAATTATGTACGCTCTCATTTTTAATTCCATTCGGATCAATATAAAAAGATTTTATAGAAATAGTAGATAAATGTGTTTTAGTCGAATAAGATACGTTGATCTGTAAATTGTATTATGTTAGACAATTATCTCTATTCTCTATTCTCTTATCATCATGCACGTGAATGTACACAATAGATATACACAATAGATCCACAACGATGTGAATGTGATCCACAAAATATAATTATACATTTCAACACATTTGCTGTTTGCGTTCCTATATCATAATTTTGTAAAATAAATGCATTATCGTATTAATTTATAGATATATTTCACGGCAGTATCTGAAAAATGAGCGAATGTATATGAAAACAAAATGGATCATTGGAAAACGTATAGGCATATTTCAAAATTGTTATCGATCAACAGTAAAGGTATGAATGAAAAATGTTATGTATAAACTAATAGCGAAAGTTATTTATATTATATTATTTATTAATATTAGACACGTGTAGTATGAGGTAAACATAAAATATGTACTTTGAAATACCAAAATATATAGGATCATAATTCATTTAATTAGCATAGTTGGATGAAATCGACCTGATTTTTCTTGAGTTGTTCGTTTACAACTATAGTAATAACGAAAACTTAGACGGTACGTATGTGCGTAAAATAAGTTTATTGTAATGCAGTTTTTTGTCCATACTCTTTTGTATGAATTTATTATTTATTGGGAAATTAACACTTTAGCTATATGCTAGCAGTGAAATTGGTGGAAAATAGATATTAAGTAATCTGGAATTGAATTCAATGAAATTTGTAAATCTAATTACATAATATTACCACATTTCATTATCATGTAGCTTAAAGGAAATCTATATGATTCTTATAGTTATAATTTTGTAAAAGACTGTAAGTGTTTTAGATAAATATAATTTTATTAATTTTTTAAATGCTGATAATAGAACTAATAACAAGCGTCAATGGTTATTGTCATCTCTTTAATCGATATAAAGATATATTATTTAAAAATTGTGTTCAAAATTATTAGATATAATTTGCACATGCAAATATAATATAAAACATATGCACATGTCTAATAGTAATAGATACTACATATTTATTTTTAAAATAATAGTCTGTTCAGTTAATTTAAGATTAATATATACTGAAACATTTTCAACATATAAGTATTACATTTTCAAATACGTATAAGATTTTTTCTTTAAAGAAGAATCAAAATTTTTTCATGTTTGATCGAAAGAGTATTCCATATTATTTTTATAATTGCATAAATTGTTATGTAATAATCACTGAGAGTAACAAATATTGTATAAAGTATGTATATAATGCTCTTTATAGTATATTATATGCAATATATTTCAAAACTTATGATTTGCTATTACAACTTCGTAAATATATAAATATATCGAATAACAATAGACAAGATATTTGTGAGTGAAGAAATATCATTACACATCTGTAAATTCATGTATTTTTCAAATCTTTTTAAGATTTGAATTATTTAATATATTGCTCAATACTTAAAATTTTCTGTCCAATCTTCCCTAGTTTTTCTTTTCGTGATATTAATCAGCATTAGAAAGCTATACATATTTACAAATATTATAAAAATAGTCGTAAATAAATTATTAAAAATATCAAATGATATTCGCGAGCGCTGTAAAAATAATCGAGTAAACATTGTTTTTTTTCGATACGTTTATATGTTACTAATGTTCAAATAGAAATAAACGCGCGCGGCAACTTGTGTGTTGAAGTAGAAAAGAATGCGCACGACGATTTATATAAAAGGTGATGCTTGCGCGAGCGGTTTCGTAATAATTTACCATCTTTGTCGATGTTATCAAAAATGAATCTTTCGTTACGAGGATCAATAATTTAGTAATTTCTCGATTTTTATACTATATTTACACTCTCGACTATTTATTATAGAAACAAATATAATTATTTATACACATATTTTTACAGGTTAGAACTTTGTTTATATTTTTATGGTATTAGTTTTCATCTTATAACTAAGTTAAAACATGTGAAATGTTACTCATTGACAAGAATAGTTATATAGTAGCCAAAAATCAATTTGACCAGTGGACGTCGATCGAAAGTGACGGTATGTATAAAAAATAACGGTGACTCTAAAGCAAAAATTTTCTCAAAGACGAAAGAATCTATGTATTACAGCTATTAATAATAATAATAATAATAATTATTATTATTTATAATAATTCAGAAATTTTATCGGGATTTTACTTTATCGCCTATAGGGATATAAAATTCTATATTTCGTCCAGAATAAAAATAGAATAAAAATAATTTATAATTGCGTAGCGACATTAGATTTTGATTCCAACCGCTACTAACGTTGTACTCCTATTCTGTACTAAATCGACAATATCGCATGTGACACGAGAGTGGTAAAGGGATTATCTGGTTCCTTAAATCGTAAACTACCATTGACAAGCGTCGCATGTCAAATTTAATCTGTTTTTTGTTATGATTTTATAACGTCATCGTGTCTGCCAATTTTCATAGATTTTGATGATTATCGTTTGCCGAGACAATAATTTTCAAGTTTCTGTCGGTAATATATATTTTGTTCTTTTTTTTTTACAATTTGATTATAATTTACTATAGAATTACGTAGCAAGTAAAATTTTTAAATTATTCGAGTAACGAACAGTTTTTATATGCATATATATGCACATGCTATGTTTAATCTATAACACTTAGTTTCAATTTTTCTACAACAGAGGGAGGCACTTTATAGGTTGGTTGATTTTAATACGTAAATGTATCGTTTATTTAAAATATTTTTTATAACGATATATCATTATTAATATAGAGATAATTAGCTAGTTTACATACTTTTTCCGTAGCGAAGAATTATTGCAATTATTTAAATAATCCCAAAATTATAAAATCGATAAAAGGTTTAAATACATGCTAGCGTCTGTTTAAAATGCGTGGTGTAATTTGCTTACATATTTATTTTCAAAAAATAAAGTAAGAAGGTATTAAAGATGGGTTTATAGAGATAAACACGAATCAGGTTGAGCAGGATCTTTAAGTAATGTTGAAATATTTTATGAATTTAATAAATAGTATTTTTTATATTTTGCCTAATTGAGGTTAGTATTGCTAGTTATCTCGCTAAAACCTAGTTAATCCTGCTTTGTTAGAAATTTATATCGTAATAAAGTACATGAGGTCAACAGTATGTGCACATATATATATATATATAAGAAAATATATTTTTTACGTTTTTTGTAAAAAAAATATACATATTAATTTTCGTTCGTCTTAGACTTAGTCTAACTATTATTTGGCTTTTATCTGAAAAGTTTTGGACGTAAAATTACATATAATTGAAATGTTTGAATAGCTCTGCATTGTGAATTACATTTAAATATTTTGACCTTTTCAAGATGAACGAAAGTATAATCAGCTGCAATTATTCGTTATCACGAATGCTCTAACCATATCGAATGACTCATTAAAAAAGTGTTCCTTACGCAATTATATATTCTTGTAATATATGGAACGAACGATTTAAAAAGATGGATATACGGCAGCGTGAATTGTTTTTTCAATGTTAGACTTAACACGTTGCATATTGTAGTTTGTACTAATATGTATGTGTAATAATATGGCTATAAAATGGTTATAAAATTTCAAACGAAGTATGAAACTTATCTTCTTTGAAATTGTATATTTCAAGGATAAATATTTGCGAATGTAAATAAACGTATATATCATCGCATTAAATAACTTAAAAACTTCAACTTGCCAGACTGTTTTATTAAATATTACTATAATAAGAAAATTTGTTGTTACTAAAAAATGATCTTTTTGCTAGGATCACTTTATCATATTATTTCACACAGATAAATGTTTATTAACGACAATTATTGCACAGAATAAAAATTGATGCATTTGTACGTAAAAGAAGATGAAAAGACGTTTTTTAAAATGTCAATATCTCGTATGTCTATATTTAGAAAATGTTGTTATCGCTATCGCATTTTATTTCAACATAATTATATCGCTCAAAGAATCTACTTAAGACCATTATTACTTTTCAGATTTGAGATGAATTATAAAATGTTAACAACGAAATACTTGTCACAATCGTAAAAGATAATTGCATAAGCGAACCATTTTAAACAAGTCACTCTGTACAACTGACGATGCTATGAGATGATATTCAAGATATTTATTACACTTTTTCACAAGATGCGAAACAAACAACGAGAAAAAGACTTTTGTAAAAGGCAGATCGTATAGGTCGGAAGAAACGATACAAGATGTTACCAGTCGCGCAGTCAGCGCCCGATTAAACCTGGCTGCGTCGCGGGAACGGTTGCGCATTGAGCGTGTGCGCATGCCGCGCGTGCGCGTTGCGAAAGTGGTGCTACAGTGGCGCCAGTAATGGCGGCGGAAAACACGCGCGCACGCCAGCACCGCCGCCGGTTTGTTTCTCCACGCCTCTACCTCGCCTCCACCACCGCCACCGCCACCGCCACCGTTCTCACGACTCGCGGGTAAGTACCCTCACACTCCAATCAGTCTGCACTCGCATGTCCACGAGGTTGCTCGCACGGGCCTGGCGCCTTCCTCTTGTACTCACCCCTCTCTTGCACCTGGCTCACCACGTTTAGTGCATTACCAGAGACCCGTACCCGGGTGACCGAGCCACTAGTTGAGGTACTCGTCGGGTATTATCATTCGTCGAGAGGTTAGGTCGGAGTGACCTATAGTGGCGGGATTATATGACTCGTTTGAATTTGAATTCACCCGCGTCGTATCGTTCCGTCGATTACCGTTCGGTTAACTTTTTCAAATACGTTGTAACGTGATTAACGGGTTTCGTACGACAGGCCGCGACAGCTGTCAAACGAGTTTACGAGTTTATCGGAGGTTTACGCCGTACGTCGAACCGCGTGACAAGCCACGCGTTGAGGTTAGGTTGTTGGCTATCTAACGCGCCTTTTTCGAATAGATTGCTCGTCACGTTACACGGTAAATCGATTCATGCGGATATTAGTGCGAAGGAACTGTTAGTGATAAAAACACGTTTCCTAAGCAACGGATAAGAGAACAATGGGATCCGTGAAAATAGAGTGAATGTTTTCGAACGGTCGTATTTCGTGCAGTGACTTCTTTGGTGTACAGCAAAATGTACGCGTGATGGTGATTAATATATACGCGCATTTTATACACGTTTATACACATGTACACACACGAAAGATAGAAACGCATACGCGTTTTTATCTTTCACCGATCTTGAAATCTTGACAACCGATCAAACCAAGGTTAGCCTGTTGCGTCGTTGCGTTGCCAGTGTTCATTTTTCAGACGATTCGTCCTCTACGTTTGAAAGCGTTTCTAATATCTCCGACGATATTTCAGCACACGCATATTCTTTCGTCTATGCTCAAACGAATATCAAATAATCGTGTAATTAACTTGGCTAAATCTGTCAAACCTTCTAAAGACAATGTTTGCTTGTCATCGTACGTTTGAATATCTTTGGTATTTTAATCAATATCTTTAGTATCATAGAAAGAATTTGGCTACAGCGTGTAAGAATAAATCGTAGGAATAATTGGCGGAATATGAAACGATAGTTAGTAGACGCGGATTTTTTCGCGTTACGTTTCTATTATATCGTTAGGAATCTTGCAAAGTTAAATTCTTAGTACATCGTTTCTTATTTACGACGCGTAATGGTCGATGCTTGATTTCCCGAATATGAAATATTTAGCGCAGAAGGAAAGAGATTTTAAAAAAAGGTAAAATTACGAAACGCGAGAGTAATTTTCATTCGTTATTGCCCACTGCTCGTATAGAAAATAAACGACCGCTGAAAAACATTGGTCGATAGCATACGGTTTAACGAGTATATTACAAAGATTAGTTTTGAGCGTTCGCAGGATGGATAATTGCACGTAGAATAACGAAACGGTGCATTTTTATCGAAAAAGCGATTTCTAAAGCTATAAAATTCGACCAGTTTCTCGAATTTCACTTGTATCTTCTCGCTGAAATTCAGCGGCGAGTAATATTATTGTGTAATGTAACGCGGATCGCAATTAAATTTCGATGACGATAATATACAGAGTGGCGCAAATTGTTAAACGTTGTCGCGTTAAACAAATAAACGTGAACACCCGCAAAGCATCGAAACACACGGGTTTATTCGATTCCTCTGGACTTTTTTCCGATGCTTACCGACGCGTACTTTATTCCACTTTTCCATACATTTGATCTAACGAGAAAGAAAAATGTGATACAACTGCGATCGATGCAGTTGCTCGTGGATCAAATTCGATAGCTCTCGTTGAAAGACAAGAAGGGGAGCAGTGATCGAAGTGATTTGACGGTCGTGTCGTTAACTATATCGCGTTCGATTGTCTTGAAAAGCTACAATTACTATACCGCCTTATTCTCTTTCGCCCGTCGTTTCGTTTATGACTTTTTATCAGTCGTTTTCTAGTAATAAATACACGCTAATTAGAAACATTTCAATGTGTAACTCGTACAATCTATTTCAAAAAGTTGCCGAATCTCTTTCACTCGCGTTTTCTGTATTTTGCGCTAAGTCAAACTGCTCTCTCTCACTCTCTCTCTCTCTATCTTTCTCTCTCTCTAAGTAAAGCGTTTCTCTTTCTTGATAATCACGGCGAGATGAATATTTTCTAAAAATTTCAATGTCGGTACGTCGTGGATACACGACAGGTGGAAAAACGAACGACATTATATGGCGCGTATTATATGATCGACCAGCCATTTGATAATCGAATCTTGTTCACGAATATTTTCCTTTCTAGATCTTTAAGCAAGTTCGAAAGGAATTTCGAGGCGTACGACGGAAAAGAAGTCCGAGGAATTCTCGACGCGCCAACTTGTATCACCGTACATAATCCGAGCATTTTCCCGTACTATCTAATAAAATAATTACGTCGAACGGAGATCCGAGCTTGACAGTAGCCAAAGCGAGCGAAGATCGGGTTAAGCAAAACTATTTCGATAAACTTTCACAAGTACTGTTTCCCACCAAGTCGAATTCCTTCCATTTCCATTCTAATTTCCAATTTCTCTATTTGAATTTCAAGCGAAAGATTGCTGGGAACGTATCAACGACGCGTATTCTCTGCCACTGTAATTGATATCGCGATCGAAGAAATTTCGCGACGCTCCCACGCCAATTCTTATCTATTATTCTTCGTTCTTATTCTTTATTCTTAATTCTTATGCAAATGTTTGTCTATAAAAAGAGGCGGAACGAAACGCGCAAATACGCAAGGACGTTCGATTCGGTATAAGAGAAACAGTACTTGCGAAAGCAACACACACACACACACTGCACACTTTTCGTCCAAGTACTCACCGTCGTGTCGCGACGTCGTCGATCGAATTTCGACATTTTCTCATCGCGGTTCAACGTGTCAAAAAATCGGCACGCGCCAGGATGATCCAAGGAAGATTGAGAAATGGAACACGCCGATATCTGTTCTAGATGGATAATTCTGCGTATGTGCCGAATCATCTACCGCCGCCGTCCCTGGTCGTGTTTTCACAGGCCGGGGGGCTGCCGGAGGCTCTGAGAATGCAAAGACCCTTCAATCCACAAGTTAGTGTCCCGCCGTCCTTGCCTATACGCCTAAGCCTGTGTCTTTGCTTCTACTCCTGTCTCTTTACCTATGCGAAGATCTGGCGAAAATAATATTTCCGACGACACGTTACAGAGCGACGATTGGCCCGTATTCTCCAGAAATTTCACGGCTTCTCCTCTCCTCTCTTCTCTTCTCTTCTCTTCTCTTCTCTTCTCTTCTCTTCTCTTCTCTTCCCCTTTTCTTCGGTCGTTGCTTCTTCGCGACTACGCTACACTAACGCGCGTATGGGACAATTTGTACGCTGGTAAATTTAGTCGAACGTCTCGCCATCGTTTCTATTTGCAATTCTTTAAGGACAGGCTTTCAACGCCGTCGTCCTTTCTCGCATTTCAATCGTTTAATTCGAGAAATGCTTTTTCTCAAATCGTCGCTCTGGCGTTTACCATTACCGCTGCTCGATTCAAATATTATTATTATATATTATACAGACATATATAATATCATTTTAGCCAGTTTTCGTAACCAAAACGAGATAGGTACTTGAAATTGACATTTTAACCATGTCGTCGAGAAGGATCGGGACAAGATATCAGCGTTCGATGTAAAATATTTTCCACTTTGTTACGTTTATGCGATAAACTTTCCGCGTACGAAACTCGGCGACCAGAGCTACACGGGACAACAGATTTTTACATGGAAATAAAAAAAAAAAGAAAAAAAAGAAACGTTACTCTCCGCCGATATACGTACTTTGGATAATTTATTGCGAATCCATTTTCCTACCGTATCATGGCGAATGCTAAAAGGGTGCTGGCCGATCTTTATGCTTGGAAAAATGTCAATTTCAATGGACCGACTGCAGTTGCGATCGTTTCGACCGCCGGCCGCTTTATGCACACCAATGGTAATTAATGCACGCTTTGAATAGGGATTTTGCCGAATGCGTACAAACGAATGCAGTACATATATGCATGCACGAATCGTAGAGAACAAGTTGTTGTAGACAATTAATTATTCTACATTTTGACGGTGATGTAAAGAAGCATTATAGTATAACTAAATTCGCGATACGTCGCAAACTATCGTAAGTATCGGATATTTAACACGCTAATGACGAATAGACACGCTGTACCTCGTCCGAATAAAGACAGCCCCCTTTTACAGGGCGCGCACGAACGTTCTTCCGAACGATACTTGAGCAGATTTGTATTTTAACGCGTTTACCTACCCACAGCCGTAAGACGCAATACGTGCGTAAAGAGTTAAGAAATTACTTGGCCGGTATACGCGTACAGGTGTACTTGTTTACGATCGAATAGTTGCCTAAAACAGAGGCGATTATTCGTCGATAGAAAGACAATGAAATAATATCCATCGGGGCGTTGGGAAATGTATATTTTTAAAGTGTTTATTAACGAGCTCGTTTAAATACACGTCACAGAGGGATATTGTATTATTGAAACCGATCGCAGCGTATGCTTGGAATAAAAATAGGGGCTCGCTGCCTTTCGAGACACGTACAAAACGATTGATTGGAATCGGATAATAAAACGTGGCAGCATATCAAAATTCGGTGCCGTTAAAAAATGAGATAATTTCGTTGGAAATTAATCGCGGCGGAACGACGAAATTTGTACGCGTTTTTCATCGGAGAAAAAGAGCGCAAGAGGAAAAAAAGATACGTTGTAAATACGCAAAAGCGCGTGGCCATCGATCCGCCAGCAGTTCGAAAAAGACAATTAACTATATCGTACTCGATTGTCTGGAAAAACTACCATCGTCACCGTTACCATACCTTGTTCGAACCAGTCGGTTTCAGCAACGAGAACGCACGACGATCGGATGCGTTTAAACGTAAACTCGTCTTTCGCGGTTGAATTTTATCGAAAGACCGCGTCTTGCCTCGTGAATCGCGAGAAGCTGGCGAAAGTGCGACATCTTCAAATTTTATTGCCACAACGAGATCGATCGTCGCCGTTGTATCGCTAAAGTTTCCAACGAACGAGCGAATACACATACATATCTACATTTTCTAAAGCAAATTTGAAAAATTCGACGCTAAACTTTCAGCAGGTATACGTTTACGGTAAATATCCTGCAAGTTGCTGCACGTACGTTTCCAAGTGTTACCAACGCGTATAATCGTGGTAATCGCGTCTCGTTGCAGTAGCGAGATTTTTCCAAAATGCTTTCGATGATTTCCTGTCGCAAGTACTCGAAGATGCTTTCGCGAGCCACCGTGCGCAACGCGAGAAGTCTGAAGTATTTCCTCGCCAAAGGTTGCAGCGACCACCATCGCGTAATTGAAGTAACAACGAATGACTAATAAACGAGTGGTCGGACGAATGTACAAATGCGGGCATCGACGAACGAGAACCTCATTTCCTCGTATAAAAGAATAATAAACTAATCGTGCCGTACTAATTCCCGTATAACTGGTCGGCTGCATCATTATTGGTTCGATGAAACGTTTATCCGGAAATCGCCTATCGGATGCAACGAGTCGGCGATTTTCTCCCAGCTTTTTAACAGTTTCCCCCGCAGCTCCGTTCCGAGGAATAATATTAAAAACGCGAGGAATCTTGATCGCAACAACCGTTCGGCTCTCGCAACGTACATCGAAATCGAAATGTAATAAGTTTAATTAAAATCACACATGGTGCTCGTGCGATGTATTAATCATAACTAATGACCGCGCGCCATGTAATTAATTTGTGATTTTTAATTAATCGCTCGGCAATGCATAACAATCGGTAACGATTTTTCAAAATACACCGTTGTCCGGGAATTTTTAACTCGTGCGCTTCGGTTGCGACGACGTTTGTTACTTTCCGTCGGTAACGTTACGTTCTTGCGCTTTTTCGTTTAATCACGGAGCTCGGAGTAAAAGCGATTCTTGGCCATATTTGTCCTTTTTCCAAGAAAACGGTAAACCACGCGGCAATGACGTTTTTCGATCGTTCGAAAGAAAACGTTCGTCGTATCGCGCAATTGCTCGGCGTGACTGTAATTAGTTCCGGTTAAATGACAAAGTCGTGGATCTCCGGATAAGAACTTTTCGTTGGAACGTATTATTGCTTAAAAAGTCGTATTTGACAAGGGTCGACAGTCTCTGTTACGACCTTTTTAATTCTTTGAGAAATTAAATTCAAACGTCGATAGTTTCCACTTTTCTTTTCTCTTTTCTCTTTTCTCTTTTCTCTTTTCTCTTTTTTCTTTCTTCTTTCGTAAACGTGTACTTTGCCGTAGTAACCGAACTTTGAGACGTTTGAACCTGTAGTTCCGTAAACACGTAATACGCCGTCGAGGGCAAAACGTATTCTCCACAGGATATTTTTATCCAAGTAATAAAGATAGATTCGTTGAAAATTTTTACATGGAACAACTATCGCGCGTACAAGCGTCGCGCGAAACGAAGCGACGACAATTTGTCGAGATATCGCATCCGAGTCGTCTAGCGTAAATCGACCAACGATATTATAATATTTACGATATTCCAACAGCTACAACCTGCGACTTGTAAATTCGCCGATATTATCGATCGTCAATTTATTCTACGACAAGCTCCCGGCTAAATACGATTAAATCGAAAGTAGCTTCTAATAACGTTTTAAGGACGAATTTACCGCGAACGAAACGAACAGCCGATAGGCGGAAGAATTTGGCAAAAGTAGCGACTTTGTCAAATTCTTTTACGCTTCTCTCGTCCCATTTTTAAATATACCTTTTCGCGCACGTCGAACCTCTAAAATCGTACGAACGTGGCGTAAGCGTACGATGTTGGGCAGAACGCCTACGCGAGCAGGAATATCGATCTGATAGCGCGTAAGCATTGTTCAAATATTAGTATTCGATTTTCGATCGGTAATAAGTAGATATGTTTCCGTTGCTGTTTAAAATGCAATTGCTCTTTCATAGAAATATTACCGGCTGACGCGTAGGAGGTTTGGCGATTCGCACGAATTTTTCGACGCAACCAAATATCCTACGGAGCGGTGTATTTGTCGAAAACAAATTCCACTTGATATTTGTCCAACTGTAAATATGAATGTTTAGCGGTGTAACGACGATCCTGTTTATTGTTGGAAAGTGTGACACGCTGCTATACAAAGGATATTAAGTCAATATTAAATCAAAATTAATGAAATACTGATGTCGCAAACATCGCGTAGGCAGATAATGCGACACTGTGTCAATATTCCCTGTATATTATAAATACGAGTAGCGCGCCAGTCCCCTGCTTCGTTCTTCGAATTCTCCGTCGTTAAAAGATTACAAATTTTCGCGATAATCTTTTCTCAACCGGAGGACAAAATGCCATTTCGGTCGTTTCGACGTTTTGCTGCAGGTTTTACTACGTGGGTCTTTTCGTTCGTGCGTCGTCGTCGCGGGATAAGAGCGTATACAAATATCTTTGACGCGGAATATTAAATCTAATTTTATCGGAGGATTTAAAAGTACGAAAAACTTTGCTTCGAGAAGAAATAATTTGCCCTTTATTCGCTTTTACTCATTTCGATACTCGCGTCGTTTCGCGCGATGTTCTTTGCAGCGAGCGAGATCGATAATTGACGAATGGAAAAACCGATTGCGTTGATAATTTCAAACAGAAAATTTGATAAACAGATAATTTGATGTATTAAATACAATTAGGGTACGCGAATGATAAAACATTATTCGTAATTAAAGTAGGTATTTTATTCGCGTACCTTTCGAACAAATATTCGAATCGTAATATTTTTCTATATTCTTCTTCGATGTATTTATTTACTTATTCGTTGAAACTGAATTTCAAGCGAGTATCGTGTTTCGTGTCCTCCCTGATTAACGAGGATAGAGGAGAATGGCGTGGAATGGAAATTATTCTAGAAAGTTGCAGAGATACAAATTTCTAGATGTCTAGTATGCGTTACGAGAATAGCGTTTAGGTGTTGCAAGTTGTAGAAACAAAATTACGCTAGAAACGACACACGATTAACTCGTTTTTCACCCAAGAGCAGAGAAAACAAGAGATTGGACGAAATCGACGTACAATACCTCTGAACGATCTAAAGATATACACCGTTTCCTTCGAAGTCTACGTAGAAAATTTTTGTTTCTACAAACTTTTTACTATTTATCCGATTAAAAAAAAGAAAAAAAAAAAAAACTTTTGACATCGTTATGCTAACGAAGGAGGAAGATGGCTCGATGCAAAAACAAAGTTTCGTCGAAATATCGCGACACCGTACGTAGGTTTGTAAAGAATTCTCAACGATCGTTCCTCTGATAATTCGATATTTCGCGTTTTCTAAAATATCCGGCAAAATTCACGGATAAAACTTGCGATATTATATAACCGGATATCTCATTTGCAGTATGCGGGTATTCCTATGAATTCGAGCACATTGAAATAGCGTATAATACCAAAGCAATATGGCATTATACTGTTAATAACGCGAAACCACTGTGTTATAATAATCCGTCAAAATGCGAAGCTTCCCCCCGTCAGTCGTATCATTCAATTCGCCGTGATTGACGAGTCTATTAAGCTGGCATAGTGAATGCCTGGATGGAAATCAACGAGTTCTGTTTTGTAACGTTTGTAATAATGGAACGCCAGGCCACGGTAAATGTCATCGTTGCGAATCGACTCGATCGCGATCGGAATCTTTCAAACGTTTAGTACGCGTTGTACCTTGCCCTTTTGCGAAAGAAGAGATTTAACAGCGATCGCGAAATGAAACGGGTATTTCCGATATTTTGCACATTTTCTCTTGTCTTTCCTTCGACGTGCACGCAAGTGCAGCGACTGACGAAGGTAAAGCGAAAAGATAAAAAGCAAGACTCGCGACGTTGGATGTTTCATCTTACGCTCTGGCCCATGTAAAGATCCGCAGTGATTCGTTTCGCGAAAACCGTTCGAGCGCTTTGCGAGCCACTGTACGCGTTACATTTTCGACAGATCTTTAGAGCAACCTCGCATGTGTCTCGTAAGAATCATAATTGGCGTTATAATTATTTCGGAAAAATTTGGAAGGATCGCGAAGAGACAGGAGGAACCATTTGAGTAAGAAATGTTTCCTAAAAATACGTGCATTAATTGGCGTAAGATTTCTAGACAATGCGGTATCAGATAATTAACGCACGGTCGTAACGTCCAATTAAGAGCGTTTCCTTTTTTCAGTTACGAATTGCAAAGCAGAAATTCGAAACGATTCGCGTAGTAAGTAAACGTAACATTAAAGCCTCTAATTACGTCATATTACGTAGAATAATTAATATTTAAAATATTCTGTAAACGTTCGTACCAGATATTGCGCGCTAGCTATAAAGTTAAAAGAGTTTGATTATTCGAAGTTTGTTAATAAACTGAATAATTAAGCAAAAAATAACGTTTAAACAAGCTGGAAGTTTGAGATACGAGTTAAGATTCTAGGCGTTGTTGCTTGCGTTGATTCGTACGTACTCCGCTGAACGGAGTTTCGTTCGTCCGTACAAGTAAGCTTTAATTGGTCACGACAATGTTGCTTGTCTGATAATTAATAAATTATTGCCAATAATCTTCGTGCCCGCCCGTACGCGTTACGGTAACCCAGTTTCGTGTAAGCGTAAAAATATAAATCTGCGTAAGTATCCACGGTCTGACAATCGCGAGCAGTAAAATCGATACGATCTGCCCCTAATTCCCTAATTAAGCTACACTCTGTCAAAATCAATTAAGGATCCAAGCACTTTGCGACGGCGGTGTATTTATCCGGTGACAGTCTGTCCGTGACTAACGATATCCTTTTTATCGTACAGGTGACGGACTCGAAGGATCTCCAAGTGCCGTTCAGCACCGCGGCTTCTCTGGGTTACGGCCTCCATCATATGCTCCACTTGCCGCCGCAATTTTTGCACCCTCTGGATCACCGTTTGCCGTTCGGAGGGTTCAGGCCCCTGGGGCCATCGGCTTTCGCTCCGCCGAGCAAGTGTCTGAAAGTAGAAACAGGAAACGGCCCGGTGACCGGTTCCGGTTTGCCAAGCATCGGCTCCTTGTCGAGCATGTCGAACATGTTCTCACCGTCGTCGTTGTCGTCGGCTAGTGGAGGCGCCGTCGTCTCCGTTTCTGGAGCGTCGGCGAGCATCGGAGGCGTCGCAGGCGTCGCAGGCGTCGCAGGAGGTACGAGCGCGGCGGCAGCGGCACAGGAAGTCGCACCGCAGAGTCCCGCTGGCTCTACCAGCCGATCGCCTACAGGGACCGGAACCGGTTCGGTTCCTAATCGCGGCACCACTCCGGAGGACGAGGATCGCGATGCGAACGCCACGCCCGGGTCGGAAAACACCGAAAGATCCACGCCCGAGGAGGGACGACCGTATCGACGTGAGTCCGCGTTTCTCATCTTTCCCTTCCTTCTTGTGGGTAGAATTGCGGATGTTTGCGCGTTCCTGACGAATTTAAGTACCCATCGACGCACAAAATGTACGCGCGTGGCGATCCAATCGAATAATTCGTAATCGTCGATAGACACTCGATGGATTTGCAACGGTGCGCTCTTACAGGCTCGAGCAGTTGTTCGTGAAATATACGAGTAGACGCTCGTATCTCTTACCGACGTTATAGACTCCGCGCTATTTCTTGCGCTTCGACTTCCTTGAAACGCGTTTCATACTATATAGAAATGTATAAAATATTCAACACGAAGTCGTGATAACGTCGAAGGTCGGGAAAGACGGTTAGGTTCAGTTTGCTTGGTCGTGCGTTTGTAAAGATTTGAATCCGAACGCGTAAAAATCCGCAATCTGTTCGCGAGATTATTTGCTCTTGTAGTTGCTCTCTAGAATTCCTTTATCCCTGTCTAATCTCTCTATTGTTCTCTTTCTCAATATTTTTTTGACATTTGTATTATTGGATACGGTCTTGCGACCGCGAGTGTTTCGAATATAGTGGAATCGTAACTAGTTCTATCGTCTTTCTTAGAAAAAAGTTGGGCGTCTAATTATAAAAAAGAAAAGAGGGAAAAGAAAAGAAAAAAGACAAAGTGGTCGAGGGATTAAAAGCATAATTGAAAAAAATAATCGCGCGCGTAAATATTCAACGCTGCGTTCTTTTTGTCTTTTCGCTCGATCAAACGTTTAACGACGATATTACGATTAATACGTATTTTCCCTTTTATACGCGTAACGCGACGATGCATGTTTTTATTTTCTTCTTTTACATTTCCAACAGCGTGTTTTAACCACGGTAGGTGTTATCGTCTCGAATTCGCTTTGGCAGCGTTTTATATAGTATCTATGGATAGATATCGTTGGCTCTCTTACCTTGAAACTCTCCTAGAAGCCTAAGATTCCTGTCTGCGGAGATTAATAAAATTATTCGTGTTCGTACATATTCATATTCGATATTGAATATTCGTATTTAAGTTTTACAATATCGTAGCAGATTTTGTACGGGACAAATGACGGAGTAAAGAGTTGTTCGTCTCGTATGAGTTACACGAATCAGAAATTAAATGAAAACGACGAGAATAACCGTAACGTTGCTCGCGTTGAAACCTGTTCAAATAATAAAAGAGTATGCTGCTACATCTAATAACGCAGCCGGTAGGTTTCATGATTTTTATGTTGACAAACGTTCTATGTATATACGAAGAGCAGCTGAAACGTATATAGGAATTTGCAGAGGAGGAACCACGAAGATTTGTATGCTTAATCTACCTAAGTCGTTTATTTGAATTCTCAGGGGCGCAACAGCTGTGTCGCGTCTGAAAGCTCGCGCGGGGTTTGTTTCCATGTGTTTGCTTATTTTTCGGTACAGTCTTAATTACCGAAAGATAGAGCCATTCATTTTTCTCGGATACGGTTCTCGCCGCGAACCGTTCTTTCTTTCCTTTTCATTTTTCGCTACTCTCTCCCCCCTCCCCCCTCTCTCTCTCTCTCTCTCTCTCGAGCTTAACGTTCATCCAGCATTTCCCGAGACTTTTATCGTTCATCCTCTTTCCACTTTGCATTCGAAGAAAGCGCTTTGTCCTTTCGTCGATCAAACAGTTTTCGCTTTGTAAATTCTTTCTCTTATTAAAACCGAAAACAGCGCGTAGCGGTCAGGCTTTTCCTATAACTCTCTTTTCCTTTCTTTCTTTCCCTTCCACCGGCTCTCTGCTCGTTCCACCGCGGCTAATTTTCGTTTGATTGCGAGACGAGAAAAAAAGGAGGGGGCGGGGGGGGGTTGGAAAAGGTCGAAGGTGCGCAACCTTGGCGTCAACCAGACTTTTTAGGTTTATTTTTCGAATGGTTCAGCGCCAGGATAACGATGTCCTTTGACCGTGGCGAACCCTATGACGTTAGCCGCGTCGCTAATTAGTCGATATTCACTTTGTGGCGGCGAGTGTGCGTTTCAGAAGGGACACCGATTCCGCAAAACTGCACTCAAGCGGTTTCGAATTGAAGATCCTTTTTGCCCAACCGTGTAGATTTTTACGCAAACCTCGTCCAACCGTAGCTTCGTCCGCGTTTTTCGATAATTATGCCCGTGGCATAAACTCGTTTCTAATAACGTTGCGACGCCTCGAACGAGGCTTGACACGCTGCGTAGCGTCATTATCTCGTATATCTTGGCAGCTACATATTTTCAGAATAACGCATGGACTTCTAACACCGTCTGGTTTCGTTTACCGGCTTTGTGTAATCCAGATATCATTAGACCATTGATAATTTCGACCCAAGCGTACGGCTATCTCGATATCTGTTAATTATTTCCAAACATATCGGTTTTCTTCCAAATTCGCGTGCTTTCGCCATTCCAATCTGAAACTTTAGCTCGACGGATCGGTAGTCGGCGGCGCTGATAAACGCGATCATCCTGCGAACAGGTGAAAAGCAATTGTCCCTTGGTCGAAGAGAAAAAGAGAGAGAGAGAGAGAGAAAGAAAAAAACTAAGAGAAAATCGACGTCGAGGTTCTTGATTCAACGAAACGACGAAAATAATATTCGTAATAACGTTAAGGCGGCAGCGACGCGCGCGCGCGTGTGTGTATGCGTGTAAAATTTTTTAACTGGTAGAAATTAATTGCGTAATCTACGTACAGAGTTGGAGAATTTGTGGGGAAAATCGTGAAATGATCAGCAAATAATTTGATCGCGCGTCTGTGAGCTGTTGGTGCGCGTTTTAAACGCAACGATGCGTCGTAAATGCTCGCATAGCCGCCCGCCCTTTTTGGTAGCCGCGCTCGAGAAGGGGGTTTCAATGTATCGATACCTACGCATGAAATATGTTCATAATCACGATTGACAGGGAATCATGGTAAATAGTCATTTGCTACTCCATTCGCGAATTTACATTACGCCTCTATTTGGATCTGACGGCGCAGAAAAATCTGCGATTAATATTAGTATGCTGGCTACGTACAACTATACGCGTAATCATCGACCTTTTGGCGATGCCGATGATTTATCGTATTCCGTTACGGGCAACCATTATTTCAGCTCTGCGTTATAACGACGAAAGAAAAGGTTTTGTACGGAAACTTGAAAGCACCTGTAAAGATCTACGAAGAGAAAGTCTTTCGAGACTTTCAACGTTTTCAACTATCAGAGTAGTCGAAACGATCGATCGATAATTTTTCGTAAAAATCCGTTGTAACTAAAGCGCAATTTTTTTTTTTTTTTTGTTTTCGTTTGTACGCATCGGATATATTTCTGTCCGAATTGTGCGCATCCTTTGAATATCTGTTAGGATTTGCGACGTTTCGTTACGCGGCACGGTGACGTCGACTTGAAAATAAATAACGACGCGGAGTACAGCGATATTCGTATTTGCGAACGCGATCCAGAAACCCTATGGATTAATAATTAGGTTTTTCTATGAAAACGACGAGAGACGGCTCGCGCGAGAAGAAACGGGTTTGCATTTTTCTATCGAAATCAAATCGATTATAGCGTGACCGCGGAACAGAGGCTAAAAGGGATAAAAAAAAAAAGCGAAAGGCTGGAGTAAGAGAAATATGAAATATGAGCACGGAAATGCAGATATTTGTCAGGAAATTGATAACTCGAATAAACTCGTCGCAAAACGTTCAAACAGTCTGCCAAACGGGACGATTTTACCTCTTCTCCCGGCGGCAAACCAAACTGTGTACAGACATCGGTCGACTACGGCGAATGCGTGACGCGTGTGCGTGTGCGTGCGCCTGTGCGTGTACACATCCCCGTACGTACCGCGTATTACGACGATTCGGTATAAAATTCGCGCGCTACTCCGATATACTATTCGGACAACCGATCGTACACGAATTTTATAGCTATTTGTATTTTTCGCTAATTCCGTCGTGTAACTTTTGCAGAAATGTGACATTACACTGATTGCGCCTAGATTATACCGTAACTGTGTTTTTCCACGTTGATTCCAATAATAAGATCATCGTCGTTTTATACGATTTTCAGTTCGCGTTGGAAATATTATCGGTTATCTTTGCTCGAGTATCTCTACCATTTCGCGTCAGTTACGTGCAAAAATCCGCACCTACGTTAGTATTTCCTGCGATTCTCCGTCAAACGTGTGTCGTTCTTTTACTTAATCGACGTGGCAACGAGATATCGGCCCGTTTGTCTCGTAAAATTCGGACTTGCGAGAAACACGATCTTTCGCTCAATTTTTCCCCTAAAACGTAAGAGACGAATGGAAAATCTCGAGAATGGAACGGAATTTTACTTGCTTACGATCGGTTTCTACGCTTTTCTAATTGCGTTGAATGCGCGAACGTAGCTCGATATCGAAGCAACGATCGTTTGGTCCGTTTAGACTTTACGCAGCACCGTACATATCGCGCATCTTCCGCAGGAAAATTTGCAACGTCAAATGCAGGCAACGTCTGTGGATGTTCATACAATTTCTCATTGGCAAGGTGGTACATTGGTTTAGCACTGATGCACGCCGCGCTTCGTTAACGATCAACGTTATTGGCCCACGCTGATTCAGCCTCGGTTGCCTGAAATTCATTCGCGTTGAAGAACGATCGACGTATTCTGGCGTTTATACGATTTTACTGCAAAACCGTCGCAGCGACGAGCACGTTCTTCTCTATGGTGCAAAGGTCGGCGGAATAATCGATCCTTGACGCGGTTTCTTTCTAATAACGCTCGCGCGTTTTATCAACGTTCGTCGTATAATCGGCGTGAAATTTGCCTCTCGTGTCTAAATCAAGCGAGTATTTTCCTTTTATCTCCACAAACCTGTTGTCGATTTTACGTCCGCTACTCGTGTGATTTTTTCACAACGTTCAAATAATCAACTGTTTTATCATACAGCTTGATACGTCGTCGCTATGTATATATATATATATATATATATATATATATATATATATATATATATGTATACCGTTTTGGAATATTTAATACGATTCTCAATAAAGTTAGCTAGCAATCCGAAGCTCTCTCTCAACGTACGTATTAATTCAAATATTTTTGGAATTTAGTTGACATAACGGAATTTAAAATCCTTGCCTACGTATCTTTTATCGCGTATTACCTTGTTGTTTTTATACAAACATAAAAAGCACGCGATTGGACAGTTCACTGATATACGAGCACGAGTGTCACGGCCCCCTGTCATTTATGTGATGCACGCGGTGCACTTTGCACTTTTTTGTGTGAAAACGCAGCTTGTAGTCGATCGTTCATACACATGATCCGTGCATATTTCCGTGAAATGTCCGAGTGAATAACGAGGGGCTGTGTTTTATTTTATTGTTTTATTATTACAGATTAATTTTCGTTTGATTGTTTCGCGCTGCTATCGAAAGACGTGACGCGAATTTATCGGGCTGAATTTCGTAGGAATTTTATACGTTCCAAGTATATACGAGTATATATGTATATATTTTTTTTTCGCGTATCGGAAAACGGAAAATTTTTGGTCGTGCAACCATTGGAGAATCCCGCGTTGTTCGTCGTTGTAATAATTACTTTGTCGCTTTAGGGCCTCGCCACTGTATAATTCGCCAGCTTTCGGTGTCGTCAGGTTTATCTTCGCTTTTTCTTTGGAAGAATAACACGTTACAGAATTTTCATTTTGTGCGTCACAACCGTAAAGAATAATTTGCTATATAATAATACCACATAACGTATTATAAATATTATAATTCTACAAATGAACGTATGCAGCTACCGAAAGTATAACTTGACAAAAACATACGAGCATCGTCCGTATATATCATTGTAGATTTTTTTACACGCGTGAGGATGGAATTATGTACGCTATAGAACAGAGGTAATAAGTCTCGGAGTAACGCGCGTTTTTGATAAGAAACTAAAAAATGAGAAAAATCAAATAGGCGCGCAACAATATAAATTTGTTCGTATCTCACTGGTACTCGGTGCTCTTATAATTCCTTTTTTTTTTTTTGTTTTTATTACACGAGAAATAGGTAGCTTGCGTCGTTTAACGCGAGATACAGTTTGATTTCAACGATGCCGATGCTTCTTGCGCGATTCACCGGCGAATAACTCGAATAAATTTGTACGTTTCGGCGGAATATTTACGTGGAATATCGCAAACGACAACGTACGTGGACAGGTATCGTATCACGAACAGAAATATTTCTCGTTGTTAGGCAGATCGCAAAAATAGAAACGGAAATTTACAAGAAGCTGATTAAAAAAAAAAAAAAAGAAAAGGAAAAGATCCGCTACAGGATAAAACGTAATAAAAGAATCGAGTCTTGATGGAACGATCGATCCGATTCGTTTAGACGGCGAGCGAAGACAACGATCGGGGAAAACGTTTGGCTGGTCGAATTTGAGAAGAATTAATTTTGACAACGTGTCTCGCGTGCGAGCGGCTGGCCATTGTTGAAATCGCTTTCATGGCACGTTTACACGGTATTCCTAATGGCCTTCTCACGCAGCCACCGTAAAATAGAGAAATCATTGTAAAAGGTCCGAACGACGTGCACCCTTCCGGTCGTTTCTCCCGAGACGAGGGAGGAGGGTGGAAAAATTTGATTATCAAATAATTCGTAGGACGTGATAGTAAATCGCGGCGCTGCTCGTCGCTCGCTCGAGGAATACAAATGAGGGTAACTGCTTCCGTGCGCGAAACGACGATAAAACCGCGCAGATGGACAGCTTAACGAAAACCTAGCGGATCGCAATCCTTCGACATACGTACGTGGGCAGATAATTTTTCAATTTCGCCCCGCTTTCTTTCAATCGCGCGTAGCTACGGCGATCGAGCGCGGATTTTTCCTGCGTTTCTGGGAATTTGCGGGAAACGCGGAGAAATGTAGGAAACGCGGACGAAAGAACGCTCGTTGCAACTGGTCGTAGGCGAAAGAATCGAGGAAAAATTACGTTTGCGCGTGAACGCGATCGCAAAGGACAGAACCGCTGCAGTTTTATTTATACGTGATTTTATCGAGTTGCGGCCGCGTGGAAAATGATCGATCCAAGTGCCTGCATAGCTGCGACGAACGAACGCGCAAGATCGAAACTGCGAAGGTCTATCGCGTCGTTTCGTAACTCGAGGTGTGAAGTTACGTAGTCGAACGCCGCTGTCCTCGATAAGAACGACGCCTATTAACTATCGAACCAGCGAGAACGACCGTCTTCGAAATTTCAAAGTCGATTTCCCTCTCGACTTTTCGTTCGGACAATTTCGTCTTGATCTGGCTGTTAGTTGGAAATTGCACGCGTTTCTGCGTATAATTATCGAAGAAACGACCATCGATGGGTAATTCGAATAATTACGAGCAGCGGTGTGTATCTAATATCGCGATGATTTTAATGATCGAAATGGAGCAGTCGCGGTAACATCGCTGCTGCGAGCTGAAACGCTATATTTCGATCATACTCTTCGTTAGAAATCGCACGTGTCTTAAATTTTAATCGTTCAAAAAACCAGCGACTGTCGGTATCGTTGGAACGATCGCGAACAGCAGGGTACATCCGATGTCGTAATCGTTGCAACGATAGAAATCGACCGGCCGTAGAAAAATCGTCGTCGCGTGCGCTTTGATCGCGCGTATCGCCGAGAAAAATTGGCCTGTCAGGTTATAAAATACAGGAGTAGAAACGCGCATGATCGAAAGAGCGGAAGGATGGGAAATGGACGCTCGATGACGAGGGTCGCTGTGTCTCTGACCTATATTACCGTCCAAATTTTTAATTGCATTTTTTCAATTGTCAAAAAGAGACAGAGGGTGCCTTATGGCCCGTACCAATCTCATGCCCGACCATTGTCCTTCTGTTCGTTTGTATTCGATGAGAGAGCATGGCGACATTGCAGACGCGGTGCAGCCAATTACCAATCACTCATGCGGAACAATAAAGCGGAACCGTGGAATTCTTGTTGAAAAGTATCGCGTTTCATAGCTGCACACCCAACACGCGAACGCCGCGTTACAATCATTGTATATATATAACTAACGAGATGACACTTTTAAGAATTAAAGTTACGCGAGTAAATCTAAATTGCAAAAACGTTCGCTTGCACTATTACAATTTTCAATCCGCCGTGTTATTCTTGGTAAGTGAATCGAGTTAGTTTTATATATATATATATATATATATATATATATATATATATATATATATATATATAGAAATACATATATATAGAAACGGAACGGAAAGTTACATCCGTGAAAAATAATAAAAATAAGAACTGCGTGCGAGACGTTAGCTGCGATTAAAGATAGCGATAGAGATTCGTACGACCAATAGCGATATTATCGTTTGGACACGCGTATTGGATCGTTCGGGAGATTCGCGGCGAAAGTTAAGAAGGGTTTAACCGATAACCGGATTATGACGCGTTCGGCGATCGAGATAGACGAACACGAGTATTGCGGCTAGGATGAGAAGCTTCTTGGATGCACGACGTTGCGAGTTATACCTCGCAAAAATTCGTAGAAACTTGTCCGGCGTACCGGTCTCTTTCGTTACGTATAGTAGATATACTTCTGACCTGGTCGACGCGCAAATGCGTCAAAGTCGCTGCAAAGTGCGAGTAGCACGAGTCGCGAATGCAAAGGCGCGGCGATTTGGATAATCGAAGGGATCGCGGTGGTAGGACGCGTTACTTCTTGAACCGGGTCAACAAATATCTGGAAGAGACTGAAACGGTAAATCGTTTACGACGAATATCTGGCATCGTCGCACGATGGTTGAGCAACAGCTGGCGGAATGCTGGTCATTTGTAACTCAATAATTCTACTTCGTTTGGAATCTGGTAATCTATACTGCGGCTCGTTATTCACGCATCGTAATGAGTTTCGCGTTACGCGCCTTTTCTCGCTGCGGACGGCTGGAAAGTTCCTCGTAATGAGTTGTCGATACTCCGTTATGGGTATTTGCGATAATTGTAACAGAGGAAACGTAACGTAACGGATTTCTTGGATAGAATGGAATATCCGTGTTAATTCGTCCGTGCCATATGTATTTCTCGCGAAAGAACGCGCAACGTTATTTTTAACTATGTCTTTCGTAATTAATCGCGTAATTCGCCACAGGGGCAACGTTCCTTTCCGCTCTTCGCTCGCAGATTTTCCCGATCGCGAAAGTTGGCAGGCAGAATTTTACGAACGGTCTTCCTTAACGCGGCAAAGTACTCGTGCCACGGTATTTTACACGGAGCCGGTCGAAAGATCAAAAGATCAAAAATATCGCCGACGATGGCGCGGTAGTTGTACGAACACGGCGATGGTTTCGAGAAAATTCGATGGACGACGAGAGAGCGCAAGGTCAGATGGAACGGTTGGAAAGAGACGTTCTGTCTCTTTAATTTCCCAGGCTTGGCTCGCTCTTAGCTTTTCTCGGTTTGCTCGCCGAGATCGGTTACGACCATACTTGTGCCTCTTAATAGCCCGTTTCCATCGTTCCACTTGCTTCGCGCCACGATCTCTGCGCGGACGTAAAAATAGGAAACCGTAACGATGCAATCTCCTACGCGAGTATCGCGTCACGGATTCGATGTTTCTTTCGGTCGCCGGTCTAGGTGTCTCGAGGAAACCATTTGTCCGCAAGTATATACGTTTCAAACGAGTACACGTCGAGCGCCGTGATAACCAGCCTAGCCATCTATACCTCGAGTAGTACTTAATATTCGCGACTGTATCGAATATCCCGACGTATACTATTTCTCGTGTCCTCCTTGAATTTCAAGTTGACAACCATTCTTCGCGCAGTAGGTACACCGTTTCGAGTTTCAACAAACTCGGGCCAACTTCTGCCTAAGAAATCCACCGTTGCTCCTCTCTTTTCTCGGCGATTCCGACCATTCGGCGCTAGGTAAACCACCGTCTCTCCGGCGGAACAGCGTTTCTCGTCGCATCGCTGGCGTAAAGCGTACCTACTAAAATGGACGAAGCCGAACGATATGGCAAGAGGGGTGAGGGGAGGGGGGGGACGAGAGAACGGTACGGCGGGGAGAAAGACGAAAGATAACCGTGAGAAAGACGTTGGATTTATTATACAAGAGCAGCAGGTGCAGTTGCAACTGCGGCGACGTCGAGTACGCTCCTCCTCGCGATAGGGTATATATAGCGGAGCTTCGGAATGGGAGAAGAAGTAGGAGAGTGGAAGGTAGCTCAGCATTGGTGGCGGCGTTGCGTGCAGTAAAATAACTGAGACTTGGCGTCCTCCTCCTCCTCTCGACTGCAGCCAACTAGGCGGAGCTCTATATACGCGCTGCATGTGCATTGGGTAAAGACTCCTCCGCCTGGATCCTTGCGCAATGGAAAGGATCGTGCTTGCTCGTCTTGCTCTCTAGATACGCGTATTTCTTCCCATCCTTACCCTACGCTCCTACGCCTTCCAACTTGCCACGTAGTCCTGCGCGGATCAACCCTACCTCTTCCGACACTGCACACGCTGCCTCTCCGCGCTCTTCCTTTCCTTTCTGCTGCTCTGGTCGTCGATCCTCGGTCGTCTTTACCAGATCACGCCGGTAATCGATTCCTCGCCTTCCTCGTCTTTCTTCTCTCTCGCCGTTTCCTCGGCACATCGTAACTCGTTAGCTTTCTCCGTATTTCGCGCGTTTACAGGAACGTCCGCTGCCAAGATCTTCCCACTCGCCACGATCGTAATTTGTTCTAGAACGTACGCTACAGCGAGACGCGATTCGGAGTACGATGTACGTTCGGTACAGAGTCCTGGGAACGTCTCTCGGTCCTACTACGTTCTACGGTGGTCGTCGAATGCTCGCCGCGATGCGAAGGATCGGTCGTTTTCGCGAGGAGGAGGACAGGAACGCGATCCGTTCGATTAACATCGTCGATATTCTCGTAATTGCCGCATCGCGCGCATATTTTCTTTTATTTCTGCGAGTTGCTTCGTTCATTTTATCGCCGCTTACGCGCGATACTTGCTCGCTCGCTCGAACCACCCCGTCGCGGAGTCAGTTCGGTTATCTCGAACGCGTTAAAGAGCAAACTGGCGTATGGAGCGTCGAAGCGTGTCGAAGCGCAGGTGACTGGAACGTTTCCGCGAACAGGAGTACGTCGGCGTTCTTAGCCGCGCTCGCTGTGTACGTTCGCGGTTCGAGCAAATCGCGCGTATTCTTCTCGTTCGCGTTGGCCGTCGCCCGTTTGGAAGCCGTATTTTCGGATGGTTGGGACGAACTTTGGAAGAAGGAGACGGCCGGATTCGCATAGATGCGCGTGCAAGCGCCATGGCGATCTCCTATCGTTCGTTCCCCTTCTCCTCGACCAACTTTACTCCTACGCGTGCTCCTACTCTTTCCGTGCTCGTCTTTGAAGCGTCGAGACGCGGCGCGACGCGGGTTCCGCCGTTCGTTTAACGATCCCCCGCCACGTTCTGCCCGGGATAGAAATAGATGCTCCGCCTCCTAGACGAGCTTCTCTTCGTCGACGTCGAAGGTGGCGCGGAGGAACGCGCGCGGAGTAACGAGCACGGCCACACGGTCGAGAGAGGGAGAAAAGTCATCCGCTACGTGGGTGGATCTTGAGGTAGGAACCTCTTTGCCAGGTTTTGGGCGTGGTGAGGGAGGAGTTGGCTTTTATCGTATATACAAGTCTTCCTTTGTATTCGCTATCGGGCCGGATACCTGCACACCAGCCGGAGACGTTATCCTGCCACCGGCTCCCAATTATCCCGTTACGCATCGACGGACCCGTTCGCGGGCCGATTTACTCGCTACGCGACGTGTCCCGAGCGCGATCTCTGCGCATTGCGCGCTCCAGGAACGACGGCTTCTCGCGAGCTTCCGCTTTATCGCGGTACGACGCTCCCCTCGGCTTCCTCGTTCTTTTCAGCGATGCCGCGCGGCTTTGTTTCCGGCTTTGGTTGTAACCGGCTTAGGTTGGACGCTTTAAAGAGTTTTATAGAGCCGTTGCGTGGGCGCGCGGCAAACCACGATGGTAGCATTAGGAATTCTTCGTACAATGCGGCGTAAATACTACGATCTAAGAATTTCTACTCCGGCTTCGATCGAATCTCGCCTAAAAATCGCCAACCGTTGTCGATCGCGTACCACGCCAGACGTGCAAGGCAGGCGCGATGCGATGAAGAGGACGGAGAGTAGGAGAAAGGACGTGCACGTTCAGAGCGAAAATCAAACGACAAAGTGTCGAGGCAGCGTGATTTGAGAGTCGCTGGCTCGGCGTAACCCGCCACGCGTTGGCAGCCGCGAATTTTCTCCGAGACGCGTCCCACGGATCCGCGCTAAAGCTCGGCGCGTACGTAAACGGAGGAAACGGTGGAAGGACAGAGACGGCGGATAGGGTGAGAGGGTGTTTGGAACGGGAGAAGAGAAAGAAAAGGAGAGAGAGAGAGAGAGAGAGAGAGAAAGGGAAAGGGAAAGAGACACGCAGGCGAAAGGGCGCGGGGGAGCGGGAAAGAGGAAGAGGCGTTTTGCAGTATAACGGGCCGCGTTGACGTTCCGTGCGGAACACTCGACTCGTGACAGAAATTACTAAACGGTCGGGGCACTCGTAGCTCGCGCAATCGCGAGCATACGTAGTTCTACGTGTTCACGCACGTATTGTATGTTTCGCAAATGGGAGCAGGAATGAAAGGACGACACGACGGCGGGCGCAGCACGCGGCTGAAACCGAAGGACGGAGAATCGGAGGAGGGCCTGCGGGGGTTTGAAGCGTGCGAGCCTCGCGCATATTAATCTGTTCGACCGCACATCAGCCTCCGCTTCGCCTCTCTCCGAATCTCGTTCGTTCGCGTACTTCATCTCCCAACCCGTTAACCGGTCGCGCACCTACGCACAACGCCTGCGGGAAATTGGCAAACTGCGGTGCCAGTCCGCCTTCCTCTTCCTCTTCCTCTTCCTCTTCCTCGTCCACGTTCTGGACCACGATTCACGCGAACGTGTGTCGATCATCGTGCGCCAGCCACCGACGGATTAATATCGTTCCCTTAAACTGGTTCGTGGCGTGAAATTCCCGGTAATTCCTTCGGCAAAGCAGCCGCGTCGTTGCTTCTTTCTTTCGAAATTGCCAGACGTTGTCGAGACGATTCGAAAATTGCCCGAAAGTACGAGAGGAGCTGTCTCTCTCTCTCTCTCTCTCTCTCTCTCTCCTGCAACTTTGATCTCGATATTCGATGCCACGAGTCCGCGCTCGCCCACCAATTAATATCCTTTCTGTAAATCCATTCGTTGGAAATTCGCCGCCCCCTCCCTCTGCAAAATTAACGGAATCTCTCTCCTCTTGCCGCGAGCCGCGATACGAACAGCGATCGCGCAACTACCGTTCGCCACGATCCGAGGGTTCGTCCTCTCCGTTACTCTGACTTTTACGGCCACTTCCTCGCGTCTCTGACGAACCCAACGACCGACCGACGAACGAACGTAGAGCTTGGTTGGCGCGAAATCCGCGCTAATCCCGCTGGCCGACCCACGGAGCCGTCCTCTCTTTCTCTTTCTCTTTCTCTTTCTCTTTCTCTTTCTCTTTCTCTTTCTCTTTGGCAATTGCAAGAGACACGAAGAGATACGAATGGGAATTGCACGCACTGGTCGAAGCTATCGGAGGATCGTCTTTCGCGAAGCTGCGAGCTCGTAAAATTAATCAGGCTTGAAAGTACACGAGTGTTGATCGCCGAAACAGAAATTTGAGAAGATCCAAGGGGAGATAAGGCGCTCGAGCCTCGAGCTCTGTCAGGAGCGTGAAACGTCAACTAGCTGACCGTACGTTGTACGCGATACGTACCTAGTTCCTTTCCCTAACTTCCGCCGATACGCGCGCCTACGTATAGCGATCTCGGGCAAAGAACCGTAGGTAGCATCGACGAACCAACGTCCCCTTTCCTCGTACGATCAATTATCCACGCTCGGACGCGCGTTCCAACGCGCACCTGCGATCGACCATCTATGAATTAAAATACACGAGGCGAACGACGAAGAGAAAAAGAGCGCAAACCGAGAAGAACGAAACTCGTTGGATAAGAAAGGCGCGTTGAATCGTATTATTCGCTTTGCTCGTAAATCGTAGGGATCTCGGGTACTTTGGAACGCGTAACGCGACTGGAAATTCCGTCTCGAAACGTACTCGATAAGATTACACGGCTACCTACTCGAGCGAAACTCGCGCAACGTGATTTTATGTAATATCAACGACCGACTGGTCGAAAGAGGCGAAAACGTATCGAAAATACCACCGGGGAAACGACGGCGATTCTCGGTAGGGGCAAAGAGAGGCAGAAATCACGCGTGCGGTTTGCGGCCAGCATTTCTGACCGCCGAACGCCGAAGTTCGGATTGAACTGTCACCATCAGCCCGTACAACGCGGCGGCGTGCGGTACAACCACGTGTCGTATATTCGTTCGTAATAACTGCGGTCGACTAGTCACGACACTCGACCAACCAGCGTTTTATGGCTAACTAGCAAGGCAACCGACCGTTCATTGCTCATTTTTCTCGTTTCATGCTCTATCGGTTTAATTACCTGCCTCGGTTAATGTTCGCTCCTTGTGCAATTTGTCTTTTGCCTTTACGCAACCTTAACGTTATTCGCCGTCGATTAGCGGCCACGTTTTACGTACTCGGCCAACTACTGGATTCCGTGCTCTTTTTCCAATCGCTGATTTACGTCTCCGAGCGAGTGGCATTGTCGCCACGATCGAGCCGAGTCCCGGAATACGGCCGATCGAGATCGAAGAAGATCTCGCGAGGGATTTCGCAGCTCGATCCGCCGAAAGACCTTTCGAACGCGTGCGTCTCGCATATTTTCCTACGCGACACACCGTCGCGTTTCTCCCGTCCTGTCGCAACGGAGCGACATCGTTGGCGACAGGAGTTCGATTATTTTAGCGTTTTTCCAATTAAATTTCTTAAACGCGATTTCCTTTCGTGGCACGACCAAGGATCGACGAATTAGGTATCGTATTCCTACTCGTGCGTGTATATGATGGGCCGTAAAAATACCACCGAGGGCCGATACATTCGGTATTATTAGAAGGTCGAAACGAGATTGCTCGGTCGTTCGATAGCTCCGTATCTCTTTCCCTTCTTTGGCTTTAGCCCTCCTTTGGCTTTCTTCCTGGAGCGACGATTCCCGAGGGCCGCTCCTACGACTTCCCCTAATCCACATTCCAAATACTCTCGTACTCGGTATCCCTTAACAAACGGGTTTCTTTTTACGATTAAAATCCGTTCTAAGCGGTAGAAACGAAAAGCAAGCGAATCGTGCTCGCGATCGAGTCGTCCGCGGATCGAATCGCCCAACTCCGCTTTTCGCGGATTTCCCTTTCGTTGCTCGGACGATCCGATTTATCGTGCACGCGCGAACTTCTTCGGCGACGAGGGACCGATCGTCCTCCGCAAAGTTCCGGATCGAGTTCTAACACGGCGAGGATCGTTGCGCGACTCGAATAACGAGCCTACGTTGGTACGCGGGCAAGGAGAAAAGAAAATAGAAAGAAAGAAGTAGAAAGCGCGGAGAAAGGGCTGTCGTTTAGAAAACATTACGAATGAAATATTAAACGAGGCGGATTGCGTGTGTGAAGAGAAGTCGGGTGTATCGCGCACGGGCACGGTAGTGGTGGTTTTCAGAAAAGACGAGGAGAAAAGGAAGAAACGGCTTACGAGCGAAAGGTTAAGCCGGGCTAAACTAAGCCTACCGGAGTAAGACGTTCTACCTTTAGCCCTTTACCCGTGGCGCCTTTAGGGATATTTACAACGTCGTCGCCCGGGCAGAAGCCGAGCCATGCAGTGAGAAATGGCCCCGCCGACAATTAACTGAAATCACAGCGGGCCAAGGCGGTTTGTCACTGTCTAACCCTCGACTACCGTCCCCACTACCATCTCCGTTGCTGCCATCGGCATTGTCGTTAGCGCTACCGAGAGCTGTTAACGTGTTACGCCGCCTATCACTGTCACGCTCTTATCGTTTACGTACGAGATGGTTTCCCATTTCGGTTTTTCGCGCGTCGCTGGCCAAGACGCGTAACGTCGATCGACGCAGCGAACCACGAGTCGACGACGAAACGTGTCCTGGCCGGCTACGTTTTTCGCGCTTTCGGCGAACGATAACGATACCGCGATCGTTCTTCCGTTTCTACGGCGCCATACCCTGGAATCCGCTCGTTACGATCGCTTTGGCACTCGCAATTTTTCACGGGAACAACCGGCCCATAACGTTCCACTTTCGTCGGCCAAGTCCACTTATTACGAACGATTATCGCGTTTGCGCAATTCGTTCGAACAACTGTTTTTAAAAAGCAACGTGAGATCCGCTTGATCGACTTGGCGCTCTTCGATAGAACTTTCGCTGCAACGATACGCTGGACAGAGGAGACGAAGGGTACGTTTCGCGACAAGATCTGCCTACGTGTTTCTGAGAGATCTCGCCGCGAACTCGCGTAAAGGATAAAGGGTATGCTTCGGTCGAAGTTTTAGGTCCAAGTTACGAGATTCGAAGGAAAGGTCCATTTAGCACGATTATTATTTATATTATTACTAAGAACTCTTATCGTTTGCGTCGAAACGCATGGCCGAAGTTTGACGGTAACAGGCGGCTTATCTCGGGCCAATTTCACGCAGAATTCTTCTTTCGGACGGAAGAGAGCGGATCGTGACAACGATGGTCGATCGATAACGTTGTCCGCGATTGCAGTAACCGAATTCCAGCGTACCGCGATTAACGCGGATTCTAGATTCTGCGCGAGCCAGGGAGCCTCTAACGAGATCAAGATCGCAGAATTTCGCGCCAATTTATATTTTTATGGCCGCGACTAAATCCTTGACCCAACTGCGCGTTCCCGAAAAGAAGAATCCGCAGTTTGGTCGACGCGCGTGATCCTTCCTTTCCACTCGATGTTTTAACATCTTCTTCCGGACGTCGCGAACTTTGCGTTCGTTTGCTAAAGCGAGAGCAAGACGAAAGATGTTACGAACGAGATGCTGGAAACTACGCGCGACGAGCTTTTTGGATACTTTACATCCGCGTGTACGCACGAACGTACAAAAGTTGGCGATCTGTTTCGCGACCAGTCCTAACGAGTTACGAAATGTACCGAAAACGATCTGCAAAACGACCGATTTACCGCTTTTACTTTTACCGATTTAACGACCGATTTTACTTTTCAAACGATCTAATAAGCAGCGTGTCGCTTCTTCTCTAAAAGGTTCGCGAGAAAGCCCCGTGTCCAATTTATCCGGCGCTGTCGGTAGAGGAGCCGGTCAAAAATTGAAATCTCCCGAGTGGTTCGAAAGAGAATGGATCGCCAGGTTCGACGCTCTTACGATCGGCGCGATCTATAGAATACGGCTAACCGTATACTTGCTGTACTATGTACCTATAGAACACGGTAACGCTATCGATCGGAACCACCTGTAACAAAATTACAAGAGAGAAGCACGAGTCCGTGTATCGATCTGTCCCGGTGCGAGATCGTCGAATCGCGTTAACACGAAACGAAGAGCGATGCGATTTAACGGGACGAACGTACGAGTCTCGCGGCAGATACCAGGCGATATTTTCGTTTCAATTGGCGAAAGAGAAGGCGAAAGAGATTCGAGTCAGTCGTAGGTAGAAGACCGAAAGGAAGATGGAAAGCGTGTCGGTTCGTCGAGGATAATTTATTGATTTAGACGAGGCGAGAGAGGAACGAAAGAGAGGAGAAACGAGGCGATACGGAGGAAAAGAGAGGCGGAAAAAAGAGCACGGCGGCGACTCTTCATCAGCGATTTAATTCGTGAACGGCGCGCGGCTTCGAGTTTATTTATTTTTTCGCCGGCTCGTGACCGGCGCCAAAACGAGGGCGAAAGAGGGACAAGATTAAAAATCCCCTAATTACTTAATCGCGTTAGCCCGATACGACCGTGTCAAAGAGACGAGCGAGGCCGGAGCCCTGGTGCTCCGCCCGAAACATACCAAAGAGGTAGCCCTCTCCCTTCCGCCTCTTTTTTTTCTTCTCCCGTTTCCAGAATTCAAGCGCATTATTCGCCGTCGACATTCGCCAGAGATTCACCGATTCGTCGATATCGAACTTTTACTTTCGACCACTTGGTCGTATTCGCGATATCGCGCCATTACGATCTCTCTGCAACGATCGTTCGATCCTCTCCGAGTGTAATATTTCACTGCCAGAATCAATGGAGATGCGTTTCGCGATTTTCCTCTGGCCCGCCGTTCCAACGTAACGATGCAAAATCCTATACCGACGTTTCAGAGAATCGTGGTTAGATGTCGGCGTTTCCAGCCATTTCATACTTTTATTAACGTAACCAAGGTGGCGGTGGATAATCCGCGCGAAGACCGATTTCGTTGAATACATATAGAACAGGATTACTTGGCTTCGAATAATTTCCTGCTTTGCATTTTTCGATCTTCCGCAAATGCATCAAAATACGCGCCTTGATCGCGACTCATACAGGCTGCGCGAAATTCCTTACCTCTGCAATACTCGCGAGACGAAGATGAACTCGAACAGCGTTCGATGTGACAAATTGAACGAAGTTATTCTGCGATAGATATACGCGTAAATGCACGTCGCGTGTTTTGAAGCAACTTGGGACATATTCGCTCGTCGTATCGGTCGTTTAAGAGCAACGCCGACGAATCCTACGCTACGCTACGTAATCCTCTTACGACGAACCGTCTTCCGGTAGGACTTGTTTCTCGAGAATCGTATATCGTTGATAGTAATCGTAAAGCAACGACGCAAACGTAGTTATAATCTCGCCGGTTGAGCGTAGAAGCGAGATCATCGACGCGAACGGCGACGAGAACGAATACGAAGACGGAACGCGGTGAAATCGTCGGCGTGTTCGAACAATCGTTGCTACGCGTTTAACAGAAGCGGTAAACGCGTTGGCTCGTTCCGAGTTGGGTTTGGGTTTTTGCGTGCGTCGGCTTCCACTTTGTTGTTTTCTAACATTTGACAATTATTCGGTAATTTATCAAAACGTCCGCGCACAATGGTCCACAGCGAGTTTCGTGCCAAGGGGATGGCCGATGGTCTCTCCTTTGTCAGCCTCCCATATAAGCGGTGTTCGTTAAGTATTCATCGCTGATTTTTTTTCGTTACTATATACGTTACCGCCATTACGGTCCATTGCCTGGTGTAACCAATCTCTTTGAGGAAAATTAAGGATCCCGCGTGTTAATGGCCGTTCGTACACTTGGTCGAACCCGTTGAACGCAAAATAAATCGTGCAACGCGGACGTGTACGCTTTCGCGCGTAAAGTATTGCTCCTCTTTCGCGCAAACGACAGGACACAGCCAACGAAGTACGTTCTCGTCGCGTCGGCTTCTCGGAAAGCGAGAGCCGATCGATTCGACTTTTCGCGAATTTCTCAACTTTATCCCGCGCGTGTGCACGACGCGCGAAATGTTCGATTCCGACAGATTTATTTGTCGCGGCAGACGTAACGAGGCGCGTGCGAGCGATGGAAAATTATCTCGTTGCAGGATCGTCTATGATTATTTTGGGAAAATTACAGGACTCGGTTGTGAAACGACGGTTGACGAATTATCTGGACACCGGGTACACCGATATCCGTCGTATGGAACGTGCTTTGAACAAGGAGAGAAGCGAAACAAGCGTACGGCTTCCAAGGAGCGGTGGAACAAAACTATCTCATTGTGTGTTAATACGTTTCGCCGCTGCTGCGTTGCGTCGCGCCGCGCCGCCTCGCCTCGGTTTCAACCGCGTGCAACTGCAAGTATGCATCTCGCATACTGTTGCGACGCTACGAAGTCGCTCCTACCGTGATATTAAGTCGATGATCGTCTCGGGCTTTAATTTTCAAAGAGCAAGTGCCTGATACGTACGAATGACGGAAGAAGAGAAACGAAAAGAAAAGAAAGAAACGCTGTTTTTCTAGTTATCTCGCAATGCGTCGCGTGTTTTTCTTTTTAAACGAGGATTTAATTCAATCTGGCTAACGACCAGATTATCGACGACCGTACACAGCGTCGTAGATTCGAATCGAATTAACGCACTTTGTTGGTGGCGATCGCGACCATCGGACCGTCATCGAGTCGCCACGGATTAGTCGCGACGCGAAAGATTTTTCTAGCTACTGGTTGAAACTATCGTCGCTCTTTCTACTTGTACAACTTTTTATCAGAATAGCGTGGCCCGTTACGCGCGTAGGAATTCGGTCTTTCGACGAAGCTGCGTCGTTTATTTTGATATCTGCAACTGCCGATGATACGCGGTATTTTATAGGGAACAAATTTACGCGAACTCTAAAATTAATCGAAGAAACAAGGAAACAAACGATCGTAGTACGTATCCGAGAAACCTAAGCCGAAACGTAGAACGGACGAGTAAACGGTGGTAAAATTATGACAAACTCGGCGGTACTCCATTCGTAATAGATCTGTGGTCTTCCGAAAACGACGGAGTAACACTTGGGTGTTTGTTTGCGCGTGAAAACTGTCGGAACATCGAACCACCTGGATCTTCCGCTTGTCCTCTCGCGCCGTTTATTTTTCGTTTCAAAGCCGCTCTCGCCGGTGCTCCTTGAACCTCTTCTTGCCGCTTGGTTCGCGCCACCGGAAGCTCTCGAGAATTCCTCGCGCAAACTCGAGTATACAAGTTGACGCTTTTCGATGATGCGCCGCAACCCTTTCAGTGGCAAGATTTTAATAACCACGACAGAGAAGCCTCGTCCTCCCAGATCGCACGGATTCCGTTTTCCATTTGATCTTTCCCCGTTTAAGCGCGTCTTCTTCTTTAAAAGCTTCTCCCTAAATCGACGGTTTCGGACGATTCCACGACCTGAGAATCAATAGCAACGAGCGGATAGAATTTCCAGGAAACTCGTTGAAACTCGTCGGAAACCTCTTGCGCGCACGTTGCGTAGATCGAAAATTGATCGAAACGACGCCAAGCTGCCAGTTAAAAGCGCCAACTACGTAATCTCCGCTAACGCAATATTCGTCCATTCGATTCGACCGAGCCTGCGTAAGTTTCTGAGTCGACGCCAGTTCGTTTCCCACGGCTGCTTGAAAATCCGCGGTCTACTCGCGGAGAAGAAAGGAGAAGCCTATCTCGAGGAGAGTACGAGGGAGCCACGTACTGGCGCGGCAAATTAGTCGAAAATTCGTGGGCCAATTTTCAGCGGATTAGAGGAGGAGGTGTTGCTCGCGGTATGTTGTCAGGTTCGGCACATTTAACGGGTATGGGCGCAGCGCATATTGGATCATATCGTATCTTCTCACAGTCCATGAATAATGCATCTGAGAGGTCGCCCCTCTGGACCCATCGTCTCCCTTTCCTGACCATCTTCCACCGCTATTCGCCTTCTACCGTCTACCCCCTCGCCTCGCTGCTCTCCTCTCTCTCCTCTCTCTCTCTCTCTCTCTCTCGTTCTCTCTCGTTCTCTCTCGCTCTCTTCTCCCGCAACGTACAACGCTTTGGCCAGTCGCGTCCCGAAATCTCTTCGTAATTAAAGCTGCCATATATTTTACTTTAATCGAGGAGATCGGCTGGCTACCATTGGCCGCGACGATTTATCACGTTCTCTGACTCCTCTCCTCCACCTCCTTCGCACTTCATCGCGCCTCAAGAAGATTATACGGCCGAAGATGTATTCACGAATATGTACATATAATTGCACGATCCTACCGGGATTTCTCATCGATCGAACGTATACGTGTTTCATCTTACCGCTCGCGCGTGTATGTGGATTACACGCGTGCATACGCGTCGAGCCTGTCCTTTCGCTGCTCGCTTTGTCACGCGCGATAATTTGTCAGACTTCGTTGTAATCTTGGGTTATGGCTATATTGATTAACCCCATATAAATCGAAATCTCGTAATAACTCTGGGCAATTTATCGCCGAACGTTGTAGGTATTTGCTACTTTCGGCCTTGGTTCTCTTCGTTCTCTTTTCGACGCGGTCACCTTCCCTGAAAATTTCGCAGAAACCTCGCTCGTAGCAGCGCTCGTAGCAACGAGATTCTATTTCTATGTTTTTCTCTCTGTACCGGTTACTCTGAACCGGAGATACTCGTCAAATCTGTTGGTCTTGAAAGGTTACATCGTCGATTAAAAAATGTAAAATACCGACCGTACGTTTATCGATATCGACGAGACGAGAACTATATGGTGTTTTTTTCGTGAGGTGGTTGTCGGTTTCTCTCTCTGTCTCTCTCTGCCTGTCTCTCTCTCTCTGTCTCTCTCTGTCTCTCTGTCTCTCCGCGTGTCTCTCTGTCTCTCCCGGTAGATCGGTGGCAATGTCGCAGAAGCGGCGAGGAATCCGGTAGCCCTTAAATCGCGCTAGAAGCACCAGTCCCGCTGTCACAGTCTGCGAGGATAAATCTTGGATTACCACGCGCTCCCTTTCCTGCTGCTTCTTTTCTCCTTTACTCCCGTTTCCCGAGTACCTGGCATCGCTCGATCTTTCTCCTCCTTTTCGCCCTTTTTGTATCTCCCTTTTCGGTATCACGGCCTTAACACCGTCTTATAACCCGCGACAACACGAAAATACCGTGTAGAACCCTCGTAAAAGACGCCACGCCACTTTATACTTTCCTATTTTCCTCCGGACAATCGATCGAATAATTAAACGGCGGCGATTTCTTCCGATCTCTCGTACGATTCAATTTCCCTCTATTAGTCGCTGACGGAATTCGCTTCCCCTTTCAAAGAAAGTTATCGCATTTGCTGTCGCTGAAACGCAAGTAATTGGTAGTTTGACTCGTCGTTTTTATTCCAAGCTCGTCCGTCTCGTTCCCGTTTCTCTGCGAATCTTTTTATCCCAAGGTATAGAGACAAAGACGCAACGTTCGCGTCGAACGATACACGAAGATGGCAACGTTTCTCGAGTCCGATTATCGGTCGCGATTCCTTCGACCGATCCAACCCGCGGTCTTTTGCCGGCCGTATCGACGATCGGCCAACTAAAATATACAGAATGCACGAAACACGCGAAAACGCGCGAAATATTCGAAACTACGTCGCGATACTCGTCGTCGTAACGAAGCGAGACGAATTTCGTGGGTCTTGCCGCTCGACGCTGTCACGCTTGGTATCGAGGCTCGCGAGCGAAACTTGGATTTATTTATCTCCTTGATCGTATCCGCGAGAACGTATCGGTATCGATCGACTACGCGCGACAGCTTGAACGATCGAGGTATAAGTTGGTCCGAGTAATTTTGTTTCCGTAAAACGTTTCTCAACTGCTCGCCTACCGTATATCGTCTTAACAAGCGTTCGAACGAAACGAGAAAATTGAGAAGAAAACTAGCGGAAAACGCGCGGGGGACGAGCAAAGGCTGATAAGGAAGAGGACGAGACCCTCTTCGTTTTCTCGGTGATCCGCGAGATGCCAGGAAACTCTCGGTAGATCTAGTCAGACGTTGCCTGCCAAGAGTACCTCGAACCAGCCCTCTTAAATTAATTACAGGGAAAAGATCCTCGCATCCGATTCCTCCCCTGCTACCGCTAAAGCGAAGGCCGACGCAGTCAGGCTTGCTCGAGAGGCGAAGAGAGCGAAAGAGGGTTCTATGTACTTACTACGTTCGAGCGAGTGTTTAACGGCCGGGAATCCTCGTCAAACGAGGAAAAAGAGCGTCCTCGTTGGAAAAAATCTCCGCTCGTCGCGCGTTTAGTCGCGAAACGGCGAAACTTTAAGCAGCGTATCTACGATTTTCCATTTTTAAACGCGTATGGCCTCGGTACTCGCTCGCAACTATGGATGCATTATCCGGCTGCTTTTTTTTCTTCTTCTTCTTTTTTTACGTCGTAAGACTGCTTCCTTTTAATCGCGCGACTCTATAAGGCCAGTTCGTTATCCTTGGTTCTCGTCGAGAAACTACAATTATCGATTCTACGACATTCTGCGGTATTTACTTTTCATACGATTCGACTGGCCGGACGACCTTTTCCACGCTAGGTTCGACGAGGTTTGTCGAAAAAAGAAAATAATTGAAAAGATACTGGGGCATTTTTCGCGAACGTCGTTCTCCTTGCTGACGAGGACGGCCGAGGAATATAAGCCGATGCCGAGCTTGCAACGATTATTAAAGTCGATATTACGTATTTATTCGTTCGTGTCGTTTCGTTTTATTTCGCAAGAATTGTCGTTCTATGAGAAATCGTGTAAACTTATTCTCCAAATACGACCAGAACGTAGTCGTGTAAATCGGAGTGTATTTGCGATTAGAATGCGATTCCGTACGATCGCGAACGTCGACTTTTAAACTTCACGGAAAAAGCGTTGGAAGCAGAAAGTTTGTCGTCGCAAGTTGCCTGTGGAATGGTAAACTACGCTAGGAAGGGTTGCGTGTCACGGGACAGTAGGGCAAAGAGGGTAGAACAGCCTATCGGTATTATTCCGACCAGTCATCGGGACTTATACCGCTTATAGGATTACGCAAGCATTAGTAGACAGCTTGTTCTCTACCATTTTGTACGAGATCTGTGATAAAGCTGGGTATTTCTACCAACCTTTTCGTCCCAACGAGTCGATATCTTTATTTATTTCGTCGGTTTCGTTATTCGCGCTGTAATTAATTTTAATTCGTTTTATATCTCGCGTCGCGTACTTTTCGTTTCTGTAATAATAAAACAAACTAAACGGAAGATTAATTCAATATCTTGAATACGACGCAACGAACATATCGTGTGCTATCAATTTAGTCCTTGTTAATGTTTTATTCGCTCTACAATCTCCTCTTACCTGATATTTCTAGAGTGAATTTACTACGAAATACGTAACGGATTTTGTTAAAGCGCTATTTCTATACGTATTCGTCGAGCACGAAGTCAAGTAAATAAATCGAACAATTCGCGCGACAAAATCAGTCGAAAAATTGCCACTGCCAAGTATCGAATAAAACTTGATTCGACGAACGTCGTTTGTCATACGCTTTGAGGTTTATTTGTATTATCGCCAGCTCGTACGTACCAATTTGCGCCTGGTGTGGTAATTGATTGACGCGTGCGCGTGCGTATCCAAGAGAATTAAGAATTATCTTGTAACAAGGAAACGTTTAATTGTCGCGAATAACGTAAGAAAGCTCTTTTAGCAGCGCTATAGTTGCCACGGTATGCAGTGTGGTTTCTCTTCTCAAATTACCCGTTCCACAGTTTTTCAGTCTCACGATACGTCAGGTTTAGGAGTAGTTCGTTATACATAAATGCTGAAAGTAACATGAGTTGGAGGAAAGTAACGCGATATCGTTGCATATTTTTTAAAGCTACATAGCGTCAATGATTTTCTGTCATCGATACTGTTATACAAATCTTCATTGCCCCCCCTCCCCCTCCTTTTTTTGTTCTCGTTTGAAGAATCTCCGTGTGCTTGTTCAGAGAAAACTACACCAATTAACCCTCAAGCGCACAGTGCGATCATTTGATCATCACTTCCTCGCACTGATCGTAAGATATTTTCTCTCGCTATTTTACTACCTTCGTAATACCGAATAATTTAACGCGTTTAAATTTATCTGTAACCATTGCCTTCTGCTTGGAATGTTTATTATTGTACCGAAACGTTTCCAGAAATGGTGTTGTATAAACGACGAGTCGAGTTCTAATCGTATCTTCGAAACGACGACGCTGTAGCTTCTTTTCTTTAATGGAAAAGTAGGGAAAAAGCGAAGCAGAGTTTGCGCACAGAGCTTTCCCTAATTTTCTCGCACGTAAATTGTCAGTTTTTATTTTTCTTTCTTTTTTTTTTTTTTTTTTCGTGCTTTATCGCGTTTGAAAGAATCGCGCGTTTAAGGCTTAATTTCTTAACAGGGTGTAACAGGAGACGCGAAATAATTCGACGCATACATTTCTAAACGATTACTAAGAATTGCCGCTTTCTTATTCTTTATCCGGTCTTGCGTTATGCCTACGTACCGTGAAAAGTAGTCGTTTGCATAAAGTAACGACGCAAGAGTACATTGTTGCTTCCACGACACACGGCACACGTATTATCTGAAAGAACATCGTTTATATTCGTCTGGATATACAGGGTGTTGCAGGTTTTTCCGGGCAAATTTCGCTAATAAACAAACTTTGACTCGCCGCTGTTATACCAGGACAAGGATAGAGAATAAATACAAAAATGCATGAAACAAAAATACACAAGTCGTCGTAGCGTACGGGTTACTGTTTCTAGTAACTGGCACGCGCTGTAACTCTGCTGCGAGCAAAGTTGGCGAAAAATCGCGGACGAAGAAATTTTACTCCGTTTAACGCGATCTACCGTGCTATCGTATTATCTTTTCCCCCAAACTGCGACTGCGCTCTTCTTCGAAACGCATCTGTGCAATTCTTTGTACGACGCCCGACGCACCTTTTCGCTCCCTAGAGAAACGAGACAAACCGCTTTCGAACCTCAGAGACTGTACGAAATCGACATCGAAATATCTTTGACGCTTGGTCTCGTTGCGTGAAAAATCGTATGGTTACATTAAAAAAAAAAAAAAAAAAAAAAAAAAAAAAAAAAAAAAAAAAAAAAAAAAAAAAAAAAAAAAAAAAAAAACAGTGCAATTACCCTTTGCCTTTCTCCAACTTCTCCCGGAGCGAGGCTACAGCCTGTCCGAGTTACTAGAAACACCCTGTACATGCATAGTTACGTATATACACGAAATGAATTTTTACTTAGATTCCATCCCTTTAATTTATTAGTCGCGTTCGCAAGAGTCTAGAATCGCGCAGACACTCGCAGTCCGTCGGTAACGTTTGGCTGGAAAAACGAGAAACACCCTGTATAGTTAGAACGGAGAAGGATAGCGCGAAGGCGAGTCGCAGGCCGGTATAATTTATTTAATTATATCGAATTCACGGTGAGAAGCGCGTGCCTGGAGTTCTCACGGTAGGACAATAAGGACATTCATTCGTCCGTTCGAGCCACGGTGGCTCGGACAAGCGGTTTCTCTTAGGTCTTAATCGTTTGCCACGGAATGCGCGTTTAATGCAAAAGAGGACACAGGCGGCTTGTGTTTGACTCGGCTTGTATTTTCTCTGGCTGTCCTCGCGACACCAGGCCACTTACTTTACGAGCTGCTCCATAGGCTTCCCCGAGTTCCTCTCCAGCTCCGAACGATCTTGCGAAATCCTTCGAGTACCGCTCGACGCTAATGATGCCTACTATCTAAACGACTAAACGACTAAAACGATCTCTGTCCCTCTCTCTCTCTCTCTCTCTCTCTCTCTCTCTCTCTCTCTCCTTCTCCCCATTCGTTTCCCAGATACTCGTCCTGCCTCCTCTAATTAAATTCACGAGTTTTTAGGACGCCAGGATAATCACTTACTCTCGTTTATACGTCGAGTATCGCGCTATTAACGCGCCCACTGCCACGATCGGCCGTCGGCGACCCACGGTATTGTTACAACGATCGAAACTTGTTTATCGCGTAAACGTGGTTGAAGAAACGTACACGTACAGCACACGCGTAACAGGATATTTATGGCGTTTGTTTATAGTTACGGTTTAGTATACCTGGACCTATGGCGAATCTGCCAAGGTGGAAATATATAAAATTGGCGCAGCAGCGAACGCGTCGATAGTTTGATCGAAAGCGATATTTATCGAGCGACGTATAATCCAGCGTGGATTCGACGCGCTTTGAACATCGTAGAATAGGATTATTATGGGAAGGTGCGTCGTAAAATAAGATCGTCGATTCGTCATTGATTCGTACAGTTTACTCTGGTTAAAAGTTACTCGGCAGCGACACTGTACGCGAGCTTCGCTCGTAGTCGAGTGCAGTTTCGATAAAGAAACCGTATGGTCGGCGCGAAGATCTCAGACACGATAGCAACGAAAATGAAAAGGAAAACGAAGGAACGGGACGCGTCTAGGGAAGCTTTATAGTCGAACGTTTGCAGCCGGACGCGAAACCACACTTTGCTCGATGGGGTTATACACCGGTGGAGGATACGCGGTAATAATACGCGAACAATATAGGCAAAGTTAGGTACTGGGCAGGTCGACACAACGAACGGGTACCCCATTGCACACTCTGTATGAAATATCAACCACCGTGAAACTTGAACGCCCTGAGAAACTTTGGGGCCATTCTCCGCCATCTCTTACTTTCGCTCGATCGCCAATCTGCTCGGTTGCTAGAAGTTAGGACACCGAAAAATCCGCGGAATTTCTATGAAAAAGCGGGCAAATTGTCTGGCTGACCAGGATCAACCTTGTCAGAAACAGGCAGCGGCAAAGGTTGGGGTATGAGAGCTGAAAAGCCAGGGATCTGCTGCCCGTCGATATTCACTAAACTATGCGCGAGTATATCAAATCCTGGCCTCGCTTTGCTTTATGAAAAAGTTGTAAAATTAATAAAGAATCCGACGAGCTTGCTCGGCCTCGTTCCTTCTTCCTTATTTCCGACGGATCCGACGATACACCGAGTCGAGCTTCTTATACCGCGCCTCTCTCCATAGCTCTCTTTGTGCGTCCAACATTTTTTAATATCGTCGTTTCCACCTCTGGCGATCGCATACGGCTTCTTTGAAAATACTTTCTCAAAATTCCTTGCCCATCGAGGTAGTTTCTCGTCCTAACGACGTTTCTCGCGGGTCGAACGACAGTCGAACAGGACAAACGGACGATCGGATCGAACGTTCTAGCTATTTTTGGTTCTTTAGCCAGGTTGGTTCGCTAAAATTTGGCCACGCGTGTTGCTTCGAAAGCTGAAAGTTGGTCGGCGCCGGAGGAGATTTCGTAAAATTGCGCAGCATGGCGAACGCGTCTTGCTACGTTAACAAGTGCAAGCGCGACGTTCGTATCGGATTCTATAGCCGTGATTGTTAAACTAACATCGAAACGGACGATTCGGCAACCGCCGCTATTTATGTCCCCGTTCGAACCGGCGGACTTCCGCCGTGGGATAATACGGTTAACCACGTTGGCCATTAGTCTTTCCACAATCGATACACGCCGGCTGTTACAGTGAAAATCGACGTCGATTATCATCCAACAGCTTCGATGGCTCTTGTCCACCTTTCCCATCTTCGTTCCGTCATTCCGACTTGCAACTCGATCGAAGAACCAATAGCTTTCGTCACCGCGTTATATGTTGCGCGTGGACGTCAGACGGAGATACGCGAAACTGTGGAATTGGCAAACGCGTGGTAAAAACGTTGGCGAGTTTATGGGAAATTTCAAGCGCGGTATAATCCGATTCCGATAAACAGGCGATACTCGCGATCGTTGATCCGCTATCCGATTGTACGCTTCGTTCAAATTCCGGTATCGTCGCGTCTTTCGATCGAAACGAATGTTTCGAACCGCGCGTCGACCAAATTGCTCGAACGCTCGCGAATTTTTATTCGACCGGCTCGTTCGTCGTCGAGAAACTTTTCCGCGATAAATTGTCCCGACGTCGAACGTTGCCTTTCCGCTTTCTTCCACGAAACGATCGATATTTCCCAAACGTACGAAGCGCGCGTCTACCTGCGTATAGTTCTCGTATCGTAGACTCGTTTCGTAGATTTTTACTCGCTCGGCTTTTATCGCGGAAGAAATTTCCCGCAAGAAATTATCGCCACGTTGAACGCCGCTTCTCGATTTTCTTCCACCTTGTTGTCATTGTTTCGCGCTCCTCGTATATATCTTCCTTTCGATATCGTACCGTGGCTAAAAAGAGTCTCACGCCGGGAACCGAGCCGGCTAACTCGTCGCAACGCAATCCACTCTCCGGTTCCAGTCCGAACGTCTCGTTCTCTGCTACTTGTACTCTCCGACAGAGTAACCCGACTGTCTCTTCCTTCCACGCAATGCTCATTCTTGCGAAAGAACGACCTCGTCTTTTCACGCACGTAGAGCCTCGTCGTCGTTGCATCTGCACTTTGACGCATCCGCAGGACGTGCGGATCATCGGCGTTGAATCGTATTTCAGATACTCTACAACAAGCAGGGAAATCGCGTTATCTTTGCGTTCCATCCTTTTACACTGTTGCCGTATTAGCAGGAAACTCGCCGCAGCGTGCGTCGAAATACGCGTCGCGTTATATGCTATACGCGTACGTATCTGTAGACTTTGTTGGAATTCCAATGTTCTCGCTACTTTGAATCTCGGTGAAATTTTTGAGTCGCGCGTCGGCCAAAGTTCTCCGATGCTTGCGAACGATGGACGAACATTTGCTTGATGAAATATTTCCACAAAGCGTTCGGTTCCTCCCATTCATACAGAGTTCCGTCCTTTCTAATTACGATTTCCGATAAGTAGGACTTTTCGTTTGCGACAGTGGCCTATCAAATATATCTTTCCACGTCTTCGAGCAGTACCGTGTATTTCGCGCGTCTTCGCGCCTTCGAGTTGCCTCTAAAAATCCGCTTAATTATCACGAGCCGGCCATCTTTGCGATCTTTAATCTTTCTGTAATCCGTAATCCGTAATCTGTAATCTTTCGCGCGAAGACGATCGTCGATCGATCACCCAGGCTCGAATATCCACAGTTGCGCAAAAATGTCCACCGATCGACCGTTTCGTGATAAATCGACGATCGCGAAGAATCGTATGAATGAAGAGGAACGCGACGAAAAAGAAGAAAAACGCAGAAGGTTGGAGCACGAGTGGAACTTGGGAAAACGGCGGAGACTGCCTAACATGGCGCGCAAAACGATTCTGAACCGTGCGATTGTTGCGCATCGTGATCACCGCAGCTGACAGCCGATTCTGCGATCTTAATCTGGTCGACGTACTCGCAAGAAGGGAGAGAACTGTCAGAACGTAGGGGAATGAAGAGAAGAAGAGAGAGAGAGAGAGAGAGAGAAAGAGAGGGGGAGAGAGAGAGAGAGAGAGAGAGAACGGAGCTGGAAGAAGGAAAAAATCGGTAGCTGGTCGATTGAGAGGACGGGAATCCGTCTGTCGGTTTATACGGTTGAGAGACCGGATCAAGAACCTTGAATAATTCATCGAGAAAGCGAGACTCGTTGCTTTAGCTTCAGTGCAAGGACTGACGTTGTTCCTTGCCTGTTTGCACTGTTAGTCGATTCGCTTTCTACCCTACCTCCTCGTCTCGGCTATTTCTGACACCCTGTATCAGCCTGTCTGTCCGCTTCGTGTTTCAGCGTGTACATCGAATTTTTCTTACCCATAAAAGTACCTTGCACCAGCGATTCTCTGTTTCATCCACGCAGAAATCGCGATTCGAAAGCTCGTCGTTCCGCCGTTATTTTCGTACCGCGTGTATCGATTTCGCAAAATATCGATTTAGGTTCGGTCGTAGGTTTTCGGTCGTTCGAGCAAAAGCTTAGATACAGTAGGCGCGTTTGACGTTGGCAGTACGAACGACCAGAGCGTAAAACTTGCAAAGACAAAGGGCGATTGTCGAGTATCGGCGTGCCCGCAGAAACGAAAATTCGTTTCTCCTGTTATTAACGTCGTAATTTTATATTTTCTCGTGTATCGACGTAAGACGTCATTTTATTCTGCGTCGTGTGCCAATTTTCGCTTATAATTTCAAGCGTCATACAGCGCGTCGGCTTGCCACGACTCATTCTCATGAAACCGATAATGATATTTCGTTAAAAGCAATGCGCGCGACGTTTCTTCGGATGACTCGTTGCCATTCGATAGATACGTCCGGATTCTACCTTCGCGCAGGTACGACTTTATCTTTAAGAAATTTTCCCCGAATTTGCCGACGAACTTTTCAAACGACCCGATATTAGGAACTCGCTTCTTCTCTTTTTTTGTTCGTTTCAATTATTTCTACGCGAACGAGCGCCCTCTTTTCGCAACGAACACGGTTTAAAACGACCAACGAATAGAAATAACGTTTCGAAGCGAAACTTTGTTGGCGTTTAAGCGAGTATCTTTCGGTAGAACGAAGTTCCAGAAGATTGCTGTCAAATTTCTTAAGCAGCGGGAGAAGCTTTTTTGTTGCTAACGCGACCGTTAAATTTTTCATACGGGCGACTAAGGGGGGCAAAAGGCGCAGGTAAAGAGAAGCGTCTTTGAGGTTCTTTTCGCCGCCTAATTGTATCGGGTGTCTTAATCAGTGTGTAAGCTACTAAAGTCGAAAGTCTGGTAGAGGGGAAGGAACGAAGAAAGAGAACCTCCGTGTTCTGCATCTCAAAGGCTGAATTTTAAAAGTGTGTTAAGCCCCTGGCATTATGCCCGCTGCATTTATCCTCTCCGAACATGAATTTAGATCGTGGCTTAGGCACGATATAGCTACGCCCTTCCATCTACCGAACCTAGAAAATACTTTTTCGGACAGTCGTCCCTTCCTTTCTCTGCTTTCTTCCTTTCTTACGTTTTTTTTTTTTTTCTCTCTTCCCTTCCACGCGAAAACATAGTCACAGGCAAGATAAGAACAAGGTGCGAGCAATATCGACGCTGCGTCTTATCTTTTACCGTCTTTTATCCCTATCGCCGATTAACGCAAGGAAAGGGGCGGGTGTCGATCAAAGAATCGCAGCGAGATCTTTTTTTCCATCGTTTTGTTTCTGTTCTTTATGCGACAGCAAGTTCCCACTATTGTTCCTTCGACGGATGCAACGTATTCTACTTTTGTATCGATATATAATTAATCATCCAGAGGACGGTTTGACCGAGCGAGAGATTTGTTTCAAGGAATAACTCGCTTATCGTACGTCGCTCTTCGATTCGTCGCTGTATTATGCGCATTTTCGCGTGGAATTTTTATCATCGCGTACAGCCGTTGAGGAGGAGGCAATATTTCTGTCTATTATTAACAAACGAATAGTCAAGGACATCGATCGCCGCTTTAATTCGCTAGATATGAATTCCTATTATAGGATTGCTTCGGATCAAAAAGGGTCTTTCGCGATCAACCCCGTGCCACGTGCTGACTCGATGCTAAAAGCCGATATAATCTTTCGCGAAAGCAACGGCCGCGTATTAATATCGATATTACCTCGCAATAAATTGACGATCCTTTACTTTCGACCGGAACGATCAAAGTCCAAGTTCGAGCTGAAGTCGAAGTCGTCGAATAATAAGCGCGCGTTTCCAACGTGGATGGATTCCTCTTTCACGAGATAATTCCAAACTTTCGAGCAATAATAACACGCGTAATATGATAATTGTTTTAAAAATATCCAGAAAGAGTTCTAACAATCTTCTTCAAAGCTCCAAAAACACTACGTATATATATATGTGTATATATATATATATATATATATATACATATATATACATTAATGTTACAATAACCAATATGTTAACATTTGTCGAAACAGTTTGCATGAACTCTATAGATGTAAATGTGTATACTATGTATAACGACCGCTGTATAATATATATTATAATGTATAGATGATGTTGATGACTGATGACCGTTGTTATGTGGGTGATTCTAGTGGGGCCTGTGTTCGGGGGCCGATGCGGCGCGGAGGCGCTCGGGCTGGGGTTAGGGCTGTCGCTGGGCCCGGCCTACAGGTTCGCTCTGCCCCCGGGACTCGCTGCCAAGACCACCCGCTGCCTTGTATTCGACCAAGGTAGGCCTACCAGCCATCTTCATTGCCTCTACGATCTCAGATAGAACAGATCTCTTCCACGCAACCCCCAACCCCCTTCCATTTAAATATATCTCATCCCCGAGGCTGTTTCTTCTTCCTGTATCTTCGCCAGTATCGAATTGCCACCTGCTTGGGCGATCTTTCAACGTTTGCCTTCTTACTTGCAAAACAAGAAAAAGATAAAAAAAAAAGAAAGAAAGAAAAAGAAACGAAAATTCTGGTCAATTCTGTTTAACACGGTATCGAGTTTAGGCGTGTAGTCTGCACGAATTAGAATCCAAACGAAAATCGATCGATGTTTACGAGACACTTTTTGAAGTCGTCGAATGAATTTTTCCAGTTGTTAAAATATCGTTTAAACGAACGGTCTTTCCGAAAATCTATTTGCTCGGCTGTTCGTCGATTGGAAATACAAACTTCGTTTACCATCGAGACGAGAGGGATTTGCCGATAAACGACACGCGTAGGCTGTGTTTCTGGCTACGTTATGAATTTGCAAAGTTTCGTCGATATCGATGGATCTCGGTAAAATCGCGACGTCGCTCGCAAGAGACGTAAACGCGTCCCTGAAAATTGAGCGATTGCGCGAATCGATTACGCGAAAGGAATCGAGTAGTTCTATCTGGGATTCGAAGGATCTGTAAATAAGTATTATTTCTCCGACGAATATCTGTATTAACCGCTGGCAATTACGATTTTCGCTTGACAGACAACTAACCGCCTTTTAAATTCATTGTATCGCTTCGTATTTCATAACGAACGTACTGGGAAGATTTATTTTTACAGAAAGAAATAAGAAAAATATAGAAATTGGACGAACGCTTGTTTATCGGCAGGATCGGCGGCCACGTATTTTAACTCGTCGAAACAACGATCGAACGCAGGTAATTCGATCGTCGTAGCACCTAGCAAGCGTTATACGCGTCCTCGAACCGACAAATCACGTTAAGCCTCTGCGTCGTCAAATTCTAACATTTCCCAACAGAGTGCTGATATATAGTAGGCTTAACAAACTTCGATCGGTAGGGTAATGCGGCATGGCAGAGTTAGAAGATTAGCCAAAAATTTACTGTCGGCTGTTTGCTGGCTAACAGCGACTCCAACGATTGCGAAAACAAGGGCTATTGCAATACCTTCTTAGCAGGCCGACTATCGCCGTTCGATTCCATCTAGACAAGACAAATTTCACACCGACTGGCAAATTTTCAACAACGCGAACGATTTAGACGAGAGAACTCGATAACTTGTTTAACATTTACTCGAACACGGATACACGGAACAGGTATAATCTGAAATCTAAAGGGTGCTTCTCAAAGTCGATATCGTCTCGTTGATGAATTTCGGCTTAGGATATCGATTTTAGTGTTCATTGCCGCGAATCTCCCGCGCTTAAAGTCGGCCATCGATCCCCGAAATCCAGCTGCAAGATCGACTTGCGCGTTTGCACGGACTAAGCCTACGAGCTATGCTCATCTTCGTGTCCACAAATCTAACAAGACCAATTGTAAACGAGCTTGTGCTTTCGTCAGCCGACTCCAGCCTGGTTAACGTCGACCACGTACTACAGCATCTACGTTACGACCAAGCACCTGCCAACAACACGAAGATCTCATTCGTCTGCCGAATTCTCGAACACGCGACTCGACAAAAATTTGTCTACCCTTCTTAGTTAAAATTTCCTACTCGTCGTCTTTTTTTTTTTTTTTTCTTTTCACCTTTTAAGACACGTCGAGATATCGCGCTCTCCGTGATTTTTAGGTTTTAAGTAAAATCATATTGTCAAAGGCTGTTACGAAATAACATCGGCAAATATTTCAAACCAAGTACTTTGAAATGTCTCGAGGAAGGACAAAAGTCCCGAGCCTGTCTCTTCGGATTCGAAACGACGGATAGAAGAATATTTTGTCCAAGGAGGGTGGGTGGTATTTATCGAGCAGTGAAAATAACAAAGAACAAGGACGAATATCGCGGTGAAAATTAATCGGTAGGAATTTCAAGGAAAAACGATCGAGATCTCTCCTTTCGAAACGACAAAGTCCGAAACGATCGATTTAACGATACAACTTGCGAGGTAATTCGATTCTGAGCGATATTTTACATCCGAAATAACGACAAGAGCAAAGCGAAGGTAGGCGAAAAAATTCCATCTCGAAACGCACAGTCCCCTTCTGGCTTCTAAATTATGTATTCGAAGGTAACTCGCAAGGATGCACGTGATTCCGCTATGAGAGCTGAATCTCAAAGGCGACAAACTGTGACTCGTTTCGGCTTTTTCTTCGCTCTCCTCGATCATCTCCTGCCGCTGAAACAACGGCCACGATCTTACCGGAGAGGAGATATTATTTTTCATAAACGCGGCGTAAATGGTCGTTCCGCGTGATTGCATGGATCCAACGGGATGAACGCGTGTGTTCCTGCTTGTACTCGGGTTGAGACGGAGGGGGTAATTCCGCCGATCCTATTTAGCCCTCTTCCTTTTCCGCCTAATACGATCGTGAATATGCTCCGCTACGATGAACGCGTATATTTTTTGATCGACGATATTTTCATTCCCCTCGAGACTACGGAAATATACTTCTTTGTTCCGCGAATTGTTCGTTCTCTTCCGTTCGAACGAACGGAGTCGTACAGAGTCGGCCAAGTTTCCACACTTGAAAATTCCACTTGACCTTAAACCCTACGCGAAATAATCGAGATCGCCGTGTATCGTAAAACGTGGTTGGGCCGACGTAACGAGGCGGGGAATATAGCGCGCTCTAGACGCTTCTTCCAGCGAGAAAAAATACGAGACAAGTCAGAGAACGAGCGGAACGATCGTACGAAAAATTCGCGTTGAACGGATGAAAATATCGGTACGACAGAAACCTGCTAAACTTCGCTATACCGTCGTCGATAAGTACAACGTATGGACGCTCGTTTACCTTCGACAAAATGTAATTTGCCTAAAAAATTAGAAATAGGAAGACCGTCCGATCCTTCGCAGCAACTTTAAAGAAAGGAAAGAAGAAGAGGAGGAGGAAGAGGCGCAGCTTCCGCTTTGTTTGAATTCGTTTACTTTCTATTACTAGGTTTTTATCGAGGGATGAGATCATTATGCCGGTCTCTCTGCCTTTTCCCCTCCGCCGGTCTCCGTGTAACGTCTTGCATCGCCACCTTTTCGGCCAACATCCTCTCATCCCGTGGGTCCTCCTCGCCCCGTTTGCTTCTCGCCTGTTCGCGCGACAGTAATTTTACTTAATTAAATTCCGTTCTTTCTGCCTTTGCTACTACGACCCCTCTGGCCATGTCCCCATCCTTCTATCGCCCACCGACCATCGTCACTGATTTTTCTCGCGTCTCTTCTCCCTTCTCGCCTCGCAGCTTCAAACGATTTTTCCACGATTTCGAGCCGGTCCAGGCTGGCTAAGAGCCTTCACGATACACGGACGGGAGATTTTGGTTTTCCGAGCGATCGCCTGCCGCGTTCTTGCCCGTGTTTTTCCATGTTATTCCAGTTCCGGTTCGACCGTAATAATGCATCAAGCAACGCACGCTGTTTCGTATTATAGACTCACGTGCAATTCGTTTCTCGTAGATGCTTTCGATCTCGTCGTGCTCTTCGAGAAAGAAACTTACGATTCTGTACAGGCGTGTTTTATCGAAAAGCAACACATCGTCTTGGACGGTTACTCGAATCAACGTTCCGTCTCATTAGCTTTGTTGCTTCGTAGGAGAGAGGACGATTTAAATACGCGGCTTGTTACACGAACGTACGAAGCATTTATCGCAGCTCGAACACGCATCAACGATTTCTTCTTAACGACGTTTAATCGCACGATAGATCTTTAACGAACGGAAGGTCCTCCATGTTCCTCGAATCCGAGTCCATCTTCTTCCTTGTGTCTTTTAAGAAAACATAACTGCAACGATAAAATCCATTCTTGTACGAAGAAGCAAATATAGAGATTTGTCAATACGAGCAACCGTGCGATTTCGCGAAGCGCCTGAAAATTGGCACGGCCCGATAACTGCAGAAATGAATTTATCCCTCGTTGTTTGCTTCCCATGCGCGCGATCGCATCTCGCTTCGCGATGTCTTGTCTCGTCTCGTCTTATCTTACGCGCTTACTGTTCGTATTATTACTCGGTAAATTGCGATTGAAATCAAAAATGTACTCGGACTCGTTGCCTTTGGTACGTCATACTCCAGTATGTCCGGACTGCGCGCCTCTTCGAAACGAATTCCACAGTTGCCACCGATTGATCGATACGTAGCAAAACCCGCCACGATTGAAATAAATGGATCTTAGGCTGGAATAGGAAATATTCGATGGTTTATACGCTTTGCGAGATGCGCGGTAGGTCGTGAACGAGAGAAAAATGTCTGTACAGTGGGTTTCGTTGGATAACGTTTGCGGGTACTCGTTAAGCGGTGTAAGAATTAAGGGGCGCGAGAAGGGTGGCTTGCCGAGGACTAGGGGGCTTCTTATTACCACTTCATCTGCAATTAACATTTATGGACGGCAACTGTCTCTGCTCGAAAAACTAATTAAATATTCCGCGGCAGGCTGGATGGGGTCTTTACTGCCGACCTTGAGGATAAAGAATAAAGAGCGTAGGAACGAAATAAATAGATAAGGAAGGAGAATAATATTCAACAGACTGTTGACGATTAAACGACTCGTGTTAATTCGATCTGGACGTCTCGACGAATAGAACGAAAATGGAACGGCGAGCGCAATTTATTTTTTTGAACGTAACAACCTCGGTCGATTCTTCCCGTCGCTGTAATTCCGTGTACGCGGGATAACGATACGCGAAACGCGAACGAGGTTAAGAAACGTTTACGGGTCAAGTTAGATTCGAGTTATTAAAAAGAAAAAAGAAAAATGAAAAAAAAAAAAAATGGCACAGAGTGAAATACGGATCTGACAATCGACCGTGCGTTCTACGTAAACGGAAATTTAAGGAGCGAGTTATTGCAACGAACATCGTACAAGAGTACAGACACGATCGGCTATGATCGACCGCGTTGAAAAATATAGTTCTTATTTCGGTAGTTGTTCATTTTTATTGTAATACGCAGATATTGTCTCGCGCGATAAAATAGTGTTTAAAAAGCAATTTTTTAATTACGCGATCCTATTCACCGTTCAACTTTTTCCTTTTTTTTTTTTTTTAACAACATTGGGAGCACTTTTAGCACCTCGATCAATATTCAATTATATAGCTAATATCGTTGGTTCGATATGCTTCTACTGTGACCGTGTTCCAACGCTTTTTAAACGTTATGGTTTTAAATAAATATCGCAGCGAATCGTGTTTCATTTTAAACAGTCGCGTTCGTTTTATTACCGTGTTTTGTAAACTGTTGCCATTTTTTTTATTTGTGTATAAATTTGCGTAACACCATGAATGATAATTGAAATCAATCTTAATATCTGTTAGGGGGGAAGCACGCTTGTGTTTATGTCGAATCCACGCGCACCTGTAATTATTTTTCATCCAATTTTTTAACCTTTGACACAATATACTATGAATTAAAATGAATATTTCACCGTTCTCCTCTTTACTGCGATGCTCGATTGCAAATTAATTACTATCACTTTTAGAACCGATACCAATCTATCGCATTCATATGTGTGCGTGTGTGCGTGTGTGTGTTTTAGCTATGCGTTTTATTTATTTTTACATAAATAGTAGGATCAAAAAAAAGAAGAAAGAAATTAAATTAACGATACGATAAATTATTGGTGAAAGGTGAAACTGCAGTTGCGCGATAGTAACGTGCGATGCAGTTTCTAATTATTTTTTTTCTTTTTCATTTTTCATTGTCCTTGCCCTCCAGGTTAGGGCACGCTTCCAGTTACGACAAAGTTTTTAATTAGAATAAAAGCAAGTGGCGATGCAACTTTTTATCATTTATCGACAGAAAGAAGAACGCGTTGCTTGCGACAAAAATTCGTCAGTCGATTCGGAAGATATATTCGTAACGCGTTGCGTCGCGCTTGTATTAATAGGGATCGATAAAAGTTGTTAATTCCTGTCGATTATGACGCACGCAAATAAATCTTCGTTTCCAGAGTTTTTAATTGCAGAGACACGTTTTTCTTCGTTTTGCTTAGTACGTTCCATGTTTTTGGAACTTTCTCCGATCGACAAAAGCTTCAAAGATACGAAATACCGTATGTGCGTCGGTTTCAATCGGAAATCAACGATCCTTTGCAAAAAAAAAAAAACGCACGTAATAAAATAATCGTATCTATGGCATAAAATTAACGAAATTTATTAAAAATAATTTTTACGATAACAAAAATGAGGTGCTTTGTACGAAATAAAAGCAGTTTCCATATTTTCCACGATGATAGCTATACGTTCGAAATATGTTCGAAATTCAGAACACTCGAAACGGTTGAGATTACATTTTGTCGAAATTTACGCGTATAAACGAAAAGATAAATGCTCTCTTTTTTACCTTTACTTTTCACATAAATAGAATCAGCTTTTCGCAGTTTGCCACGTTCACTCGTTGCATTCTTAACGTCTTTTATTATTACAGTAATTACGAAAGCAACAAGTACAGCTTTAACCTATCTATCTACGTGGACGACTAGCGTCGAAGATAGAACTTGCAAGATTTCGTAATAATTTCAAAGTAGATTAATAAATTCCAAAGGCTATGAAGTGGTATGGTACACGTGCTTAATAGTTGTACCTCGAAACGTTACGTTGTCGTAATAAAAGCTTATGGTTGATCGTAATAAAAAAGAAAAAAAAGAAAGGGAAAAACGTTAAACGCGTTGTAACGCAAGTTCGATTCGTCGAAATCGACTTGTTTCTACTTTTCCAGAGAAACGACTCGGACGAAACGTCTTTGTGCGATAAAACCGCTCGAACGCTATCTACGGGTAAATAATATCAAAGAGCGAGGGAAAATAATAGGCAGAGGATTCGCGGAGCGAAAAAGCTGCAAAGAACGGTCGCGTCGTAAAGCGGACGTTAGAAGCTTTGACGAGGGTTATTATAGAGTATTCCGGGAGGGCTTGGGCGATGTAAAGAAAAGTCGTGGATGTTAGGCGCGGCAAATTTTTCGGTACGAGACGAGAAGATCGTCGATTAAGCCGGTTCACAGGCCGCCTTCCGGCTTGGTAGACCACGCGAGGCATTTTTAAAGGTCTCCCGCAGTTAGTGGCCGGTCGAGCCGAGCGATATATAAATTTTAACGGCGACCGTGTTGCTTCTTAATATCCTCGTGGCCAGTTTTGGTCCCGAGTTACTGCCTTTCCTAGTACACTGCGGCGTACTGCTCGTAATCGCGTTGCACCGAAACACCGGCATTTGCGGCTTCTCGTCAAATCTCGTTTTGTTCTCACGCTTCTTCTTTCCACCACGCTCGCGTCTCTTTATTCGCCGGCCGGATTTCACCGAAATCTCGTTTCGTTCGTCGTCGATCGATCTGTAAGCCCAAGTTCGATCGGCCGACCTCCTCACCGTCGCAGAGTCATCGGACGTCGTATAGCTTGCGATCGAGCAAGGCGCTCGATCAACGCGGTAAATCGAAAAGCAGAATTCGTCTTATTTACCGTTATTTGCGTCGTAGTTTTGCGTCAAGTGTCCGCGACGAATTTGTTAAGAAAAAAAAAAAAAAAAAAAAAAAAAAAAAAAAAAGAAACAAAGTATTTTAGGAATATTCCGGGACATTTCGCGGATAGATTTTAAACGTTTTCGCCTACCGTGAAACACAGTGGCAGCATCCGTAATCCGTTTCTATCGAAACACGCGAAACATTTCGTACGGATGAACCGTAAACTGTTAAACGGCGCTGTGTTGTACGTGATCTACCAGCATTATGCAAATCTGAAGGAAAGAAGAGAGAAAGGGGAGGAAAAATGTTTTCTATCTGTTTGTTTCTTTCTCTTGTCTAATTATTCCCAGTTACTTGTCAAAATTGTTATATTTATTTGCTCGACTATCTAGCGTAAACGCGCGACGCAGATCGGAAGAATATTCGAAACGAAAGAACGTGCTGAACCGACGAGGAAAAAGAGATATCAGAAACGCTTTCCGGCAGATTTTTGCGAATACAAGAGAGAGAATAACAAACAAAAGTGCGCGCTTTGTATTTTTCGACGGATTACGCCGATGATATTTGTGCGTGCGTATCCTGAGCGGTTCAAAATTTAATCGGAATTATTCCGTGAAAATTACACGCGTTACAGAGGTCAGAGGAGCTTTGTAATCGTCGATCGAATCGAAACAGTGCAACTCAGCACGCGCATAAATTCATATTTTATCGCGGAATGCATTATGCATCGTTCCGGCATATTTTAGCTGCAGTTTTTGCTCTGTTGCATTTCACCCGCATTAAAATGAACCGCAGAGTTTTGCTATGCAACGTGTTTTTAATCGTGCGCGTTACAGACAGGTTTTGTAAACGGGGCTGAGGGTATTCGAGTACTCTTCGCCACGTTGTTCGCGTATTTTTCATTTTTCACTGCATCAATCCCACGAATTTATCGAATTTTATTTACCATTCGGTAATTTTTCTTTCCGCTCCATCATTAGAATACTTGATACGGCGGATTTTTTTTTTACGCCAAAATGTTCCCGCTATTTCTTATTGCCCGATAAATATGCGAAATTTTTCCCATTCGCGCGTATCGTATTCCAATGTTTATTATTTCGCGATTTTATGCTTGCCTGATAAACCGGGTGTCCGCGGATTTCTATCGCGAATTCGTCGCGTTGTCGCGTGTGTATCGTACGAGGAAAAATAGGAAAGACCGGCGAACGATTCGTCGGAAAGTAGCAAGGCAAACTCGAAACGATCTTTAAACGTTAAACGTTGTATTTTGTAGCATTGAGTGGTTGAATTTTTATCCGCGAAGAACTTTGAAAGGAAACTTTCGCGTTACCGCGTGTCGTCGAGGAGCCAGGCAAACGGAAATTGACAGATAAATACCGATATCGAATAAATATCGAATCTTCGGTAATGTATCGCGTAATTATAAGACGAGCGAACGAACGATGAACTGGATTTCTTTGGCCGGGACTAATTAAATTGGTAATTAAAATCGGGAAAGAGCGCGCTGGCAGGGAAGAGACTACAGCGAATCCACGGGTATTTTCTTCTCAGACGGCGGGGAATAAAGCGGGACCTGTTAATTTATCGTAATCGTTCGGTGTGACTAAGTAAGTGTGCCGCGACGTCCTGCAATATTCTTTATTAAAATATCGAACTGCCTCGCGCCGCTTCCTCCCCTACTTCCCTCCGAGTATTTCATCTTGGACGCGACTTGGCCAAATACTCGGATATTTAATACGCGAAGTACGAGAAGTACTTTGGCGGACGAGTGTACGTGGAAAGGAAAACTCGTATTCTTACGAAGATAGTTGGGAGGACGAGGACGAAATAGAAGTTTGTTTCTGAGCTTGAAAAATTAAAATCGTAGATTCTAGAGAACCACAGAGATTAAAGAGAACCACAAAAAATTGGCTCTCGATTTAAAGCGCGTCTCTCGTATTCTGCCATATGGTTGTGGTTTTGTATCGTACCGTGGAGATGTTAACGCTACGTATTTGTTAGTCGATATGTTTTAGCCGATACGCATCTCGATAAGGATCTGTCGATTTACATTGGAACAAAATCGACTTACACTAGACAGCGCAATATATACGCATCGCTGTGTGTCGCGCTTCCTAGGAATATCATCATTTTTTAGGCCAACGATATTCCCTTTTATACCGCGAATTAACTCTTACTTTCCTTTCGTTTGCTCCTTTATTCGTTCGCATCATCGTATTTAATCGAACATCGAGCGTTCGTCTTTTGCCCATCGAACGTATACCAAACTTAATCCACGCTCTTTAGGTCGTAACGAAAGAGGCCAACGTTACATACTCTTTGAACACGCTGGAAAATGTTTTGCATTCCCTGCTGATTTGTTTGCTTTGTTCAAGACCGGACACGACGATCGAAAACAGTCTCGTGAAAACATATTTCAATATCCGACCTGCGTTCCTTTTTTAACAAATACACGTTTCAATATCCATTTCCTGTATAACCTGCATTTTTTTCGGGATGGCGTTTTTTTTTTTTTTTTTTTCTCTCCGCCTTTCTTTCTTTTGCAACTCGTTATCCGGTGTATCGGCAATGCGTGTATACGCGGCGAATCAAACACGGCTCACACCGATCGACCATATCTCCGCTAGTTAAAATCACATAACAATGCGTTTTTGTTACTTTCGACCGTATTGTACAGCCACTGACCTACTTAGCGCTGCCGTACTACAGGCGCAGAATATTTTCCTTTGGCCCATTCCGCGCCTCGTCGAAATTGATCAGCCGCTTCGAAGGTTTCGCTTCTTTCGTTCAGATCGACGGTATTTTTTTGCCGCGTTGCTCGGTTCGTGTCCGCGGCACTGGATATCCGACCACCTCGCGCGATAATTAGCATTTATGTTCGATTTATTCGCTAATGGTTACGTTAGCTGCGATCGCGGGTCGTTTCAACTTCTGCCGCGGCCGTAATTTATTTTTCCACGTACGTGTCGTTCATCTCTGCAGTCTGCGAGCGCTGTCTTCGTAAATGAAACGCTGTCGTTGAGAATTACGATTCTCTCTCTCTCTCTCTCAAGAAGAGAAGAAGAAGAAGAAGAAGAAGAATGGAGCAACTTGTCGCGTTTCCTCCGTCTCGAGCTAGCAGTCACCAACGCTCGGGATATCCACGCTTAAGGTTATTCTCTTGCTTCGACGATTGCTATTTGGTCCTTTATCTCGGAAACTTTTCTCGATCGATACGTACGTCCGGCTAAAGGCCCGGATAGAGGACGAAACGAAAGCGAAATTTAAATACACACCACCGCCTGAAGGTACGCGGATGCTCGGAGGACGAGCGTGTCCTTTGTCGTACATTGGTCGTGATTAAATTAGTCAACGTTGTAGAAGAGTGTATTCGAAACGTTTACTCGATGGTTAAGGTTCTTTTCTTCTACTTCGAGATAAAGACGCATCCGTCGTGCCTCTGTCCGCGATCTCATCGACGGAGGTTTAAACGATCAACGCGACAGAAGGAACGCGAGCGTGAACAGAAGACGCGACGGAACGCGTCGGCACGAGGCAGCTGGTGGAAACGATTGCAACGCCTCGTAAAATCCCGATGCAACGTTATCGTTCGCAGCCCCCCAACTTTGCCAAATTTTCCCGCTACGATGTTGCTCCTACCACCGGGAACAAATCAGCGAGCGTACATACATCGCGCGGCGACGGAACGCAACGTTGGTGGAAATTTGGCGGATGATCGCGACGGTAGGAGATCGCCGATCGGTAGTATCGCAGGTACACAGCGTTCGGCCACGTTGCTCCGCGTTTACGTAAAACACGCGTCATCTTTCACCATGGATGGATGTCGGTGCAAACATAGCATAATCGCGATACGTTACTATTTGTCAGCAGGTCGTAACGGTGGACGGGGGGAGAGGTCGGCGGTGTAATAGAGGGATGGGGGTAGTGGCGATATCAGGGTGGTCATAGTTGGCGGTGATTGGGTGAGAGTATATTTGGTAGTATGGCGACGGTGTGCGAGGCATCGTAACAGTGGTGGTCGTGGAGCAGAATCCACGTAAGCCCCTCACACGCGATAAGCATTCCGATAACGGTCGGCCCATCCCTCTCCTCGATTCCCTGGCTACCACCGCGAACCAACCCCCGCGTTTCACGGGGAGCAACGGGGCTAAGCGCTTTAAATTTTCACCGATTTTCTTTAAACTCGCCGGAGCGAGGACACCGGCGTGCGAAAGAAAAGGACGGAAAAGTGGATCGGAGGGAAAACAATCCTGGTGTGTTCGGAGGCGCGCAAGGCGGCAGGAGATAGCGCTGACGGATAGGGCTGGCTTTCGAGGGACGATGAGAGCTGTTTAGAGATTTTCGAAACGATAACGCGCAACCACGGAACGTTCGACCGTAACCGTGCATGTGCCAGGTTAAATCTACGCGCATACGCGAATCCGTAAGCGGCTACGGGGAATTCCCACTGATTTAGTTTCCTCGCTTTTACCACTGTCGCGTCCTCGAGCGCGCGGCTGATTCGTTCTTGCCGACGACGATTCTTTCCAAGCTTTTCCCGCCAGCCACCTCCGTCCACGCCACGATATTTCTATTCGTCGCGCAGCATTCTCTTCCACCGGGTCCTTTGGTCGCGCGATTACACCAGCTACGAGCGTTGCACGCCGCAGACGGGCGACGTTTTAATTTGGCCGACGAGATCGGGTGGAAAATCTCGGATCCAGCGATCTCTGGGTCCGCGAGAAAATTTGATCGATCACGCGTACTTTCGTTGGTGATATTTTAACGGCTTTCGTCGGATCGGATAGAATTTCCTCGTAAAAGCATAATGGAACGTTTTGCCGTCCGGCGTTTCGAACGTACGCGGTCGAATTTGCTCGTGTTCGCAACAGTCGTCGACCATTTCCAATCTCGTTCGATCTCTTCCCTGTAAACGGAAGGTTCGCGTTACTTGGATCCCTGATAATTCTAGTTTTCTTATCGGAGCAGATCGACTTTATCGCGAGCGTCGTGTAAAATTTATTCGGTCGCCCAACGAGTAATTTATTTCTCCGTCCGTGTACACGCTCCGTTAGAAAATTCAAGCGCGCCCGTCTTTGCGCTCTTCGAAACAGCTTCTGCGACGTTTTTCTTCGCGTACACCAACGAGTGGAAGCGAAGGAATTTACCATCGAAGCCGATACGGTAACTTTGGCTAATCGCGCGAGGTGGCTGTTGGAAACGCGAGCCGCGAGCGTAAGTAACGTCGAAAGTGGCGAGTCGAAAAATTTAGAATTTTGCCGGTGACGTAGTTTGAACACCTACGGAGGGTGACAAATTCTTGCGAACGACGCGCTTACGCGCACGCAAATCCACGTACGCGTGTCGCGCGATAACACACGGGGGATTCTAACCCGATTCGGTTCCTTCGATTCTATTTCTTTCCCCACGCGTTGAAACGCGATTTACAAACGCCGTAACTCGTGAATCTGTTTAACGCTATCGTCGCGTCAACATTTTCGTCGTCGGTCGATCTCGTCGTTCGTTATCGATAATCTCCCGCTACCGGGAAAAAAAAAAAAAAAAAAAGAAAGAAAAGAAAATAGTATTCGAGGGTCGTCCATTTACCAATACTTACGAGCTCGCTCGTATCGCATTCGCTTTCGTCGCTGCGCTCTTTCCACGCGAATTTTTATCGCGCTCCGCCATGGTTTCGCCCTTGGCTCGTTAAACTTCAAATTACAGTCGCCGTTGCACCGCGTTGGACAATCGTTTCGTTCGATTAAAGTATCGCGCGCTATTCGCGGCTCTTTAAAATCGTTCGACCGTAACGTATTTCTAGTAACGCGATTCTAAGCACGATACTTGGAGTATCGACCGCGTCGATCGGCACGTTCCAGCTTTCTATACGTACGGCAAATGCGAAACTCGACCTCTTCGCTTCGCGCGAGATCGATCTCTTACAAATATCGCTCGATCGATCAACCTGCGCTCCTTCCTACGTTTCTGCGCGTTTTCACCAACGTACGATCGTCCTCGGCCCGATCTCGTACACGCAACGATCCTTCGTTTACGCGTCTCGTCGTATCCGGCGCGAGCTAAAGCCAGTCGTATCAGATTTTACATATCCGGTACGTTTTCTACGCGGAAACGCTGCCGGAAAATCCATCGGCGAGGCTCCGTGGATGAAAACGCGTAACCGGTAGTGTGCACCGTGGATGGAGTAGATCGCGACAGGTGAATACGAGCAGGAAGGAAAGCAGGAGGGTAGTTGGGGTCTTAGGGTGGCGATAATAGCCGGAATCGTTAGCGTAGAGTGGATGGGCAGAGATTGAGCGAGCGAGCGCGAGCCACAGAAGGAGAAAGAGAGAGAGAGAGAGATGGATTGCTCAACGAGCGAAAGCGAGAAAGCTAGAGCGAGAGAGAGAGGGAGAGTGTCGTCGTGCTCGTATGAAGTACTATCGTAGCTGTCGCGTGGGCAGCCGCTTTATCGCTTTAGCGTCAGATTAATAAGCCGCACGCTCGGCAGTAACACACCCACACGAACGTACCTATACGACGTGTATATCACTGCGCGGGCTCGCGCATAAAGTCACGAGCTCGCGTGCAAACAAACGCAGCCGCGTGTACGCGTACACACCGAGTCGTGACCGCCGGTACACGTTGAAAGCCCTTAGTATTTATTTTATTTGGCTTATTCGTTTCCGGCGACGTTACATCGCCGTATGCTGGAATTCAATCTCCGTTCGTGTGAGTGCCGACCGTGCTACGGTCCACGTGCACACAGATTACGAACGTTACTTATATATGTGTATACCGTGCGCGTATACCAAAAGGGCTCGCGCGTATGTACGTACGTCTCTCTCTCTCTCTCTCTCTCTCTCTCTCTCTCTCTCTCTCCTCCGCCGCCGCCGCCGCGCACCTCTGCTAGCTACATCGTGTCTCTACATGTGTAACGCTCTGCCTCTCTGTCTCTGGCCAGCTCTGTTTGACCCGCGTACGCCGCTTTTGTGTGCAAGCGAAGGGAACGAGGGTGTGCGTGGACTCACCCTCCTCTGTTTCTCCTCCACCGGCTTCTGCATGACATATGATCTTCCATATTGCCACGGTACACAGGCTGCGCACGTACGAGCGTAGCAGCGCAAAAACGCGCGCGCCAACGCGCCAGCGCCAGCCACCGGAGCCGGCTACGAGACGAGAAAAGGAACGTTTGTCACCAAGTAGCCCCGGCTCCCACACGGCTACGTTATACCTATCTCGGGGGTTACGGCACACCACCGTGCCCCTCGTAGCCGACTGCAAATAGCACCGGTGGTTTAATAAAAAAATGACCGACCAGCCTGAAAAGAAGTTATGAAGCGGAGAGAAGATGGAAAACATCGCGATACCCCGACGGGGAAACGTCCGCGAGATAAATTTCGGCCGACGACTTTATTTCCGCTCTCCGCCTTTTCCTACTCTCGCTCCCTGCCTCTCGCTCCCGCCCCGCGTATCGTTGCGATCCGATCTTATCGACTGTTTAATTCGCGTTTGCGTGGCCGGCGTGGTCTTTGTTCGTCCTGCCGTGCGCGATCGCGCGTAGAGACAACGTTGGATTTTTCAAATCGCCTCGCCACGCACGGTTTGTTCCACGTTTCGCGCTCTTGCCGTCGTAATGTAACATCGTCGACGCTTCGTTTCGTCAACGCGACGGATCGTCGAGTCGCGAATTTTCTGCGAGTTGACGCTGCCGGCGAGAGAAGGAAAGGTCTCAACGTCCTAAGGATTCCAACGATCGTACGAAAGTACGCCAGGATGAAGCAAAACCCGACTACGATCTCTTCATCGGGTTCTACCATCCTGATCCGTCGTAGCGTCGAATTTGTTCGTCGAATTTGTTGTTGTATAACGCGTAGACGAGCGGATAGACGCGAGATAGCGGACGAATTGGGCGAAAATTGCGCGGGAGTGGAAGAAAAACAAGGAATAGAAAGGTTGAAACGATCGTTCCGATCGGGTAGCGCGAAGGTAGCGGTTTGAAGCTGCCGGAGATAACCCTGATTTTCGTGGCGACTCGAAAGAGCAGTGGAATAGTGGATAAGGGGTGGTTACCATAAAGCACATAGCACGAGTCATCCGTGGCGCGACTCTTTGTTCCAGTAACAATATAAGGGTGAATCGCGGTCGGCGATTGTTTGCGTCTCGCTGCGCGAGCGGAGGGGATGATTCTGCCATTTATTACGGCGACATTCCAGCCTGATAATACTACGAATACGACTGCTACCGGGAATGTTTGTTCGTTCCTTGTCGTTGGATCAAGAAACGCGTTTATGAGCGAAGGAAAGGGAGAACCGTGTTTCGTTTCGGCACGATATTCGCCCCTCTTGCTACTTCCTATTATTTTTACAAATGGAACGTAGGTTAGCTCGTGTCCACGGTTCTTACAAGCTACCTCCGCATTACCATCTTGCCCTTCTTCTTCCTCTTCTTCTTCTTCTTCTTCTTCTTTCTCTTTCTTCAATTCGAAGCGCTTCGTTGACATCGCGCAACGGTCTTCGTTTGAGAAATTAAAAAAAAGAAAAAGAAAAGGATAGAAACACGCAGGAATCTTCGAATATCGCAACACGTCTCGAAGAACGGAATTCACCCTTGAACGCCAACGACGACGACGTGTACGATCGCATCCGCGAGTCGACGATTTCCTTCCGTTTAATTCCGTCTCCACGATCGAAGATTGATCGAGGGATTAAACGGTCCTAATTCGACGCGCAGGTAGAAATATAGCGAAAGAGATAAAAAAAGAAACGATATATCGTGTCGAGAGGTATAAAAAAATCGCGTGGATCGGGTTATGGGTTGGCCTCGATTAGCAAACGGTAACGAATAATCGGAGCTGCGCGCGGTTTCTCTCGCGGTTTCGCCCGTTAGCCAGCCTCGCAATATTTTCGTTTCATTGACAAACGCTGTTTTGATAACACTCGATCGCGTGATATTTTTTTTTTTTTTTTTTTTTTTTTTGTTCGGCCGAATCGCTTAGTCCGCCGGATGATTTGTCTCCCGTTCTCGTTTCTGTCGTCGGTCGCGTTTACATCGATTTATTACGGCCGAGCTTTCGAGCCCTTTCCGCGCGCGAGAGCGGATACCGAACGGCAAACGGTTAAGTGTGGGTGGCGAGACACCGCAGAAACCGAGTTTTGCGGTGCTAAAATCAATTCCGTGTTTGCCTGTCAATTTATCGCTAATGGCCGACCAGGTAACAGCTGATGATAACGCGATGCTCCCTGGCAGTTTACCTCGAATGTCGATTTTAGTGTTCAAGCATTCGGATGGTCGCCACCTCGCAACAGCCACGCGTGTATACTTTTCGACTTGCTATCCAACCTATCCCATCCCTTCTATCGATCCCGCTGATCGTACCGAACGCGTCTTTACTCGTCCTTTTCCAACCGCAATTTCCAAAGATCAACGCGCCTACGGATTCTCCTTCAAAAGGATCAATTGCTTCGAGCGTCGTGGATCGTTCTGTTCTCCTCGCTCCGCTCGCGAACGTTATAAATTTGCGCTACGATACCGACCGATAGCTTCGACGCGACGTTTCGCTCGACCGCGCGAGAGTTTGCCTCGTTTCGAGAAAATGTCTCGAACGGAGAATAAGTCGTACCGGAAGATCGTCTCTTGGATATCGGCGTAGCTTCTCGCACCGTGTACATGTTCGTTTGAAAATGTCGGAGCATCCTCTCTTCTCGATACGAAATTTCATATTTGGCCATGGTATTCGTGAGTTTTAAATTGCCCGCGTGTTCTCCCGCGAATCCTTGGCGATACTCTGTAGAAGGGACACGCGTCAACGCCTCTCGAGAGCCAGGCGGCCTACCGATAGCCACGAGTTTCCGTGTAGCGACGAATTGCGCAGGAATCGCGGGCGTGTAATTTTGAGCGACAAATTCCAAGAGTCGCTTACGTTGCAGTTTCGAAAAGGCGCGATGTAGCCGATGAGCCGATCGTCCTGCTTCGCGGCCGGTGTTTAGCGATGAGAACGCCCCGAGAGGATCTGTCCACGGAGCGGGAAAAGCGACGAATCTTGTGGCAAAAGGACCGCGAGTCGAACGGATCCGCTCGGAGAAATTTATTCTCAGCGCACGTTACCGTTCGTCGTTTATCGCCGGAACTACGAAATCCGTTAAAATAACGATTCTTCGTTTCTTTCGCCGCCCTGTATCGCGAGCAAAGCACGTATATACGATGCGTCGTGGCTCTCATCGCGCGATCTTAATTACAATTATTTACACCGTACGTGGATATAGGATACGCGAGCATCGAAAACCGGTTATCTCGATGTTAAATTTCCCCTAGGTATATAAACGGACTTTTATCTCGAACAGCGACAAATACAACGATTTAAGATAAAGAGAAAGGAATATAAAGCGTACCTGGCCATCCTCCGTAGCTGCTGTAGTTACGGTAGCGTCGAAGATGGAGCGTACGAGCAAGGTGGATAGAAATCGATATCGTAAATTGAAAAAAAGAGAAAGAAAAAGAAAAGAAACAAAAAGAAAAAAAAAAGTAGAATCGATCCCGGGGTCGGACACAGGAATCGTATAATCGTAAGATTTAGTGGTGGCGCGACCCCTCCTGGAAGCCGAAAGACGTCGCGTTGCGACGCATCGCCACAATAGCCTCGATGATTTACGCACATATAAATACCGATCGTCCTTCTTCTCGTACTTTCCTTTTTTTCCTCCGGACCGCGAAAACTTTGGCTACTCTTCGATGGATCACAAAGAAGCAAGGGAACCCGTAGGCCGTACGAAGATGCAATATCACCCCGTTATGACGGCCCCCGTATTTTAGTAAGGTGGGTAGGGTGAGATTCCCATTGGCTGCCCCATTGCCATGGTGTGTATCGTAACGCGGTACCGCTCAGCACGGTACACACATCAATCACCGGCATTTTAATATCGGGTACCGTACAATACCACCAACACCGATATTCCCTGGTACTCTACCGACCCACCTCCGCCCACTCCGCCACTACACACCCCTCCTCCGCTTGAAAACCGGTTTTTATGGCGAAATTCTTCTAATTCGTTCACCGATCCTCCCCCCACCCCCGTCCTCTTCATCCTCCATCGACGTCGACGATCGTTTCCACTCGTTTGTTTTTCCATCGTTCGGTTTCCGCGTCTAATGACTAGCTGCTTGGATCTTCGTTCAAACGCCCGTTGCGACACGCTCGCGTTAGCGATCGTACCAGAGATCGCTGCAGCCCCATTGTCGTCCGATCGTATTTCGTTCGGTGGTCGTCCCTTTCGTCGTTTTATCGCATCCGAATAAAAATTGCCTCGCGGAGGCACGATGGTCGGTGCGCATCGTCGACCGGCCACAGCCTCCTGATCACGTCACAGCGATCGTTTCGAAAATTCTTTGCAGAGATGGCGCAAAATCGGCCGAAAGATAACGTCCGCGTGTCAAAGCGTTCGCTTATTCGTCCGTTTGCTTGTTTATTCATCTCTGAGCGATTCAGGACGTTCGAACGCGTCACCACAATTACGGAAATCGCCAGCGAAATGCGCATTGATTAGGTTGCTGCTGGACAGAACGCTGCGGTGCGGTCGCCCCTTTGTACTTCAGTGCGCGCGATACGCGTTGCATCTGCTCGTGATGCGCAATTAGCAGCCCTAATCGCGAATTTAGGATCGAGGTCGACCAAGTTTTCCATTGGTCGTTCGATTACGGACGGCGGATGAGTACACGCGTTCGAATCCGTTGGAACGTATCCGCGCAAGGTTTCCACTGTGCTCGGCTTGTCTATTTTTATTCTCGCGAGCGACGTATATAGATGGTTGCGTTTTTGTTTTACGTAAATTTTTTACGAATCGCCGAGTCGTAACGCGAGTTCGTCCTATTTCGATCTTTCGCGATATCTTCGCGACGAAGATTCGTAATATTTTCTGCTTCGTTCAACCTCGCCGCGTCCTTCGTATTCTCGTACCACTAAAAAGTTTCTCCTAGAACGTACCTCGCAACCCGCTATTTTTAATGTTTCAATCGCATATATTGTAATAACAAGGTCCTTTTTTATCAAATCCTTTCGCTTCGTTCGTAAGTTCGTAATTCGCTCTGTCGTTGAGAAATTTCTGAAAGTTTGGAAGAGGCGCGAAAGAACGGCCGTTGATACGAGCGACTTTCCGCTTCGATTTTCCATTAACGCGTTCTTTGAAAGACCGGCGGTACTGCCATTCGTTCGAATAAAATAAAATGTACGATATAAAGAATTCGAAATATACTCTCTCTCTCTCTCTCTCTCTCTCTCTGCGTTTCCGCGCGTCTATTTTAATCTTACTTTTTCTAACAATAGTAGAGAGACAGGACCAAGTTACGCAAAAGGGTTGTATAGTTGAGCTACAAAGGCTTCGTACAGTTGAATGATGTGGCGAATCAACGAATACGGGACGAAGGAACGATTTATGCCTGGTTGAATTTTGTTTTCAGTTTTCCAGAACAAAATAACATAAATATTGACGATGGTTCGCATCGGGGATCGATCCTTTTGTAATCCATACATTACACAGGCTATATTTTCATTTTTATTTTGAAACAGTTGAGGGTAGAGAAGAGTAGGGTGGGCACTGGATGCTTTTATGGTGACTGGCCGTGTTGGTATAGGGACGGGTGCGTATAGACGCGTACGAGTGTGGCGGGTAGCCTGGCCCACGACGAGAGATGAAATTCACCTGGAACACGTGCTGCCCTTGTTCGCCTCGTGACGCGATGACGTAGTCACTGAGAGGATTATTTCTCCGTGAAAAACTGATAGGCACCGTTAGTCGTACAAAACTGCGCGAACATTATGTAACGACATTGTCCCCGGCTAAAAGATTTCGCAAACTAATACCGTCATTTCGGTGCAGCGGATTATACGCGCCGTTACACGCGCGCTACTTGCGAAAAAAGTTACCACGATACACGCACGTAGAATGTATAGGCAAATTAGGCGTTGCGAAAATAGAATAATTAGTCATCTCGTTGGTTATATGCGACGATCGATAAGGTAGTTTTCGCCGATGAATAATATCGAATGAAATATCCGACTTGGAAAAATAATAGAACCGGATAAAACAAATAATACAGGGTGTACGGTATGAACGTGCGAGTTGTTAAAAGGAGAAGAGCGCGAGACTTTAAACGCTCGTAATATCCGTCAATAGGAGAGAAGAATGTCCAATCATCGTAGGTCCTGTAATCGATCCTTTCGCCACGTAAAATCCATTTTTATTACTTACCACTGTTTCTTCGTCGAACGTGAACGAAGGGATGAATCGAGAAGTACGTTGACGCAAGATCGCCAACACAAAGTTACGTTATTAACCGAGATTACATCGTATATGTAAATAAAGCAAAAGACCTTCTTTGTGCGGTAAATATTCGACGCATCTACGCATCTACGCGCGTCCAAGCGTTCCTACTCGTTTCTTTGCTCGCGACATCGGACGTCGAATGCAAACGATAAAAATCGGATTTAGGACTGACAGCGGCAGATCCTTTGCTTCTCTCGCCGAGTACCGTGTAAGCCCTTACGATCTTGGATCCTTCTCTTTATCGTTCCGTATTACGTTGCAAGCTACGTATCGCCGAGCGTTGCTTCCGATCGTTAGTTTTGCCATTAATTCCTGCGTCTTGATAACGTTGGCTGGTTGCTTGGTAGAATTCGACGGAACTCTATGTACGTAGGTAGGTAGGTAGATAGACGGGTGCACGTATGCACGGGTGTACCCGATTGAGACGAGGAGAAAGATGATCGTTATTCGCAGAGACACGGCGACGATATGTCTACTCTGCTTATCGAGGTAATATTAATTTTTTGTTTCGTTGGAGGAAAAATAACGAATTTATCAAGATTAAAAAGAGAAGCTAAAATATCGTAGCTGTGTTAACGATAGAAACGGGTAACGCCAGTAATATCCGATTTTTATAATATCAGGGATGAAAAAAAACACACACTCGCACGGGGGGGGGAGAGTCATCGAGGAAAAAATATATAGCGGCTAAACGCGAATTATTGCCACGTTGTTTTCAAACCCTCCGTCCGATTGTTTACTGCCGTAATCTGCACCAATGCGTCAGTTAAATTAATCATTTGCTTCCCAATGTTGTTGATAAGATCGCTGCTTGTTTCTCTTTACTTGCCACCATGCGTATCTGATCATACGACGCGATTAACGCAACGTTCTCTCGTACAACTTACCCATGGAACAAATAGAAAGAAAGTTTGTCTGTTCGAAACTACGGAGACTGTATCAGCGTCTCGCGAGAACTCTCTGTTTCTCATCCTCGAAGCAGCCGTTGATCGTTCGTGTCGATACACGCTACGCCAACCTTGCGATGAAACGTATTCGTTCGTTTATTATCGATTTTATTGAAATTCGCGTCGACCACTGACGATCGTTAGCAGCGACTATTTCTGTACGATATTCGCCGGCTCGTTAAATCTTCTTCGACGACCTAATTTCTCGCAAGTCGCTGATCTTTCGTTTGCAAGCGGATCGATGCGAGCACGTGCTTAAGATTATCGCCGGACGTTGCGTTTTCCATCTTTTCCTCGTCGCGGTCAAATTTAGGGAAATTTTATTCCGACGCGATGTATAAAATAGCGAAAGACTTTGGCGATTAATCGCGTATCGGTGTATTAGGATCGCGGTCCAACTATTTAATTCGTCGACTGGTTTCAGCTCAAAGCGAATCGCAGTAATTACGACGAGCGTCGCCTAACGTGCTAACGACTAGTCGGCTCGGATATTCCGCTTTGATTCGATTTCGTATCGAAAAGTACTCTTCGGTATCATCGTCTCTGTCAACGGTCTCGCTATTATTCGCGATAACGGTCGTTATATCAGGTTTTCGACATTTGAAATTCGCACCGAGCCGGAGGGCAGGTGACGCTCGTTGCCGCTCGTTACCGCTCGTGCCAAGCTCTGCGCACCGTTCATACTTTCGCAAAAGCTTTCGTACGAAATATAATCCACCGCCAGGTTAAATTACAGCCACGTTGAAGCTCGCACCGCGCAAGCAGCTATTCCAATTGACAACGTCGTTCCGCAATTGTTATCAACTACCGACGCGTACGCTTCTACGTGGATACGCGTCTCTGCCTTCTTCCTGTTTCTTTTCCTTTCTCCTTTCCTTCGGTAAACCGTGCAACAATCGATAAACATTTTCCAAGTTGGCCGTCTCTATCCGTCCACGTTCCCTTCGTCGAACAAGCGGTTCTCGTTTTGGTCGAATGCGACGTTTTCAGGCGAACTTTGGAATAGAAGACTGCTGGATATTTATCCGAAGCAAGGATCTTCGGACGTTCGACACGCGTCTTTTATAGTTATAGCGTTATATCCGCAGAGAACGCAGCCTTGGTCAATTTTAGCCGATCGTCTCTATTTCTACGTCAATCGCGTTCGTTTCCCTGTCGATCGAAACGGCTGTCGCGGTTCGGTTTGTTCCAGTCGTTTGGAATCGACGAATCAAAGACGACGTTAATTCGTCCGCTTTAAATTCATTTTGAGCCGGAAAAAAGCGACGCGAACGAGCGAATAAAAAACGAATAAGTAAATATCGTGCGACGCGCCGTATTAGAGCGAGACACTCTCGTTTCGCTTTCAAAAGTCGCTGCGTCGATTATTCAAGAACCGCGAGTATAAAGAGTCCACTTGTCGTTCGTTTCGTTTCTCTTTGGCCGTATTCCATGAAACGAGCGTTATTATATAACGTTCGAATCACCGTGCGAAACAAGCAGACGTTGGCGTTATTTAAAAGAAGAATATCGTTAATGCGCGCTTCCACTGCTCCCGATGCTGCCCCGCCGACCGAACGAACGGATAATTCGGATAATTCGACGTCTCGGCGAAATTCCACGGGCCGTCGTCGCGTCCGTTTCGCGGACGATATTTTCGAGTTGACGAGATTTAGTTTGCAGTTTCACCCTTCTCGAAAATACAACCTTTATCTTCGGCGCGCGCTGCCTGTTAATTCAACGAGCATTTACTATCCATCCGCGGTTCTTGTTCCGTGAACATATAGGGGGAGCACGTCGGATTACTCGACAGGAATATCATTTTATTTGACGTTGAACTCATTCCGGAATACATTTGTTATTAATTAATAAATGCCAGTGGTCGCCTCTGCACAGAGCTATCGGATTTAAAGCAAGCTCTCGTTTCTCCTCCCTCCCCAACCTAACCCCCATCCCCTCCCCCTCGTTCTGCAACCTCTTCCTCCTCCTCCTATAGCTACACCTACACCTACACCAACAGCTCTCCACCTACTCCTCTCACAAACCGGCTGTACATGTGCGAACGCTGATTGACCCACCCACGAGTGATCGTTCGGCCATGAACGCTACGGATGGCTCGGCTGCTCATTTTACACCCACAATGGAAAATTCGAATTTTTCTTTCCTTTCTTTTCTTTTTTTTCTCTTTTTTCCTTTTTTTTTTTTTTTTTTTAGCCATTTGCGATAATCCCGAGGCCGTCCTCCTCTTGTTCCTTTCTCTTTGCTTTTTTCCTTGCCCCGGCCCGCTCATTTTTCTGTTTATCGCGGAAAATAACGCTACTCTTTCTCCGCTTGTTGCGCCTTTCGCTTCTGCCTCCTTTCTCGTCGCTCGTTTTCCAACGCGACACAAGCTACTGGCAGTCAGTGTTCCGGCGCAATCCTTTCGGTCACGGAACACTGTTCTTATCGGCGATTTTATACAAATACGATTCTATCTCTCCTTTCTTTTCGTTTTTCTCTCTCTTTTTTTTTTTTTTTTTTTTTTTTTTTTTTTTTTTTTTTTTTTTTTTTGTTCCCTGTTTCTCGTCTATACAGACGATGGTGTTCTGCTAGTTTGCGCGTCAGTCTGCTGGCTCGGTTCGTTCGACGTAGCCTTGCGGATAGTTGAAAGTAGCTGGTTATTTTAATCGACGTTTAATCGCGTTTCCGTTACTCTCGTTGTCGTCGCTGTAAATATTTCGCGAAAGGATTTTCCCAGTTGGGCGAGATACTTTTTTGAATAAAGTTAAACGAGGCTTATTCTTTTTGTTATTTAATCCCAAGAGGAAATTAAATACATATATTTAAGTAAAGCAAACATTTCCGTCGTTCAAATATTAAACCCGGGGAACATACGGTTTAAATATTTTATCGTTTCGACGTCTTTTTACGCCGTCACGCACTAGATTATCACGAAATAGGAACGTTACACATGCAGCCGCTCGTGCGTGTGCGTACAATTTAATATCGATCTGAGGGTATATCGAGAACGATATTGAATGGCGATGACAATATGCTTTTAAGATTTTAAGCGATCATAAAATTCAGAAAAGATGGTTCGATACACGGAGATAGCGAATCGCGTCTCTTCGTTAAAAATTACACATTTTATTCGCATTTACGGGAAATTGAGATGTCTGCGATGTTTTCCCGATGCTTCGCGAATATCTTGTTTCGCCGTGATTTTCCAATCGTCTCTACGCCGAATCGCGAAGGTTAATTAAATTCAGCGTCGGACGTGTTATTTTTCCAAACTAACAGAGACACCCGTATCATCTCTATCCACCTTTGTATTATCTCTATCTTTCTCATATCTCGTACTTTGTATCGCTCGTGGAAAAGTCGATTCTCGCCTCTCACCGTTGAACGTAGAACGGCCAGCTTGTCGGACGAGTTTCGAAAGTTGGCAGGAAATTCGAAATTTCCACGTCGAGCGATCTTCTCGCCGCTAAAGTTTTCGATAATAAAATCATCTTGCGCGGCTAGCCGCGGCAATCCCGCGGCGCGTCCGTTCCTTTCGTTAATTACTAATAATATTCAGACAGCTCCGGCGATGGGGTGGGCGCGAAATGTACACGAGGGTTGAAAAGTGTTGGGTCGGAGAGGCTGGAAGAGGAAACGGCGGTCGGACGACACGGCATTTCCATAGGCAAACAGAAAGCTGTAGGATCGCTGGCAAGAAAAATGAATAAAATTACGAAAGAAGGGAAAATTTGAAGAGTAGACGACGCCGCAGAGAAAAAGAAAGAGGCGTCGAGAGAGAACCGCACTGTCAGTCGTCTGACAGCGAGGGGATGAAACGTGCTGGAAGAACGAGCGCGCGAGTCACCGAGAGGGTGCTGCTGCTCGTTGTACGATCTTCCTGAGAGACGCGTGTAAATCATCGACCAGGAAATTTGCGTCTTTCCTTCTTTTTCTTCTTCTTCTCTCCTCGTGCGTTCTTCGCGTTTACCCTGTCGTCGTCGTCGTCGTCGTCGTCGTCGTCGTCGTCGTCGTCGTCGTCGTCGTCGTCGTCGTCGTCGTCGTCGTCGTCGTGCTCTTGTCCAGGCAGACGCGCACCTTGCATTATCGTTTCGCGTCTTTGCCGGGAAATTGTGCGTTTCTCGTGGGAGTAAAACAGACGACGAAGAACGAAGAAACGAGGACGATCGATATATTGGATACGGAGTTCGATAGGAATTTATGAAAATGGTTTTGCCTCTTTTTTATCGTTTGTTCCTTATTGCGCGGCTATTTAGCCAGAGCGAATGGCGTGTCACGTTTTAGACCTTAGGTTGAAAAGTAGGCGTTTAAAAGGCAAATTAAACGAAGACCGCGTTTCGCAGATTTACTCGATGAAATAAATATTTATTTCAATGAACGATGTAACGAAGAAGATAGTGTAATTAGAGGGTCTAAACGCTAGTTAAACTACATGATAACGTAACGTACTAACCGTGGCTAATTTCTATTTGTAATTAACGATGACAGAGATACATTATTCGTTCATTAATCGTTAACAAGATTGTCAGTTGTATACGTTGGTAAAATTTTGGTACCAAATATGTTATTATATAACCTACAGCGTACATATGTGATAAGGCTGTTACGTATCGTGCATCGTGTCCGGATAGAATAGAAATCGATCTTTTCGCGTTGAAAATTACCGATTATACGCGATTAATAACTATCGATCGTTCTCTCGTGTGCTTCCAACTCAACTTCTCGACCAGTACGTAACGCGCGGTACGTTTCCCTCCCTGCAACTTTGACGAATATCGTCGGAAATAAGAACGTTTCTGCCGTCTTTTCGAAACGAAAGAGAGAAAAAAAAAAAAAAAAAAAAAAACAACCCCAAAAAAAAAAAAAAAAAAAAAAAAAAAAAAAAAAAAAAACGCACACGCGCATAAAAAAAATAAAAAAAAGAAGGAAACTCGTCTCGTTGGCAGAAAGATGGCATTTATAGGGAGCGCGAGCGGCGCACGATGATCGACAGAGCGGGGCACGTGATAGCTTTATAAATTCGTGCCTCTCTATACGAGCGCACATGTGTCCCTAGTCCCTAGTAAATAAATACGCGGAAGCACGTATTATTCACCGGGGATCGAAGTGGAGAGTATTATGGAATTTATTTAATCCACCGGGCGCACTGGCTTTGTCGCATACGAATGCGCAAAATTGCAATCGATCATTATATCCTGGTGACTCGTGTAAACGAAAACGTTCGTTAGCGGGATCTTGAAACGGGCAGTTGGACGAAATTTCATTTCGTACCGCTGCGTTTTTCTTTCTTTCCTGCTCTGCTCTTGCCCCCTTCCTTTTTTACATTTTTCGCCCCATCCGGTTCTCCCACTGCCTCAAATCCTTTCTTTCTTTCCTTCTTTTCTCCGCTTTCGTGTCGCGCCGTGTCGGCGCGAAACGAATCCGCCGCTGTTTGGACGTAGCGGTAATTAATCTTAATTAAGTAGCCGTTAGTGACCCGGTAATGTTCTAACAGCGAAGGCTCGTCGTGGAATTTATTTCGCGGACGCGAAATTCTCGAAAATTCCAAAGATTCCAGCTTGTTACGATACGATACGATATTACAACGGGGGCAGGGCACATCGATCGCCTCATGGATTTATTAATACACGAATTTAATCCGTCGAAGCACCGTTCAAACTATTTGATGAATATTAAAATATCATAGTACGCGCGATGCTTCGGCCGACGGTTTACAGATAATTTCCAGCTCTCGCTGTGTTTTCCAACGAAGAACATTTTTCCAGCTAACCGACGCGCAATTTCGATGCTTTCGTCGGTATTTCCCTCCCCCGCCCACCAACCCCACTTCCTACGCACGTATTCGTTAACTTTGCACGTACACGTGTAACTGTCTATTCTTTTTATCGTCGTATCGCCAGCTTTTATCTTTGGCCCTGTTTAGGCAGATGTACATGTAGGTGGTTGATTAATTGTTGGTCGCAACAACGAGCCAATGATTAGTTTCTAAAATTCAGCGATAGATCAAGATTATACAAATGTTCGCGTTTCCTATTGATCGATCACTTAACGATACTATTTGGTCAATGGTTTCATAATATACGTTAAATTTGCAGACACGATCGGCTGTGAAATATACAGGGTCTGCCACCGATTTCGAAATATCGTCGTTGTTTCTAAAGATGCAGAGAAATTTCGTCGCGGGATGTGCTTTTTATCGTTTTTATCGAACAGAACAGACGACGATCGCAACAGCTCGCAGGGGAAGATCGTTCGACGTTGAAAGTCTCAGGTGGAAAATCTTCGAAATTGTACGTTTTAATCGTTATCGTTAATAAATTAATTCTCTATGTTGTAATCCGATGATCGGATTAATACAATAGGATTCGCAATACGATGTCATATCAATTACAATTAAATTCCAAGAGATATCAAAGTCGAGTTTATCATATTTTACACCGTTCGTCTGGAATTTTAGCAGCTATTATAAAATAGGACGTTTATATCTGGCAAATGTTATTATTATTTGAGTGAAAATAATCCTAGTAACTCGTCCATGAACACTTTGGATAACGAGGTTAAGTGGCATAATTGTAATTTCGCAGGGAAAATCAGCCAACATTCTGCTACGAATGGAACTTTATGCGATCCATTATTCCGTAACAGATATAAAATTATTTCGTTAAAACGTCGTTACTGCACGGGCAGCGATGTCGCGGATGCTATTTTTTTGATTAGAGTTTTTTTTTTTTTCATCGTAGAATCGTTCGTTTCCTCGGAATCGAACGTCGAAGGGGAATTAATTGAGAAATTAAAACGAGAAAGAAGCGACGGTATGGAGGAATTGACGAAAAAAGAAAAAGAAAGAAAGAAAAGAGAAACGAAATTGGTCGATCAGAGGTTCCGCGAGGCCCGTATCGCCGCTGGCTCTATATCATCCGTGTGAGTAATAGCAAGTAGCATACACCTGGAAAGTACGAGCGGCAGCTTCTTAACGAGAAAATCGAGGAGTAAGAACGTGGACGTCTAGAACCGCAGAGAAGTTCTGTCGATTTGTCGCATCTGTGCACGTTAGGAAGTTACTACGTTAGCCTGCCACTTAAATCACTGGCGGGAAGGGCCGGAGGGTGTAACGGGACGAACGATGCTTAGTTTCGTCTTCCACGTATAACCTCGTCACTGAAAGTTCATCCCCTTGCCGGATCCGGGGACAACCGACTCTTTATTACACCGTAAAGTTTTCCGCGATGGACACGTGTCCCTGATCGCTATCAATCCCCTTCTGATCCTCGGAAACACGCTACTCATCACCCTGTCGTTCAAAAGATCCATTACCGACCTGTAAAACGCGGCCGCGTTCCGAATACGCGCGTTACGTTCTGTCTTAATCGTTTACGTTAAGGGAATTGTCATCGTTCGGCGACGTTTCCCGATAATTCGATTTTCGTACAACGGCGTAATTCGTCGTGTGGTTTGTCGGCGGACGACTCGCGGCACAGGACGCGAGCTATTTCGTTGGCGAGTCGGTCGAGTAAAAGTTTCGCGATTCCGCTTCTCTTACAATTGGCCATTTTCATCTTACAGCCGTGCGATATATACAAATTCCGACTCTCGCAAAGTCCGCTCACCGTAATTCGTACAATTCGTGGAATTCTTCGATGGCGATAAATCGCGATCTTGCGAGTTTCGCGTCATTTCCGGATAAAAGCGTCATCGGCGAAAGCGATGTCCAAAGCAGGAAACGTTTAACAGCGACGATCTCACGGCGCTCGAATTTCTTCGTCCACTTACGCCGACCAATAATCGTCCGTCGAATATTTCATCGGCGATTAATTCGAAATTTCCTAACGGTATTAATCATCGCGAGATATCCTTGCACGACCGGTGCGAATCTAGAACGAAGGTAAGGAACGGTGGAAGTACGATTCGAGGCGAGTTAAAATTAGACGTTGGAAGCCGAAAGGTAGATCGTACGGGGTTGTTACAGCCGCGGACGAGCAGCGCGGAGCACGAGGATGGGGTTAGAGAGAGGGATAAAGGGATGGAGAAGCACCATACGGACGAGCCATTTAAACTTCTCACCCCCGAAACCGCACGGTTGTCCGCATTCTGACTTATACCAGGCATCGTTCACCCTGTCGTCGAGTCCTCTCCCTCTCTGCTCGTCCTCGGTCACCCCTTACTCTCTGGCGCTATTATACGCGTTTGACATTCGCCACTTTAACCCTCTTTGACCGTACGACGAATCGTTTTGCAAACGGAAACCAGCCGCTCGCTACTTTTCTTCTTGTTCTCCTTCGAAAACGTCTATACCGTTGATGTAATAATTTCGTCGTCGAAAATTTCTATTGGAATTTCTTTGTTTCTCTCTTCTCTCTCTCTCTCTCTCTCTCTCTCTCTCTCTCTCCTTCTTCCAGCGTCTCTATACTACGGAATGTACGGAATACCAACTGTTCCGACGGAAGCTAATATCGTTCGATAGGCTGTATGAATCCTGGATCGTACAGTCTGTTGTTATAAATTAATCGGATATACCGCACCGTAGAAGGGACAGTGCGGGTTAGAGGAACTTTTGAAACACGCGATACGACACGTGCAAATAACGCTTCTGTGCGCGACGCGAGGAAAGATGTTGTCGGGACGACTGACATTTCCAGTGCAAAGAATCAAGTTGCATCATCTCGCGGTCTCCGAACTGCGTACGTAATTCGTTCGTAAAACGTATTCGTAGAATACGCGGGGAAATGTTTATTTCTGCCTGGCTCGATTCGTGGAAAGTTCATTTTGAAGCGCGAAAGCGAGCGGAGAAGAGACGCGGCAGATGTAAATTTGTTCTTAATCGAGGAACAGCACGGGATTGGTTAAATCGTCGATCGAGAGCGTGGAAAAGAGCTACAATTTGAATATACAATATACAATACGTCGCGTGTATCGTTTTCCTTTTGTCCGGCGGTTCTAGTTCGGTAATAGAATACGAATTTGCGCATCGTTGGAAAATTAATACTTTGCGACTATCAACGTCGAATCGGAAGCTAGTTTACGGTGTACAACAGCGTGTATAATTGACTGTAATATATAATGAAACGTGGCGTTGGTTCGACGCACGCGATATTAGTTAAATCGTCGTTTATCGATATTGATGTACTCGACGAGAAAAAAGAAGCCCGTATCGGTACAGAACCGCGCAACAGTATCGCTGTAAACTATAAGAAACTCCATTGCGTTTACGCGAAACGATCGATACCGCAAAATTGGACGATCAATATTTGGCCGATACTAATGAAATACAGATATTCCGATATAAACGATTACGATGTTATGACAATCTTGTGCAAGTACACAATATCGCGTAACTCGACCGTGCCGATATCGGTACAGCGATATCGATACGATGCAAGATTTTAATCTGCCTAGAAATAGTAGCTTAAACTGTATGTTGATAGCTGGTGCTACCGTTAACGATTGTTTCTACCACCGTTCATCGTAGATCAATTTAGCCGATACAAGCGATTTATACACAGTTTACGCAATGCTGATATTACGTGCAAGTTTGACAACGAACTCGCTCGTCGACGATAAATAAAATGGAAGGCTGCTCGCTATATCGAATTATATATATATATATATATTTTTTTTTTCTTTCTTTCTTTTTTTCGTCATACGTTCCTATTAGGTCTTGATTTATTTGAGCGAAGGTATGTGTCTGTTGGTCTTTTGGAGTATCGATTTGGAACTAACTACGGGATTTTCTTTCCATTCTAAGTATTCTTGCAGGAGTGTGTTTTGTTCGCAGGAAGGATCAGGTCCTTGGGATGTTGATATATATATATATATATATATCGTAATAAGTTAACGAGTATCTTTATACTTGTAAACCGTTTTATATATCGCGTCGAGACCGACGATTTTTTCTTTGCCGAAAGAAAGAACGATCCGCTCTTTTCTCTCTCGTAATTCGAATAAAAGACACGTCAGGTTGGGAGTTGGAAAACTTCTTTTCTCGTTGGAAAGAAGAAGCTAGATTGGCTTAATCGCCGGTAGGGTATGTGGGTCCGATAAGGGTCAACAGCTTACGCTTGTACCGTCATGCGGGAAGGATTAATCTGCGAATTTGCTGGATATATCAGTTTGCGATTTTCCAACTTGCTACGCTCGTCGAATTATTCGAATGTTTCTTTTCTTTCTCTCCCCTTTCTATACGAACATCGCTATCGACTATGTTCGTCGCGTGTATAACTATTCGCTATATCTAAATGATCTCGCGCTTTTCCTCTACTCTATCGTATCTACCACGAACTGCTTGTCGAAAAGTCGCAGCCGTTGGAAACGAGGAACGATCGTCGCAGATTTTCCAAAATTCCAGGACGGATTTACTCGAGCTACGATACGGCGTTGTGCGTACAGATCGTAAAGACGACACGCGTGATTACGACGAGCCGCCGGATCGTTTTGTAATCGAGATACGTTTAGCCAGAAACGAGCAACTTTTCGATCGGTACTGCGCGATCCTACGATACCGATCGGGCATTCAATTTCAATTATTCGAGCGACGTCTATCGACTTTACCAATCGTCGTCGTTGCTTCGTCTAACGACCGGTATATACGCGCGTATAGGTGACGAAAGATCGGCGAGATCCGACGCCAACTATAGCTAATGGAGATCGGACGGTCGAAGCTATCGGTGCGAAAATCTGCGGCTCTTATGAATGACGGGGCAAAAAAGAGCGGGATAGGGGTTCGGTGGAAGCTTAAGCCAAAGTGTCAGGGTGATTAGCGAGCATTGGTACGCATTAACATTTCGACAAGGCTCGGTTACAAATACCCTCGCAGGCTGCTCGTCGACGCGCTGACCCGGCAGCTGGCTGCTGTCTAATCTTTCCTCGATTACGGGGCGTAGATGTAAATCAAATCCGAGACCCTATATACCTACCTACTATATACGCGTAGCCACATCCTTACTCCCTGCGTTCGATTCCCGCTAAAACTCCGTGGATTTGGAAATTTCTGCTTTCCGCGTCGCACGCCTCCTATCCGTTCCTCTTCGTTTCTCTTCGTTCTGCGAACGTCCGATCGAGGATCGCGCAACCTTCCGAATAGTTTGCACTTTATTCCCTTTAACGAAACCTTTGTCCCTGCGACTTGGCCCGGTTACTCTGATTCGCGCGCTCGTAGAAAATTTGTTGGGCAAGTTGCGCCGCTGTTAACGAAGCGCCAACGATACACGCCTATCGTTTGTGGAAAAATTGCCAGAAATATCAGCGGTACCGCGTGTCTCTTAATAACCGATGGAATAACGTTTCTCCTCCGGATCGAAAGAGATTCTCGTTGCGCGTCCGTATACTCGCGACGAAATACAAGGCAGACAGCGCCGTGGAGAAGGGTCGTGAACGAATCGGTGAACAATTTTTAAGAGAAGCGTATATGGCGCGAAACTCTGGCCACTTGGGAGCAAAGGGGGAAAAGCCAGGAGACGAATTATCGAAAGAAACGTCGCGAATCTAAAGGTTTCGAGTATAAAGGGAGGGAGGACGAAGCTACAGCTGGAAGTGGAAGGTTGGAGCGTGCAATCGGGAGAAATGGAAGGGCGGAAGGAAAAGCAGAGGAGGAAACCGCAAAACAGGTTAAATTAATCGGATTATTCGATCGATCGCCCCTCGAGAAGCAATTCTACTAATCGTCTTTCTCTCGCCCTTGCTCGTGTACGGGATTGGTCAGATACCGTAACGTAGGATAGCGATCTCGCGTCCTCGTATTCGACGAAACGATCATAGATCACAGGAATTTACTTGCACGTTCAGTTGCACGATTTACCTGCGGTGAACCGCCCTTTACACGACGGAATAACATTAATTATAAGCGGAGGTGGATGTTTTGATTTCATCGCGCGGCAATTAATTCGTAATCCGGATGCGGTCCAGCCGCAGTGACATTATACGATTCGCTTGGCCGAAAATATTCATGCACATCGAAATACCGTTACGCGTAACTGGATCCGACTAAACGCTACGCTATCGCTTCGTATACACCGTTAATTCGTTACTTTTACTTTCTAACGGGTTCCATCGATCTCGCGCGTCAACTTGATTAGCCGTTGCCGCGTTTCGCTCGGAAAATTTATCTAAACGGCGAGCGATCGTTTTCTTCCGTCTGTTCGCGGCTCTTTGCGCGTTCGTTTCGTCGACAGTGATTCTCGGTCGGATTTGTCGGCAGATTCGGTCGCCGGGCTTCGCTTCCTTCCTTCAAACTTTATTCTACTTTATCCGGAGACGTACAAAATTGTTTTGCGTGTTGCGTTTTATTCGGTAGAAGGAGCGTCGTCGTCGCGCCTTTGATCGAGAAACGTCGAGATTCGTGAGATCGGAATGCGCGGAGAACGAGAAGAGAAGCGAAAGAATCGTCTTGGTAATATCGCGTTCGATATCGTTTCGAGACGAAAAGTATGCCAACGTCGGCAGACACGGGAATCCGCGTGTTGGATTTTCCAAGCCTGGCCAACGGCAGACGCGAGACGACGTTTCTTTTTTTTTTTCTTTCTTTCTTTCTTTTTTCATTTCTTCGAGCGTCGTCGCACTTTCCATTTACGTATTTAGCTTGGAAAATTACGCGGGAGGCGGAGACTACGCGTACGCGGCAGCATACCGACGTCAAAGTATCAAAGCCGGTATTAAACTCCAGTACATTAGAATCGGTATAAGCTACGTCAGATAAAGATATCTGTACTAACGTGATATACGCACATTGCTACATGTTACTGTTAGAATGCGTTTCTTGAATTTCATGCTTGACTTGAACTACGGCTAGATTGTTGTAGCCATGAAATATTATACGATCGTATAGGAACTGGAATCGCCTGTGATCAGGTCGAATCGAACCAACTATACGCTCCGTATGATTATCGCTTTCTAGATCAACAAATTCCACGCGTCGGCCAAAGCCGAATCGATTAGCTCGTCGATTGTAATTCCAGCAATAGGCCGTGTCGCTTTGCGTAGACGCCGTCTGCACGATCTTCTCGTTGGTCCAAAACTGAAAAACACTCGATGCGCGAAGAAAGGGAATTTCGATAAATAGCAAAGAGACAAAATGAAAGGGAAAGAAGAAAGAAAGGAAGAAATTTCCGGTATTTTTTAGTTTCGGGTTTATCAAGGAGGATCGTGGCGCGGAAAGGTGGGTCCCGGGATCAGGAAAGTGTAAGAAAAGACGAAGGAAAAATGTCTTTCGGAGCGTCGAGCGGAATGGTTAAGCGAAAGACGTCGTTCCGGCGAATCGTTGCTGCGTGAAACGAAACGGAAGGCGAAATCCGCTCGAGGGCGTGAACGAAAGACGGGGGTCCGCAGATCGGTGGATCCGTTCCTCTTTCTGCTAAAAATACGCAATCTCGCGGCCCCGTCAGGCTGAAGAATTGAAATACACGTACCCTCTTCTCCACACTCCCTCGTCTCCCCTTTGATATCGTTTACCCATAATCATTTAATTTTCTCGAAGCGCCCGCGCCGACCGTACAAACTCGCAGGATGTCTTCCTTCGTCCGACTCCTTCCTCTTTAGATCTTTAAGAGTCTTTGCCCTCTTCCTCGTACCCGCTTGTCGGCTCGTCTCCGTGTCTTCTAAGCTTCCACCGGTGGTAGAACAGGACGTTTCGTCGTTTGCGCGGAAACGTCGAAATTTTGAATCGCGCCACGTTTACACGCCACGACGAAAAGTACGTCCAACGAAAACGTCCGTGGCAACGACGATGTCTCGTCGCTCGTTATTCGTCGCGATCGAAACAATCGTATTTTCGATCGAGACACCGACGTCGCACGTGCGATATAATTTTGTCAAGCGATCGCGCCTATCCCCGTGCTGGCGAATAGCTCGATTTTCGAGTAAACTTCTCCAGATACGTGGAAATTGAGAATTTATTCATCTCGCGATGCGCCGCTGTCGCGGACGAAAGAAACGGACTCGCGCGTCGTTTTAACGTTTACACAGGCGCGGATATAAATGTAATTGGAAGCTCGGCCGCTTCGATTTCGCTGAAAAGAAATACGCGCGTTGTAACATATGGAAAATAACCGTCCCTCTTCCATTCGAAATCCAAAAGCTATAAATTTCGCTTTGGCGGGGAAACGCCGCGACCTCGCCATCCATCCCGCTTGCGTATGAAAAATCCGAAACTTCATTCTATTACCAATATCGTAACGTTGCTGGAGAAAGTACGAACGTTGTCATAAACGACGCCGGACAAAGGAAAGCCGATTTAACCGTCGGCGGAATATAAGAAAGGGGGACAGTTAAATCCGATGGTTTTCAAACGGACGCAACGATAAAAGGAAGAGTAACGCGAAAGGAAACACTTTGGATGCAAACTAGAAGGTCGACGTATTTCTGCATCACCAGGTCCGATTTCGATCGGTTATTGAATCGTTAAGCCGGCCCTGTATAAAGAGATAGAAGCTATACGTTATATATCCGACCGCGTAAACGGCTGCGATCGCGACGTCACCCTGTATTTCTTCTTACATGACACTGGCCCCGATTCCTCCCTCTTCCATCTCTCCCTCTCTCTCTCTCTCTCTCTCTCTCTCTCACTCTCTTTCTCTGTCTCTGTCTCTCTCTGTCTCTGTCTCTATCTGTCCGTCACTCTCTTCCCTTTTAGTCGTACGGCAGCACGTACGCCGGTTTCAACCCTGGCTTCACCCCTTGTCCGGGTTTTCTGTTCTCTCGTCGCGTCGGCGGACGATCGTGTCGCGTCCCAAGGAACGATGGATACGACCGCGAATAATATTTCCAACCGTTAAAATGTGTCAGCTCGCTGATCCCCATTGACATTTGAATATCCGTCGCTCCCTAGGCCAACGGATATCAACGGCTCCAGCCGATATTTCTCAAGCTTTCGCCAATGTGCTTACCGATATTCCTTTCGCCTCTTTTCGTCCTCGATGGAAACGTTTCTGCCGAAACGCAGCGGCTGGAAAAAGTGTTTGCGCGCTGTTGTATTCGCCGTGGCGCTTGCGCACCGTTTACAAGCGGGTTTAGCGATGATCAGACGCGGGCTTTCGCGTGGCGTCGCGACGAAAAAAGGCGCGAAAACGCACAGAGCGCGCGTAACGCAGGAAAGGTTCGTTTCGTTGGCTTTCTTCGTAGAAACATGCAATTCGCGGCGATCTTTTCAGCCAACGATTGATTAGATTCGAACGAAAACGAAACGCGCCGCGCTTGTGCGTGAAACCGCGTGTAATCGACGGCGTCGCGAATGACGCTAGTTTTGAAATCTACTTTCTTCCTTTCTCCGACAGCGACCATGCGCGAGTTTTCCTTCGTGGCGTTTTATTCGAGATTCGTCGCAACTCTGATCATTGCCAGCGAGTTGAAGATAGCGGTGGATCCCAATCGCGCTCTCGATCCTTGCATATAAATTTTCGTATCAAGAAACCCGTCGCCGATACCGCGTAAATATAGAAATATTCGCCGATATTTCTGCCCGATGGCTTAATCGTTCTCCTATTAAAAAAATTCGACGATCGAGATAACTCGGTCCTTCAAAATTATAACGCGCTATCGTAACGGCGTATCGCGTTCTTTATCCGCCAACTCGATCGCGTCTAAACTCTATTTTACCAAGTTTCCTCCTCTCGACTTACGCTCTCGCCTCGCAGCATCAACGAATAAACGAACGCATCGAGGCTATTTTTCTCCGCGTGTCTAACCAGTTGGCAACATTTACACTTTTATGATGTAGAATAATTAAGCAGATAATAACGTTGCTCCGTCCGATTTCCGTAATATCTCGCGTATCTCTCCACCAACTCGAAACGACTCTCACAATCAACGGAACGTCTGCGAGTGGAAACTAGTATTCTCAAATATTCTGAGAAACGTCGCAGCGAATTTTATCGAGCTCTCTTTATAACGATATTTCGTATCGTCCGAGCGGTGGATATATTACCCGCGATTCGTGGATCTTAAGAGATCCAGCTATTCGAAACGACCATTGGAAAGACCGAGAGATAGTTACTTAGTTATCCGAGATTGTTGGAACGTATCGAGGGAGATAGGGTTCGGTCGTTTTCGAGGAAATTAACCGAGCCGGTAATAGAAGTTTACAGCACCGGTATCGACGATTATAATATAACCTGAACGATAGAGAGAGAGTTGTAACCGATGGACAAGTTGCGAGCGATTCGACTGTACGTTGGCTCCAGCGGCAAAGAATTTCACCGCGAACGCCACTCGGAGACTTCAACGTCGGCCGACGAAACATTCCTCCAGTCTCGCGTATTTCTTGCCATCCGTGCGTAAACCTTTATTTTCGTCGATTTATTCGCCGAAACAACCGAATCGAATAACCATCGCGCGATACTGCTCGTTTCCTCGTCGCTCGCGTGCGAGTTAATCGAGCATTGCCGTCGATCTGTAAATTGTAAATGTAAATCTTGCGAAATTTCTACGATTCCGTGTATCGCGTTTTTTCTTTTTAATTTAATTCCCTATTGTGCCATCAATTCGCTTGTAAAACGTTCGATTCGGTTTGTTCCGTCGACGCACAGCGACCGGAAAGCTGGAAAGTACTCGAACACATCGCGTACGTTAAATCGTTGGAAAGTTTCTTGGCATCGCAACGAGACGTTGCTATCGCGAATCGCGGTAGGAAAATTTGAAACCGATCCAAAGGTACGCGCATGCGAGCTACCCACGTTTATCGCGATACGTGCTACGACACTGCGTCGATAGGAGCGACTTTTTTTCATTATTATCACCAAAGCGATGGAGATCTTCGCGGGGAGATTATCCGGCCGTGCAACGGACAATCCTACGAAGTAACGCGTCTGTAACGTTATCGCTTCCCCGTACTTTTCAATTTATCGGCTCGATGAACGCGACTCGCGAACAAGTCGAACCGTAACGACGGAGAAAACTGCAGCCCTCGCAATTGTTTCGTCAATTTGGCTCTCCCGGTTCTCGATTGATATTTTCAAGATTATTAATTACCATTTGCGTAATGAATCGACGTGGCGCGCGTTCGAGCCGCGCGGCGGCAATTCCGCTCGTATCGAACGAAACTCGGCATCGAGCTACCGAAGGAAACATCGGAATCCGATTAAAACGATTCTCTCTCGGCGTCTCTGTAAAACCGTGGAGAACCCGTGGCGATTATCAGAAATGGATTTCGCCGTGTTTCTTCGATAACCGCGAGCCAAACGCGCAAAAGTCGCCTCTTTCTCGCGCTCTGACGATCCATCAAGGATAATAGGTTTTCGTATTTCTGCCTGGACGTTGGAGATGCTCGGCGAAAGCAATTAAACGTCGCGCGTCCGACAAAGTTTTCGTTCCGTCGTTGCGTTGCGAGTTGCGCCGAGGATAAGAGCGAGCTCGTGCTTTCCGCGCGTACAAACGAACCGCCGGTCAATTTGAAATTTTGTAAATCCACCGGCCGGCTGTTCGGTCTCGCTGACTCGCCGTCAGCAGCTCGAGAAAGTAGTAGAAGTTGGTGGTATAAGTTTACGGCACTGGTTTGACACGGCGATTAAGCGGCAAGTTTAACGATCGATCGGGCCAGCCGAGGTCCTTGGTCGACCGAAAGGCGAACAGATCGAAAGATCTTTCGCCGCGTTTTTACCTGGTCCGACGCGCGAGCTTGCGAAAAATCCTGTTCCAGGCCGAACGCCGATCGATATAAATCAGCGTGCGCGAACGTGGTTCGCGTTTCTCCGCGTTCGTCGCTAATAAACGTAAATGGGCGTCGCGCGTTTTCTTCTCGTCGAAACGCCATTGCCCGATTCTCGTTCGCCAACGCCACGGAACCGTGATCCACGAAATTTCCAACTTCCGAGCGATCCGGTCGTTCGGAGTCGCGGAAATTCTTCGAAAAGAAAAAAGAAAAAGAAATACGTTCGCAGCTGGAATTTTACAACGCGGTTGGGTTCAACTCCGTCGATCTTTAGCTTCTTTTCTCGGGACCCACCTCTTCTTGGCTTTCCTTCGTCGGTTCGATCTTCGCGATTTCGTTACAGGCAATTACCCGTGCAAATAGTTCTCGACGAAACGGATCTTCGTTAAGCACGCGTAAATTGCAAACGCGATATTTTTGTCGTAAGCGAGGTACATGGACGATGGGGGAAAGAACGTCGTCTCCGATCCGAAAGAAAGTCGGTACGAGTTTAACGCAAGCGTCGAGCTACCCGACACGACGAAGAGTTTCTTGGGCGACGAAATAGTCGCGCGATGTTCGATAACGCGCACCGTATGCGTTTTATCGAGGATCTTATCGCGGTGTTTCGCGCGACTGTAACCGCCAAGAATAATTCGCGATTTGGAAATTAAAGGAAATCGCGGATAAGCGAACGCGCGCGTATTTTTCGCGGCGTAGCGTACGCTGGAAACACCCGTTAGACGACGAGGAGGAACGCGCATGCACGCATACAAATTTGCAAGTTTGTTACTAAGCAGACGGAGAGGCTGACTTGTCGTTGGTCGGCGTGAGATGTGGTCCGTCAAAAAGCCGTAAAATCCCGAGGGCCGCGTCGTTCGGTCTTCTCTCGAAGCCACGAGAAACGAGCAAAAAGGACGAGCGTGCGTGGCTTCGTACACGCGCGAACATCCCGCATATACAGACGTAGGCAGAGTGAGCTTTCGCGCACGCGTTTATACGGGCGATCCTTAAAATCCTCTTGGTCATTCCGTGGCATCGCCTTAAGCGGCCCTCGCCGCGGATAATAAAAGGAGGACCCACCTCGCCGACGATCGACCCGGTAAACACGGCGACGACGATTCCCAGACGTATCACCGCCGGGGAAACTGTTTCCGTCGTATCGCGTCGCTTTCTGCCCAATTTCCATTCTCCCGCTTTGTTTCACGCTGCGACTATCAACGTGCCGATCGGCGATCTTTCGTGGCGATCTTTCGTGGCGATCTTTCGTAGGAATTTCGTGCATTCGCAACGGCGCCGCTTAGCAGATTTTCACGCGTCTCGCAAATGCTCGACGCGAAGTCTTTTCGTTTAATAACTGCGCCACTTGCGGACGAGTTAGTCGCGGAGGAATCGATCGAACACTCCATCGAGATACGGAGATGGTAGGATGGCGAAAATCGGACATTCGGCGCGGCCGAGTACAGTGGCGGGAAAGAAACTAACGATCGGCGTATCTGGATGATACAAGGCAGTTTGACATAGTAATAGCGGTGTTTACGGTGGCTGTGGACGAGACGGCGGGTTGGATGGACGAAAATGGGGGCGAACGTGACCGCGGATCAACGCGGAGCGCCTTTTAATTTAGACAAATCGTCCCGATTAGCATAACGGGATAAATTATACTCGAGGACCCGGCCAATGGGGTGACGAGACTAGCAAATCCCGAAGGCACGTCCAACGATGGATGATCCATTGGTCCGTCTGGAAGCGCGCGCGCGCAACCGTTTCTACCCTACTGTCGCGGTTTTCACCGGCGAATTTAACGTTAGGAGGCTCGAACCTCCAGGTTTTCGAAAAACCAGGTCGTCCTTTATCGGCAAAAATTAGGCTAACGTTCCAAGTATCGGCCAAACGACTAGTTCGAAACGCGTAGCTACGAGTCGCGGAAAAAACGACGGCATATAGCGCGGGGAGAAAAGAGAAGATGCAAAGTGTACGGCAAAGCGGGAAGATTTCAAATCTTTGGTTAGTTTCTGTCGCGTTATCCGCGATAAACAACGTTGACCAGAGGACGATTCGCTTTACGTTTTCGTCGCACTTTGAATCCGAATATTAATAATTTCCATGTTAACCGAAATACGTTGCATCGAGAGGATATAGTGTTTAACTTTGTGCGTTTAATCGCCGAGGGCTGGCTGGACGAAATTATCCGGCCACTCGATACGGACAGCCGCGTCTCGTTATGTTGCTCCGAAAACGAAAAACGCTGAAAGACAGAATTCTACAACGTAACGGATGTTACAGCGTCAAGAATACTAAAGACGTAGACACGACTTTTATGCTGGAATCATTTTTACGCGAGACTACTTGCTGCCTTAATAAACTTTATGCTAATCTGCAGTAAAAGAGATCCTGACGATTCGGCTACCTCGGCTAATTACGAGTAGCGAACGTGGATGGTTTAATTCGTTTCTTTCCGTGGTCAAAGAATTTACCCATCCGGCCAGACACGTTTATTCGCCGCTTACTTTATCGCCTCTTTTATTGCCTTTCCAGAAGCAACAAACTAATAATGGACATCAACCAAACGAATCGACGTGTCGGTCAATTATCGACGATGTTACGTATGCGCGTTGCAGTATATAGTAGATTTGCTGAATTTTTACCGATGTTTTCACGTATAGTTCACCGTGTATACGAATACAAGTACTACGCGTAAAGTAGATTTCGCTCGAATAAAACGAGTCGCCAAAGAATCGAGAAATCAAGACAGAATTATGTGTGGATTACACGATGCGTGTGTGCGTGTGTTTTTTTTTTCTTTTTAGCTGCATATAGCAAACGATAGTTTTCAACCTTTAATGTATCTAATTGGCGCGAGCGCGGTTAAATTCTTGGATAACGTAAGAGACATTTTTAAAGCGATATACACGAGCTTGCGAATCGTGCGATTTATTTACACGTAGATTTATAAATTTTCGCGATAAACGCTCCACGATACGACGCAGAGAAAATGTCTTTTTTATCGTAGAAGCGATTATTGCTAGCTACCTAGAGACGATACGTATAGAACGTCGCCAACTTTTTCGTACAACTATCGTCTCTCGTGCGTAATTCCGACGCATCTCTCATAGTTTTCGCGTTCTCTGCGCGTTCACGGTTTTCCGCCGGACTCGCCGCAAATTTATGTTCGTCGCTCGGCCGCGTAAAAACCGATTTCGACCGAACGTGGCCTAGAACCTGACGAAAAACCTACCCCACGTAGCGAAGCAAACCGCAATGAAAATCGGTCCTCGAGTTACAAGCTAATAAACAGACAGACGGACAGACGGCGTTTTATATAATGTACGCGGCAAACGATCTCTTCTCTGCTTATATAATGCCTAATCTCGAAGCAACAAAGCGTCTTGCGAGCAAATTTTCTTCCACGCTTCCCATTTTAATATATACGCAAATTTTATTCCACGTTCTCGACTTATCTTCCTATATACGCGAATATCAGCTCGCATTTCCCATTTATTTTCCTGTCTCTGTGTGTGCGTCTATATATATATATATATATATATATATATATATATATATATATATATAATGGATGAAGGATATCGAAAGATGGTTAGCAGTGTCTTTTGTCATTATTTCATCGTTACGTGGATATGTCGGACAAGTCGGAGAGTCCGAAACCACGCAGGACCTTGCCCCCGAAGGGACGATGCGCGTGTTATCGCGTCCAAATCCCGCGGATGATGAGACTTTGGTTTATTGTACGTGCGGACAAAGAAAGCGTTGACGTTTCGACGTGCGAGGGCGTGTATCGGCAGGGAGAATAGGTGGAAAGAGGTTAACTCGATGTCCACGGATTTGTTTCTTCTTCCTGCGGGAACATCTTGGCAATCGAAGCGGTCAGACCGGCCTGAAATCCCAGTCCGTACGAGACTCGCCTGCGAAATGAGCTTTCCTCGAAGAAAGCAGGATAACCAGCCGAACAAATTTCGCGTTTCCGTTAGTGGCTTTCGAGGATCGGCTGATTTCTCTTTCCAACGTCTTTGCTAAATCGTAGACGTATAGGTACGTACGTGTCTGCGAACGAATCCAATCGCTCGGTAAGGGTATCGTTCCTTACGAGTAGATTCGCTGTTTTTTTTTTAATTTTTTTTTCCTTTTTTCGTTGTCCGATATGCGCGATCCATTAAATTTTTCAGAACAGAAGCTGGAAGAAAGGATTTTAAGAAGACCGATTACTTCTGTGAGGTTGGCAATCGAAGACCGTTCGAAGCCGAAAGGCGACGATTAAACAAACGAGAAAAAAGAAAAGAGGAGGATCCGTACGCGTCGTTTAATCAACGAACCGATTGATTACATCGGCGACTCGTAGCGCTATTCTACTCCTACCATTTTTGCAGCAGTGATTTCTAGTACTATTTTACCGCCTGTCTGTTGCTATTTATTTACAAGAGAATTGACGAACTTGACGCATAATTTCAATCGAGCGTGTTTCTAATTACGATATTTTCTTAAAGTCGGCCGATAATATTCGCGACAATTGCGAACGAACGTTTCTGCCGAGAGAACAAAGTGAGAGAATTTCAATCTGATCGTTCGTATTTCTATTGGACCTGTCTTACGCCACTCGACGAGAACCATAGCAAAATCGCCAAATCGTCAAATTTCTCGTCGCTCGTGTACGAGCTACTTGGACAACCGTGAGCTCGATGACTACGACATGGACGATGATGGCACGGTTACCGTAGCTGGTACTGCCTGGTCTCTTGCTGTCGTTATTGCCGTTATTAGGCGGAGGAAGAGAGGCAGCAAACGTGGGAGTGCTAATACCCTATCACGCCGCTTCCTCCGGCACGGTACGTTCGATCGACTAATTTTCCATAATTAATCCACGATAAAGTCCGCCACCGATCGGCAGGGTCCGTTCGACGTGGCTCGCGTTGGTTTAGAACCGTTCAAAAGGACAGTTCACATCGATCACCTTGTATCGATTTTCGTCGAATATTCGCGTTAATATTCGCGCAACCTTGGTATTTGTTGTATAGATATATGAATATCGATCGTTGGATCGAAGACACGCGGACAATTTCCTGCCAACGATAGCGTTCAATTTAAGAAAAATAAGTCGAGTTGGCAAGCTTTTTTTCTTCGTACGGCTCTGGCCAACAACATCGACGAGTTTCTGCATTTTTACGTAACGTGGAATCGTGCAGCTTCCACTTGGATATTTCACCCAACTGCTGCGAAATCGCTTTACTTAATTATCGCGCCTGTACAATGTCGTTAGTACATTTTCCAAGTTTACGACGCTCTCTTCGTAGAAATTGGAAATTGCAACGATTGGAACGGCGCGTCGAATTCGAACGAACAACGATAGCAAGTTTTGGATAAAGCCCGGACAAAGTAGAGTCGCCACGGTAAGGTGTTGATTAAAGAAGAATAATTGAAAATGTACGCGCGATCGTCGCGTACGAAATACCCGAATTTTATTCAGGTATTCGTACGTACATACTTAGTAGCTTTCACGATACTAAGCCATATAAATCTGGCCATCTTAGCGTGGCATAAGCCTGCGGATTAACCGGCATTCTTCGCACCAGCAGCCCGGATTCGTTCAACGTCTTCTCTTTTTCTCGAGCCGAGGCCACGCGAGGAAACCAAAACCACAATCTTTCACTCGCCGTCTCGCTTTTCCTCTTCGTCCTTCTTGCTTCTCCGACGCCTCGATAAATGTTAATTTCCTTAAGTTGAGACTTTGTTCTTATTCGGCGGGATTCTCTCGCTCCATTCGTCACGCCGCCTCGCATCGTCCAAACGTTTTATTTCCAATCTTTCGCTTTTCAAACGAAACCTTGTTTGAAACGGTGTTCGACGTTCGTTTTTTTTTTTTTCTTTTTTTGTTGTTTTTTGTTTTAGGAGAATCGAGAAAACCTAATAACACGTTAGAGTCATACGGTTATTTTCCGCATCAAAGTAAACTCCACGAGTAATTGTTCTCTCGGAGCGAAAGAAGCGCGGGAAACATTTGCATAGTAGATTCCAGCTGGTACGCGCGATATCGCTTTCGAAATGTTGGTGTCGCACCACGGTTACCGGCCTGGAAGAACGATACAAAGAGAAGGCGCGATTTCACCGCGGATACATTCTGCGTTTGAGTGGAACCGGGCCACGTAACGACAGTGAGTTTTTACGTAGTAAACAACGTTCGATTCTCATCTCGGCCTTGTATGTTTGCGCGTTCGACTCGAACGCTTCTGGATAATCTCCGATTTCTCGACGCTTCAACGAAGAAAAACGTTCTTCCGATTTAAACGTTTCGATATGGACGACGAACGAAAGACGAGAGAAGAGAACAAGGAACATCGTGAAACGGTTTCGTTGAACAGATATCGAGTTTTACAGACCGATAAAAAGAATCAAAGGGTCGCCGTGATAGACGGTTTTATCGCGCCAATGCAGCAAATAGAAAGTCGTACGAAATCGCGATAAAGATTGACTTTGGTATAATAATTAAAAAAAAAAAGAAAGAAAGAGAGAGAGAGAGAGAGAGAGAAGAAAGACGAAACGTGCAGTTTGGCGAGAAGTGGATATAAAAGGCGAGGCGATATTCCATCGGGTTGTAACGTTCGCAAACAAGTAGAATTCTTTAACGTGATATATAGTTATGGGCACGCGAAACATGCGAGTAGGATGCAGAGTAAACAGCGAAATTCAGATGCAGAATACTCGGCATCAAATTGTCAGTCATTCGATCGACTGCGCTGAACTTGTATATAAATCCTGAATTGTACGCATCTCCTGTGATTTGCATCTGTAAGTGTAGAGGCCTACCCTGAGGGCTAATCTGCCGCATACATGACGTCCCCCGATATACTCGGAACGTCCCTCGGATACGTATCCCATATCGCAGCATCGTGCTCTCCTCAACGTCGCGCAGCAACGCATTTTTCCTCTCGACGATTAGCGGCGTTTAAATAACGCCGCGGTTCGAAAGTTTTCGCCTTGTAAAATACGCGAACGCGAGAAACGTCGAATCCTCGATTTCCCTCTGACGGATGGCTGTTTAAATAATCCTCTCGTTTCGACCGCTTCGTCTTTCGAAGTATTATACGCAAACATGGAGGACGTGAAAATATTAATTCGCGATGAACTATTGTTTACGCGACAAAGTAATAAAATGAGGAACGTTTTATCGACGTTGGACGCTTCTCGCTAAAATTGAACGCGCGTCTGAAGGGTTAGGACGAGCGGCGTACAAAGTACGTTGAAAAATGTACAAAAAGTAGAAGATGCGTTTTATTTCGACGGGTTTCTCTAAAGTGTGGCTGGCGTTCTTAAGGGATTGAGACGATGCGGAGCATCTTTAAAACGTGTCGGATAAATACGCGAGATCGGTGACCAACTTCTCGCGGTTTTTACTTTTCCAGTAAACCACTTGGTATTCGTTGCACCCTCGATGCGAGTTCCCAGGGAGGTAGGCAACGAAATGTTAGGACGGGGGTGGAACGGGAGAGGTTGAGAGAGAGAAGATACAGGTTTCCCGGGGGCGGCTGATGAGGTATTGATGATAGGATCGCGTCAACACCAGCTGAGCCAATTACACGCCTAAATCTCCGCTCTCCTCTCCTTCTCTCTCCGCCGTCTGTCTCCCGATCGTTTCTCTTTTCTTCTCCAAACGCGTCTCCTCACGCTGCCGCGTGCATTCGATATTCCACTCTTTTCACTTTTTTCTTTTTCCTTTTTTTTTTCCCCCTTAAATCCACGCGATCTTTCTTCGCGGAGAATCTCGTGCTAAGAGGATGACAGACGACGTCTAAGAGTCTGAATATTATTTGTGTATTTCCACGAACTCCGGCAAATTACGTGCGTCTAAGATTCCGAGTTAAATAAATTCTTCAAAAACGTTAACGATTTCACGAGATCGATCGACGACGATTTCCGAGATTTACTCTCTGTACGTGTTCGATGTGCCCATGGCTCGGCGTGTAGAGGCGTACAGTGTCGAGCACGAGCAAAAGCTTCCTCGCTGCTTTCATCTTCTGATTATTTTATCGCAAAATCGTCGTACGTTTGTCGTTTAAAACGCCGAAGAAGGCGAACAGTTCTAAACGAAGTAAATAAAACGCTAAATAAAGAAAAGTACAGAAGGTAGGCAGCAAATTGCCTCGGAAAGATCACCAGACAAAGTAAGTAAAATATTAAATAAAGTAAGATTTGTCGGAGCTTCTCGATAAACCTAACGACTCGTTATACTAATCCTTGCGCCTGGTGTCTGGTAAATACGACTATCTCGTCTAAATACGAGTCGGCGTTCGTTCGAAACGAAGACTAATTCGCGAACACCCGGTGTGTACATTCTACGTCTCCGCCTTTTGTAAACCAGTAGAATTTAAAATTTCTAGAATGTCGTTACGTTGCTCGTGCTAATAATACATTTCTCTTCTCTGTTGCAGGTAAGTGATCTCGTGTATCTCGAACTATTAGTCGACCAAGTAGTACGATATCACTGTGTTTTCATCGGCGATTTTATCTTTATACCGGCGACACGCACTCGTAAGTAGGTGGATATGCTTTTGGGGTGAGAACAGCATGGAAAAAAGAGGGAACATACCTTTCGATGCAATAGCCACGCGCGAAATTGTATTCGCAAAGAAATCCGGTTTTATGAGATCGTATATCTTAAAGGTTATCGACACGAAACGACTTTGCGTTACATACGCATAAAAGTTTTGTACAATTTTACGAAAACGCATAACGTCTCTCGCGCGGGCATCGAACTTGTCGCTTTTCCACGCGGCAACGTCGTTACTCGTCGCGACCACGACAGTTGCAATTAATGGCGAATTATTACATTTAGCGAAACGGATGCGTTTAACCGGGACAAAGTTTCCACGTGGACGTCTTATTAAGAAGCGGCGAATAAAATACGAGATACGGATATAGAGAAACGTGCTAAATAGATAGCTGTCGGCAGTCCGCTCGAAAATGTTGGTCGTTCGTTCCACTGGGCGATGACGAAAAGTCGAATTTGTTCTATCGCTTATTTATTCGCATCGTTCCCGTTCAACGAACTTTTTATTTCCATCTACCGTGCGCGCGGTAAAGAGTAGCTGGCGCGAGCCAGGACAGACTCGGACGTCGAACGATTTTGTCCATCGCACTTTCGACTTTTACTGTAATTTTTCAACAGAGTTTCGAACGACTCGGCATCCTACAATTTTCCTATCGCTCGGGTCCGCGGAAATTGAGAGATCGAGAAAAGTATCGTGGCTAGACGTTTCCGCGTACAAGTACTCTGTTTTCTTAAAATTATTCACAAAGATCGAAGAACTTTGACGAACGTCCTCGGTGCAGCCATCGCAAGCGCTCGACGAAGCCGCGACTCGCGCGGCGTGCGACATCGACGCGCGATTAACTATGCCCGTAACAGCTTGGCTAGGAAATAAAACCGAAACAAGGGGTTTGAAATATCTATGATCGGGAAAGCCATCGCGAGGCGATAGAAAGGAGGAAGCGACGGAGCATACGTTATTCGTAGGAAATATTTTGGCATAGGAAAGGTAGGGGGGAGTGGGTGGGAGAAGGAAGGAGGGCTATTTGTCCTGGAGACTCGTCTTGCCGCTTCTGAATAACAAACTGGTAGGAAATAACAAACGCGTCGGTACATTGAAATAGCTCTGACGGCCGTATCTCACGGACCCGGGTCCGGAGGGTTGCGAGAAACCGACCGAGGAAGGGAAAACACGGACGTGGAAGCGTGACGGAGACGGCTTATCGAAGGAAAGCAAGAACGCGAAGAAGGATAGGAAAAGGCTGGTGGAAGATGCCCGTCGACACGCTCCTTCTCTCGCGAAATCGCCTCCCAAATCTCGCGTGAAAATTACCCTATTGTGTCTGGGCCGACACTCCGCCCCCGTGCCAACCCCGTATTTCATCCCCCGGGTTACATAATCGGCTTTTTGTTTCACCTTTTTATCCTCCGCTCTTCTTCCCCTTTTGCGTCGGTGCGAAAGCTCGGATATACGGCGTTTCTCTCTTGCCTTCTTTTCAGCCGGGCGAACCGAGAGCACGGAGAAAAAGTGGCCTCTGGATATATCGTAAACCTCCTCTCCTCTGCTTCTTCTCCCTCTCTCTCTCTCTCTCTCTCTCTCTCTCTCTCTCTCTGCTTTGGACGCGGTCGATTTGCTGCTGAGCACCTCTTCGCGGTTTCATCGCTGGCCCCGGGATCTCCTCTAAATCGACCAACTTCCCTCTTCTCTTCTTCGCCTTCAACGAGACCCTCTTCGTCTCTCGATTACCTTTACGGGCTTAACCTGCTTTCTAGGCTAGCGTAGCACACGACTCGATCGCGATTAAGCCGAGGCGATCGGTTCGTGATCGTTCGCCACTAGTGGAAGAGTTAATAAAAGAGTGGAGGGGAAATAGCGGGACAATGTAGGGAACGCGTGATTGAAATACGTATTTGCGAACAACGGTGACACTTTATGGAGAGATTAGATTAAATTCTCGTAGAAACGAGAAACGGAAAAGAGAATATCCGTGACTTGGAAAGAGACTAATTCGCCGGTTGACGGTCGATCGGTGCGTACGTTGCTCGATGTTACGCGTCCATATTATTGCACTCTGACAAACGCGTTTGCTTCTTGAGATTCGAGCTGCTCGCGCGCGGTCCTATCGTGTTAAGACAATTAGCAAGGACGGAGCCTTTTTGATACGTGAAAAGGGATCGGAAGGTGTCTTTGGACCTCGTAAAATTGTGGAAGAAGAAGAGACCTACGACAGGAAAATACCTGTAGCAAGCAAATTCTTGCAAATTCTCGTTCAAATTTCTTGAAATTTCTTGGCCCGACGCTAACAGAAACGTCGATTCGCCCATGGAGTATCGCTGCTCGAACAATCCGCTTTAATAATCTCGCGCGCATCGCTTTGTTTTCGTCTCTTTCCCCTTTTTATATTTTATGATTTTGTCTTGTATTTTTTATCGTCGGTCCTCGACCGATTGTTGCGCGGTGAAATATTAAAAAAAGGCGAAAGAATGCGCGGTCGGTTTGCAAAGGTAGTTGTGTCGAGGTTCGCGTAGTAGTCGGCTATTATCAGGGGTTATCGGTGTACAGACGCGAAAGGGGGCGAAGGTGGATGGTGTGAGAGGACAAGAGCGGGGATGAAACGACGAGCTGGAGAAGCTCCGATGGTCGAGAGGTCGGCGAACACCATATGCTGTAGGTACGCGCATTTCCATTCTATTCGCGACCAAGCGTTTTCGTTATTTGTTGCTTACATTCTTTATACCGTGCTACATTTGTGCAACGTCTTTGCGCGACGTTTATCGCTGTGTTCGGAGGAACATTTTCTATGAAATTTACCTATGGGAACACCTTGGCGAGGAACTGCGCCGATAGAAAGATCGTCAGGAGGAAAAATCGCCGGTTAAATAGTCGCGAATCGGAACGAATATAAACGATCGGACGATGTCGAATATTATTATTGATATTATTCGAAATATCTGCTGCGTTGAAAGGCGCAAACTTTCTATGAAATTTATCTGTCGTTGCAACGAGCAACCGTACGATAAAAAGATTATTACGATAAAAGATTGCGCGTTAAATACTCTTGGATTGGAACGAATTCGAATAATTGGATGTTATTAATATCGTTGAAATTACTCGCTACGTTCAAAGGCGCAAACTTTCTGTGAAATTTATCTATCGCTGCAACTATGGCATATAAAGATTATTACGAGAAAAGATCGCTCGTCGAATACTCGCGCATCCAGACGAATATAAATAATTGGAATATTATCGATATCGTTGGAATTATCCGCCATGTGGAGAGGCAAACTTTCTATGAAATTTATCTATCGTTGGAACGAGCGCCCGTGTAACGAGTAGCCGGTTATTACGACGAAAAGAAAAGAGTAGTATAGTTTCGTTTAATTGTAATTCGCGTTTAATACGTTCGAGTCCTCGACAAGGATATTCTTAAAGAATATGCGATAACATTTTCAGCGTAATCGTACGCGAAATTCGAACGAAACGCAACGATCGATGATTGGATTAAAGCGCTGTTTGTATGCACATTCCTATCAGTATATTGAACGCTCTCTCGTCAGAGATGTGTAGTCCTCGACTCGAGTCCTCTTCGGCCCCTCTGAATCACCCTCTCTTACATTTTACAACGATAATTGATGTATTATTATATCGTATTCATCGTTTTACCTCGATAACAATCGTTGCGCATCGTTCTTCCATAATTTCCAACCGATACGTATCTCGTTGAAACGCAAATTTCGTTCATGGAAAATTCAATGCTATCGTGACTCGGACAAACGAAAGGTACGGGCGAAACTAGCGGACTCGTCGATACTTGAAATCAGATCCGTCGAGGTGGCGGCTGAAAATACGCGACCGAAGATCGCCTTTCTATAATTTTCGCAAAGACCGCGAAATCCGAGCAAACGAATAGGCAGCGACTTGGCGCCCCAGCAGCAGCAGCAGCTTCGATTTGGCATTTCGAACTCGCGAAATTGCCGAGGTTCGTTCGGCGTCGTTTAAAACGGAGAAACGTGCGGCGCGCAAAGGCTTTTTGTCGTCGTCGCTGTCTCGTTTCTTCGATCCCCGAGCGATCCTCCGTGACGTTACAGGAGGCGGAAAGTTTCTTGATTATTTCGCGGTAGCAAGTTCGTCCGTCAACGGCGGCGACAAGCCGCGTTGCGCTTTTGCGGAAAACGCTGGCAGCCAGCAAAAAGTGGATAGAAGAGGACGGCAGAGTTCGCGTCTCTTATTGGCAAACTTGATCGTGAGCCTGTCACCGGTGTCGACAAGGGTCGACTGATGTCCCGTTAATTTACAATTTGCTAACGTCGATATTGACCATCTGCTGCCGATTCACTACGGTCACCCTATTCCGCAACGCCGGTGTACCCGTATAGGTGATCGTTTTGCTTCGATAACGATGACGAGAGATCAAAGATAACCGCTTGCCGAACAATCGGACATCGCCGCAAATTCCTCCGTTTACCTTTCTTTCGTTCGCGCCTCCCGATATCGAATTGGCGCTGTTTTGTCAGCGTTTCGCGATAATCGATCGATAGATCGATTTAAAAGCTACGTCGATACGATAGACGCGTTTTGTATTCCCGGCTGATCGATCGATCAATTTAAGAGATACGTTAATAGATATGGTTTTTAATAGAGATGGAATAATTTGTAGTAGGAACGATTGACAGCGCGTAATGGGCGAATTAGCGCGATACGATCCGAAGAACGCGTTAAATCGCGTTTCCCCGTGTTTCGTAGGAGAGCCATTTTAAAATTCAATTTTGATTCGTTTTATCAGGCCGATCGAACGATTCGACGGTTTATTCGTATTCCCGCCTTCGTCGAATTCATTTTCTACGCCTTTCGACTTTTCCTAAGTCGTTAAACATCCGCGTTTCGTTTATCGCGTCCGTCTAACGTATAGACGTATAACGTATAGAGAAATGCGAGATGGAGAAGATAGGCAGACCTCGAACGAAACGAACGTTTTATATATACTTTCGGACATTTTCTGTTTTCTTTTCTTCGTGTTTTCCGTTTCTTTTCTTGTTCGTCTTTCTCTTTTTTTTTCCCCCGGAGTGCAACATTCGCGAAGCGGCGAGTGAAGTCGTTTAAAAGATGTTGGCGTAGGCAAGGTTATAAAATGAAAAAGGTCTACGGTGTAAGAAGACTGCTTCTATATTGCTTCTCTCAGGATTTCCTCGGACTTATGCGAACGAATGGTAACTCGGTCGGCCAAATGTTTCTAAACGTTTCCCTGTTGTATCGCTTTATTAGACCTTTACCGCTATCATCAGCAGCCTGATGGCAGATGGATCTCGCTTTTGTAAATGAAATCCTCGCCTCTTCGCTTCACTCGAGGAAGTTAAAAGAGAACAGGTTTTCTCAGCGATGGGATCAACATTCTCTCGAATATTACTTCAAAGAATTTCCTATTCTTCCAATTCTGTTTCTATTATTCGTATCGTTATTCGTTAATTGTGCATTCTGTACGCGCAACGTTAACTCCATCTCTGTAAATTTAATGGCAGGTAAACGTACAGCGACTCGAGACGTTTTCACGATCGACGAATTTGCTTTGATTTTCTGGATGCCGATAGAGAAACACTCGGAGCAGACAGAATGCGATTGAATCGATAGCCTTAATTTGAATCGAAGTTTTAAATCGGATCGATAACGCAAACTGTTTGATTATCTGGTGATAAATAGTACGTACGTTGGGTGGAGAGGATGTACGACGTGTATGCATACATACATTATATATATACCTACTGTATCACCCTCAAAATACAGTAGTAACTAAAATCCAAATATAAAATTGTATACAAAATATTTATTCATATATATATATATATATATATATATATATATATATATATATATATATATATGTATATATATATTTAAATTTAAATTGTTTTTATTTTTTATTCTTTTATTACATGAAAAAACTATGTTACCTACGATAATATTATGCGCGTGTAATTCATAATTTAATCAAATTTTAATAAATTTTGATTATCGTAGATAAGAATAAGTAATAATAGCAATAGTATCTTGGAAAATATTTCATAACCATAGAATTTCACTATACAATTTGAACGATACGCGTTGATATCTCTCGCACGAAGTAAAAGTATTTTTATGAGAAGCGACGATCTTTCAAAGACTCTGTAAAATTCGTGCGAATTTGCTCGGAACGCGCGCGTAAGGATCGATCGGTCCCATCGCTAATGTTGGACTGTTCATCCGGATACTTAGTTGTCGCGAGGAACGTCTCCTTTAAGTGTCGCTAAATCGAGTTACCGGTAAAAATGTTCCCGAGGCAAGGTAATAAAGTGTGGAGGAATTGAAAAGTACGCGGAGCAAGAGAGATGGCGATGGAGATCGAGCTCGACATCGAGATCGGTGTTTGGCTTATTGTACGTTGACTGCGATCAGCGTGCAGCTCTTCGACCGCTCGCGAAGCCACGGGGATACGTCTTCCTTTTCCAAAGTCGTCTCGGAAGATTCCTTCGGTTTTCTGCTTTTATCGCTTTTATTAGACTGCGTTTGCTATCCCCATTGAGGCCCAGTTTATGGTGGCGGTGCCATTCGGTAGACAGGAAATGCCCGCTCTTCGTAACCGTAGGAACTCTTTCACGCGTGCACACTCGATTGCCACCATAAATTGCTCGACGGGATGAATACCACGTCATATCGTGAAACGTGACAAAAGAAATAGAGAGACATAGAAAGAAATAGAATGGAATAGCTGTTTGAAAAGAGCGGCGTGGATTTCGTTAACGAGGCGGATAATCGAGCCTTTTCGTTCGAAGATTATTATTCGGCATTGATTTTAAATTCTTAAGAAACGGATCGGCTGTTATATAGAAACACGTTGTACGTATTTCTCTATTTTGTCATTTGGCAAGCTGATCGATACGCCTTTTGAAAAACTAACCGCGAATAACCACGAATCCAAGCCGTATCGTGGTCGTACAGCTTGCTCGTTCCTTCGATTTATTTATTTTCCAATTTTTTTCGTTGCTCGATGTATGTAATTTTGCCTGGGCTCGCGTCCAGCAAAATTGTCGATAGAACCGCTTCGAACTTAACGGAGACATTACCGAGAAGATAAAGAGCGATTAGGCGAGGCTGCGCGCTTAGGTCGGGCCAACGACTATAAATCCACGATCGCCGACGTTTATATTCGTCAAAGGGAACAATACGAGGCGTATATAACTCGGCTGCGAACTTTGCACCTCTGGCTGGAGAACTGGCACGAAATCGATTCACCTTCGTGTGGCCAGATTCTTATATCGTGACAGAGCCTGCCTGTAGACACCTAGTCGTTTACTGTAAATCATCGTTATTGCTTCCAGCCGATTGCCTTTAAGATGATTTACCGCGCGGTCCTTTTTATTTTCGGCAAATTGGGCCGATACAATCGACGCGTTTACCGCTACTGACGCACATGTTGCGTCGATGCAATTACTTCGATGACGCCAGCTACACGATCGACGGAAACGGCCTTCGTCGATCATCTAATCGTACGGCTGGCGATTAGACAAATTCGGCTTTTGAAACTCGATTTTGTCGAAAGCTCCGATGTGATTCCGTTATTCTCGATTCTCGTCTTATTTTGAGCCGTAGAATCTGCCTGACCCGATTTCTGCCATAAATTACCAACCGTCCTGCGTTTTCTTCGCCAATATCTAACGCGATACGTTGAGCTGACGACAAGATGTTCTTCGCTGTTGTTGCTCTAATCGCGCTATCGGCCATAAACGGGCGACGGATACGCGACGAACGAATTACCGGAAGATAAACATAGCCTGCACGGTCGTATCGTTGATTAATAACAGAAAAAGGAAAAAAGAAACAGGTCATAACGCGGACGTAATAAATATCGCCGGAGGAAACGAACGATATTTTTTAAAAAAGTGATCCCTCTTATATTTTCTGCGTAATCTGTTGACATATTAAAGGCAACAAGATATGAAATATATGCATCAGCACGCTTCGGCTCTCATTTATCATTCGCGCGTCTGCCGAAACAATGTCGCCGGAATAACTGATGGAACGCTTTTTTCCTCGTACAATGGAAGACGATTAATTCCTTTAACGCGAAATGCTAATTCCTTTCTGCAACTATAAAGTAACTGACACGGTCGTTTTCGCCAGACATTATAAAGCTTTCGCTTCTGAAAACGCTTGGTCCTTCGACTCGCTCAGTTTTGTTAAGACCGGTATCGCTGCAAGGTTCCTTCTCGCCGTTGCTAATTTTGCATAATAATACGCACACCAGTTCAATAGTCTCGTACGTTGCAAAATTCAATGCCCGTGTTAATTTCGAATTACTTTCAATTTATCGCGTACACGAGAGAACGGCAAGAAACAAGGGACTTGGCCGAGTGTTTCAACTTATTCTCTGTTTTAATTCCATCGACATTTTTATTTCATTTCATTCGCCTAGTAAGCGATCAGCGCTGGCGTTTATTCGACGTACAGCAATATCGTAAATGTTGGAATTAATCCACGAGTGCTACCGCGGCGGTAACCTGCTTTCGAGGAGCAGGCAACTAAATGAAACAAACAAACGCACAGACTATGTCGGTTTCCCATTAACGCGCGCTATTTTACTCGCAAAATTTACAGTGGCAATTTGATTTCGACGAATTTACGCTCGGCTTAAATTTACCCCGGCGACCTGAACGTAAAACAGTTCGATTAATCGTAACCTGTAATTCGTCTTGTAAGAAAATAATTTTCTCGTGGGGATTCGAGTTGCTCGAATAGCAAAGGAAAGGGGGAGGGGGAAGCGCGACGTTTCATCAAACTCGCTCCAGTGTCACGCCGAACGTTCGTAGGTAGAATGATTCTTCGATCGTAAATAGTAAAAAGAAAGATACAAGAAGGCAGAAAGATAGAACAGCTGGTTCGATCACTCGGCAACATAGAAGGAAACGTTAATTTTGCTATTAACAGTCGCCGCTCGAATACGGGTAAATCTCGCGAACCCCAGCCACAGTCGATAAGTGATTTTTCTAAGGTCGTTCTTACAGTCCTGCTCCCTAGGGGTAGATTGTAAATGGTTTCATAGTGGAAGGGTATTAATATGGGACGACGAGTTTCCACGATGATCGAGCCAAAAATACGATCGTTCCTTTTCCCGAACAAGGGGAGTTTTCTTTCTTTTTTTTTTTTTTTTTTTTTTTCTTTTATTAAATACCAGCATAAACGCGTTAATCTAATAATAAGTATCGATATTCGTTTTCCACGGATTTGAATCGTTAGCTGCATATTTTGTTGCCTTGTATCTAAAGTATCGTTCTCTTGTTTAAAAAAGAAAAAATGATAGAACGTTACTCGAGCCGTCTCGTTCTATCCATTTGCTGGTAATATACGTTCTATAAAACTTTGAATTTCAACGCGACGAAACCGGAGAACCCTTCGACGATACGAATATGTTTCTACGCCTTCGAACGGAAGAATCGCGTATGACAAATAAATTCGTATAATATCGAAATATTCGTAGCGACTAGCACAACGATATTTCGCTACAGCTCGATTTAATAGAAAACGAAATTCAATCAGGCCACGTATCGAATAACCCTGGATACAATATGATACAAGCAAAAAGCTGGTGAAATCGAGCGCAAACCAACAATCTCCAATCAAAAACAGAAGGGGATACGTGGCATCGTTAAACGTAGAACAGTCGGAAGGAGCGAGGGCTGTCGAAACTGCTGGACAAAGAACCGTGTCGTGCCAAGTGTACGATTTTGCACGATTTTGCACGATTTGAAATAAAACAAAAGTTACTCGACCAACGACTCGCGTTCGTATCGCGTTTTATCCTTTCTCGAGGATATTTCCGATGCACGCGCGGACCGAAATTTATCTACTTTATATAAACAGACGTACGTACCTCCGTGTGAATTTTTTCTCGCGAAAGCAAAAATACAAGCCGGATACCGTCCCGATGTGTCTGGCCGTACGAGGCTGTGTGAAAAAACACGAATTCGATGGTTACACGCGCGGAACATAATGCGTTTGGCGAATTTTGAAACGCGTCGTACTTTCTCTCCTACGTTGACCCTTTGATCCTCTTCCAAGCGAGAAAACCTTCGCTAGAAAAGAAACAAAAAGAGAAAAAAAGAAGAGGAAGAAACGGAAAAGGTTATTACCAGAATTGAATTTCCAAGTAAGTGGAATCCGTGCGCCATATGGTACACGGGGTTGGACGCACGGGGTTCGTTAATTTTCCAACGATAGAAAAATACGATTCGGCGGAAAATCGGGCAAGGACAGTGGGGAGGTTAACAAGGATTAAGTGCGTTGGCCAAGACCCGTGGCTATCTTTGAGAATCCTGCATGGAACGTCGGACATTGGAGGATCCTTTGAACGTAGGAGATGCTGGTAGCCAGTGTCCCGGACGTAGCGGGTCATGGAGAAGGCGAAGGAAGGAGAGGTAGCACGAGAGAGGGGGGCATCAGTCAAGGGATTAGCGGGATTAGTCCTCGAGGGGGACTTGTTAATTGCTCGGTAGGCTGCCAGCAGAGACGAGCTAGCTGCGTTATAGCGTAGTATACTATGGCGTAGTGTGTATAGTATAGCGTAGGGAGAGCAGAGCAAGCTCTGGCTGAAACGGAAAGGGACAGAGGCCAAGAGAGGACACAAATCACGGCTAGAGTTACGGACTTAAGGAGGCTTACTAGCTGCTGCTCGCGACCGTCTTGTTGCACTTGCACTAGCCCGGGCCCATCCTTGCTCCTACGATCCAGAAATTTTGTCTTCCGCGCGGATAGATACGTGCGTCAGTGTCCGTGAGTAGCTACACGCTCGCTGGTGTCTGCCGTGAAACGCGATAATGGACACCGACGGGAGAAACGACCGGTTGGTTTGGACGTTTTCGAAATACGATCGAAACTACGCGGACGAATAATCGTACAAGTTATTCGCCATGGTACGAGCCACGCGTCGTGTGCTACACCTGGCAAAGGCAATTACGAGTTCCGAGAGGAATCCGAAAGATCCGATCGAAGATTGGAACTCGACTGTTGCACGCGAGCATCCGTGCAAATATCCGCGGTGACGAATCGTTAACGAGACGTAAAATATAAAATATCGGCCGGAGATAAACAAAGAAAATCCATTTAGAAGATTTAGCCAAACTCTCGTTCCGTCGATATTGCTTCATCGGTCGTCTATGTAATTGCCGTTCGAAATATAAATCTATTCGTTCCGTTGGCTCTCGCCGGCGGTAAAAAGCAAAAGGACGAGAAAGAAGGAAACGACAAACCCGTAAATTTCTTTGATGTTGACTGACGCGATTTTTCCGCATTAGCGCGTCGAGAGCGGGAAGAAGGCCGGCGATGCGTTTTTCGGATAAGTGGCATCGCGTACGCGTAATAGCGCGATACCTGATGGACGGCCGTATATGACTAGTATAACGCGCAAAGCCGCAGCCGTACATCACGGCTAAATCGCGATCCAAAAAATATACAATGGCTGACAGGGATGGTGCTCCCGTCATCGCGGCTAACAATGTGTACCGCATCGCTCGGTATAAATGACATTCACTCCACGATGTAACGCTCCCTCTCGGTTCCCCGGTTTGCAGCTCGCGCTTCTCCCTCTGCCACCCCTCTCGCCCCGCTCTTACGTTTCCCATGATACTCGGCAAATCGCTGGAAAATGTTCTTCAAATAGAATTCCACTCTTGGCCGTCCTTCTTTCTTTCTTTTTTTTTTCTTTTTTTTTTCTTTTCTTCTCCGTCGATTATCATCGATTGAAACAACTCGCAGGGATTGTTCGAAACGATTGTACAACCCTTTGACACTGTAAAGCGAGAAAATGGCGAAACGCTGGATCGTACTGTAAATTCTGTTTTATTTGCGCTTTGCGTTGCACGTTACTCGATCGATTTTTATCCTTTGCAAAATGTCGAAATCGTAGGTTTCCTTGTATCCGACACGGCAGAAACCAAGAAAACGATAAACGGACGTTCGTTTCCATTTTGTTCTCCTAACAATCATTGCGAGAATCATCGCGGATCACGACGCGTTCTGAGAAATTTTCTCGAGCATCGATAGACATTTTTGGAACATTCGGGACGGCTATCTCTATCTTTGCGTTTCGGACGTATACAGCCTCGTATAGAACGTATAGTCGAGCAACACCTTATAATCTTCAGCGCGTAGACAAGATAAGAATGATACATGTATCGCGGTGGAATTTATCCTCTGTCCACTCAAGATCTTCCATTATCCTGTTATTTCCTTTTATTTACATACGCTGCACGATCTACGTGATAATCCGCGGAATGTCCACCCGTGTTACCAGACCTGGTAGAAGATACTTCTTTTTGGATCGTTTGGTAATCTCCGCGAAAACGATTCTCGTATTCTTACGTTCGATTTATGTCGTCGTTTCTCTCTCTCTCTCTCTCTCTCTCTCTCTCTCTCTCTCTCTCAGTGGGGCAATAGAAGCGAGAACTACTTATGAAACAATCAGATCTTCTTTCGTAATCTCGGTAATAATCGCTGCAATAATCAAAGGTATTAAGTTTTGTTAACGTAAATTGCATATTATACCCGCGATAAAAACACATTTCGATTGGCACAGGTCTTTCGTTTCGTTGAATTACGTCGTTCGATTGGGAAACGAGAGAAGACGAGAGTAACGAAAGAGAAAGAAGCGTGTTAGAAGCGAAACTTGCTTGCTACGTATTCCTCCACCGAGAAGGAATATATCAAGCAATGATTATTATTACTCGACTCGAAGGGTTATCTGTCGCGCCGCGCGATGAATAAAATCGACGAGTCGAGCAAGATCGGGAAAAAAGGATTTAACCGATTGAACGTTTAAAAATCGACTCGGTGACGTCGATCCTTCGAAATGCGACGAAGGATGGAAACGTAGCCGTAACAAAGGGGAAAAAACGCGTAAGATGGTTGGGCAAAATGGAGCCGCTATATCGCGAAACTAGTGGTAAATCAAACAGTTCCCCTGATAGAACGGCCTGTTCCAGCATGTCAGCGGTCGTGTCACGCTATTAGAAGGCTTACAATGCATCGGGGTTCTACTGCGAGCTATTATGTCGCATTTCGTTACGTCTCCCAATACAAATATCCCCGGGGCGATGCCAGTGATAAATCAGACTTTTCGTACGATCTGCCATTGTGCTCACCCCACTGACACGAATGGATATCGAGAGATGCGCGTGCTTTTTTCGTCTAACCGGTCGGTCCCATGTGTTCGAACAACGGAGTCCTTGTAACTGGTGGAACTTGCGAGAAATTATAGTCTGCGGTCGTACGTGTCGATCGATGCAAATGAAGGGTTCTACGGATGATCGAGTGGCTCGTCCATGTCCCAAATAATGTCACGGTGGGCCAATCAAAACGCCACCGTTCTCAGTCTTTTCGAAATTGATACACACCGCGGAAAATCGAATCGAAGATCTGCCCCGATCGTTACCGATATATACCGTACCTTCTATGCCGGTGTTCTAATTTCGCGTAACACGCGCGTTTTGTAAACGTCTAGTTCGCAAAGTTCCACGAGCGCGACGAACGTCTGCGATCTATTCGCTACGCTTTTGCATATTTTGCCCTGGCAGAGGGGATAGACGGAATTGTGTACGAATCCGTAAGACGTTAGATTTTTGCCGAACGACGCTCGTACCGATTTATCTAAATGTAAATCGTTGGCGTTGTTGGAACTTTCGCAGCGACGCGAAATTTGCCGGATCTTAATCGCCTGGAAAAATCCAGCGAAACGCCTGGGTTGCCTGTAACCGACGTGGCTGGAACTCGCGTTAAAACGAAATTTCCTGCTTGCAGATAATCTGAAAACTAGCCTCGATATTCGATTACTGGCGCGTTGTTGGTGGAAGAGCGCCGTAGCCGAGGATCAGCGCGAATATAAAAGAGGCACAAGGGGGTGAAAAGTGGAAAGTTTGAAAAATAAATAACAAGGTGCTAAGCAGGCCGGGGAGAGGATGGTCCCTCGGTTGCGAGCGCGAGAGAGGAAGGAGCGGGAACGTTTGGCCAACTGAAATCCGCTCGGATCCCTCGAGAGAAAGAAAGATGGAAGTTAGGAGAAAGGGGAACCCCTGGGCTGACTGCGGTCGAGAGGCCTGTTTAACAGATTTAAAAAATCACCAATAATTCCAAGTAGGGAGGCTGTTTGCTTGGCCAGAGGGGTAAGGTATGTAACTACCGAGCGGAGCAAGTGAGATCGCCGCGGGGATGTCAGCGAGAACGTCATTTTTCATTTTAATGGTGGCTTCTTTTCGCTTCGAGTCTCTTTCTCTCCTTCTTAAAGCCTTCCCCCTTCCAGTCTCCACCTCGCCTCCGCTCTTCGTCTTTCGCTCTCACTCTGGTCCGATCCTTTCTCTTCCTCTCTCTCTGTTCCTCCTCGTCCACACAGACATCTTTCTATACCGCTTTTATCCACAGTCTCATTCTCATCCTCGTTCTCGTCCTCCTTCTCATCCTCCTTCTCATCCTCCTTCTCATCCTCCTTCTCATCCTACCGACTGTCTCGCGTTTCTTCTCTTATCCTTTCTTCTTCTTCTCCTCCGTCTTCTTCTTCGTCTCGTTTCTATTCGTGGTTTTCTTCCTCCACCTCCTCCTCCTCCTCCTCCTCCTCTTCTTCTTCCTTCTTCTTCCTTCTTCTTCCTTCCTCTTCTTCCCTCTTCTGATTCTTCGGGTCGTAGCCGCCTTCCTCGTCCTGTTCTTCTTGTTTCTCCTGGTTCAACAGCTTTCTTTTATCTCGGCGCGAACGTCTTAATAGCCTGCAGCCTCTCTTCGCGCCCTGTCCCCACCAACCGAACCTTCCTTTCTTCTTTCCCTCCGCTAGCTGCATCCTGCTGCCAGCATTCGAACCGAAAACCAGTGTAACTGTATCGATCTAACTTCCGTCCGACGTATTTATTAACCCGTCCGCGACCAGCTTTAATCCCGAAAATTATATCCGTCTTTAGTATATACAGAATGCCAATGAAACGCATGTTAATTACATATTTATAGACAAGGTTGCATTTTAATCCGTTCTTCGTATCCCCTTCAGAAATATTCTGTATTTTACGGCCGAATTATGCAGCGATTTTATCCTCTACGCGCTACTTGCGTCCTTTGCTAATGTCCGAGCATCGAAATTTAAACATTTACTCGGACAGCGTTCCAGTTAATTTCGTTTAATCGATACGCGCAATTGCTCGTAGGCGATTGCGTGCTAAAACTCGCCGGTAGTTATCTTCGTTGAGGCACGCTTTCTAAAAATCCTTTTATATTTGCTTCGCAGCGACCGGGTTGCCGTAAAGCGTACGGAGTTATAAATTTTCTACATTTTCTATCGAACGAACCGCGCGCGCTGCGTCGTTGCGCCATCTTCTATCACGCCAAACGATACAACGCCTGATTCGCGTCGCGGCGGATTAACAAACAGACCGGTGTAGACAAAGATGTAAATTAGAAGGAACGTTCTCGATTCGAAATATTCGTAAGGCGCGTGACATTTTCCAACTCGTAAATTCCTCCATCCGACTGACACATATATAATATGTACACATATAATACACACATAATCACATATAATCTGACCGATATATAATCTGACCGATATATAATGCGGTTGATGTTATACGAACGATTCGTTGGAGACGATATTCCGCGATCTTCAATTAATCTACGTAATACGGAAGTCGGTGCTCTTTTGTTCGCAGCGTCGATCCACTGTCCTTTGCTGTTCTTTGAAATCACCCTTGCCGGCTCTCTTTGTTTCTCTTGGCCGGAGAGCCCTCCAACTTGCGTCGGTGCTCATTCGCTGGAAGATTAGCCACCCCAGATCGGAACCACGGCCATTTACGCGGGCAAACTTCGACCAAGCCCGTGATTGCGCGTCTCAGACGGCACTCTTAACGGAATAAATTGCTCGTTTTGCAGAGACGCGCGACTTTTCTTCTCGCCCTCTCGCGTTACTCTAGCGGCAAAGGGCGGAGGTCGGCCGTCTTGTCTTTACGCGCGGGCTCCTCGTTTCTAATTCACTCGTTCGGTAATCGAACAACGAATTTTCCTTGAAATCGAAATTACGGCCGACGGTGAAACGATCTCGAGAAGCGGGAGTTGCCCTGTTGATCCGAAGGAAACGAAGGAAGACGCTCGTTCGCGCCATCGCGACAGAAAAATCTCGCTGTGATCGATTTGCTACGTTTGTCGCAATTCCCATGAACGACACGTTGCAAGGTACGCGAAATTTCAGATAATAATTAACGTATAGTTGGTTGTTACCTCCATCGATCATTATTATCGTAATTACTAATAATCAACTTGTAATTAATTGTTGCACGTTCCGTATAATAATTCGTTAATAAATAGTCGAATGGGTATTCGTATATCGATTCGCTAAATATCGATGATCAAGTTGGAAGCGTTTGCGCAACGATCAGCGTTGAAATACGAACCGACGTAAGCGTGTTCGGTCTGACACGGCCGAAAGAAGAAGCGGAGATTAGAAAATCGGAAGGAAAAAGTGTCTCTTCGATCTCTGGTCCGTAGATTAAATCCCGTTGAAGAAGGCGCGTGCTAATGCGTTTGTCCGCGTCTCGTCCAATTTTCCTCGGCTCGCGTAATCTTTATGCGAGTTCCAAAGACGATTTCGCGTGACAAGGAAATTCGAGAAGAGCGATTCAAGCAGGGGATATCCTAGATGGATTGTCCCAGGCTAATGACATTCGGACTAGCCGAGTCGTCGTGCCATGGCCACGGAAGGTGAGGAGAGGTGGGAGGAGGACTAGGAGCTGTCAACTCTGCCATGTGTCACTCGCGTCACTCCCTTCGACTGCTCTGTTGTTCCGAGGCTCGCTTCTGCTACTCCACTTAGCCGACAGTCGGACCTGTCGTGTCCCCTCTGTTCGTCGCTGTAACCAACACCTTGTACTCGTCAGCCGTCAGCCGTCACCGAATGCATCAAAAAAACCGGAAACCCTTAGAAAAATTCTGTCGGAATAACGACGAACTACCGAGCGTCTGTCTACCGAGTGGCCACCGGCAACACTTTTCTTCCTGTCTTACTTTCAGATTTTCTAGTTGTCGCGCTCGCGTTGCTCCGATTCTTCCTCCACGGCCACCCTTCTTTTTCGTGTTTACACGTACCACGGACGAGTTTACACGCGTTTATACGAGCGGATGATTCTCCATCGCGAGTTCTTCTTTGGCCGACCATCCACGTACGTGTCGCGAAAGCGACGAATTTTCCGCGACGTTAGGGAAAACGATCGAGTGGCTCTGGATGGAACAGAGAGGAAGAGCGAAATGTTTGAGAGACGCGAGATATACGCGGACGTCCAACTCGTGTCCGAATTAATCGTCGCATAAGAGCGTTTAGCGAAACCGTCTGTCGTTTCCACGTCATCGAATAACTTTAGTTTGCGTCGCGTGGTTCTTCGTCGCGACTAAAAGATACGTGGCGGAGTAGTTGAATGGATCGTTCTGGCACGATATTTTCTTAGTATTATTTGCCGTGACGCGGTAAGTAGCTACACCACGTGTCAAAATATTATTGGGAATCGAGGTAGCAGGCGATGGAAAAGGAGAAAAGTTGATGAAACTAGTTGCCCCTCGAAGCAGGAAGAACCTGCCAAGCCGTCGATTCCTGTCGACGGCCGGATAACACGAATTTCGCTTCCGGCCAAAGAAACTTTACTTACGACTATCCGTCCAACGTGTCCGTGTTTGCCATCCGATCCTTTACCGCAGCTGTTTCTCAATAAGGCAACGCCATATTTCACGGAAAATTTACGCGATCGTCGCGTGTCTGTCCACCTTCGTGACAAGTTTCTCTCTCTCTCTCTCTCCCCCCCCCGCCCCTGTAAAACGTCGAGCTTTAAACAGTCAAAAAATCGATACGATCGCCACAAAGAAAATTCGTGCTGTAACCGGCGAAACCTATAGTGCTCTCGAGTAGTGCTCTCGAGTCACACGCGTATTCACGAGTAACTCGCGTATCGTACGAGTAACGCCAGCTCAGAAGCCATAGATTAAAACGCACAGCAGAGTGGCACGAACGTTGTCCTCTTTCTTTCTAACGCGAAATCGATAATACTATAAACGGCGGAGCCGATCGATTCGATTTCCGAATCGACGAGGAAACAGCGAAACGAAACGATTTTCGTTCGCCGCCGAAGAAAATTTCCTCTCGGCAGAAAAATCGGTACGCGACGTGGAGAGTCGATGTTGGAAAGATAAAAAGTCGATCGTACGCGCATCGTCGGGCGAAATGTTTTTTCGTACGGGCTGAGAAAGAATGCGCGATATCGACGAGCAAAGGAGACAGGCGGAGAGCCAGTTTTCAATTCTGTATTGACATGTAACTGTCATCGATAGGGCTTACAGCTGTCCGGCTGCAGTAGCGAAAGACGTTTCTTGCGCTCAATGACAACCGGTTTCCTTGCCGATCGGCGGAACACACCGAAGGGGCCGAGTATCAAATCGACTCACGGCCGCTTCCAATTGCAATCATTGCCGCAAAAAAAGGTGTGCGGCGACCCTTTGGACCGCGCCACTCACGACAATTTTCTGCTCGACGATTCGATAACTGCAGTTTCCGTGCTTACACGCGTCTGCGTTCCATCTTCTTCCCTACCTGTCCGCTCGTCCGCCTGCGAGCCTTGCCCTCCTTCTTCCTTTTTTTACATTCTCTTCCATTTCGGCTAACCCGCTTTCTTCTTCGCCTCTTCCGTCTTCGAGCTACGCGGGCCGTTCTCTTCCCTCTGGCCTGCGCGTCTTCTCGCAGCTAGCCGACTACGAACCACTCGTCCAACGACGTAAGACCGAATTTTATCGTTCAGTCGCCGACGACTCAATTTCCTAGCGATAAAAGCGTACTGGGTGGAACAGGATGATATTGGTACATGTATCGATATCGGTGTTCGCGTTGGATAAGGTAGGGTTGGGCCAGGCGGAGATGCGTACGAGCAAGATTTGCCCTGTAATTCGCTGAATTGAATCGCGAACGACGTTTGATCGATGTACGTTTGGAAACGGACCGTTTGACCCGATTAGTAGAAATACCGCAAACCCTGACGCAAACTACCTCAAATCGAGCGCAGATTCGCTTAATCGCCGACGAGTCATGCGCCGTCAGCTTGCAAAGTATCCATCTGCTTGCTCCTTGTTACCTCCTTATTACGCGACTCCGAAGAAACCCGAACCTAAGGTAATTTCGCGCGTAACTACGAGGGAGAAAAATTGCTCGATACGTTGAAATTATTGGAACGTATTTCGTTGGCTCTGCCGCCGATAACGATCGATGGCTTGCTATCGAGAAATCAAAGAGAGCCTCGGATAAAACGCCAAGGAACGGTTAATCATCGACACGGTGCGGCGAAAGTACACGGTTCGCTGCAGTTTTTATCTGTTCCGTGTTTGCCCCATAGCTCACGAAAACGTATCTTTATGCTCGTTAATGTATTACACGGTGTAGCGAGCGAAAAGTCGCATAAATACCGAGCGTTACCGAGCAGAGGATGCGAAGGAGGCCCGAAAGGGCAAGGCGAGCAGCGAGATGGCCTCACGGAGCAGAGGTGCCAGATCGCTCGTGTATAACTCAGGTACGTACGAGGTACTTGGGCTACCCGATTAATGAATAATCCGTAATGAGGATGTGATGGCCGCGACTCGTGCCTACACGTTGGAATCCGTGACACGGCCGAGCGCGAGAGAGAAAAGAAAACGAGATGGTTTAAGGGTGTTGCGGAGGAAAACAGTTGGCAAGAAAGAGACTCGTATGATTTAACGGTCGTGCGGCGATCTTGCCGTGTGCAGTCCACGTGACCATTAAAATATTGCCGACCGCGAGCAAGCCCCTTCGGCGATCTACGTACGATCCGAGCCGTGGTTGTAAACCTCGTCGTGGTGTACATGCAAACGCGCCTCACCCTCTTTTTCTCGAGCAAATTATTTCTCACCGGCGGGAACTCGGCGATTAAGAAGTTCCCCGGGAACGACACGATCATCAACGCGATCGAGTAGTACGCGCGGCGATCGCGTTTCCCTCGCGAGATTTCCATCAAACGGATGCGCAATTGGCAACCACGTACTGTCAGTCGCGTACTACGGCTATGGGATTGTTCGAGCATCTTGGAAAACCCTGGTGATCGGGTAGTCTCGATAGCGGCGACAGTTTCGCCGGTTGGTGCCGCTTCGTCCAAGTTTTTCTCGTGCCAATGGAACGATCGAACTTTTCGATTTGCGTTACCTTTAGTTACGATGTTTACGCGTTTGCACGGGACTTGGGTCGGCCATGTGACTCGTCGTTCGGACTTGCAATTTTGCAGGCACGGTGATTTCTGCGTTTGCCGATCCTCCGTCCGTCGTACGATGTATAATATTCAGCAACGATGTCCGATGGATGTGCGTGGTATTTATTATTTTATTTTTTATTTTTTATTTGTACTTAGTCCTTGCCTTTCGGCTTTGGACGGACTTCTGGCTTCACGGTATATCGCGTTTACAGTATATTGACAGTCTGATGTGCGTGGTATTTGATAGAAAGTAATCACAAATCTGACAGAGAGGAGGAGCGGAATTGATTCCAAGTAAAGATTGTTCGACGAATCCGCCGCTGCTTTGCTCCTAGCTTCGTCTCTTTAAAGGGACGATCGTGGAAAAGACAAACGAAATAGGGATCGAATTGATCGAACGATAGTAGAGTATCGCGGTAGATAGAACGTCCTTTTATACGCCTTTCTGTGTTTTATCACCCGGCGTTTGCGTAGTACGTTGATAACCACGTACGTTAATATTGAGCAAAGTGCTTGAAGAGTGTGCGAAAACGAATAAAAACATCGATTGCTCGCAGGCGTTCGATCGGAACTCGAGAAAATATTTCCAACTTGCGAAAATATCCGTAGGAATATTTCGAGCCGAGGCTAGATCAAAGTGGCGATACAGGGTGTTCTATATTATTTGGATCGCGGTATAGGATTAAAAGAGAGAAGACGAAGGAGGACTAAGAACGAGAAGCCGGAGGATGCGAGGTAAAAGGGAGATGGGCCAGGTATGACTGCTGCTGTCATATATAATAACCGCATAAAACAGATACGCGCGAACCAACCAGCCCACGAATATATTATGTTGCCGCGGCTAATTTACGATTATAACGTACGTGTATAACTATCATTGTTGATATACTGCCGCGACGGAGCAGCCAGAAGCGAGCTTGTAGATAGCCAGCGTGAAAGAGAGAAGCAGCGCGAAGGGAAGAGAGTCGTTCGGGGTCAGACAGAACTCGGTAGGGACTGCCTCGAATTACTTCGTTGCCAGGAGTAGTCGTTGAATTTCGCTTTAACGTAACGTAACCGAGCTGAACGCAATCTCTTGGACGACGACGATACGATGTTCGCCAGCAGCTAAGGGAAAAACTTCTTCGATAAGGATCGACGTTATCGCGAAGAATTCTGCCACTTGCTTCCTCGTTAGCCCATTAAGAACCAACGTTTAGATAACGCTTTCACGGTCACTTTGCCGTGGAAATTTTTTAGACAGACCCAATCTACGATTAAATTCCATTTTTTTTTTTTTTTTTTTTTTTTACAGTACGTTAATCGATGTTTGTTCAAGATCTCGTTATCTTCGCTTCCACGTAGATTCTACAATCTTATAAAGCTTGTACAGCTCCTTCGTTAGAGGTTGCCAAGGAAGATTTGGATAAAATACGTTCTACGGTGGAACGTGTCTTTAATGATCGGACCCGAAGAAAAACGTACTTTTGTTATTACACGTGTACGTCGGAGATTGTGGAAAGTTTGACGCGATTGGAACGTCTGTATCGCGATTGAAATTTCTCTTGCACGAATTGAAATCTGAATTGTTGCGTAGCCTCTGTCAAGTATCTACCATTTTAACACGTATTTTTCGCGTTGACAGGGCAATCTTAGTTTCGAAATTGTCGTCGCGCAATATCTTTCAGTCACTTTGTCGCGTAATAAACCAAAAATCAGTATAGGACGCGACGCAAGTTTCTCGTCCATTAATCGACATGAAGACCCCGAAAATATCCATTAAAAAAAAAAAAAAAAAAAATCAAATTTTCGCGTCAATATCGATAGAAATGTCCGTACGTTGAGGAAAGATATTTCTAAATATCCGATGGAAATAACCACGAGTAGATGGAAATAACGTTAGCCGAGCCACGTATCAATGGAGATTGGGAGATACATCGAGAGATGAGAGAGATATATTAATAATTCAAGGAACCGATACAGCTGGTCGATAGCGTTTCTCGAATCGTAGCTATCGTTCTATGGTAGATATCGTTATAAAGCTTTATCTCTTCTTCTTTTTTCGTCGTGACACGAGGTGGGAAACGGTTGTAAATTCGGACGAGGAGAAATCAGGGTGTACAGTGAGAATAACGACGTAGGAATGTTGGGACGTCTGTCGACGAAGCGGCCGTGTCGTACGTAGGCGACATACGCGCGACTCCCTCGAGTCCAGAATCGATCGATAAAACACGCCCGTAAATGGATAATGGCTGGACGAGTAACGGAGATTTCACGAGAGCTCGAATCGCGGACCGCTGCCAGCTGCCGGTTCAGCCATTAACGATCATCATCCTCGCGAACTTTCCCCGCTCTCGTAAAATCTTTATTTTCCAACCGACCATGCTTTTCCTTCTTTTCCCTTTTTCATTCCATCGACTGATACGGTTCGATCGCAGGCCTCTTTCCAACTCTTAGAAGAATTGTTAGATCGGCGATCATCGATTTTGTATCTGTATTCGTAGAGGATACGCGTGGTTCCAGATCTCGGCACGATTTTGTCTTTCTCGTTGTTTCAAGACGGAGTCAGAGTCACGCGTATGTCAGTCGACGAACTTATTTTACTTACTTTCGGTATACTTCTTTTCGACAAAATTTCTCGCTATATATATATTTTAGCTTCTCTTACGTCATTTCTTAGATTACGTTTATCGTTGATACGCGACTTGGACAGTTGTTTTTACTATTTTATCCTGGCGATTGGAAATATTATTCGAGCAACGATTAAAGCGAGTACGAAGTATTGTTGCGTCGTTGAAATAGCGAAATACAAGTAACTTCGTGACAAAATATAGAACTCGTATGTGACGTAAACCTATTATATTTAATGTGCTTTACGATATTATTAACAATTAGTATCCATCAAGCTCGTATGACAGCACGTGCGATATATTTACAGCGAAGATATAGCGTTTCAAGCGAACTAATTTGCGCGTGGATCGATATCAACGATCCTTGTTAAACAGATATTCGATTTGTCTCGTCCGCTCTGAAAAATCGTCTCCTTTTTTAGATTTCTGAAAGAGTAGATCTTTAGAAGTATAGTAACCGCAAAAGTACTTGTAAAAGAAGAACGGACAATTTTTGACGCCTTTATACGCCACGCTGCAATTACGCCAAAATCGTTAATCTTTTTCCCATTTTTTTTTTTTTTTCAATCTGTAAAATCGATAATCCAACTCGAAAGCGTCGTCGCATCTTTAATCGCATACCGACTTTTCTCTTTCGTTCTAGTATCAGTTACGATCCGATTCATTCCGGTCGAAAATCTGTTTGAAATTTCAATCGATCCCAATGTCGAACATCGTGACAAGACATTTTTTTTTTAAACGAACGTATTCGAGACTTTACATTAGCCGGCCAAAATTTGTTAATATTACTGAGACATAGGCAGATGTATGTGCGAAATGACGACGAAAAAGTTGTCAGGGTACCTTTATAAAAAATTGTCAGAAGAGGCCTAGAAAAACCTTCTTGCGGTAGAACGTATCCTTAACGATCAGACTGTTACTATTCTTTCGTCACGTTCTACGCTTAGTCGTTACACGCCCGCTTTCGCGCATTTATTTGGAAAATTTGAAAGTTCGGAAATGCAAAGGAAATATTCAAATTTCATAGTACTCGTTACGATCTCTAACGGGTAAAACGATTTCGTACCTATGTTGCATTTTTAGCTTATTTACGTAAATTTGCCGGAATATCCGCAGTCTGTTTATCGCGTATAGTTCGCTGTTGGAGCAAACTCGCGTCTAACGCCGTTTCCATCATCGTTGAATCGACGCATTTGGAAACGAGCGTATATCGCCGGAGCAAAAGTTGGATGAATCGTTTCGGTCAGTTAGTAATTCATTAATAACATCAAGTGATCGAAAGCAATTGAAACGCGCGAAAGATAATGTTGACGCGCAGTGTGTCGGTATAGAAAGAGCAATTTTTACGCGCGATACGATCTATTTCCGCGTCTGGCAGCTCGTATCGTCACTTTCCGGATCAGTGGACGAGAGAACTGTTAGTATCAAAATTGATCATCGTTTTTTCCTTGCAAATAAATACTGCAAAAAAAAAAAAAAATGGAGGCACCCTGCTGAAAGATAATTTATAGGCACTAAAGTTTGGATAGCGATTTATAGCTGGCGGTGATACAATTCGTACGGTCTAATAACACTTGTTGGATAGCCGTTCCAACAATGGCGGAATAATTCTCCGACTAAAAATTGACGAACGATTGATCATAGCGAAGTGGCGCGGCAGTATAGAAATTTACCGAGCAAACAAATATCTTCTACTTTCGTTGATACGTATCGTTAATATTTTATATTCGCCAGTCACATTATCTCTTTGCGCGTCATTTTTGTTAGAAGCTTCAGCAAATTGCTATTGCCGATAAATAGCTGTAGATGAATTATCCGCGTCGCCGTCAAAAATACGGAAATTTTCCTACGCATTGTCGTTCGCCGGTGTTTCGCTCGTGCGTTGTAAACATTTTTCCAAATACGTATAACAAATATTTAAACAAATACGTAAGCGTCGCGACGCTTGTAAAAAGTTAAGACGCGTGTCGTTAACGCGAGACGGAGCTTATTTGCTCGCAACGTCGTTAAGAAAAAAGGGAAAAGAAAGATATAAAGCGAGAAGCCGCCTGTGAACGCGAGAGAATCAAAGCCCTCTCGCGCGTGCGAGTCTGATAAAATTGGCGGGAAGTAAAAGAGCGTGGCTGCGACGTCGTAGCAGTGACACTTTGTAGGGGGATACGTATGGTGGTAGAAGGGGTTATAACAGACCACAACGGCAGCCACACATTTCGAGCGTTCGGTTGGTCGCGCGGGTCGCATTATTTCGTGATTGTCGCCAGGATACCGGTGGAGTGAGAAGAATGTGTTAATTTTGTAGCGATGTGTCAATGTGCACTCGCGTATTCCCCTCTTACACGATTTCCTCTTTGCATCTCTCTCGTTCTCGTATTTTCATTTTCACTCTCTTGTCCTTCCTTCCTTCCTTCCTTCCTTCCTTCCTTCCTATACACCCGGAACGTCGACCGCGTCAATTATTGGCACAAAAAATCCTTTAACGTATAACGAGGGACAAACACTTTGATTTATCCAATTCTGTATTAAAATCGCCAAAAAGAAAAAAAAAGAAAACAGGAAAAAGGAAAGAAGAAAGAAAAAGAAAACACTTTGCGATTTATTCTATCGATTAAAAAAAATCGGCACGCGAAATACGTCGTATGCGTTTGATGGAAGCCATGCCAAACACATTTTTACTATATTCTCTAGTTTGTATTTGATAGGCAAGGTAAACTGTCCCATCGACAGACCGTAGATAGAGAAAAGTCGGTGAACGTCGAAGGTTGGGCAGTAAGACTGTAAAGTGGCGAGTGATTGAGTTTCATAGACGGTGGTTGGGGATGGAATTCGCGGCTGAGGATCGGCACGCCAGGGGCAACCGGCTAATAAATAAATCGACGGAAGATTTCGTCGCGACTCGTCAACGAGCGAGAAATCCGATAATCTCCAAGGAGGGAACGACTTTCGCCACCGGACAAAAAAGAAGAATCGTCCGCGACAATTAATAATTCGCTTTCTGGTCGCCAATTTGTCCGGCGCGAGACGAATTCCATTGCCTCTGGCTCGACTTTTTCCTCGCGAAGAAGGCAGACGCGCGAGATCGTTTCTCAAAGCAGTTCTTATCCGATCGTCACTCTTTCGCCAAACCTTTTACGATTACCGTGTCACCAGGTTACGTTCTATACGACCAATTACCGCGTCTTTGAACGGCCGGACTCCGTAATTGGATTTCTGATTTCATGGCTGAATAATCGTTTTACTTCCTTCAATTGGTATACCTCCCAGTAATTAATCAAGTGGACGACGAAGGCAGGGATATTTTACTCGCCTTTGCTTTCGAGAGGCGTCTTTTTACGATAGGATTTAGGTCAGAAAATTGTACAGTGGCTGGCGAAAATAGTCGAACGCTTGTCACGGAACGTTTTCATAGATACGTCGTACAGTGATTTCTGCGAACGATATTATTTCCTGTGAAATATATCGTACTATCTTTTACGTACTTTTTCCAATTTGATTCCAAAGTGTACCGACGTATGATCACGATACTTGTGCTTCTATACTACCAATATACTACCAATAGATACGTATGTATGTCGCGACACTCGTATCTCTCGTACACGTTGCAGTGCCAACGAGATTTCCAAATATTTGACCAAAGTCTCTGGGCGGACGTCTCCGCGAAACACTTCCACGAAGTGTATTCTACGTTACGACGTAAACGACCACTGGAAGGAAAATAAATAAATACTGGAAGCGCGAAGGACCGTTTATTAAAAGCAAGGAGGTGCGCGTAGCGTCGAAGGAGAGACAGTTTTACGCCGAAAGCACGTGAAACATTTTCCTCGAAGATTCTTGAACGAGAATTACTTAAAACAGATCCTTGAAAAGGATCAAGGGAATCCGTTGTCATCGTGCTCTCGGCATTGTAACAAGAACGAACGTTTTTAATAAGCGACAATTAGCGATGGAAGAGCGTCGAAGGAGGCGGCGAACCATTCCTTCCTACCTACCTTCCTTCCTTCCTTCCTTCCTTCCTACCTTCCTTCCTTCCTCCCTCCCTTCCCTCCTTTCTCGAGAAATTTTACTCGTTGGACCTCGCTGAAACCGATGTCGCCAGGTATACGTTTCCAAGGATCGAGATGGCTGCCTCGTAAACCCTGTAAAATATTACATTTGACGCGAGACTGCGATTCCTTAACCTTACTACCTTCTCGCCACAGTCAGCGGAGAAGGTGATTAGCCATCAAAGGAGCTGCGTTTCAATTCTATCCGATCAAAGTCGTGACGCATCGCCACACGGATAATTAAGTCCCGTAATGGTATTACTCGGACTTGGAGCCAAAGAACGCCGACATTTGCAATTTCATCGGAACGATCATCGTGGAATAGTTATCTTTCGAATACTTGTCGAACGGCCAAACGGTCTTCGTTTGTACGCCGTACAGATTGTTTCTCGATCGACGTTTTCTTCTTCTTTCGGTTCTATGTTTTTACCTCTCTACGGTTAACCACAGGAATTATCGTATGCGTAGAGTGGTCGGAAAAGGTGCATCGAGGCCTGTCGTACAAAAATTCCCACCAGTCGAGTAGTCCGGTACCTGAACGTTCGAGTATCCGAATATCCTGTTATCCGTACGGAATTGTCTGACTGATAGTCATGGACTCGTCTTTCTATCTCAGAAGCCATTATTGTATTTAAATTGCGATATTTCTCTGCTAAGCGAACGAAAGAGTATCGGTCGGAATTATTGGTTTATTTATTAGTTAATTATTAGTGAGGTCGTTAGAATGTCGGGTAAAAGAGCGGGAAAGAAGCGACGATGAGACTCGTACTGTCCGAACTATAAACGAAGGCAGCAACGTTAAAATACATTAGCGTATTGCAGACTGCGATCAAAGAATTCGCATGAGGATAAAAGTGACATAAATTTTACGTTTACATAAGTTAAACCACAGCGATGTTTAGTTTAGTTGGATAGCGCGTGTTTACGGAAACTAATCGCGATTAGTCATTTTTATTCCAAATGATGCGAAAATTATTCACAGGTGTATGCACTGTCGGGCAATTTTTCTACGGTATGATGCAACAAGAGCTATAACGGACATCGTAAAAGCTATTGGACGAGGTAGTTTGGATTAAAACACGAGAAGGAAAGGAAAAGAAAATCGTTGGGATCGGTTACCGGTCGATTTCACTTGGCACACCCAGTAGAGTGGCTTGGGGCGCGCCAGCTTGATACTTTCTTGTAAATTGTATTAAAACGCCCGTCTTTTACGACCGTGTCAAACTACCTACACGAGCATTCTCGAGAGTCAGGCAAAGAGAGTCGCAAAACGCGAGGGGTGAAAAGGGGGAAAAGGGGGAACGGGAGGTGCAACATGCATCGAGAAACACGCAAGCAACCATCTTTTTTTTTTACACGTTCCTACATGCAGAGACGTATGTTTTCCGCCCTTTCCAATTTTCCCATTAGAAACTGCCGCAACGACGAAAAGTACCTTTCTCGTTCCAAAGGTATCGGCTGTCGTCAAATAGTATCGGTAACGAAATTACGCGAAACCGTGTTACAACGTTAGAAATATCCTTGGTTTTGCGCGAAGTCTTGCGAATTTATCAACTAACTGAATTATCCTGAATTGTATGCTGTTTTCATACGCTGCGATTACATATCTCGAACATACGTATGCAACCAAAAGGAAAAAGCACGATATTTCTGAAAGTCGATTATTAAAATCGTGAAGAACCTTTCCTTATACACGTACAGTGACTCGTTAAAGTTTTCTTCGAAATTTACAAAACACAATACCGACAGTCTCGCTCCAGCGCTGATAAAATTTCGACAAATTTCACAGGTAATAAATATTTCCACAGATATATCTTCCATAATTTCTTCCACCACTGTGTACATCGAAATATCTTCGAGCCTTCGTTCAAGCATCGATACACCGTCGTCGAGTTTTTGAAGTGTCCTGTAGAGTTTAACATCAGTATGCATTTGTACTAACCGGCAGTCGATCCGCACTTTTATCTGCGCATAAAAACCTGCATAACTTGGCACGGTCGTCCTTCGTGTTCCTCTAACGGCGACTCGTCTCGACGATACTCCACCCCTCGCTCTGATTTCTTCTAAATTCGCGAATAAAAGTTTACACCGCGAGCGTCCTCTCTAGCGAGGCCATCGTAAAATCGGGATTCAATATCTAAAGGGTGTAAGGAAGAAAATGGCCGTTGTCTAGAGAGAAAGGGAGAAATGGAGAAAGGGAAGAAAAAGTTGGGTGGCCTTGTTGACGCGATCTTCGAGGGAGAGGACGCATCGTGTGTGTCACGCACGGCGAGCATTGCCATCGACGTTCCTTTAGTCTCTTTTTTCTTCTCTTTTTATAGCGTTTAAGAGAGACTTATTTTGTTTATACGTGACGAATGACATCCGTATATCTATATCTATACCATACGTCTTACACGTATGACGCGCAATAACGAAACGTTTAGATCGCAGTCTCTGGAAGAAGAGAAGACCCAAAGGACGCGTTGGAAACAGTTTCTCGACTAGTTTCTCTTCGACGTTCGTCCAGTTCGCCCTGCAAGGGATATTACGTCATACTCGTCGGTTATTTCCGATCCATTTACATTCTTCCAACGTTAGAAATATCTCGACCGTTCGGACTGTTGGAAAGAACTGTTGCAAGCAATTTCCACTGTTCGACGTATCGAGGAACGTCTTATCGATATGCACGAATTGGCGTTTTAACTCGGACTCGCGATCAGGACGAACAACGAATCAAACGACAAATTACAATCGCGTGGAAATCGGAAGGGAAAATAGCTGAGGCGTGGCGAGATACGGACGAAGACAGCGAAGCAAGAACGAGCCGGGCGAGAAAAGACGTGGAAAGGTGGGCGTGTAGGAAAAGAAGGCGATCTGTAAGCTTTGTTCGTCGAAAAGTTTTACAACCGTTCGAAGGTGGCTCGGATACGTTCTTGAAACGTCTTGTATCCATAAAACGAAGATAACCCTAATAGTAGTACCATAATACCGTTTCGAGCAAGCGGTTGCTATTAATTAATGCTTTAGCAGCCGTATCGCCTGTCTCTTTCGAGCGGAGCGGCGGTGGCGGGTCAGTTCAAAAGGACGAGAACGAGCGGGACGGAGAAGCAAAACGAGATGAAATGCGCAAGGCAAAAAGGAACGAGTATCCGGCACAGTCTTTTTCAACGTTTCACTTTGTAGCCACTCAGAATCGGCCCTTCGAACCCTCTAAGAACCCTCTAATCGACGCTACTAAACCAACGAGATCATCCTACGGTCGCTACGTTCGTGCGCCCGTCCTTTCTGCATAACTCCACCTCTCGAAGGGCGGCAGAACACCGTACATCGCAGAGAACCGGAACTATTTCACTCCGGCAAAAGGAAATCGTAATTTCCCTTTACGTTGAAACGACTTTTTCAACAATTTATGTTTCCTCGTTGAGAATTAGCGGTCGGTAGACTGCGCACGTTTATCCGATTCTACATGTTTCTGCGAATTGCGGCTGTGTTTTGCAATTGAGTCTCGATGGAAATTCGTACTTTTACGAAGCTAATTAGATGAATGGGATCTAAGCGAAAGTTGATTTTGGCCGCTGCATATTACAACGAGCGCCACGCTTTGGATGTTTTGTATGTTTTTCCATTTTCGCAATTTTTTGCTTCCTACGAATTCGAACGAAAGTCCGCAAATAAAAATCTGTCTGTGAACGCGATCGAAGAAATTTGTCGTCTTCTAAATATCGTGATAAGCGATCTGGTTTGAATATTTCGTACATTTTTGAACATCGTACACTTTCCGTAGAATTCTCGATTTTTCCACGATTAATATCTTTCAGTTGCGTTAAAGAGGGGAAAAAAAAAACGACGCTGTCGATTCATTTCATTCGCTGCGATTCGTTCTCTACTCCGGCACACTGATTATCTTGTATAGATTTTACACGCGTAAATGTATACTAATTTTCGAGGTTGCGTCATTTGATCTTATTTCTGCTGCCATTAATACGCACTGGATAAATGTTTACGCATTACGTGACGCTGATGTCATCTATAACGCATTAATTACTTGGCAGTGCTAAATTATCGCGCATTGAATATACAAGTGTTCGTACTCCACATACGAGAATACTTCACAACTCGCCGGTATCTCCGACTTTTTCGAACTTCGATATATCGCGATAGGCAATTTCAACAGGAAACGTCCAAACGAACGTTAAATTCTTTTACTGTTCCTTGTTGTATGCTTGCGCAACATCATCCCCACGATGCAAGCTAGCCAAAAAGTTGAAACTTAATTTCAACGTATTTAACGTATCGTGGATAATCTCAATTTGAAAGAATTCGTGTCTTCCGATTCTTCCACGCCACAGCGAATATCACTTTCAATCGTTAGTTTCCATCGATTCGCATGTTCCGTTAATAAAATCCTCCGTGGTGTTAGGACAAATTGGTCAAAGTACCGCGTTTATAAACGACCATCTGTAAACACCTACTTACTCGATTCTCTCGCGAGAAAGCAATGTATACGTTTAACGTCTGTAACTTTGAATATTGAATATTTTATTCATACCACACGACGAGTGGTACGAAAGATCGTTCGTTGAAAAGGAATAACCCCAAAGTAAAAGGGGAAGGTGGGGTTAAGGGCTGGTTGAAGTGGCTACGAAGCAGACGCGGTGAAAGGTAGTTCGGCAATCATCAACAGGGCGTCGCGTTGATATCAAACAATTAGCTAAAATCCAGCCACTCTAGTTAACCTGTAGAAGGGATAGAGAGCAGCAGCAGGGCTTGGCTTGGAGCCGGTTGTACCAACTAATATCCTTTAGTCTTATCCTTATTATTATCCACCCCTTGACTGCGCCTTAAGCGTGACTACGCCGAGGAACCAACCGTTCCTACAACCGGCTGCCTACGGATATTAAAGCGCATCTTAGCCCTAATTTTAGCGACTAATTTTACGCAAGAACACCGGCTGATCCTTAAACCGGGCGATTACCTCACTGCGCGGCGCGTACCTTCTTCAAATTTAATTTCGCTAACGACAAGCTGCGATCGCGGATCGATAAATCGTTCGCGCGAGAACACGTATCGATGTACACCGCTTGTTTGTCGTCGTTTATTTTCTTTTGCTCGGCCGAACTTTCTACGAGCGTGCTTTGTTGGAAAAGTTTCGCCTTTTATTATGGAATTTTGAAAGCGTTTAATTTCACGCAAATGTTTGAGAATGTGAATAAAGAAGCAGAGCCTCGATAGGAAATGTTTGCGTTTAATTAAAAAAAAATTAATTTTCTGCGTTTAATTTGAAAAAAAAACGAATTCCTTCGGTTTCGTATAATTGGCACGGCTTGTTGGAATGATAAATTAACGTCGTAAAATAACGCGATTTATCCATTACTCTGTATATGCCTGTTGTATGCAATTAGAGATTAATTTTCTTCCGTTATTATTAGAAGTGATATTTTCGTGTTTCTGGGAATATAAAAGTAAAGTTACTCTTGAACATTTTGGAAACCGTGGTTCCTTCGTCTTTTCGGAATAAGAATAATCAAACGCAATAAGTCAAGCAGCGCGTTTTCTCGCGTGCTTGTCTTTCTTGTATCGAGAACGAGCAATCCATGTTTGGAATGTTAGTGATTGGTTTATAAAACCACATTATCTATGCTTTGTGTTATTTGAAAGCGAACAGATCGGATTAAATAAAAACCGCAAGATCGTGTTCTTACAGTAAACTATCGCCTCCCCCTCTCTCCCAGCCCGCCAAAAACAGCCACTGCGACCACATTTTCTTGAAACGCGATCTCGTATCGTTTTTATACACGCACAATCAAACGATCAACGTTTCGATTTGCGTTACGAAATGTATTTGTGCGCGAAGAACTAATTCGCGACTTAAAGAAAGGCAACTGCTATTTTCCAATTCATTGCTTCTAATTTTTCCAAAATATTACGTATAAATACAAGGCGAAATAACACGACGAGGAAAACACGAATCGCGATGTCGAATTAATACATTTTTTAATATTTCCCAGCCAGAAAATTCGATCGAGCGCTTGCGTTAGATTAAATGTTTATCGATGTTAAATTAAACATTTATTCGCGCGTATCATAAAACAAGAGAAAGGCGTGTAATAGGGAAACTGGAAATTTTACGCTCTTACATCGAACTGTTCCGTCCTCGTTCTATCGAACGAACCTTCGTTCAATTTGTACCATCCGTCAGGACAAAAATTTTCCCATTTCCCATCAATGAGCATATTCGATGCGTGGAATATTATTGCCACTCTAACGTTAAATAAGTACAATCTTCAACGTGAAATATCAAGAATTATCCTTCTCTATGTCTATTCAATAAGCTTTTACAAAACACAAACGACGTTAAACCAGCGTTGTAAACGCTCGACGAAGGAACTAGAAGAAAAGTGTCAAATATTAAAAATGTTAATCCGTTACGTTGGCGAGCTATCGTCTCGCGATATATTTATCCAAAAAAATCGATAAACACGCGAGAGAGATGCGAGTTTGAAAATCTATCTCGCAGACATACGTGAATCGTAAAACGGTTGGAACAAATACGAGAATTCGCGTAGATTATTCATCGATCAGAGAATGGTTGGATCGAAACGAAGACTGTTTCGAGGTGGAACGAACGTTCCTTTAAAACGCGATACACAGTTCGATTGCAGAATTTGAAATATAATATTGATTTTAGTCGACACGAAGGTATGGCTGTTCGTATCCATAAAACGTATGCATAAAACCGCAAATGCTGATCCTGAATAATATTCTGCGCGTTTAATCGAATCTGTATGTTAATTAATACCGGGGACTTTGCTCGGAATTGTGTGCATACCTCTTTAATTTCATATCCCATCTTCTCCGTTTTATGTTTGAAATGTGTCCAATTATACTACATTACAATAATGCAAACTAAAAACTTATTTTGTTGCGAATTTACATTTATGACAGCAATTTTGGCTATACTTGACGTTTCGCATATTAATGTCTCGTATTAATGTATTGGCCCGTACACTCGTTCAATTTTGCACGTGGAATTTAAATAGGCTTCACAGGGAATTGAAAATGAATAATTTAAGAAGGAAGAGCGCAGATTTATGGCTTTTAATGTTCCGACGTTACCGCCAACTTGGTACGTTTAAATCGTTAACAAACAAATAATTCAGGGACGATAGGAAGGAGCAAGAGATCGTAGGCAGTCAGGGTACAAGTGGAAGGGAACAGAATCGAAAAGCATAAACCAGATGTACGTCAAATATTTTTTTCAGTCTGTCGAAGTTGACACGAGCATCTATCGATCGTCGATAGTTTTAGATACGTAGTTACAAAGACGATTTATCTCGTTCGTCCCATTCATTACGCGCCGTGATCGTAATAGAAGATGTTTGTCGAGTCGGAGCGAACGAATTTCGAAAGAAATTCGATACCTCGTATTTGACACGAGCTCGAAGCTTGCGATAGAAATGCGTAGAACCGAAAGAAACTACTACTATTCGTCGAGGCATAGGCGTAGAATCGAAGAATGTGGAGTAGAAGAACGCGTGTCCGTGTGTGCGTGTTAAAAAATATAATTTGGTTAACTTCTGTAGAACAAAATCGTTCGCTTCTGTAAAGTAAAATTCCCAACGGGATATCTTGTTAGGAGAAAAATGAAAATACGTCTCGAGTAGATCTATCATATTTTTTACGCAGCTTTGGTACCTCGAAAAAAAAGCGTAGAAACGTTCCACGCCATTGGCAGGGTTCAGTCTGTGGAAAAATAGGCAGGTGTTCGGAAACCGGAAGCCTTTAGACGCGCCGCTGTATTCTATTCGATATACCGACGAACTCGAAATCTGACTTTTGACTGTATAATCCTACCGTGGATCTTTTCATGCCACTGGGAAAGATCTTGCGAGCGGATTTACTGAATGACGTGCCTTTTGAATGAAACGCGCTACGATACTTGGTTCGTAGCCCAAGTACCCTTAAATGGACATTCTTCTTTTATTCGATATCGTCCGATCTCTTTGAATTCATTGTGCGCCGTAAGAAAGTACACCAATTCAACGCACATGTCATTAACCACCGTATGAAACTGCGTAAAAAATAATATATAAAAGAGAAGCATTTATTTTATCGATCTAACCGAGATAAGAATCAAATTAACGCGATCCGATGATAAATCACGTACAGTATTCTTTATAACAGCGTCTTGGCGATTTGCATATTTCACCATCGTGTTGTCGTTCGCGCAGACAGTTTGAAATTGTTAATCTCAACTATCGGAGACGTGGCGCATTTTATCAGGGATTCTGGACAGCTAACATTTCGTTACGACGAGTCGAACGCATCGGCTCTTCCACTTTTTCGTCTCGCCTCTTCGTATTATTTTATAAATTCAAATAATACATCACGGTAACTTCTACACCAGACGTTTGTAACATCGCCTATCCTGGCATACATATTTTCCATCTATTTATTTCATTTTATTCCACATCTCGCCAATTAACAATCTCGTTTTTCGCGTGCAAATATCTCATACACGAACTACATGAAATACACGAAGTTGTATCTCCCTTCTTAACTCGTCAATTCGCCTTCATCCGCTCTAAACATTTTTCTACGATGGACGCGCTCTCGCTCCTTTGGATCGCCCGCAACCGTACAAACTTCGGCAGTCTGGCGTTAATCGCAGAACGTCAGTAATATGGTTAGAAAAGAGCAGAGAGGGGGAAATGAAGGTAAAGCAGCGTTAAACGTCAAAGGGAGAGTTATTCTGCTTTCCTTTCGACGTATACGTTGCTGACATCTGTATTAGCAAGATTACCGGGTGGTTTCCGTGGCGGAGGGTTCCGGTACGTGATGCACACCCGGTTTTCGAGCGTGCAATAGGTGTGAACGAGGATGATAGGATGCAAGAAGAGGGGCGAAACTTGACCAGGGATATTCGGTTCTTTGCTCGACATGAATGACTTTGTATATAAGTCCACTAATCTGTAGGCTCGCGTAGAGTCTCCCTTTTGTGTAGCCGGTTAGCACGAGAGTCAGTCGGTCGGTCGGTCGGTCGGTCGGTCGGTTGCGCTGTAGCCCGGTTCTGACGCTTCATGGGATGAACATTAGGGTTGGTTACCAATACAGAGGAAAAAGCTTTCAGTTCCATCCAATGAAATCATCACGCGCACCATACGCCAAACCTTTGACCGAATTACAATTGATACGTTAAAATTGTATTCGTTACCAATGCTATATAATTCCGTGATGTTTCAAATACTCTGACAAAGTAGGTACTGAATTTTGAATAAAATTATTGGTTTGTAGCGGCACGCGATCGTTGACCTATCGTTCGAATCCCACCAGGGACATCGTTTACAGGTAACCGTCTAATCGCTAAAAACGATCGTAAAACATCGACGTACCTGGTAAGATCGCACTAATCGAGTGCAAGAATGAAGATTTTGACCATCTGACCACGCACATTCTCGTCGTCTAAGTAACCGGCTACAGGTTAAACGGGAGACGAAATTTTTCTTTGAAACAAGGATCCACCTCCTGTTATTGTTTTCCTGTAATTAGATCTTGGCGTACGATTTCGCAACTCGTTTTCGGTAGCTTGGCGTGTGCGGAACATTTTACGCGAACATATATACGATCAAACGTTAAATCGTTCGTATAAAAATATTAGAATACCGATGTTCGCCTTATGTGTTCGCAAATATCAGCAATTAAATACTTTGCTATCGGCGATCATCGACCGCGTTAAAGGAGGCGAACTGAGAAATGCAACATAAATCACGTTATATTCGCCAAGTCGAAACTTATTGCGAATAATCGGAATATTCGCGTGATTGTTTTATAGCGAGAGGAAAGTAGCTGAACGCGTAAATCTGCAGAATCAAAGAACTCGATGACACGCGAAATCGTGCGTGACTTGCCTTCGTACTCGTTACTTAGCAGCAAGTAGGGCGAACAAAAGAGTCTCGTTGAAGCTTCTTCGGCTTAATCGTTTGCGCCTTGCACGGGCAAGCAGCGTGCGATCGTTTCGAACTTACAGAAAAAGTTCCCAAAAAGAAACAGATGCCGAGCCTATAAAAGTACGCGAAACTGTACCAATCCGTCGACGAACCGCTAGCCTTAGGCTGATCATCGTGCACTTGCCAATTAACTGTCTAAGACGATCGAAGAACGGTTCAAACGTTCGTAGATCTCTGAAATACGTGTAATTGTAATCGCTAATACGTCGCCAGGAGATGCGACGATAGACGATAAATAGAAAAGAGACGAACAAAACAAACGTTAAAAGTTGGCCGGATGACGAGTTGGAGGAAGATGGATGAAAGAAGAAAAGTATAATAGTCGGGACAGGCCGTAACATCCGTGGACCCATCTAGAAATCTGATTGGGGACTACTGCTAACAGGGGTGCCGAAGCTGCTTTCACCCCACGTTTTAACTCCTCCCTTTCCCCGCCAATTCGGAACATCCAGACCAAGTCACCCTGACAGACGAGCGTACCAGGGCCACTACTATTAGTTTGGTTTCGATGGTGCGCTAGTCAGTTACTCGGTACGACGCTTTCGACCCTTCCGCGTTGAACGGTCCGTGAATGGTCACTTAAAGCCGAGTACACACACCGGTGCGGTTGTGAGATACGCGCCCAAATTTCACGATGTATCACAATTTCAATTTGGCCTTTCTCTGGAACCTACACTGTGAGTATTCGGTTGCTCCTGTTCTTCGCTGGACGTGCACGTGTCAGTTCGAACGTGATACAGAAGCGAAACAGATTGTTGGACGATTGGAACATGTATTTCCATGATTATCCGTATGTTTGTATTAGAGATGTTATTTAGACGTGTCTCGTCGCACGATTAAGAGAAAAAAAGACTACTGGATCGGGACGAATATTACTAGGATTTTTTGGATTACTCGAAACGCATTCGTTAATTCCGAGAATCGCGACGGGTAAGTTCCATGCCTCCCTTCTTCCCTCTATGCGAATAGCAACCAACCATCGCACGAAACTATGCGACGAATAGAGCTTGCGTTTACGCGAGAATCGAAGGTAAACGAACGTCTACGATATACGAGAACGTATAGTTTACGTATTTCGAAGAACGTTACGAGAATTGTTTAAAGAAGACGAAAGTACGCGTTTGAAAAGTTCGAGTTTGAAAAGTACGAGTTTCTTGTTATTTTCTTGACTACTTTATACGCTACGCGTATGTCGAATCTCTGTTCCTAACTATGTAATGGGCGATATTGTGGTATACAGTTTACTTTGAGTTGCACCGTAAGCGAGACGTTTCTCCAAATCATATATTTAAAGACTCGAAAGATCCGGAAATCGTAATTACGCTGCATAAACCCGAGAATTTTATAGTCGGTGTAACTCACTTGCTAGATCGGTGTCGAGCATATCTAAGAAACCATAAACTTGCTATTACTTCTGTGCAATAACCCACGATCCGTTCACCGTTTTTTCTTTTTTCTTTTTCTTTTTTTTTTTTTCGTTTGCACGTTCGTCAAATTATAACTCCTGATCCCGTTTTACTTGTACCAAACGACGCAGCGCACGTATATAACGTAGATTTATATTTGATTTCTATCAAATATAAGAGACAGCGCTCGAGAGACCAGTTGCAACCGACAATTCCTCTAGCTCGCATATCAGCGCTGTTGTAATCTTAAATTAAAAATGATCACCTCCGTTTCTTCGAAACTTATAATAACATACGACTCGCTATAGTTCAAGATATTATAGGATGAGTCGCGTCTATTCTGACTCGTGGGAGTGACCGATTCACGGAACGAACCGAACCCAACGATATGCCAAAAAGTTCCACTTCCACCTGTTTTATGGTGGTGTAGTTAAACTGCGAGTCGTATAGGTCCGAAGATAGAATTTAGGACGGCTGACAGAGTTTTACATCGAGAAGGTGGAAGCTAATTTATATAGGAAGGAAAGAAGCGAAGGGACGAGGTAGAAAAGATAGTTGTTGGCAGAGTGGCGAAGACAGAGAGAGAGTCGAGGTATTTACGATGGAGGCTCTACGTATGTATCGACGCATTATGGGGTCCATGGTATCAAAGAGGCCGCCTTTACAACGAGCCATATACCGTTTACAGCGTCTGAAATCTGACATCTATATAAGAGTTCTACAGCTTTCGTTGCTACCTTGATAACCACGAGTACTAACCACCAGTTGTCCACCGATCTCCTTTCTTCTTCCAAAGACGTTCCAATATTTGCCACGGACTTCGACTCCTTCCATCTTCTTCTCCTCTTATTACTTCAAGCTCTACGATTTCTTAATATTCTTATAACATTACGTTAATATTCTTATAATTTTTAATATTCTCTGTAATTTCTTATTCTGTCGACGATGTATCCAATTAAACGAACGCGTTACACGCGTGTATGTACGCGTTGTAATTATGTAATTAAACGTCGGGCGATATTTAGATGTCAAATTACTGGATGTAGAGAAAGTGTATAAAATGTTGGAAACGTAGCGCTCGTTCTATTTAATATTTAGCGTGTGAAAAAGAAAAAAAAAATCATCGTCTGTCAGGCTCCATTCTCTTTTACTTTATTCGTAGAAACGTGAACTTGCATACACGTACACGGATCAATAACAACGATACATTTTACCAAATAATAACGAATCAAAGAGAAAAATTTCATTCGCCGATTAAATTCAAGCTGCAATAGGTAGGCATATTTGCGCTATGTCGCGAAGCTGTGCTAGCCGGTTGCAGAAATGGAAGAACCTCGTTGAGGTCTTGATAACAGAAAGAAGAACATCGCGTCCGGACGTAATACGATTTAAAGGATAATGAAGTAGATATCTCTGGTTCGATCGTGATCCGCTTTGTAGCGTACAAACACGTACTGGTTGGACAATCGTAATAATAAAGCCAGACACTATCGGCTAGTTTAGTTCTCTGCACGCCCCCGCTGTCGTTCTTATTGCGAGAACGAGTATCGCGACTGCTCTAGTAGCTACAACTAGCAGCAGTGTATCGAGTACAACCGCTACGGTTAGTCCTGTTAATGTTAAAAAAAGGCGAAGAAATGCCGCGTCTCTCCGTTTGAGGTTTCCATCGACGAAGCGAAGGTGACTCGCGTATCGTCAACGAACGAAATTACCCACGATAAAACTGTCAAAGCGGTAAAGATGAAAAGTTTATAATCTCCCAAAGAAATTTTCTACGCAGTCCGTAAGAAGGACACGACTGTCCATCGGGGGACAAGAAACGTATTGCGACTCGTTGGTAAAATTCATTGGGCATTCTCGCAATCGGCGTAAAGAAACGAAAGAAGAGCGAACTTGTAACTTCCGTCGTTCAGCTGGCCGTACGCGTCTAATTAACGAGCAATAGAAAATTGAAGGACGAACATCGTGGCGGTGCGTATACGTGCGTAAATGAAAATCTACTGTGGCATTCCAACACCTTGTAAGAGAATGGCACTCGGGGGATGAAAGCTTTGTGGACAGGTGCGATGTTCGCAGGTGCCGGAACGTAACGCGACAAACGGATATCCTCGTGCGTCCGCGCGCCTACCTTTGCCCTCTTTCTTCTTCTCCTGCCCTCTGTGCACGCTATTCAGGCGTAACGGAGAGTTTAATTAATATTCGCACAGTGGGTTGGCCCGTTTGATTAGCTCCACGTTGCGCGGCTTGATGGGTAGGCATGCATTCGCGTAGAACGTACGTAGGCAGAAACTGTGTGACGGGGGTTGAAGAGCGAGAGGGAGGAGGGGTTTTGCGTAGCGCGAGTTGGAGCGAGAATCTGGCCGAGAAGTAGGGGTAAGAGTTGGGTTATAGGGAGCGGGAGAGAGAAAGGCAGACAACATTCCGAGAGACTACGTACCAACTGTAATATCACAATCATAACCAGACCCCTCGTCAGTCCGACCGTCCGTCCATTCGTCCGTCCGTCTGGCGTAACGTCCTCACGCTTCAGCGATATCAAAGAACTGGCCACCGCTCGTAACGTTTACGTTACGTTCGCGATGCGCTAACATGTCCTGTTTCTGGTCAGAATTTTGTCCTTGCCCGGAACACGAAATTCTTGCCAGTCATCGATCCCTCCCAACAATTCCACGGAATATCTCGTTATAGCGTGGACAAGGTGGAAAACTACAGACCGATTATAAAATACAATCGACCTCGTAGCTGTCGGTTTCTGAAATTTGATTTATGAATTTTAAACAACTTACTCCGCTGTGTACTCTGAGCACGTTAACCTTCCACGCGTTGGCGTTACGAATTGTTTCCAAGTACGTAAACGCGAGTACTTTCAAACGTTTTTAACGTTTGTAACAAGTGGCACTCGTTGAAGACGCAATATACCGGAGAACAAAATTTTTTGCGAATAACGTTTAAAGAGAAATAAAAAGTTGCTTTGTATTCTCCTCTCCGTGTATCCGGAGTTGGAGAGGAAGCTATACGCGATCCAGTTTGGGATACTTACCTGGATTCCCACCTCTGTACACCGTTGACAATACCTGAAGCGGAGCCGTTATCTCGATAACGGTTTAAATTCACGAGAATAGTCTTATCTTCTTACAACGTGCATTTCTTCTCTCCGATAGTATGTCGTCTTATCTCGCGAATACGCTTGATTTAATTATTCGATACAACACGCGTTATCCTGAATTGCATTCATTGCTATAACGCGATATCGTTGAAAATTGATAGCGGTAGCTCGTGATAATCTTGTCGTAAATGTCTTTCGGTATATTTCGAGTTTGCTTAATTTCTGTTTCCTTTTTTCAGCCAGTATTATTTCGATGAAATTAGCTATCCGGAAGAATTCGTCGAATCCGGATAAAAGCTCTACTTTGAGTTCAATCTTGGAATAGGGTTTTTTAATGGTTCCAATTCGATGGAAAATATATTTATCAGTATGCACGGATGAAATTCTCTATAGAAATACTCGACGGGTATAAATAAATAACGAGAAATTCGCGTCGTATTTTTAAGACTGCGTCTTAAATATTACAATTCGATTGGGGAACTAAAAATAGAGAGCATAATACCGCGTTACGTTATCGAACGTTGAAACGAATTAAATTTCACAAATTTCAAACTGGATACTTGTCGCGTTCTCTAAATTCTTTATAACCGGCAATTTTCAATCGTTCCTTAGTACCACCATAATTTCCTACTTAAATCACAACCTACGTATAATAGAATTATAAATAGAGAAACTGTCGCGAGAACGAGATCTAAAACTGCGACCCAATCAAATCTTAAATTCGCGTATCGTTTGTGTATCGACGATAAACGACGCGTAGATTAGAAGAAAGAGACTGCCTAAACCTGATCGAGGCAAGTTTTCCGCGTGAATTCACGCGGTGCAAATGCCACGCGATAAAATCGCATATCCTTTCGCGGGTAAGGTGAAATCGGCAGAGGAGCCTCGAAACGTATAACGCGTAAAATACAACGGCCACTTAAATTCGAAAGAGGACGGAGAAGGAGGGAAAAGTAGGAGCATAAGCAGGAGCCATGGAGGGCCTGGTGCGTGTTGCCCGATACTATAATAACGTAGAAGTCTACTTCATAAAGAATGTTCTCTTAACCGGCAACCTCGTACATCCTCTGCCGCCTTGCTCTTCCTCTTTATCTTTATCTTCTTTATCTGGCAAAGTGGCCACCTTGCGGCAAAGAACAGCGGGTCAACCGCGGCAGCATCGCCAGAGAGAAAAAGATACGGAGGAGCTTCTGTGGATTTACATTGGCAAATGTACGACTCATTTTGGGCCAGTAAATCACTGGATTCCTCCTGTCGTCCCCTTCGTCTTCCTTTTCTTTTTTTTTTTTTTTCTTATCTTCTCCCGCTATTCCTCTTTTTGCGTCTCTTTTCTTCTTCCTTATCGAATTGATTCGCATTCGTCGTAAAGTTTGAGTGGAACAGAAATTGATTTGGAAGAATTTTCTCCGATCGAGAATACTGTAGGGAAAAAGGAGAACGTTCGACAATGTAATTTGAAGCGTATCTCAAACGTATTTGAAGTTATACAACAAGGTTGCTTGTTCGCGTAAGACGAATACCGTCAACGTTCCTGTACCATGGATTAATAATCATTCGGTGCACTGTATATTTTAGGTATTCGTTCACGCTGTGCTTTTGACGTTTCGTGTCGTCTTCAACAGGGATATAATTTTCTCGAAAGAGGAGGAAACACGCGGTCACATCGTAGGTAGATCGTGGACGTTTATGCAAATTCCTACTTTTATTCGTTTAGCGGGTGTGTTTTATCGGGTAAAAACCGAGCGATCGTTATAATTGTTAACGATAAAAATCGTGGGACTAAAGAGAAAAGGAATTACTCGGCGACGAATTTGGCAAAGAGAAAGAGAGGAAGAACGCAGAGAAAAATGGATGTTATTCGGTGGTTGCGATTTCGTATTTCGAGTCGTACGACTAAACAGGAAGAAAGAAAGTCTGGATAGTCGACGATTTAAGGACGAATTTTTGGCGAAGAGGAAGAGAATGCGGCGGAGCGTAAGTTATTCGCTGTGATTAGCTTTATACATCTGGAATGAGATAGCGGAGGATAAAGAAGAAGATAATCGGCGCGTTTCAGCCGCACGCGCGTAATATACGACTAACATCGATGAACGATCGATTGGAGCGTAACAGAGGGTAGATGAGGTAGAGAATGGCCGAGGAGGAGAAGGTGGCTCCCTCCTCGGACAGAAGTGGTTACACCGGCAAGAGAAAGATTACAAAGCGGTCTGCGCGAGTACCGAATTGAAATTGATAGCCGGTCGATCGTCGCTACCACGTGCGAACTGCGCCCGGCAGCGATCTCGCAAAAACGAACAAGCCGACAGCGTGAGCGTATAAGCGTGGAAGGGAAGAAGAAAAGGGTGCCGCGGATAAAACGAGAGCGGTTACGGTTTAAGGTTGAGCAGGAGGCGCGAAGAAGAAGCGACGAACATCGCAGTGTTCTATTATGCGGGACAACGCTTTTCCAATTACCACGGAACCAGCTATAAAGTTGAAGCGTGGGTAATCAGCCACCGATTGGCAACACGCGTCGATTAGCTGCGAACGTCGGATCTACTACCTGATAATAATTATATTTCGCGCGATATTTACGGCGCACGCATGCGTCTACGTACATCGTGATCCTGAGGCTATTACGTTATTAGTCGTAGGCATTTTTTATGTACGTCTTGTACGAAAGCTTTTGAAATTTCATTGGCAACTCATCGACACGACTTTCGCGATTACACACGTTGGTCAAACTTGAAACAGATTTGAAGATATAGGATGGAATATAGGAATTACGAGATACTTGGAAGCATATATTTCGCCAAGTATCTGAACATTCAATTATTCGGTATATTAATAAGCTACGATATGAAGCGAGATTGTCTTTAGCGGTAATTGTACGTTTGAGACTACTGTTCCTGCTGTGTATACTAATTTTTCGCCGAGTATATGTTTGCAATAAATGCCTGGTATCTTCTGTATTTATATATATATATAATATATATAATCCAATATATAATATATATATATATATAATATTATATATATATTATAATATTATAATATAATATATATATATATATTATATATTGGATTGGTTTCAAATTTTACAAATACAAGCAAATAAGGAAGATAGTCGTGTCTCGTTACGATGCTAATGTGATCTGAGGAAGCTTCGTATCATTTTCGCGAGTCAGTGTATATATTACACGAAAGATTTTGAGATTTCATTAGCGCCGTAACGAGACACGGTCATCGTGATAATATCGATCGAATCTGAAAGGTTTCTGGCGATGCGTGTAAAAGTTACGAGATGTTTATCGCAAGCATAATACTTCGCAAAGAGCAGCAAAGTATTGGAGCAGGTCGATTGTTCGCTGTATTAATAAGAAGCCAGTGTTCGCGATAAGACATTTAGACATTTTCGAATTGATTTCAAATTTTACAAATGTAATCGCGACAGTCGTGTCACGTTACGACGCTGATGAAGTTTCACAATGTTCCATATAACGCGTGCAATATGGGCAGAAACGTTTTCTAGTCCACTGGAAACTTTCAAATACTTTCTTGAGCCGGTGTAGCTGTCTCGACGATCGAACGAATATCGAAACGCGTTCGCGAACGACTTATGTTACAGTTAAGAACTTGGTTTTGTACATACGCATTCTCTATAGCCCGGATGCTGCAGCGTGCACACCTCGCCACGCCATAGCCCGAAAACAACTCGTTCACCAACATGCCAATATTCATAAACACGTCTGGCAGCCGGCAGTATCTTATTCGGTGACTTCTATATAAGCATTTACGAGATAGGAAAAGATGATAAACGAAAAGACCAAAGAAAGAACAGTGGCGCGTCTTTTTAAACTCGTGTGACCACACCCTGCTATTCTCGAACGACCACTGCCATCGCTTTTCGATTGTTCGTCGTGGACATCGTTTAAACGAAATATTTTGAAACGAAGATGATTACTCGAACAACATATACGTGTACTAAGTTGATCTTATGGTAGGACGTAGAAAATGGGGATTGGAAATGGGAAAGATTATGTTTCGCATTGATTAAGAAGTTAATTGTTACGAATTTCTTCCGATCGACGCTTTTCTTTATATTTTTTAATCCTTTTTCCCTTGTCTCTCTCTCTTTTTCCACATATGCGCGTACAAATTGCCCGCAATTATAATTAGCAATTAAATAAACAAAAACAAATACTGTTCGCGATCGAAACGATTACATAGAACACTCGACGAGTACGAGTATCCTGAATTAATCAATAACAGTATCATATTTCATCATATAATACCGAGAGATTGCGAAATTGCAAATTCCTACTGAGCTGTAAAACTTAAAAGGTTAACAAGTTTTAACGTTACATGCAAATTGTTTAAATTTATAAATAGGTTTATTTTCAAACATATATATATACATATATGTATGTATATGTACGTATATATTAATTTCAAAAGGAAAGCTTCAATTTCAACATCAAAAGCCAGTGTCCGTTGAAAAAGTTATATTTTGATTTCATTAAATAAAAATCACGTTTTATTCGAGCACAAAGGTAAAAAATATATCGAAGCAAATTCAACGATATCCAATATCGTACGATTGTGTGGAAAAAAAATCGAAAATGCCAAGTGCGTGCTGTTAATTTGAAATTAATTAAGGAACTTGTATGCGCTACTCGACTCGTCTTCTTCGTCCAATTAATCACATAATTGGACAGCTCGTAACGAAAACGTATCCCAGCATCTTTAATTTCAGTTTTCTTTCACAACGAAATATTCGTCGTATCGCGTATCGTTGGAGGACTTAGCGAGAATCGGTTTCACCGTAAAAATCGTCAATTATTTCCGTATCGTAACTGAATTATATGAAATATTCCCAAAATCGGACGATCGAAAGAAAAGCAGAGAAAGAAACTTGCCATTATTGGGAATTATTAGTTTGCTAACTCGTTTCTGGTTAGTTGTTCCAATTACCGACGTTGCACCGCGTTCGATCTGAAACGCGATGCCGAGCAAAGAAACAAAAGGTATTAACGAAACAACGATACGCGAGGTCGGCCGACTAGTCGTCTAATTATTTCATCAATTCTAGTTTCCGTGCGATTTGGTTACAAATTGTCCCTCCGCGATCGTGTTTTATAATTACTGGAAATCTTTTGTCTACGCTCCTGTCTGTACCTTCGTCCGAGATGAAGGTAACTGTTAATTAAAATTCAAACCTGCGTGTATACGGAATATCGATGTTCACGCGGTCGGTGCTGATCAATACGTGGAAACATTAGCGCATAGTTCCACTACGATGCACCCTTAAGAATTTAGACGATCGTCGAACCATTTTAGTCGGACCACTTTGAAATTATTTTGTAACGTATCATTTTCACAAATTTATACGCGAATTATTGGTAATTATCGAATCGATTATTGCTAATTATTTATTTGTTCGTACAGAGCAGACATTCCACGGTATACACGGTAACTGATTTTGCTCTGATTTTACTCTGTGTTCGCGCTCTGTAGCTACAGATCTGCGTGCAAATTTCCACGTTCAAAGAGAGAAGCGAGAACGATAGAAACGGAAAAGTCAAGATCTCTGTTCGATGACTATATTAGCGGGATGGGGAGGGGGGATGGCGAAAAAGTAAATTAACAAGCTATCGACATCTGTTGGGCGAGTGGAGGCAAGTGCTGTTAAACCACGAAGAGGACCACTTATATAAAGCGTAGCGATGATATATAAGGGATTTGTCTCCGTGGCAGCGTCATACGTCATGTCGCAAATATTAACTCTGATACAGGCCATTCATTCACTTAATTACAAACAGCCGTGATTTAAGGGATACCGTACGGCAGGGGGTCCAAGCACCGACCACGTTTCAGTAGGTGTCCGAGGTGTAGCTGATACGGTGTAGCTTTCTTTACGATCCCTCATTTACACAACAGGACCTGGAGCCACTTCGCCAAACTTATTCTCTTGTTCTCTTGCTCTTTCTCTTTTACTTGATCGTCTAAGGGCAAGGGCTTGACCTCGAAATCCCAAGCAACCGTATCGATTTGTATGGCCGAATGCTGCAAGTATCCTTGTTATCAATGGTTGTACGTCGGACGAATTGTCATTCGAGTTGTATAGAGATTGAGAGAGAGAGAGAGAGAGAGAGAGAGGATGAGGACAGTTGTCAGAGAAACGATTAATATCATAGATCGCGCATTCTTATGCAAATTCGTATTTTTACGAATACGCGGGCAAAGAAACGATGCCTAAACGGACAGTTTGTTTCGCTCGCTGAATGTTGCAACGAGCGCTATACGTGGAGTATTTTATACGTTTTTCTGTATTGTACGTATTTTATGTATTTTTGCTGTTTTGAACGAAACGATAGAACTCGCTGTCTCGGTTCTTTTTCTACATCAGCATTCTTTTTTTTTTCAAGTTCCTCGGATAGAGTTGGTAGATCGATGGATGAAACTTTAGCGATTCTTTAGAAATTCTGCTGCTGAGTCGATCGAAGTTTCATATCCAGTAAATCCAAAGTATCGCGAGATCGTTATTGGCTATTGTTCTCGCGTAACAACGATCTGGTCGTACTTCGGATTTACTGCATATCAAACTTCGATCGATTTAGCGGCAGAATTGTTACGCACGTACGCAGGAATAATCATTCTGTAGCTGAATCGGAATTTCAAGATATCAAGGATTAAGTTGAGCAACGCGTCGCTGCAAGTTCGACCTCTTATTTATATATTATTTAATTTTTGAACTGCGCCGCTATCGATGCCAAGCAGCGACGCGATACGAAGAAAACTTCGAAGCAAATCCTTCGTTTTCGATTTTAATCGACCACGTGCCTCCAAAGGAGATTGAAAGTAAAAAGCGGTATACTACTAGTCGAGTAAACGGGTGCAGCGGAACGTAGCGATCGTCTGTTAGCTGTCGCGCGAGAAGTCCGAAGCGAAAGACAGGAAGCAGGATATAAGAAGAATAAGGAAAGACCGAGAGGGGAAAGGAATGTCTATATGAAAGGTTAGAAGAGAGGAGCAGTTAGGGGAACGTGGACGCGGTGACGCGTGATTCTGCACATCGGCCAAAGGAAAGATTACCATCCACCCGCTTTTTCCCAAAACTACGTACGTTCTTCACTTTGTCGCCCCCTTCTCTCGGCTCCTCCTGCCACGGTGCAGGAAAACTCTTTGATATTAAGCGTGTGCGCGAAAATCCGAGGGGTCGGAAATCGTAAGATCCGCGCGGATACCGAGCAGCTGAACGAGCAAGGAAAACAGTGTTCTCCGGAAGAGCAAGCAGGTCTCTTTCAAATAACCGCCCCCTCGTTCTACGTGGAAAAATCTGTCGAAGATACCTGTACCTGTCTGCGCTTCCGATGACGACGACAAATTAGGATTAATCGCGATTCTGTTTGCGAACTAGCAGCTTTAACGATTCTTGAGGACACGTTTACTCGGACCTTTTTAACGTCAACTTTTATTTCGCATTTTCCAAGGTTTTAGGTCGAATAACAGCTCGAAGAATTACTAGGAATTGAAAAACACGATAAAACGATCGAGTTACTCGGTTGTCTGCGAGATAATTCTTGCTGGCTGCAAGATAATTCTACGCGATATCAACGAGCAATTTTCTGTAAGAAAATTCTGAGTAGAAAATTTATGTTTGGATGAAAGTTGCGTGTATGCTTTTATATCGGATCTAAATATACTTTATCGAATTGCTTTTTATATACTTTTTACGAAACCTTAGATTAATGAAATGAATTTATACGTCTTGAAAGCTCGAGGGACATTTCGCGGAAGTCGAAGAATTTCAACGACACGCGTGCACAATGCGTACATGTACGATTTGCCTTGTGTGTAAATGGCCAAACGACGATGTTTTTATTTTTTTATCAGCAGCGAGACTCGCGTTGGAGGCTGTAAAAGCGAATTAGAAGACCCTCGGCTTCTCTCGCGGAACACGTTTTCTTCGCGCGTATTCCTTCAATTTATGCGCGTATCTTGCTTGAAAACATGTGTCACGCGAGAACGGAATACTTCTTTACGACGAAGGACGAGAGAAACTAAATTTGACAGAGTCGACAAGGGGCTAGCTTTCGAATTACGGCATAAAATCTTTTCAGCGCGAGGCAGAGAAGGTTGGATAAAACGTTTACTGCTTGAAGAATGCGTTATCGTATCGATCAACGCTACAGCCAATGATATTCGCATATCACGCAGACAAAACGCGATAACTTCGTTTCTATTAATTCTACCATCTTAGTAAAATAGAACGAACGATCGAATTCCTGAAATACCATCATTACCGACTGCTTCTATATTTTTATACGCTTGTTCAATTCCGTTTAATATCTCTGCAGATGTCGTATTTAACAGAACGTATTCGACAGTAACGGCCGAGTGTATCCTGATCTTATCCTTTCGGTTATTACCGTTTGTTCTTTACGGTTGAACTTGTCGCTTGTCTTCGAATCACAGAAGCTAGACACCGATACATGCAGCGAGATTATATCGTAATTTTTTTAATACGTCCCACTTTCGTTCGCACATTGCTCCGATACGTTTTACGATGACATATAGCGCGTTGCGTATTTAGGCAAGTCGATTTGCATCTTAATAAATATTTCAGACAGTACCAATTACACATTTTCAATCGGTCTCCAATTTACACGACACACGCGTTTCCCAATAAATTTCTTGCGTGTTCAAGCTGCGTAATCACTTTTGATTCTCGCTCCATATTATTACGAAACTTGCCTTCTTAATTTGATCGCCGGACTGTTCTCGTATCGTTACTCGATGGTTGTTATCCTACTTGCGCGATATTCGCGAATTTATCAGAGTTAAACGGCGCATCGTAAGTTCGCCCGTTATGGATATAAGGGTTCGCCGAGGTTCTCGATTGCTCTGCATGCACGAGCTTTCATAAGTACAGACTTCCTGAAAGGGTCTTGTCCAAGGACAAACGCCCTTTCATGCATACCGAATTTTCGTTATCTCCTGCGCGCTACTTTACGACAGAAACGGAAAACCCTCGCTGTTAGCTCGACAGACCTTCCTTCTCAAATTTCTTCCTGATCCCTTGGGTTAAACGTTCGGGTTAAACATCGGATTTCCTTTCGAATCGATCTTCCGAAGAGATACATTTTCTAAATCCGTTTAACGACGTTTCCGATAATCGTACACTCGTCGCGTATTTTATTATTTTTGCAAGACTTAATCTAATATTTGCCTAATGGTTTAATAAACAAGTTTACGTAATCGTTTAATCAGGCCATTCCACGAGTAACGTCCGCCCTTACTTCGCGGTATAAATTTCGAAAATAAAGTCGAACGTGATCATTGAGATTTCTAGCCGATTAGAAAATGATCGCAAACAGCGTTAGAGACAAACGATCGATACCAACGAATTAGAAAAGAATTTTGTCCCTTTGTGACACTGATTGGCCGTACGTAATATTCGTGATATTCTAAATATACGTAGTTACGACATTATTTCTGGAATGACGTAATATTTGGATGAAAAATTTCCCCTTTGTATTTTCCGAAGAGAAACGTCTGCCCTCTCTCTTTTTAATCCCACGAAGTAGCGATTTTTAACGCGCTTGTCGATTTCTTTCAATTACCGATATTGAAAGTGACGATCGATAAATGTCGCAAACAAAAATTGCAAAATCCTTTAGAGAAATTACAGTATACGATAGATATTCGATAAAATTGCACAAAATATTAAGAAACGCGTACATGCGCGAATCTTAATTCGTAAGGATACTCGCGGTATTCGGTACACGATGATTTAAACAAGTACTTTGTCCAATGCCAAAACTTACGAAACTTGTGTTTTTTAACGTATTATTAATTACGAGTGATCACACGTGTCTAGATGTTAATTTCTTGTCATTATCGTGCCTTTGCTCGATGACCATTAGCGAGCGTACAGAGCAATTTACCGCTCGTATTAACGCGTCGCGTTATTCATAAAGCAAGCTAAGAAGCAGCTGTAAATAATCGATACGTTGTTGCACTTTCTGGTTCGAATCTATCTGGCTCGTTGCGTTTGCCTGCTCCGTACCTTCGATTTACGTCTGGTCCGATCGGTATTGAGATAATTAAGCGGCCGATTAAGATCGAGATCATCGGTACGACAGGTGTGCTCTCGTCCAGCGTGGAACGAAAAGGCGTTAATAATGATCGAGTTGGCGCGATCGCCATTCTTACTACTTGGCGTATGTACTGCGATCCCATTACTTCTTACGAGACCGGGCAAGCAGCTATTTTAATATTTCACTGACCAAATGAACATCGCCGTGCTCTTTCGCTGTTTCGTTCTTCTTGTACGTTCCATTCGTTCGCGTGTTGCCGTTGTCTTTGCTTCGCGTCGATATCTATATATATATATATATATATATGTATATATATATGTATGTATCGATGATAATTATCGCTACCCTTCATATCGAAATATTCTTCGTCAATCTTATGTTTTATTGCGCGATCAAATTCCTCGCGAGGTTTACGATGAGTCCGTTGCACATGCGTTCGTTGGAGAAATTACGCTATAAATTAGGAATTCGTAAGGAAGGTAATGCGTTTATGTAAAGTACTACCAGCGAATGATTTTCTTCGCGAAAAACGTGTAGGAAGCGTCGGTTGTAAAATTTCACATCGCGCCAGATATCTTGATTTATTTATTAATTTCCCGTGCGAGCATTTATATAATACGGTCACAACTGGACTGTGGATGTGTCATATGGAAATTCGTGTTTTTACGAACAATTCGAGGAACGAAATCGTAAGCAGAGATTCGTTTCGCCTATTAAATATTATAGTCGGACTACGAATTTTGATGCGTTTATGGGAACTTTGAAGGTACAAAAATACACAGAACGAACATAATGCAGAGATATATAAAATAGGGAAAAAATCGTACGGTATTTAGAAAAGCGATTGTCTGCTTAAGTTCCAGTTTTTTTCTTTTTAATTATACGCATAAAAATATGAATTTGCATAAATATCCGCGGTATAATTATAACGAATACTCTGCTATGGATATTTCGTATATTTTTGCATGCTATATATTCCCTGCGCGTTTTGCACGTTTCGGTTTAATATAATTTTTATTTTAGTATAAAATTCTTCGTAATTCTGTTTCATGGAACTCTCCCGCTGAAATTCAATTAGCGCATTCCTTCTCGTATTTAACACATCGTCGTTATACGAATATTTTCGACACACTCTGTATCCCGGAGAAGTTAAGGAGACGAAACATAGAAAGACCTTCCTTAAATTAACAAATTTTATCGGCAAACATCGGGATACTTTCCTCGTGGGCTGCTAATACGGCCAGCGCTGATTGGCGCTGACTTGCCGCTTAAAAGAAACCAGTTCTTAAACATGTCGAGTCGGATCATTCGCAAACGATCATGCATCTTTCCCTGCCTCGTCTTCGGACGCGAATTTTAAACAGCGTTGTTACCGTATGCGACAGAACAAATCTTTAACAAGCTCAGTCGCCAACGTTTATAGTCCTGTTGACCAAATGTGACCATTTCCTTTTCTTCTTCTTCCTTCCTTTCTTTCTTTTTTCTCTTTCTCTTTTTTTTAAGGAAATTTCGTCCGCCGACGACTGTCGGGCTTAAATAGGCAGGTGCATGCGACACTTTACGTTCTACGAACGCAGCAAATTTCACGTTATCAAACGTTGTAAAGCTCCCGTTGAATTCCAACAGCGAAGATATCGGATTGTATCAGCTAATTCATCGACGAATTTATTTCGACGTTAGAACAAATTTACGATAATAAATTTCTCTCGCGGTTTATCCGCCGTTGTCGTCGAATTTGCCGCGAAACGTTTCACCGTCTTTTCACGCTTACTTGCGCGTTGCCATACGTTATTTTCGCGTTTATCGTAGATAGAATATTTACAGAATTTCGTATTTTCACGAACGTGACCGAAGAAATGGAAACGCGACGAAACTTATACATCTAATGAAACGATAAAAGAATTGTGTCTGTATATCGAATAAAAAAAAAGAGAGAGAGCTACAGAGACGGAAAACTTAGTTTTTCGAAATTTGTCCGTCTCTTTGCACTCGCCTTACGTAAAACCTACTGAACGGATTCTCATTGAGTTTTCTTCGTTGTACGGCTTAGCGTCCGGGAAAGAAAATAGGATACGTTTCATCTCGACCCGTTTTGTAGAAGCCGAGACACGGTCTGACTGACATCCGAGTCGTACGCGTTCCCATACTTGGCAGAGCTCGAGCAACGATGATTACCGTCGTGCTCGTTCGGAAATCGGACCTTTTTATAATTCATCATATTTTCTAATACGGGCAACAAACAAACGGTTATCGCACGAAAAAGCGTGCAGGTATCTCGTTCGTAAAAACTCATCTGCCTAAAAATTGTTCGAAAACCGTGGGCAAGAGCTGGCAAGGAATAAATAAATAAGGAAATAAATTGCAGAAGTTAGATAGTCACTGCGGCGTTACTGCATAACGTTCCACTTTTAAGGACGTCCAAACGAATGTAGTGGTATGCCTTGATCCGCAGTGTATCGACTCTCTGACGGTGGTATCCTGCGGTGTACATTTAGCTTTTTCCTTAGCGAGGCGAGTTTACCCAAGACGACAGGTTGCGATCATACAAAACCAACGATATTAAAACTGTGGAGAGCACGATGCCGAGCTCCTAGAACGACGTGACGGAGATTCAAGGAGGATCTTAAGAAATCATAAATATTTCATTGACAATTTCGATTTATGTAGCGGCTACGTATACGAACAAGTAGAAAAATAAGTAGCCAGAGATTTTCTAACTTTCGCTAGATTTCTGTGCATGAGCGTTTCTTCCTGGTTTTCTATCGGTCCGCGTGACTCGATCGTTTTCCCGTACAAATGGACAATTTATTAAGATTGAGATTTTACAGTTATAGGTTACAACGACGTTCCCATCATTTTCACCGACATTTCAGCTGTTATTTTATCCGATCCTTGGTCGTTACGTCAAAGCATGCGCGCCGTGAAAGAAGACTCATTAATTGGAAACGTAAAAATTTCGTTTTTATTGTATTTCGAGCATGTATATTGCACATAGAGATATTTGTAAACTTAAATCACGGCGGAGTTGGCTCGCTTTGATCGAGGCACGTAAACGAAATTCCTTCGACGGATAATCGATGCTCTGATAAAATCAACCGTCGGAGCAATTGTCAAGCGAATCTCTCGGCGAGAATTCAAAGAATTTTCGTAAAAAATTCCTTTACGTAAGAATGACGCGCTCGTTGCTGAAAGAAAACGAACGCACGAAACAGATTAGCGAAAGAGCATATTGCAGAAGCAAAGGACGATGATCGTGGCGACGTGTCCAGGGGCAGTAACCCAGCCCATCGAGACAACAGTTGCGGTTAAATGCTTGAGGGATTCGGTGATGGTGACGCCACGGCACGAAACCACCGACAACCCTTTCTGGCCAACGAGCTATACCGTACGATACGTTTCACCGCACTCACCGCCGACTTAAAGTTCCAATATTTTCTCAACTCGAGTATCAGATACGTACGTGCAATTTATTTTTGTTATCCGAACCATTATTATCGAGTTACGATCTCGCCGATGCCAGACTACGCTCCTCTTCAGACTACGCGCTTTGTCAAATTCAGATAATTTTAAACGCAGTTCAACCAGGCAACTGACAAGGCGTTCTCGACTGGTTTAAGCTGTCGAGCAATTTTTACTTCTTGATAAATATTCGATTGATATTCGATAAATGTGTTCAATGATGTTCAATTAATGTTCAATCAATATTTTTCTCAGGACGTTGCTTGAAAGCTACTGGACGATAATCTGGAAACTTGCAGCGGTATTCGAGAATTTCGGGGAGTTTTTTCAGACACAAAAACCTATGAAATACGCGACGAATCGAGAGACCCAGTATGCAGAATACAGAACGATAGTCTCGGTAGAAACAAGATTGCAGACGTTGACTTTTTCATTTTTTTTTCAGTTGTACGATGCGATGTAAATTTCTGGATCTACGTGACAAAATAACCATCGTAACAACTTTGAATTGAAATATATAGTCTTAGCTTCTCTATATACGTCTAGTCCTCTGTTAGAAATTTTTGCCAATTTTTCACAGAGGTTTATATTGCAGATGGAACGAGCGTTTTGGTTAACTCGCATTTACTTTCATTTATTAATCACGTGCTAATCCTTTCGATGGTACGAATGTACCTGTCAGACCGAACGTAGACCAAATACTATACTAAGTGGGAACCTAATAAATTAAGTAAACCAGAACTATTTTATAAAATTTGGTGAACTCTATATTTAAAATCGTTCTACATTTATAGCATCTAAAAATACAAGAAACGCGTCTCTCAATCCTATGTTACAGAAGGAGAATAATTTTTTCCAAGAATCCTATGGAAAATCAAATTTTCGATTGTTTTCGTTACCAAGTCTGATAGAAGTTGTACGGAAGCAAGTTAGAAGGAAAAAAGGGAGAGGGTGACTGGCATGGAGAGTCAAAAGGGGGGAAGAGAGAGAGACAGAGACTCAGTTATTTAATTAAAACCGGATTATACGTGGTAGGTAGGGGCCTATCCTACATCTGTAACCACCAACCTGGCACCATCGATATATACTAATTGCTCTATCCGGATTAAATGGCCGTAAATACTGCACGAGCTCCCAGCTAATTACCTGCAGCTTGTATTTCATCGACATAGGAGCCGGGCATCCTTCTTTCTTGAATCTTTCATGAGCGCCCTGCTTGAAATACGTTTGCGAAATCGTATAAGATATGTGCGAATATGTAATACAGCCGGCTTAAAAATAGCATAACCTGTTTAATAAATACATGGGAAATGTTGTGATATTAATTTATCGGAATAACCGATTCGATGTTGCGTCGGGAGAACGAGAAGAAAGTATTAGAATGAGAAAGTGTCGATACGTGTCGGTGATTAATTTGTTTGCCTGGCTGGTTTTAACCGACAAAACGTGAGATTTTGTTTCTTACTTTTATTCCTTTTCGAAGAAAAGCTACGTGCGCGAATACACGTAATCTTCGTATTCTCGTACGAACTCGCTAGACGCACGCGTGTAGATCAATTTTCACCTAAGTTTTATTCGTTTCGCGCTTCTTTAGTCTGGTTTTATGTTTTTCAGACGCTTAATTTATAGGGTGCGCGTTCGTTCCTCCTTGCGTACTTCCTTTCGAGCTTTTCACGGAGGTCTTGTCCAGGTTGTAGGTATTTTTTTTTTTTTTTTGTACGTTACGTAAAACACTCTTACTCGCACGCTTGCTCGTAAATTCAATTAATTATACTATGGAAAGTTTTATTTCCCTTTCGTATGATAAAAAGTTGTATCGCCATCTTTCACTCCAGGTAGAGAACTCACAAATAAATTTCTTGCACTCTGAAGCGCTGTAAATATTCCTCCACCCGTGTTCATAAAAACATAATTATATCTATCTATCTATCTATCTATACTATCCACGTATCTATCGATCACTCTTAGTTTATATAGCGTTATATAATATAACCAAAGGATAGAAACAGTCAGACCTCGGACAGAGCAAATGAGAGGTGCTTTTATTCGGTGGATTTTTTCGGTAGATTCGCCCTTTAATAACGCCGGTACCCTTACGGTGTACAGTGAGAAGAATCTTTTCATTCCGCTCTCCTAGGCAGCCGACTCTTTTAATTAAAGATACGCTACCACTCTATCTTCCGTAGTCGTTTTAAAGTGTAAATGATAGCGCGGTTATGGTCACGGTCGCGGGAGATAGCTTCTCGCGACGAAGGGAGTAGCATCGTCGTTTTATCGGAACGAGGGGTAAAGAGTACGAAAGCAGTTACGAAAGGGCAGAAACGCTGGAAAGTAACTGAAAGAAAGGAAACGAACGAGAGAAGTCAGGAAGCAAACCAGCTCTGATTTTCCTTAAAAAAAAAAAAAAAAAAAACAAATGACACAAATTTGCAAAATTTATATCACGATAACAATTTCCTGTTCGCGCGTAGCTTTCACGCTTCGATCGAATGCTTTCGGCGTTTAAATCTCTTACGTTTGCGTAAAAATTTTTCCAAGCTGATACGCGGTTCGATAAAATTTCAATTTTATATTCCTAGATATATTCCTAACGTGCGGTATTTTATATTTGGTACTATATCTTTCGTTGTAATCGTTGTTTAAAGAATGTTTTACCTATCTGTGTCATTGTATATTACGTATAGTATATAGTTAGGGCTTATTAACTATTTATACTTGTTATTTGCCGTGTTTTTATACGATATCTATTAAAATGCTCCGCTTCTCGTTCAAGTGAAATAGAAATGGGAATACAGGAGAGCAAATATAGGAACGAAATATACCTTCGTTCTCCCGAAGCGTTATAAATGAGAATTTCGAAAAATTGTACAACGCGGATGAAAATTTAAATTCCAATCTAAAAGACGACGTGCACGATATTACGAAACGTTCTAATTTATAATTCGTAATTCATACGAACGTAAAAAAGAAAAGGTGCTTAAGAAAATGAACATCTTAGATGAAGGATAAAAACGTCCAGAAGGTCTTTGCGGTTTAGCCATTGCGTTTCCCCTTTCTTTCCTTTTCTTTTTTTCTTTTTTTTTTTTTCCTTTTCATCCGAGACCCCTGCACGCGAAAATGGCGCTGCCTCCGTTAATTATGTCAGCAGATGGAACTCTGTAAATGGAAATCGCATCCCTTGACGATTTTCCAGGGTTTTGATGATAACATCGATAAGACTATACGACCGAAGGAACGAGTTCTTACGCCACCCGAAGTAGCCTTGTAATTCCAAAGATTACGAAAAAACGAGTTCGAGACGAGTACCACTCTATCGAATCCTTTATCAATTTATATCGTGAAATTTAGATCGTGAAATTTAGATCGTGAAATTTAGATCGTGAAATTTAGATCGCCATTCGCTGTTCTAAAACACCGTCTCAAACTAGACGTAATTTCGCCCGAGAAAATTGCTGGAAAATACCAACTTTACCGTAAATTTGAAACAGTATAGAATTTGATTGCTTTAGTGTATGATGTAGATACGCGTTTCTTTTTAACATTTGTCTTCGATCTTCTAAGGCGTAGAATACCTGTACACGAAGATTTAGGTTGCTTGTTTTGTGAAAAAAAGAGCTCGGCCAGTCATTGACTACTTCGTAAAAGGTGTACGTAAATTCAACGAGCGCGCTATCGTCGATGTTATTCAACGAACGATAATCGAACAATCTCTTAACAAGCGAGTTATCATCCACGTCGCTCGTAAAGGTACGATCAAATAATCCGAACGAAGGAAAAATTCGTGTAATAAGATTCGAAACAGATTTCCAAGATCTTTATTGTTCGCCTAAGATTTACTATAAAATGTACGCGTTAAAAGACACGCACGCGATAAAAGTACGACAACAAATCGACCGGTTTCCTCTCATTCTTCGCTCGTCTACAGAGAGCAGGCGCTCGAAATATCAATCTAAATAATAAGTAGTAAACCGGTGAGATTTCCAGGCCAATATCCTATCGGGAGGGTTGCGCAATAATCGAACGCGAACTGTCGTTGTATTATGAAAGGCTGGAACGAGGAAACGCACTCGCCGGTATTTTGCATCGCGATTATTTCCAATCGGAGCCATCCGCAATGCCTATAAAGGAAACAGAAGGTGTCTCTTTCAATAAAGAAAGGAAAACGGAATATCGAGTACACGGGGTATTCCGGGGCGCGGACATAAATTTCCGAGTGTACCTAATTGAAAGGGGAAAAGAAGACGGAGACGAGAAGAAAGTTTCCGACTCGGAGCGAGGAGGAGGATGGGAGGTGAAAACGGGAAAAGAGAGGAATAGAATGAGTCTGTAAGAGAGAAAAGGGGAAAGACGCGAGGGAAGAGAACCGCTTCGGGATATGTTAAACGGCTCGAGAATAGCCGGTTGCCGTTCTCCAAATAAACGATGCCAGAAGCGGTGAGGGCACACGGTAGCTTTTCGAAACAAGATTCTTCGCGTCGATGTAACTTACGATTCTCACGGCTGCTCAGCGAAATCCCTACTAACTTACTTCCACCCACGAGCACGTCATTTAGGATACCGCCCCAAAGTATCCGAATACCTGCTTATTTTTGTCAAGACGCGTTTTAATTGGAAGATTGGTCATATTCTACGTTTATTTGGAAAACTAGGCCATTTTATGTGCGTATTTAATTGAACGTGTATAAAACTCGGATCGTTTTGTATTATCGGACGTATACCGCCGGTCTTGCGGTATCGTAGTATAATACGTAGCGCAGGTGTGATGCTTGGGAATTTGCGAAATTTAAATTTAAAGCAGCGGGGCGACGGGAATATAGAGTTTTAGTCTCGTTACTCTTAGAATTACAGACTGAACCTCCATAAAGCCACCGTATTTCTTGGTAAAATTTCAGAATTGTTCCTCTCTGATAACAGCTACGGATATCCTTCGTATAACGCGTCAAACGCGATTCGATAATTGGTGGAAACGTGGCGCAAAATGGCACGCGATGAGAATTTTGAAAAATAATCCACCGCCGTTCGATATTTTTCATCCGAGCAAGCGTGTGCTCGCTGTCTCGGAACTTGCGTGCGGAATTTTGGAATACGGTAATCTTTAATTTATTTTTAGATCGCGAAGTTTAGATCACCCCTCTGCACTCGAAAAGTTTTCTCTGCTATAGGAAAGTAGAGCGACTCGAAGACTTTCCGAGGAAACGTCGATGAAATTTTGTCTAATTCAAATTATCGTTATATAATATAAATTGCAACGGCTAAATTGGTCACTGTTATTGCGACAAACGAATCGCTCGCGTTATTTTTAACAGTCACATTTACATATCCTTACGGTTTGATAATCCCCTATCGAACATCCAACCTGCTTTATCGAACGTTCGATGGGTTTTGGTCGATGCAGAAATTGAGATATATCGCAAAATCGACGCGCTGTATGTAGAATTAAAGGATTCTTTGAACGATCGATAATTAGGATTTGCGAACTTTCCGTTTCAAGGCATTGATCGATTTATCGTATTCTTTTAACGCGCTTAATCGACTGAATTTGAAGGAACACATAGAAGGATGCATCGCGTGCAAGTCCGTACGCAAATAATTTTTACTATGAAACAGGTTTCGTTAAAATTTATGTTAACGTGGAAGGTACGTAACAGGTGTAACTACTCGCCAGAGTTTATTTGACTTCAGCATCCGGAATCTTCTTTGTAAACTAACATTTTTCAGTCTCACAATTCTTTTGGAACTCGGTTGATAAATGTTTCTTTTAAGAACGAATATATCCGATGTACGTAGGATACGCGAATATAATAAAATTACGCGAAACCAAAATCAATTACGCTATAAATACTCAGGATTTCGTGAAAATTCTCCATCGATCTACAGGCGTAATGTACAGTGACGATAGAACGTTTAAAATTAGCATACTCTATGAGTGTCGATAACTGTTGTACCAAACATTTCCCATCATATTGGTTACAGTAACCTACTCTGGGCTCTGTATTACATTCGTTCGTTGCTTTCGTCAAATGTAACTCTATTTTATATGCTATACGTTCGAATATAATACAATTCTACTATACAAGCTTAATCGCACGAAATTCTTCATTCGCCTATCGAGATTCTTGAATGTCTCGTTATCAAGAAGAATTGCGCACGCGTACGATTAGGAAGCGGACGAACGTTCGAAACGATGTACGCGTGGCTTAATTTGTAATAGGACGACAGTGACAGGACGTAATCGTGTTTCAGGCAAGAAGAAATTTCCATCGGATCCGTCCTGTTGCCCAGCATGCGGAGTAACTGTAAGGCCGCAGGAATTGGAGCAACACTTCGCTCAGGAACTCGACCGACTTTACAAGATATCGTCGGCATCCTCTCGAGCGCGAGCGTCAAGGTCGAGTTTGCCTCCTGGCCATCCTCAAGACCATCCCCACGGGCCGATGCTTCATGCTCCGTCAGCCGCTGATGGAACGCCTCATGGAAGATGGGAGACTTACAAAAGAATTAAAGCCAATAGACAGGTGAATAAATAGCAGCGAATTAAAACCGTAAAACAATCGATTTATAACGCGTTTGTTATATTTAACATCAAAGGGTCGGTGTATAAACTTCGTTACAGAGTAACAAATTACAATCGGTAATTTGACAGAAAAAGGTTAGCGATTGTTCCAGTCAACGGCTAACAGGTTACTGTACAGTCGTAGGTTGGCGATTAACGCGCGCTAAAGTTAAGCTTATAGTACGATTCGACAGACTCGGCGTTGAGCGTCGTATAAGTACGAAGGAGGATGCTGAAAGATCAGGCTGAAGATTCATGCAGGTCGTTTGAGACTAAGTGCCTGGAGGAACGAAAGAAACGTCCTTATCGCTTAAAAGTTAGTCGCGCTATTGAGTTATTAGCTATCGAGGAGCTAAAGATAAAAAGATACGTCGCCTTTTATTCGTTTCTTCTTGATTAATTTACTTTTGAATGAACCTATTCTTGAATTTTATATCGACTTCTCTTCTCGATTTTTTCATATAGCGTGATCACGCCTGTCACGGTGTTTCTAAGAAGTGGTTCGTAAATATGTACAGGCTAGAATCCGCGTGAAGAATCGGAAACGGAAAGCGGACGAACCTTCTTGCCCCGTTTGTAGCGAGAGGCTATCTGGTACGCCCGAGGAATTGAATCAGCACGTCGAACGATGCTTGAACAAACACAACAATGGAAATCCTGCTGGTCAGAATAATTTGGACGAAGAGGAGGTGGACGTGGAGGGCGATGCTGAAACTTTCGAAGAATATGAATGGGCTGGTCAAAGAAGAGTGCGAGCAACGTCGATGCTGGTCGGAGGATTTTCTGGTAGGTTCATACCGAATAAAGCGTTCTTCAACGAGACACGTAGGTTTCATTTTCGTAATATCACATTTTCGTAGTCATGTTCGTGTTTCTTTTCAAATTCTATTATTTGCGCATAATTTTTGTTCAGAGGTTAAAAACGAACAGTATTCAGGTCACGAACGAACTTGCTTTTTTCTCCTCTCGAATCCATACGCGCGACGATGATGCGTGATGCTCGTTGACTCGATCGGAGCTATCTGGCATTTGGATTTAAGGGAGTCGAGGATTTTTGGACCTAAACGCGTTACGATTGCATATTGCAACGGCGTAACCTCTTCGATTAATCAAAGATTAGAGGATTTTATATTTAACGTCGAATTGAGAATTTTCTCCTTTTAACGACACGTCGAACGTTGTATGAAATTTTTAGAAACGTTCAATGCTTCTCGCGTTCGTAGCTGCAGGTTTGGCGACGTCATCGAGCAATCGTTCAGCCGGTGGAAACAGTGGATCCAATCAGCAGGAAGAGGAAGACGTGGACCTGGTGGTCGATGGCGACGACGCCGCCGAGTTTGGACCTGCACAGTATTCCGAGGCCGATGTGATCGCGCCACGTATGGATGGCACGCCGAGAGAGCAGAAGGAAAGAGACGCTCTTCGAGAAGCCGTGATATCGCCAAACGCGTCGAACACGCCTCACGCGCCGCACACACCCGAACAAATCGGTCAAGGCTTGGTCGAGGTGAAGCCTGAACCAGGAACGGCAACTCCTCTTGGTCAGAACGAACAAGACGAGAGTGCTTCGGCGTCGCCTAGAAGGGACGGTGACACGCCAGTGATCGAGGCTCTTCGTGGCAGAATTCGGGAATTAGAGGCAGAAATGCGTGGCCAACCATTCAAGTGTCTCATCTGCATGGTAAGTTTTTGTTAACGGCAGTACATTAGCGTAGGTGATTATGGACGTGGCATAGATCGTATATTTTACGTTTCGAGGTATTTGACGTTCGCGTTTGACGCGTGAGCTGACACTATCGTTTAGAGACGCGACAACCAACTCGATCCAACAGTTCAATTTCTGCTACTTTGCAAACGTGATTTCGGATTATCGTAGTAATGTAAATTCAAAGTGATACGCGCGTTTCTTTTTTTTTTTAGATTCTTTAGATTTCTGATTTAGACCATGACTGTCATAAACACCGGTACATTTATTAACTCCCCAATGGAACTACGAGTCTTTCGGTTACATATCTTCTCTTACAAACTATATGTTTTATTATTATTGACTCGTTAGAGAGCAGGCAGTGAAATATAGTAAAAAGCGTTTCATTTTCATGGTTATTTTCCATTAAATGATTTTTGAAATTTTGGCATTTCTCGATGGTACGATATTTAATACATTTTTATTTATTAGAAACACATACTCATATACGGATATGTACATGTATATTAACCTTGCTGTTCTCCTCGCTTCTTCTTCGGTTAGTATCTCTGCGGATATCTTCTTTTTTTGAAACTATTTTATCCGTAGAAAGCGTGGAGTGCACAGAACATCAAAAAAATTCGGTTGAATAGTAAAATGTTTAAAGACTATGTATATCGTAATAATATCTGTTGAAATAAAACACTTTTGGATCATATAGAACTAAGAAAGACAGCAGGGTTAAAATATAGCTTTATAATACCTGTTATAAATATATTTATATTATTTGTTACGCTTCTCTTAGATCTACCTTCTTAAAACATTGTTTTTTTTTTTTTTTGTTTTAATTATTCTGTCCTCAAGCTTCTCACGTGGTAATTCCTCTGTTTCTTCTGTTCGCGTAGCATTATTTTATTAAATAATTTCCGAAACTGAGAAAACACAGAAGCAATAAATATGAAGTTGGTTGCTTGCTAATTAACGAAAATGTTTGATTCTTTTATGTCCTCAGGAACAGTATAAAAAGCCTGTGACTTCGGTTTGTTGCTGGCACGTTCATTGCGAACAATGCTGGTTGCATACATTGGTGAGTTGCGAGTATTTTGCTAAATTGACATTTATAATACGTCTTTGTATATAATTTCTCTTTTCTTTTCTTTTTCGTAGTAATTCGTAGATGAGACGTTCATACCAAATAGAAAGTACGCTTTAAAAAATTTTCTCGTGATTTGATTTAATTTAATTTATTCGAGTTATTTGTTATTTCCAGAATTTCAGTTAATAACATAAAAATTGAAGAAAGACATCGATCGATGTCTAAATGATATATTAACAATTCTTTCTCTGACACGTTGCCCTCGAATCATCTGTGCAATACGTTTTAAACCTTTGCTTCGCTATTATCTTATCGAATCGTAATATTTCATCGGTATTTAAATAAAATTACATAAAAAATGAAACGATCAATGGTACATCTCACATGTAAAATCATTTTGTATAAACACAATCAAATAATCGTTCGATACGCGATCAAATCAGCAACCTCGTTAAAACCTAGTATCGCTTTTCGATAGAAATTGTTCGTGTCGAAATTCTTCTTTCTCTTTTCCTCCCAAAGAAGAAAAAAAGACCCGCCCATTTCGATATAAACGTTTTCCAACTTTAATCGCGTTGAATTATTTTATTCGTAAACACATGTCGATTCTTTTACCGACAATTTCAACGCCGAACAATTACACTTTGATTTGCCCGTTAATACATTCGCCTACGTCACAGTACAACTGTCAGCGAAAGAGTTGAGAATCGATGGGAGAAAATTTGTTGAGGAGAGTTGTCCCTTTCAGGGTGCGAAAAAGCTGTGTCCGCAATGCAACATGATAACGTCGCCTTCAGATTTGCGACGTATCTACATGTGAAGGAAGTCGCGCGTGCCAAACAAGAAATTGGGTTGACCGTAGAAAAATAATCGTCGATTTTCTGGGAAAGAATCGACGCGTCTCGATATAACTCGATCGTGTAAATATCTGTATATATTTATGCGTCACGTTAAATTAACTCCTTCTAGATTTACCACGTACGGATTATGCACTTAGTAGCGTTAGCAAGTTAAGGCGCGCGTGAATGATGTCTCGATCGAACCGAATCGATCATGCTTTATCGCTCGTCGCGCAGACCAATTTTCATCGTGCTATAAAATATATAAATACAAATAGAAAAATATTTCCTCCTCTGATAAGTTATTGCATAATGTCGGTAGACGAGTTGGTGCGCTATTGTTCATAAATATTCGGACACCTGCAATTCGATCGAAACAATTCATATTTTTTATTTCCAACGTTACGATACACGGAACGACGTTTTTGCTATTCTTAACTCTTTTTCTCTTGTCGTAAGAGGCAGATTATTTTAAAAGGTTTAATAATTATCGCGAAGATATCTTTTTTCGTTTCTGCGAAATCGAAAGTAAAACGAGGAATAGATCTGCGTCACATGAATTTAACGTTGACCTGACAAGGAATTTGTCAAGTTCCTCTTTCATTCGTAGTAGTTGTCAACCATTTTCTTCGTCCATATTTGCTAACTGTAATATGGTTGCGTAAAGTAAGATCAGAGACCAAAATTACATTAAAAAGTTTCACTTGAGAAACTTTTGAGAATATTTTCTATATATATATTCCATAAGTATGCGATGATTCGCGTCCAAATATTTATCTACGGTAGCGCACGCTGTTTCGCGCGATACTTATTATTTCGAGACTTAAGAATCGAACATACGGAATGAGAGACATTTAGAATGTTACGAACACAGATGTTCGAGCAATTTAATTATAACGTATCGTTCAATCGTTTCTTCTAGTTCCGCTGTATACTTTCAGATAATGAAGAAATCTGTTGAAACGAATGCTTGCAGTGAAACCGGATGCGACGAACTTTTACACGATCGTCGATCGATAAAAGTTCGAGGACGGTATAGCAAGCATCTTTGTGGAATCTGATTCGAATCGAAGACTATTCGCGCGTACCTGAAATTCCTAGGTGTTATTTCAAACGACTAACGTCTACATTAAAGTCGCCCCTTTTCGCCGGATCTACCGTTTTTCTCTTGAAACAATGTATCTGTGTCTACGATTCATCGAGTTCAATTTACAAAGACGAATATTATGTATGTGTAAAATATAATCGACAACTTTGTTAACGCAGCTATTTCCAGTAGGGTTTCCGCAACCGTAAAAGAGGACAAAGAAATAGTCGGAAATTATCGTATTTAATACGAGCAGAACTCACGAACGAATGGAAACACGAGTCCTTTAAACGTTTATTACGAATATCCAGCAATCTGTTGTTGCAACCTTCTTTTAATTCGAATCGTACTAATTAATTGATTTAATTCGAGACGCACAAAGGATATCCAAAAGTAGGAAGGATAACGACGAGTATACATTTGTTTTATCGTGTATGATATGTAATATTCACGTACTATATACGACTTAGGCACTACACAGTGTAAAAAGCAGGCAATATTAATTTTCTCGTTTAGGTTTAATTATTTTTTTCATTTTTACCCATGGAAACGCATATTTATTCTATTTTACCAGTAATAAAGAACAATTTATTATCGATAGTATCTGTTCAAAAAAAAAAAAAAAAAAAAAGAAAAAAGAAGCTAGATTTTATATTATTTATAGAATGTTTCCGATCGTTACCAGGGTTGAGTCGTCCATTTTTCCAAATACGAATTTTCCTTGGGGAATACTCCTTAACTGTCTACGATCAATAGAATGTTCGCGAGGAACGTTGTACGGATAAGATGCACATTAAAAACGAACGAATTAAAAAGCAATATACGATGTGAACTTCGTTTTTTTTTTTTTTTTTTTTTTGAATTTCCGTTGTAAAATACGCACTGTTTGCAGGCTATGGCGAAATCGATAAATCACAAGACGATACACCAGTGTAATCCAATCGACCAAAGTTACGATACAAAAAAAAAAAAACCAGTGGATAAGTTAATTGATATCTATTAAAGCGAATAACGCAAGCTCGCGTGTTCTTTCCTTTTCTTATGCATGCAAAACGGAAGGAACGTTGTTTATTTTGACTAGAAAAATTCATCGAGGAACGCACGAAGAGGGAGAAAATAAAGAAACGCAGATGAGAAATGAAGGGAAAGACGGACCAAGATGCGTATCACGATCGATCTTCTTTCGGAAGATTCGTTTCTTATTTTGTAAGTATATCGTTATTCCATCGTCTAAATCATTAATACGCCGATTAGCGATTAAACGAACGAACGAAAAATTAGCAAACATTAGGAATGGAAAATTGTTCGACATTGAGAAGACAATAATTCGACTCGACACGGCTGACACAAGTTATACGTCACGAAATATTTCTAATTTTATTTAATATTAGTTTCCTTATCTGGTCACTTCTACGACATTCGAATTGCCAAAGTTTAACGATCGAAACATTCGAATTTTGTCGCTTGTTGTTCGTAAAACGCGCGATGAAACGAACTCGCGACGAACAATTATCGTTGCTTTGAAATTAAGTATACAGCTGGATCGGCTGGAGTGATATGCACAAGTCCGAGCGTTCCTTCGATGCTGGTAAATGTTTCTTAAAACAATAGAGACGTCCGAATTTTCTCTTTTTCTCCTCGTCTGTCTCTCTTGATCAAGATTTTAGATCGCTGCGTGTCCCCTCGTGCACGTCGAGAAAGTTCTTGTAAATACATACACAAATCGAGTTAAAGCCAACAAGAGAAATCGGCTCCCCGTTGCGAGCGTTGTTCTGTAATCGAAATAAAACGATCATGGAATGTAGAACTATCGTTTACGATCAGTTTCTTCGTCGCCTTGTTCTTCTTCTGCACGAAATTAATTTCCTTCCATCGGAACAACGCGGTGTGCATCAATGGAATATGACGATCAACATTGCAACAATTTTCAAATCGAAGCGCAGTTGAAGGTACGTACTGCTCATTTTCCTTTTTATCGATTACTCGCAACAATTGTCAGAATCGAGCAATCAAAGTAAAATATTTGCTAATCGAGATTCGAAACTTTACCCCTTAGAATTGTTACACGCGTTTGTACGACGTAACATACGTATGATAAATCGTAAATGTTATCGATATTAATTCGTGAAACGTAATATTTATTTCTATCGTCGTTATCAATCTGCTTTCGACTTTCTTTCCTCTCCTTTTAATCTGTTTTAATTCATTTTATTTGTAAGATTTGAACGTTCCTGGTATTGATTAAAAATTTTCGTCAAGAAACAACCGCAAACTTGATTGTCTGTATATAAAAGCGAATATATCATACGATAATAGATACTTTCCAAATCTCGAAAATGGAGAAGGCTTAACGGCAACTTGCAGAAAGATAAAGTATACAGGAAGACGTATTTTCAAGCTATTCACAAACCTACTAACTCTGAAGCAGCTGATTTTGTTTCAGTATGATACGAAAGTAATTAATAATGCACGTAATGATTATTTATTCGTGTAATGTATTCAAGCCCATATCGAGTTACTAAATTATCTTTGAACTTTTAATATCTCTCTAAAAAATAATCATACCTAGAGGAATCAGTGTGAGTTAACTTTGAAAGTCGAAACCTGTACTTTCATATTCTCTACGTTCATTTCGTTTCAACCTGTTCCTATACCAAAGAATAGAGCGAAAAGATAGAGATGGATTTTTCCCGGAAACTTTTACAAAATCAAACGATTCTTCGGAGGTTGATAAATTTCTTCCTAACTCGAATCGTCGTTATGAATTTCGAGATTGAAGCCTCCCCTGTGCATTTGTATTTAGATATTTTAAACATACACGTAAGATTCTTCTTATCGCCGTTTAATTGGCTGTCGGTAAACAGTGTCAAGTCGCAGTAGAATATCCTGTTTCCTTATATTCGGCTATTACTACTTTATTTCCGTTTTCTCCGAAATATACATAGCGCGGAGCATCATTCTAAGTACTTTTGTTTCAACTATCTTCACATAAAAGTAGCCCAATCCTGCTGCGTCATATTCCAGTATTGTCACTACGCTTTCGTTTCTTCTTCAAAACATGCATGCGACGAAGCAATATTTTAAATACGGATTCTCGCTTGCAATGTTTTCATGTTAGAATAATCCAAGACGCTTTATATCCCAAGCATTACTTACTTTATGTCTATTTCCTCTAAGATATACGTACCTAGCGCGGAAAACAGTTTTCAACGTTTTTTGCAGGGGATGCTTTTACAGTAGAATAATCCAAGATCCTCTACTTCCATTTCCTCGAAAATATACGCAACGCAGATCGTTATTTTAAATACTTTTACGTAGAATATTTCCAAATCAAAGTAATCCAAGGTTCTTTATACTCGGGTATTACTACTTCATTTTCACTTCTTCCGGAACATACGATCTTCTGGAATCTACAGAAGATATTTGCACATGACTTTAGTTCCTAATGAAGCGTCCCTTTCTAAGATTCTACGTTTCATTTTCACAGTACCAAATTTTTACATAAATTCGAGTTTATTATCAACCGTGAAACAAAATACAAGTGTTTCAATGGACGAATGTTACAGTACATACACACGTACAGTCACCTGTACGCGAGCCATACGGCAATGACTCTGCCCCTGCATTAACACATTAACGCGTTAAACCCCTGAAAAAAATGAAAAGTCAAAATTGACGCAAACGGCTAAAGTAAGGATCTCGCGAGAGAGAACGTCGAGAGAGCCGTGGCGCAAGCTCCATCGCAAACTGTAGCTCCGACGCGAGAAACGTTTCCTTTAATTTCCTCCTCTTATCTAACCGTGAGGGCAGAAAATACTCTGAAAACCATATTCGCGTAGAACACGGGGAATATAAAGCGCGAACAAGGTCGGCCAGAGTGGTCGGGGTGAAAAAAGCTGCCGCAAAATGGCTGTAGCCCGCTAGAAGCTTGTTCCAGTAGCTTGGAGTAGGTGGAACTGGAAACGAAGGTGGGGCCGTGCGGTTTGCAGGTGCGCTTTCGCGAAAGGATCGCGTATGGATCGACTCTTTTCACCGTGGATAAAGACAGCCGGTGGGAAGAAGAGGAGAGGAAGAGGAGAGGCGGGAACCAAGGAGTGGAATAAAAATTCGCCAGAGGGAAAAGAAGAAAAAATTTTATACGGAAGCTAGAGTGCTAACCGTGCACCAAGTTCGAGCGAGAACCTATTATATAATATGGGACAGAAGGAGAGAGAGAGAGAGAGAGAGGGGGAGAGAGAGAAATGGGGAAAAAGCATAGAAGAGGGAAGGTTGGAAAAAGTCCGGGAAAACGAGGAGCATAGTAAGAGGTGGGATTGTAGGTGGAGGCGGAACTGAAGGCTCCGCCTATGCTTTCCATCCTCCACCTGCCACCAGTTGACCTCTACTTACGCGCCAATTCACGTGCCACTACTACCTTCCACACTTCACCACCTCTGCTGATTTCCTCGATACCCACTGCTTTGTTCCCTGCCCGATCTCGTTTAAACTCCTCTTCTACCTGACATCGGTTAACCCTAGCCAAGGGGCTTTTTCCGACACTCGAAATTTCCCTTACCCGTTCGATACTCTACGTGACCGCGGTCGTGTAGCGCTCAAGCATTTTCACGTTATTACGATGCAGTGCCACAAATATACAGGTTTAACTGTGTCGCGATCCTCGAATTCCTTCGATTCCTCGGTCCTGCTCTCGTTTTAGCAACACGGACAATTTCTAGCGTTCCAAGGGAATACGTAAAATTCGGACGGTGTATAAATCGAGACGCATAGCAATGGCAAGTATTAGTCGAGTATTTTGGAGTATTTTTTTCATGTTAAAACACGCCATGAATTTGAAGTATCTCTTAGCGGTAGAAAATATCATCGAGTTGAAAATGACCGGAAGAACGCAGCTTTCAAGCCATCGCGTAATGGCATCTTAACGAAGATCGCTATTCGCGCGTTACTCATCCGATTTGTCTAATGTTCCCATAAACGAATAGCAGAGGAAGCGTGGAAGCTAATTGACAAAGAAATTGTACCGATGCCGATTGACGATCGGACGTTTTATTGAGACGTTTGATCAGAATCGAGTACTTGTTTATCGACGGATTTGATTCTAATCTGTTGCCTCCTCTCTTGCCTAGTCTCTACCGCGTAATAAAATTGCCAGCATGCTAATTACGTTACTACTGATGACACGAGCGGCTCATTTTCTATAGTCACGATACGCGACGTTTGCTTTCACTACCAAGCAAAGCTTTTGATATTTTAATAGCCCAGGCGGCTCGTCTTCTACAGCCACGACACGCAACCATCCCTTCGACTACCGGAGGAATATTACGAAACGACAAATTACTTTTCAAGCAGATTTTGCTCTAACAACTCAAACGGTTCGTTTCCTATGGCCGTGATATGCGACCATCCCTTGGACTACCAAAGAGACGGTACAAAATAACAAAGTCGTTTTTCGACGCAAGACACGCGTGTTCATACACTGGGACAAAATTATTACCTTCCATATCGACGAGCATCGCGACATATCAACAACAAACGTATATCGACCAACTTGCGAAATAAACAACGATATAAACGTATCTGCTTGAACCTATACGGGCGAGTGAAACGTATCTTGCAGAGCGACGAGCGGAGGAAAGAAAACGCGTAATACGATGGGGAGTAGCGTGCGGTAAAGGAAAGAGCGAAGGAACAAAGAAAAGGGGAATAAGATGGAAATAAAAGAAGCAATCGCGTCGGCGTCTCGCGAGCGTCTGACGGTTGGCAGCAAGGGTGGCATCGGATGCGTCGGAGGCGTCGGCGTAACCACGAGGAAGGGCGTGTTTCTGGGAGGAAAAGCGAAACGGGTGGCCGTACGACGGCGCAAGTCAAGCACCTGTTTTCGACGCCTGCGAACTCGAGCGTAAGGGACCTATGAAACCGGTTGCGACCGCCTACCATCCTATCGAAACCAACGGAATCCGCATCCCTGAAGACCTCTTCCACCTATCCACCTATCCACCTAGCCGTTTACCCACCTACGACCTCCGATTACTTCACCGACGACCAGATTCAGACCAGTCAGAGAGGAGAAAGACATTCGCACGGCTTTTTCCTCGTTTCTCCTTTCTCCACCTACTAACAAATTTCTCTATCTTCCTCTTTTTGTTCTATACACAGATTCGTAGATAGACAGCTCGAACGATATCTTCTCTTTCCCACCGACATACGCATCCCTCGGTTAACTGCCCCCCACCCCTCTTCCTTTCCGCTCTATTTTCGTTCTTGTCGATGTCAACGAGCATATCTTGCCGCTTCTGCTCCACCGTTTCATCGCTGGTACGATTTCGTAATTATTTTTTATATGTTTTGGACACGTCGCGGCTAGGCATAGGCTAGTACGGAATGGGATTTACAATTTACGGCGATCGGATAGACTACTATCGGATTTCCCTGCAAATTCCTATTTCTCGCGATGTAACTGAGAAAGTAGAAGCTAGGGTAGAAAATTGTTTTGCCTACCAAGTAGCAAGCATTATAGGAAGCACCGTGCTTTGGGTATTTTATATAGCTTTTCATATCGTCCGCGATCCGCGCGATTTTGCGTCGTTAAGTTTGTCAGTAAGTGCGTGCAAATCCACGGTCTGCCGATTGAACATGTAGATCGGCGAGTCGAGGGAAGCCGATGGTTCGAATGGGCGTGTGTCTGACAATTCGTGTTTCTGCGAGTACGATTGAAGAAGAAGGAAGATACGCAGGGTCTCGTGGATATTTCGTATATTTTCGCATGTCACGTGCATTCTGTATACTTTCGCATCTTTAAATTTTACATAGTCAAATGCACGAATATTTGCGTTCTAGATGATGTTACGTTTGTGATAGGTGAGCTACGAAAAATGGATAATCGCGTAGCCAAGAAATAAAATTGACAGGTTTACGTGCGAAAACAGAGTTGATCAGTTATAGATATACGTGTCTTTTACATTTATCGTATAAAAGAGTATCGAAGTAGGAAGCATTGATCTTGTAAATTCTAAATAATTGTCCGCTTTAATACTTGGTAATATTTCTTCCATATTTGTGTTCTTTATCGCGTATAATAAAACAAATTTTTCATTGTGTATAAAAAGATTTTCGTTGGAAATGGGGAAAATAGATCGAAGATTCGCGTGATTTGAATTAGGTAAACTTTAACGTGGACTCATAATTTATCGAGAAATCGCAAAATCAGGATCGGCAATAAGAGGCTGATCGTGTTACTGTAATTACAAGAAAGTCGATAGGGTTGTTGAAAATTGAAAGAGAATCGTATTTGAGCTCAACAGTATCAACAACGTTGGTTTCGTCTTTCGATAAATTTCGTCAACGTTCCAGAGAAAATGGTAAAGTCAACCATTACAATAATTGGTTATAGAAACTATAATGAGAAATCCGTAAGAAATCCAAAATTAATTGCAGATTGAAAAATGTGAAAAGAAGAATACATTTGCCGCGAACTAAATTTTCCCCAGCTTTGTACCAACGATTAAAAATGTACAAGCTTTGGAAAAGAAAATTTATTACGCGGTATTGTTAAGAAATAAATGGCATAGGTGACGCGTGCGACGTAAACTGTGCTAAGTTTCACAGTTCGTACGATAAAAAGCCCCTGTATCGTTATTCATGGTTACAGGTACGATACATCTAACGATGACAAGTTACGAATCGTGTTCTTCCTGGTGAATGCAAATTTATTCAATGAGAAGCAGCCAACCGTGTTTAAGTGTTCGTTTCGTGCGCGCTGTTTGACAATGACAACCTATTTTACACCGTTCTCGTTATCGATACAAGAACGACGCATCTTTTCTACGCTTTCCCAACTGCTATTACGAATCAGGATTTTTCGATACTTATGGCTGGTCCTCGATTTTTACCCAGCGATTCCTACCGGTTCCCGAGACGTTCGATCTCGAACATTTTTCGAAGAACTTTTGGCGATCAGATCTGCCAGTTTCAAAAATACCGTTTTGAGAAAAACGAGTTTAACGTTCCAACTACAGTTTATGGCTATACAGAGCGTTTTCGAAATCGTTGTACAATCGGGAAAGAGGCGATTCTTCGTACGAAAGCGAATCGAAAATAGATATTTTTCCGCGCACATCGTCCAGAGTTAAAATTTGTTCGTCGAATACTTCTCTATATGCATTCAATGTGCAACACTCTGTTTCCTTTCTCCTACATTCCCAATATTCCATATCCTGTATATATCTTAACACATATAAACACAAATAGACGCGAAAGAATATATTTTTAAGCGAGAAAGATATATTTGTGGCGTAAAACGCGGACCACAAATTAACCACAGGAAATCGTCATTTCGCACGAACAGAATTTCCTATCTCGTAAAATGGAATTCGTTTTCGTCCGTCGTGTCGTTTCGTTGGCCAGATTTCAGCGGATCGTGTCGGTTAGGTTTTGAAAACGACTGGGAAATCATCGCTTGCGTCTAATTCGAGAAGCTGGGAATAATTATCGGACCAGCATTTGGAAAACTGTGTGTGGAGCACGGGATGAAGGAAACGATATAACGAATGACTTTTAATAAACATATTATTTATTTAATTTTTATATAATATATAATCATCGATAGTTCTTTTAGTCTGCGTTTTTAATTCAATCACGTCGAAGTAACGTTGCGCAGCAGAGAGAGATGCATCTATAGAACGTATTTTGATAGAACAAGTATCTGAATCTAAGATATATAAGGCACAATTGTTGTATCTTATCATTCTCGAATAGTAATAATTGACTTATTTCGTCGCCGTAGTTTAACACGTCTATATCATTTTTCTTTTCGTCGGTCGCTTGTTTAATCGAACGAATAATATCTAACGTTGTAAGACGAAACGAGGCTGTATATAGTAAGTACACGCTACATCGTACCAAGCCCCATCCGACGAGGAAACTGTTTAAACAATTAGAAACACATTTTCCCTATTTCCATCTAATCGAGCTAGTTTAGAAATCGTTTACTTGGAGTAAAAGATCAAGGTGACGCGCAGCTTCCTCCCTCGGAAGAATTTTCCATTTTTGCTTAACAATTATTTGGTTCTTCGATCCAAGTCGCGAAATTTACAAAAATAATTGACGAAACCTGATCTTACGTTGCTCGATCGATACGCGAACTTGCGTTTGTACTGTTCTATCGAGAAAGTTTTTTATTTGCATTTCGACCAACACGTTGTACGCGTCGATCTTTTTCACGCGTGATAGAAAATAGTTAAACGAATACCATAAATAATTACTTTGATATACGTATGGTAAAAGATTCGTACGATGGGGAATAAAAGTTTCGTTGCCACGGTGTTTCGCGCGTTTTCAATGAAATTTCTTCTTCGGAATGGCAAACGGCTATACCAAAGTATTTAGGACGAAGATGGAAGCGCGTAAGGGGTTTTTACATTCAAAGAACGTTCTATATATTAATAACTTGTAGCTGAACTCTGTGAAAATATTTTCAGCCGAGGAAGACGTGTTTTTGTGTTTAACCGTAAACTACGCTATTCGTTTCAAGATTCTCGCGTCGCGGGTTTCACTACGTCTACGATACCTTTTATTACTATATTCGTTTAAGTGGATAAGGACTTAATCGATGATCATCGAAATTCGAAAATGGAACAATCGATGTAGGATAGTCTGACCAGTACAAAGCAATATTATCGCACGACGTCATTGGAATCTTACTTTCGCTTTCTTCTTTCTTTTCTTATTTATTTTTCTTTTTTTTCTTTCTCGTTCAACATGCGTTTACTTATACTTCGACTTTGTACGGCGATCCAGGGATATGATCGTCTCCCCATTTTACGATAACGATGTATTCTCCCCTTTCGCGGACCAAGTAGTTCACGTTGTAATTGTTGCGGCCTGTGTGCTTCACGGATACTTCGTCGCATGGACCTTTGGGTCCGTATACACCGATGTACAAGATGTTGTTACCTACAGACAGGGAAAACACACACGAATTATTCAATTTTCAAAAGTTTTCAATTTCTTCATCTTCTTATCGAAGTCACGTTCGTCGAGGTAATTTCACGCGGTCTTGCACGAAATTGCAACGAGCTGTGCCGTTAATATTGCCTTTAAAATTCGATTATAAGTTGGAACATAGTCTATGCTCAATGATACCAGTACTTAAGGATCGTATGAATAATATATTACCTGCATCGCTAGCGTTTACAGTAAACACGTTCTGTTTGCCAAGATACGCTTTCTTTAGACCCATTCCTTTGCTCGTCACTTTACTGGCATCTGACTTGAACAGAGGTAAAACTGGTCCAGTTTGCTTCGATTTTGAAATTTTCTGAACAGTTTCCACCACGATCGAACTCGTTTCCTGCGCGCCTCTTTCTGCCAGGTCCGCACCTATAGTCAAATTTGTTACGCTGTTAACTCGTCGTTGCGCGTGACAGTAGGATCTTGTCGATGTACGTTTAAACATGGAAATTAATCTATCATAGCGTAAAATTAATACGCATTTTCGTTATTTCGTTTCATATCGACGGGATAAAATTTCCATTTTCTAGAAACGAACGTAGCAACCTAGAACTCCTAAGTACATTAAATATCCGATGATTCAGCAGACATTGCCTATTCATAGCGCGTCCATGAAGGTGTAATAATAGAATAGGCAAGTTCATTGGCGAGTTAAAATTTCGATAGAATAGAGCAGACGGTTACGACGCAACGTCAAAAGTGTGATCGTACGGCTTCGAAGTGTCACGTTGTCAAATTACAAATATCGTGTAAATAAAAATTTGTAATCCGCAAGTTTGTTCGTTTGTCTAATCCTCTCGCTGCTTTATTCCATCTTCTGCTATAAACGATGGCTTAACTCTTATTCGAACCGACTATTGCCTTACGCGCATATTCACGTTACCAGAAACGTCGAATCGCTTTATGATCGAATCAAATCACTGCGATCTTTATACCTCGATCGAATCTCTTGCCTAAGGCTTTTCCAGAATCATACGATTCTAAGCTCGCTTCTTGCCCAATTTTTCCACTCTACCAAGCGCGCAGCGATTTCAGACTTTTGATCAATAGCGTACTAAGCTCGATCAATAGCGCAACTAGCCGATAGTTGTCGATATCGAATAACGAAGACAACGATGACACTAACCGGTACAGGGAACCTTAAACGGCGAGCCAACGATGTGATATCCATCGTACTTGATGCTAATGTAGTAATCGCCAGGTACCAAAGGTGTGTATCTAACTTTGTAACCCTCTTCGACTTCTGTACAATCCATTGCCACTTTGCTGGGACCATCTACCGTTATGCACAGCACACCGCTGCCAGCGTTGCATGTATCGATGATAAAGTCTGTTTTCTGGCCGGTTTTAATCTCCTTCAGACCATTTCCATAGGCATGTAACGCGGCTGGGTCGGCATCTACTTTACCGACTTTGATGCGGTACGGACTACCCTGTATGTGCACCCCATTGAACTTCACATGGATATTATGGATACCGTTCTCTCGAGGCATAAACCGCACCGAGTACGTATCGGAGTCGATGCCTTGAATGAAGCAATCGTCCTCGATACCGCTGGGAGACACGATCTGTGGGAAAAGGAACATTCTTTATACAGCGATCCGACATTTTTTAGAATATATTTAATAATAGTAAGTTAATATTAGTAAGCTAGAAATATAATAACGCGTGTCTAAGAATGATACGTTAAACGATACGTTAATTTGTAATAAAGAGTTTTGAATAAATGCTATTCGAATCCATGGCGGTATTTTTTGAAATTTCAGTGCTCGATCAGACGCTCGATGCTTATCTTGCAAGCACAACTTCGTCAAATTTCTCCGTTCTCTGTTTCGCGGAATTGATTGATCGATTCGACTCGTATATTTTCAAGAACATTTTCTGATTTTTTTTTTTTTTGGTGGAAGAATCCCCGCGAAGTTTCTAAAGACGAAATTCTACGCCAGAATACCATCTAAAGCAGACAGAATCTGTTTCGTTCGTGTCGCGTTACAAAGTTCGTAAATAAAAGTTGACAATTTCGTAATTTCGTAAACATTGGGAGTTTCGCTTGCAAAGTGAAAAGTAAACGATTCAAGTTGCTCTGCTTTACTCTGCGCGTTTTCTACGATATCTGGAGGCACGAAAAAGAAAAAAAAGAAGGAATAATTCGAGGAAATGTGGCCAAGTTACGGGCGTTCTCGAAGAATTTGATCAAGGTACGATCGAAAGGAAATATTTGGCCGCATGAATGGAACACGCAGGCAGAAAATGCGATACGCGCATGCGGCGCAAACCTACGCAATATGATGTGGCATCGTTGTTTCACAAGAGCAAGTTATTTAGAGCGCGCGATTTTCGCAAGGACTTTGTCGCCTAAAACGATGTAGGTTTCTAAGAAAAACGAAGGCCTTCAAAGACCTCGGCTATGAAATTCCGCTTGTTTAGCTGAAAATCCAACGGAGAATTCGATGTTTATATCGCATCGTTTACATAGGAATATCACTACCGAGGTTCCATTTTTAAAGTAAATAAATCCAATGCTTTATGCGTAGTTTCGTTACGTCAGACGCGTACGCGGCATAATTTTAACGAATTCAAAATACAGAAGTATTATTTTTCCAATCCCCGGACATCTGCGAACGATACAGACCGTCGTTTATAAATATAAAATGTCTCGTACGAATCGCGTGAATTAATCCGCGTTATTAGATCCGCAAAATTAAACGATTAATCAATTGGAATTTTCTATTTGCCAACGAGTTTTGGAAATTATTCGTAAGAGTTTGAAAGAAACGCAGGTACGCGCGCAACAGGGTAAAAAAGAAATTAATTCGTATATATAATAAATAAAACAAGACCTCGTAAAGGTACGTGTTAGGACGTGCTTTAACGGTATAGAAATGGTATATACCTTCGCATCGAGTTCACCCTTGGCACCATTTTTGCGAACGAGGAAGATTGCTGGCTTGTCCGGTTGCACGCCGGATTCCGGAAATTGCGCCACTTCCAGCTTATGAGCGTCGCCCATCGCCGGTGATATGTAAAGTTTGTGCGGAGAATCGGGAATATGCTGATCGTTGAACTTTATTCCTACCCTGTATTCACCTGAAAAAAACAACAAGTTATCTCTTCGACTCAAGTATACAGATTTGATCGTACCGTATCGTGTTACAAGTTCGAACAACGTTTATCCGAATTATTTACGATACAAGCACGGACGCTCGTATATTAAGCAAAACGGTATGATTAATACATTCTGGCACGATCTAAATCGATAGATTAATTCCTCTGTCAGACCGTGTAGACTAACCATCGTCTTGGCTGTTATCGTCATTTCCCGTAAAGAGTATCTGCGTGGAAGCGGTGAAGGTGCCCATCGTTTTATGTCCACCGATATATTACAAATCGAAGATCGAGAGAAATAATTTTATTCGAACGTGGTGTGAGTTGTAAAAAAAAAAAAAAGGAAAAAAAGGAGCGACGGAAAGATACAGGGGAATAAAAATACCCAAAATTGCGATTACGATAGAAGGAGAATTATCCGGAAGAAGATGAAAGACGAGAAGAGAAGCGAGAACGTAACACGAAAATTTGGAAAAAAGATGGGAAAGAGATAAAAGTAAAGGAAGATAACGAGTTAACGGAAGCTGGACGACGAGAAGAAAAGAAAGCAAAGTGTGAACGCGAAGAAGGAGGATAAAACGAGAAGAGTGGAGAACCGAGCGCAGCTAAATCGCGAACCACTATTTTCCTCTGGCTGATTCTAACTTCTGATCTCGATTCGTCCACGCTTTCTCTCTTTCAGTTCTCCATCTCGCTCTTCTTCTGTCTCTTCCTCTCCTTCGATGCACACCATCCAAATATAACGGCCACGCTAATTCACGTCCAGCAGCCTTAGCCACCAAAATATGAATCCACCTTAGACGCAAATATAGACGAAGGTATTTCTGGATCAGCCGAGAACAGCCAATGAAGACTGGTGAGAGCCCTTGTCCACCGCTCCTTCAGAATGCGGTGAGTCCATTTTTATCGCTGTTCATTCATTCCGTTACACGTAATACATTAACGCCAAAAAACTTCGAATCTTTTTTTTTATCGTTATCCTTATCGAACTTTTGCGATAACGTCGGTATTAATCGAAGAATAATTGTTTTTTCCCCACCTCGTTCGTAATTTTTTGATTAGCGAATTAGATGAAAATATGAAAAATTCCTTGTCTTGATAATTATATCGTTGGCTGTGTCGAACAGACGCTTTTCATTTTTTGATATCTTACGTTAACCGTCATATCCTTTCTTCCGATCTTCGATTGAACTTTACTAAACTCTGATTTTCAATCTTATCTCGAGAAATTGTGGAAAAAAGCACGTCCTAAGCTAGTGCAGAATTTTGAGCTGATCTTTTTTTACATTCTCGAGTGTTACGAAGCACGTGGTAAATTGCAACTTTTAGCCAGTGGTGTATGAACATACTTCGAAACGTTCAAAATTTGCCGATACTATGTAATATTTGCTCTTTGATTGCAATTTATAATTTCTCTGCTATTTGTATCATTCTTCCATTGAAACATTTTCTGCGATATAACGAGAGGGAACATTATCGGGAAAATGTTACTCCGTTGGTTGTTTCCGCGGGTTTTTGTTACGCGCATAGAAACGTGAATCACGAATATGGATCATTTAGTTACATATACGTTATACATGCATACGTGCGCATCATCGTTCGATATGTAAACAACGTGACTAACTTGTTGTTCTTCGTCGACGTGTGTTATAAATTCTTTCTTTATATAAAATCGTTTCTTTGTAAAAAATTCGTCACCAATGACTGAGTCGAATATTAAAGAAATTTTTAATGAATTGTAAAAATCGAGCATCGAAAATAAACAACGAATTGCAATTCGTTTTAGTACGTATATTGACAATGCAGATAAAGAGCTAAATCGCCTCGTTTACTTTGTTCTAGAAATAGCCAAATTTCTGGTATTTTTGGTATGCAAGTTCACTGCTGCGTAACACATTGTATGTTTGCTCTCGTTGTTGTCCCGGGTACTCGACCCAACAGCGCCATTGGACTTATTGTCTTGATCTTGTGTAGTAAATTTAAAATATCACCGCTATATCGTGTATAGAAACGCGGTAATTACGAAACAAAATTATCAATTTTGGTTTTAGACCAATTGTAAATCATCGTATCTTCCTCAGATTTTGCCAAAAGCCTATTTTAATGGACATTTTGCTCAAAAATAATAAACTCCGGACATTAAGTGTCGGGTGATTCACGAACGAAAGTTGTAAACGCTGAAACGGTTTAATTAACACGCGTGTTTGCGCGTGGTTGATTTGATGGCAATTTAGTAGTTCAAATGAACAATATAACATTCGGGACGATTAACCAACTAAAATATGAATTATCGACGTTGGCAGGCATCCATGACTGAAGCGACAGTAAGTGGTAGACTGTTTTATGAACACTTATGTTGCAATTAGCGTACCACGAACCTCCATCACTTAATAATGCTGTCAAGTTGACACCTGAGAATTCTATTGTTTCTATCGTTGTCTACCTCGTAGACGCTTTTTACTACCATCAATCTAATTCATCTTTTATTTTTCCGAACTCGGTATATACACATCGGGATATTTCCCCTACAAGAATATGGATATTTTAAACTGACAATATACCAAGAAACACGTGGTACCGACCACTGCATTTCTCCACCAAGAACATGCGAAACGCATCGATGATAAAATTTGAGATTATGACACTTTGTACTGTTTCGTAATTTCCTCTGTGATACCAGGGCGCGGATTTTTATGCAAATTTACATTCCTACGAACACAGAAAGAGACGGAACTTACGTAGAAATTCGTTTCGCTCATTAGATATCGCAACAGACGTTATACTTTTCGTGTATTTTATGTACATATTTTCGCGTATGTCTTTTTATTACCATTATATTATTATCGTCTGTTCGCAGTTTCAAGTCCGATAACGCTGACAACGATAATAAACAAGAACTACGACTATTACATTAATTATAAGAATTGCAATAGCAACTTACCAGGTTCGGAGACGACGTAGCTGACGTAACAGCTGCCATCCTTTCGATCCTTGAAATCAATTTGAGCCTTGCTGGGTCCTTCCACGGACACGGCCAGAGTACCAGCTCCAGCCTCCCTGGTCCAAATATTAAATTCGCATGGTTCACCCTGTTCTCCTCTTTCCAAACCAGGACCGCCAGCGTGCACCCTGTGTGCTCCGCTATCTCTGAACGGACCGACGGTAAATTGGAACGGTGATCCAGGGATGTGGATGTCCTTGTAGCGAACGGAAACCGTATGCACTCCCAGCTCTTTCGGTACGAATGCGACTGCATAAAGGCCATCCTCGACTTCTTTGATCTCGGCATCCTCGGTCACACCTCCTGGAGAGGTGACTGTCGCTGTTAAATCAAACGACGTGATGCCAGGTATCTTGAACGTAATCTTGCACTGGCTGCCAACCTCCGTGATAGGCACGGCTTCCCTCTGTCTCTGGATCTTCTCCCTTTGACGATTGCTACCCTCTCCAGTGACCTTTATCGTAAACGGCGAGCCTTCCACGTGATGATCGGCGAATTTCAAGTTTATTATGTAATAGCCAGGTTCTGTCGGCTTGTACGAGATGTTCAGAGTTCCGTCTTCGTTGTCCTTGCATTGAATCTCCGCTTTGCTCGGCCCTTCGACCGAGAGCGACAGGCCACCGAAACCAGCGTTTCTCGTGTCGATGGAGAAATTGTTCTCCACGTGAGTTTTACCTTCTACCAAACCTGGCCCAGATACCTTTACCTTTTTGGCGTCACCCACTTCACGATCCTTCACGTCGATTTTGAAGGGCGAGTTCTGCACATGCTTGCCCATCTTCTTCACTGCCACCGTATGAGGGCCGGCTTCTCGAGGGGTGAAGGAGACACACATGTTACCGTTTGGTAACATTTTCAGGAAACATGGCTCCTCGAGACCGCTCGGTGCCGTGATGGAAGCGTTTAGGGACTTTACGTCGGAATCTGTTATTTTGCCGGGCAATTGGACTTCGCTCGACGAACCCACCGAGATTTGGTTTCTCTTGCGACCCTCGCCTGGAACAGATTCCAACAGAGATTTTATTGCAATCGTTTTGCAAAAACAGTACCACGTTACTCGTCTGCGGTGGCTCTTTCTTATCGATCCTCGGGCGATTTTTATTCGATGCTCCGTCGATATTATTACTCCGGTGAGGGAACAGACAGCTATTCAAATATACTTACCGGTCGAAAGGGCTCGATGTTTGTAAGCAACTAACAACTTCCTGTCGCTCTGTCACGACTGATTTCTCTTATTCGGCGATTCAAGCACTTTGAACTTGCATTTTTCGTCGTAGTTCGACAGGAATAAATATATAATCGGAAGTAAGTTTCGAAGATGCGAGTAAAATAAACGGAGCCGTGCGTACCTGTGATTTTAGCGACGTAAGGGCTGCCTCGGATGTGTTTACCGCCAAATTTCACGCCGATTTTGTATTCTCCTGGATCAGTTGGTAAATAAGAAACCGAAATTGTGCCGTCTTTATTGTCGTGGCAGGAGATCGTAGCTTTGCCAGGTCCTTCAATGGATAGCGAAAGACCGCCAGGTCCGACGTCTTTTGTGGAAATATTGAAGTTTCCTGGCTCACCGCAAACACCGTATATCAGGCCTGGTCCGTAGGCCGTCACATAGCCACTCGCCAAGGAATCCACGTGGAATCTGAATGGTGAACCTAATTCGTAAGAAGTATATCGTTTATTAAGATAAAATTACTTCTACGTGCATCGAACATGGCAAAATGTATCTTTGTCGTAATCGGAATATACGCTACTTGAATAACTTTGTTTGAAAACATCAAAATGTACGGATCGAGCGATAAATATTATTACCGCTACTACTGCTATAAAATAGTGAAATATTTATAAATAAGAGGATATAAATAACAGATACTACGTGTGTACTATAAAATAGTACAGTTTATGGATTAATGAAGCGGATTGCTTCAAATGCCTTCGCGTATTCTCTTTTCTTCGAGCGTGAAAAACATAGCCAATTCCTAGGAGATGAAGTTGTAAAGGAAACAATTTCGTTTTACGTTTTCAATAAAATACAAATTTGATATTCGCACGAACCTTGAACGTGTTCCCCGTTGAATTTCACCGCAAGTTCGTGCTGTCCCTCTTCTCTAGGATCGTATCTGATGGAAACTGTACCATCCCGGTTATCTTCGATTATCGGCTTGTCCATGTTCCCGCTCGGCATCTTTACTTCGGCTAGAATGTAACAAAACGCCCAGAGATTTAATAACGTAATGTCAAAACGTAGGCCATCGAACGAGAAACGTGTGCTCGCAAACGATTCAACGTTCGTCGAAATTCTATTTAAATGTCTTTTGCAAATAAGAAAAGCGTGTATTTACTTCGAAGGATGTTTTCGCTTATTTGCGTATTCCTGTTAGAAAATTATTAAATATCATTTTTGTGGTTGGTATCTATGGAAATGTGAATTTAAAATATGTCAATCGAACAAATGGAAAAAGATGATCAAAAGGTGACAAAAGATGATCTCATTTACGTAGGTGATTCGACTTGGTATCATCTTCGAAATACAAAAGCCGTGCTATCGACTTATGAAAATTTTTATTCCGTTTATTCCGTATAATGCATCCTTGCTGTGTCTAATAGGATCTGCTATTCATCTAACAATGCAGAGATATTGCAACGAATACTCTAAAACGTTATAAACGTGAAAATAAAAATTGTCATTTTATTCTTCCAAGAATATCCTTTCAGCAACGTTGTGAGGAATTGAACGAATAAGATTGTTCAATCTCCATATATATATATGTGTGTGTACATGTGTGCGTGTGTGTGTGTGTCGTTCAACGATATACCACCGAATCGTGGAACGTGTGAAGATAAAAGGGATTTTTTTTTACAAAGAATTTATTTATCAGCTAAAACGCAATAATCGTTTAGAGATTATGACAACGCGAAAGGCGAATAACGAATGGAATATTTGTCTTTCGAAGTGTCCCGTGTATAAGCGGCGTGTACCTAAGAGGAATAGATAAGCTAATGACTAGGAATAATTTCCGGAACACTGAAACCTTTTTTCGTTTGTATGTAGAAAACACTCTGAAAAATTAACGGAGAAAAATCGAATCCTGCTGGCGTTGCTGCTTTTCCCGCATAGATCCAGGTGTAACAGACAGGTCCACGTTCAGGGTAATCGTACTGACTGCACGAAATAGTCTTCAATCCGTATCTGTAGAAGTTCGACACCTCCTGCCACGTGGTTTCGACCTCCTCTTCCTCCCAAACCATATCCAATGGTTCGATTCGGTCGACTCACTGATACGAATAACATTATACGATCGTTGACAATACGACTCGAACGATTATCATCGATTGTCAAATACCATACAGTTTCGGGTGAATAACAAGTGGATATTTTTACGGGATTTTGCGCGAACAGAGGAAATAAATGTTTGCAAAATACAGCAAAGATTAATTAGATCGTGTTGTTATTCAACGAAAATGTGTTACTAGATGGTCGACAGAGTTTGATATTCTAAAATTAAGCAGGTACTAATATTAGCTGATCGTTAATGGAGTGCCTTAGCGAGCACATGTACCACGCGAATGATCAATGTAATTATTATCTACGATAATTTGGCACCTAATATCGTTCAAAGTTCCAGAATATTCATATTAAAGGAATATTGTATATATCGCGTCAATGGCAGCCACTTGAAAATTTAAAGCTTAACGAAAAAGTGGGATTACACACTGGAAATTGTTCCAAACCACTGCATCGTCTCCAGCTAACGATTAACTAATTCACAACCTGCTTCTATCGTCTAAAAGGATTTTGAATCACTTAAGACTGTTCCAAAGGACTGGGTCATTTTATACCCAGGTGTATCGATCGAATCGAATCTAACAAGCAAGAACAAACACATAAAATCGATACACATAATGGCATGATGTGAATCGATTAATCCACCTTTACCGCTGCGGTTCTCCACGCCTTTGTAGGTTTATTATTTCGTACTTCCACTTTACTTTAATTGAATGGAATTAATTTACACGATCGAATGGAATTAAAAACGCGTATGATGGGATAGCGAACGACGGAAGAGCACGAGATAGAGGAGGACACTTTCGAAGCACAAACTCTCGACTAAATAAACTACATCTAATTCTGTTTCTACACGATCTCGACTTATCTCGATGTGAAAAAGAAAAAAAAACAAAACTCGATTCTCTTTGTACACGATTCAATTCGACTCAACGCGACTGAAACGGGGCCATTTTAAAAACGTCCAACGTTCGAATTTACTTCTTCGCCCACGAAGAGCTTTCCTCGGTGTCTTCGTTTCGTTTCGAGAGACGAAAGTGGCTTAATTCCAGCCTTCGATAAATAAGATTTTGATACGATTTGCTGGAAAACAATGTATCGTTTATCGCGAATTGTCACGTCTGCGTCCAATCTTCCATTCTCCACACGCACTGTATCCCTCGCACGGATTTTTACCCATCTACCGTGTAAAAATAGAATTGGACGTACATTACATAATAAATGATCAAATGAACAAATTAGGAGAATCGATTGATCAAATTCGGAGCTATTCTGCTGCGACAGAGGAATCGAATTTCATTATTTCTGCTTCGATATTCTCCACGAGGATCCTCGAAAGAGCGTACGAAATATCTCGTCGAAACGCGAAGAGAAGGAAATGTATAAATGTTTCCTTGTCTTTTTTTCTTTTTTTTCAACGCCAATGAACATAAACGAAGATAATACGTTCTAAAGTCGTGGCAGGAGAAGGACCGACCGAACGAGTTACACCGTAAGAAATCCTCTGGATTTCGTCTCCCCTTTAGAAATCGTCGTTATAGTGCAGTTGCTTCCAACACGAGAAAACGTTATCCCGATATCGCTTCCAGCTGGATCACGACGTTTAATCGACTTCTCGAGGGCACATCTCTGGCGCGACTGACGATGAAGCGGGCATCGCTTCGCGAGCAGACGATGCCAGCCCGGGAGACCTTCTTTTTTTCCAGAACACCTACCGTCGGACTTTATATCATGCAGTGGTCGCCTCGTGTCTAATAAATCTTTCTATCTCTGTCACACCGACTCCACCGTACGTATACGGCTTGCTTTCGAGTTTCCCGTGTCTTATAATTATGCACTGATACGTCTAAGGACACGTCTCGCCCTTTAATCGAGATAAGAAAAAAGTGCAAGAGTGTGCAGCACATAAACGGTAGAAAAATCGAGGCGATTTGATCGACGATGATCGACGAATCGGTAAACGTTATCGTCCGCGCTGGTAAATTATTCGCAAATTTTTGGTTTCCAGAAGAGAACGTACTTTTTTTTAATGACAGATTGCTCTTTGTCTTTGCGATGTACGAAGAGTACGTTTAGGAGGAATACGAAAGAAAGGGGAGCTTGGTATATTTCGAGTGCTCTTAGCGAGACATCCTATGACAGAAGTACGCAACAAAACAGTTTTCTCGTAAATCCTTCGAGTAAGAATTTTGTTCTCTACGAAAATACTGCGCTGTATATGTAATACAATATCTTCCTATAATAATTTTACGTTTCGATATCTTTTAATATTTTATGGAACAGGCCCTTTCGCTATCAGCGACGAACCATAGCGGAGTTTCACGAAGCTCGATTTCGAATAAAGTAAGATGAATTGTACGCGAACCTTTCTAAATTAGAAAATCAACAAACCTTTTGCTATAAATATCTTATCTTTGATATTGTGGCAAAATGTTGGCAATCCTTTCGAAGGATACACGTTGTTTTTCAAATACATTTAACATTACGCGCCAGTGTCTCGCTTAATAAACGTTTAATCGCGTAAGATTAGATGCAGATACGTAAAAGCAATTTACATTGGTCCGTTGCTTAACCTTCGATCGATGTTGTACATTGTAAATTGCTTGTAACGTGAGAAATATGATTGGTTCTTGGCAAAACGAACCTTAATAAATTCAATCTTAATGAGACGTACAGAATCTGGGAATAGACCCGTATTTTTAGATCGAATGGACATTTATACGTTTCTAATCTTTTCTAAACCTGTGACTCCGTCGAGGAATAAATTCATTGTATCTTCATGCTGTGTTTAAGCTGGAAGAATACTTAACGAAATTTCGTGAAAATTAAGTAACTTACAGTCATAGACATCCTGTCAAAAAAAACCATTTTTGTTCAAATAAAATGCTCTAAAATTTTACAAAGAAGCGTAATTAAAGATATTCGTTTTCATCTTATCGCTTTAATTATAATTATTTATATATAACATACTTAACACTCTCCTGCGTTCTTTGAGTCATTTTTTAGCCGATTCTAGTTTTATATTATTAATAAATCTTCAACGATTCGACAATTCTTCTACAAGCTCGGATAATAATTCCTAGCTAAAGCGTCGAATCTTTGCTTTCGTTGAAACAAGAACAAGACTGGGACATTAAAAATTCAAGAATTACGGCATTGTTAAATACATATCGGAAGCCTGTTGTCCGGTATTTGATAGAAATGATCTGTTTAAAATTTATCTGGATGGCTGTGTATATTCGTGCGATCAGACTCATGTACCAGCTATTTGATCCACTTGTGTCACTTCGATTTAAACGTTCGACGTGTTTCGTCTACTTTGATATTTTTATATCGTTCTCCAACGAAACGGGTCATTTACGCAGACGGTTACATAATTCTTTATTACGTGGAAGGAATCGAGGAATTCTTAAGATAGAAGAGAGTGGAATTTGGCGCATAATATCCTGGCTTCCCTTCCACTGGGTCACTGTTTCCACTTTGCGCAGGAAGTTTGTCGAGCAAGAGGGTCGGCATCGGCTGGTTCGTACGCGTTAAACGCGTGCCAAAGGTAACACGAGTCACACGAGAAATTCGAACGCGAGCCTCTTGATTAATCGCAAACCACCGCGATACGTTGAATTTACACGACGTTACGTTACTCACGTGCGCTCAAAGTGCACGAAATATTACAAAGATATCGACGCGAGAGCCACGTCCACGGGAACGAACGAAATTGATCACCGAAATTAATATATTGGCGATTAACAACATCGATACATCTGATCACACGCGTACGTTCCGTGCAGTAGTATTTTACATCTGACACGTTGGACCGTGCATTAGCGCGTGTTTCTCTGTGAGACGAACGAACATTTCGAAGCAAAGTTTCATCCAACGAATTCATTTGGCCGATTTTAAGAAATTTTTGCTCTGCGACAAATGGAGTCTTTGTTATTTAATTATTGCATAATACATAATTGTAGCGTTACTTACAGTCCAAATCCCATCGCGGGCGTTATTTACAGGTAACCGTCTGACTGCTCCCAACGAAAAACTCCATACACGAACGCTACCTCGACCTCGAGCTAGACCGTGACTATTAGATGACAAGGAGCACAGACGGTCACCTAACACGCGCGTGGTGGAAAAAATCCAATAGCTTTATTAGGAATCCGAACCGCCATCAAGGAGGATCTGAATACAAGGGCCACCTAGATGGTCCATTTTTGGAATTTTTCCTACCCACAACCCAACAACCAAACTTCGAATTCGCTAACCGGCTTAAAGAGCAAATACACAACATCAAACCGCAACCGAGAAAAACCTTTGTCTACCGCGAACTAGAATCTTCGCCGTGTGTATTCGTGCGAAATGACACTGTCCTCTACACCGCCTTACGACGGGCCATACAGGGTAATACGGCGCAACGAAAAATACTTCACCATCGAAATCGATAGAAAGAACGCAACGATATCCGTAGACCGGCTAAAACCTGCTTCTATCATTCCATCAGACATAGAACAGCAAATACCTTAGGAAACCTACATAGAAATCCGCGACGAACGGAAGGCAATTGGGAACGAAGGTTATGCTACGCGGTCAGGCAGGAAAGTTTGTTTTCCTGATCGTTTCCAAGCAGGGTAGGAAAACAGCCAGTAGCAGCACACACACACGCAAAAGAAGAACGTAGCGGCACGTGACCGTGACCTACAGTTCAAATCCTATCGCGGGCGTCATTTACAGGTAACCGTCTGACTGTTCCCAACGAAAAACTCAATTTACGAACGCTACTAAGACCTCGAGCTAGACTATGACTATTAGGTGACAAATACTAGCACAGACGGTCAAGTAACACGCTCGTGGTGGGAAAAATCCGATAGATTATAAGAGCTACTAATGTTGGTTGTAGGGATCAGTGTCTGAGTAACGAGCGAATAGAATCGCTATCAACGAGCGACGAACTAGTTTGTGAATTCGCGTTAGCATCAATCGTTAATAAAACCTTGTTATCAAAATGTCACGTATCCGATCTCGGTCTACGTTATCCTTAAGATCCTACATAATACATAAATTATATAAACTCTTGTAGCCAATCTTTCTCTAAAGTCAATTTTATTTTACGTTCGACAGAGATCCAAGACACTCATCGCAATGAAAATTGCCGTTTTATAATGATAAATTGCTGTTACATAGCTCGCTACTCGTAGCAAAGACAAAACATATGATTCCAAAACTATCAAATGAGTGGTCGTTTGAATCAGTTTGAAACACCGGCTGAATATGCAAGGAAATATTTGTTGGAAAGTGCATTCTTCGTCGAGATATTTCTATGTTACGGTACAAAAAGCATAAATACGTATGCGGTCTTGTAATTAGAATAGTTTATAATTTTCCATTACTTTGCACGAATACACCATTTTAAGATAATCCAATTTAATTTGGTGAAAAGTAATTCGTCTCGTATGTTAGAAAAAACAAATCAAGTATATCTTAACATACCGATAAAAATTGACTCGACGATGTTCGATGAAACGAACGAGACTTTTTTACGGTATCTCATTTATTTAGCAGTTGAAGAACTTGCCAAAATTATGATTATTTTCGACTATCATTTATAACTTACATTAAGAAAAAACAGATCATTGTTCAAGCTCTTTCTGATCTTAAAATCAATCAAAATTCGCTCTCTTTTTAGTCCACCCGAAGAAAGAATTTGTTAAACAGTTATCCTTTTATATTGATCGGAAATTTCATAAATTACTGAATTTGAAAGCTGACTATCATTATCGGCTCACGGACTTTTATGCATTTATCGGAAATTCAAAGATGCAAAATTACACAGAATGCTCATATCATAATACAAAAAATTATATCAAATATCCAAAGTATAGTACTTTTTATAATATTCGGTAGAAAGAGGAAATTTTCTACTTTTTCCATCATATTCTAAAAAGTGTAAATTTGCGTAAAAATCCGCACTGTAATTATTATAAGTCGATAGAATGAGAAGAGAATGAAAAAGAATGGAAAAAAGATCTTTCCAAGATTTCCATCGTTCTAGTTAAAGATTTTGAAACTCGGGCTTCGATTTTTGGGCCAATGACGAATCCGTACATCCGGAGTCACTTAATCATCCAGTATTAATATCACCGCCTCGCTTCCGACACGACCGTCGACACGTCTTTCCCTCTCTCTCTCTCTCTCTCTCTCTTTCTCTCTCTCTCTTTCTCTCTCTCTCTCTCTCTCTCTCTATTTCAGTGTGTGCGTGAACGAAGGAACAAGATGAGTGGTGCTAGAACTTGTGTTTTACTCGTCCTGTCTACGGTCAACTTTGGTCATACACGTTACAAGTTGTTTCCTATAATCTTATTATTCATTTATACTTTCCATATTCAATTTGATCGAATCGTCTCCTACGATTTTCTACCTTATTCGTACTACTATTTTCTACTTTACTCGATTTTGCCGAATCTTCTCGGTCGCACACATCGCGAAGCTGTTTACGCGTATTTGAATAATCATATCCGACAAAGACAATGACAGACTTATTAATAGTAATTATGCAGAAATTTTCATGGACCAAGATCATCGTAACGTTTTAATCGATACCGTGCAACTCGTCAACAAATTACCATTAACTTTTCCAAATAACTACTATCGATATTTAATCGTTAATGCTATTATTTATTAATGTAATTTATTGGTAAAATAGTAAGCGAAGCTTCATTCGTAAATCATTTGTAAACTTGATCGTTTAATCATTAGGAATACCTTGAATAGAATGAATACTTTTATTTGGCTTTCAGCTACGTATATCATTTTTAATCGGTTTAATTTCGACGTTGGATTAATCAAAATTCTTTTCGTATAATCCGAGAAGCATTCAAGTAGAAATGTGTTGGAATTCTCTATGTCTTGCCAAGAAACCTAAATACCATCGTTTACGATGATATTGGTTGGTTAGCAGGCTTAAAACACTGCACTTATTGTTTGAGAAATTTATGGAATTATAAATATATTATCCTTGAACAAATTCCAATAATAATAGTCAAATAAACGCCAGATAAACTATCTTCGCTTCGTAATTACAGTTTGTTCGTGTCTGAAATTGTCCACCGAAAACTAAAGGAATATAGAAATGCCTTCTTCATATATAAAAACTGTTTGTAAATCCTTTTAGCCTGAATTTTAATTTTATTTAATATAAAACGTAATACTCTCACCGCTAGTGAATACGTCACTCGTAGCACGAAAAAAAATTCATATATTTTGCATGTGTGTACGGTTACGAATACTTTATCAATTTTTTTCCTAAAAAATATTAACTTTTCTAGTTTATAACACATATACACCGATCTGTACATATTCAGACACTGATATTATATTACCTACGAATGCGGCAAATGTATTATATTTACTATAGATTCACTATAATACGCTGTATATAGTTCCCATCGGTTATGTTACATTCAAGGTGCAAATTTTGGAAGATAAATTTTTATGAAAAATGAATTTCTCATTACCATCGTACCCACTGTCTCGAGCCAAAAATTGCAAAGAAAATATATTGCATTATCGTAATAAATAAAAAATTACTTTTTGTTAAATAAATGAACTTATCGCGCATCATGTGTCGACTATCTTTAGCCGAAAAAGAAAATCGACGAACATATTGAAATCGTTTGTGAATTCTACAAAATTGTTAGCGATTGTTACTTACATGTTACGGTGCCGTCTAATAGCGGTAAGAGGATGTTATTCAAACGGACTTCGTTGAAATTCTTCTTCGTAGAAACGCTGGAGCTTTCTTGGACGGTAGAACTGTGCTGTTTTACAACGTGTTGCTCCTGCTTCTGTCTAGTCCTCTTGGCTCTGTGAGTCTTGTGCGTACTATGTTCTCGATATTCCTCTGAGGCCTGGAACATTGTGTTAAAAACGCCTTGTAATACCGAATCTCGCGTATAGATTTTTCTGGAAGACAGAATTATTCGATAAAAGCAAAATAATGTAATTTCTTTAATAGCGTATTCCGTAAATCTGAGAGACATCGTCAAGCGTATTTACGCGAAACAGAGAATTTGCCATTTTTAAAAGAACGAATATGTTTCGAGGCTGTTTGTGTTGCGCGCTTACGTACTTACTTTTTCGAAGAAATAAGATTATAAATATTGGTCGATATGTCAACGTAAATGACGAAATTACAGGGGGACTTCTGAAATGAGGCGATAGTACGTGTTACAGGTCATTACGATAGAATCTACGTATTTTAAGACTGGTGCCAAGCCAAAGCCGGCTGTGTATAATTTATTATGTAACCGCGACAGAATTATTGCAAAACATGTATCACGAGAAAAATTCATTACAAAATCTTGTAAACACACCTGCAAAATTACATTCTCCCAGCTTTTTCCGCTCGAAGCGCGGATGCTTTTAGTTTAATATGCGATTCGGTTGATGCTGCATATTATACGAAAGACAATCGAATAGAATATTACGATCTTTTCCACGATAATACTTCGTGATCTTATTTTAAAATTATTCATTTTATATATATAGTGCGACATCTTCGTTCCTCGTGTCCTACCTTCTTTTATTCTGCACTCTACAAGAAATTAAAAGATCATGTTGTACATGATCTTATGCCAAGCAAATACCAATGTACATACTTATGCCAAAACATTGTGACAATTCGACGAAATTGAAATTTGAATGAAAAGTTATCCATTTTGTTCTTCTATTCGCCTGTTACAATGTTATACACTTCTCAATCCCGTTTTTCCAATTTATCTTTTCTACCTATTAAATCGATACGGTGATAATGAAGTCAATATGATGGAAATGTAAACAGTTAAATTTGCAAATTCTTTTATTGCAAATAGATAAACGAAATTCCCATACATTCGGCTACCTCAGTCTCCACAAATAACAAAGCGATGTACGTAGTCGTACTGCTTTTTCACATATTTTGATCGAATGGATGAGAATCACATATTGTGCAAATTTTGCTCGTTGCGACCAAATGTATTAAAAATACACGACAGATTTCATGTAAACAGATGATGACCACGTTGATTCACTTTCTAACATAGCGCAGACGATTTGTGCGAAATCGTCACTGAAGGTTTGCTTCGCTCGATGTAAGAAAGATTTTTTACTCCAAGTACATATACGTTTAAAACAGAAGTCTCGACCAAAGCCTCAACCCTCCAGCTACGCGCCATTTTTATATCTTACTACACAAAATGAAGAGCGAAACTTTTATGTTTTGTATAGGTTTGTCATAAAGAGACTTTTCGTGTGCAATACAAAAAAGAAACCAAGATGGGTGGAGAAAATGGAAATATTTTTATTCGCGAACTTGCAATTTAGAAACAGCGTAGCCTGTCAAAATTAACAGAATAAGTACAAAAGGATTTCTAGGAGTACTATCATACTGTGCACAGTGTCGGAACTATCACGGTTCAACAATAAATAAATATATAGATAGATATATACATATATACGTATGTAACTAGTGTACGAAACAAAATTTTTTCTCTCTTTTGCCTTCCTTTTTTTTTAATTCTTTTTATCTACCCACTTTAAATCGTCTGGCCGATAGGATGCGTACCTTAAGATGCGCGTTAAAGCGTTTTGTAGTGATATACAACAGCAGGAACCAGCCAGCACGGTGGTCGTCACGGAACTCGTGCTAACTGAACGTAATTTCGGGCACAATGCTGTATTCGATGTTACCATAATAGCTGGCTAGCCCCCACTCACCCACGTCATAAAAGGGTGAAAGATAGTAATCGCATAAAATTACACGCTGGTACTCCAAATCGAAGAAATTTGAAATGTTCATTGCGGTATGGAACTCTTAACTTATACTTCCGCATCCAGTTCCTAATCCTCGGTGGAGGATTAGTTTAGTTCTCCAAAATAAAAAAGTTACTTTCGAGAATGTATTCTCCGCGCTATGTCGTAGCATCGATGTACGGAATTTGACAAACACTTCGTGTTATACTTCGTGTCAGAGGCGACAATACGGTAGAAATGCATTTATCTGAACTCTATTTGTTGGAACAAAATTTCAGTTAATGCCCGAGTAACTCCAGCTTTCGCCGACTGTATTTACCAAAGTTACTTATCCGATCGTGAACGAAAAATAATAGGTAGCGAGGAAAATACGTGAAAACACGTAGAATTCCTAATAAGCATACTTCTATCGTACGAACTCCGGTTATTCGTACTGCCTGTCCTCCGAAGAGTTCAGATAAATGGACTTGTACTGTACTAATTATGTGTTCGAATTGGAACGTTTACTCGAATTGTGCAAATTTCATTCGGTAAACGTAACTCGATGGAACAACTTACTGGAATTCTTGTAGATTAAAGGAGAAATTAATCGTGACCAGAAAGAGACCTGTTACTCTGGCTAAAAAGCAAAGTGACGTTAGATATACAACAAGCCAAACGTACGACGAATGACGCTAGAAATACATATCTCTGTATAATTTAGTAAAAACAGAGGATATTTTATTTGCGTAAGGAAAAGAGAATCTACGTAAGTTTGCGATGATATTTTTGTGCAACTTTGTGAGCAACGTTCAAATTGTCAGGATTTGTTGTTAATATAGAAGAATGAACTTTCTGTGTCATTTTATATCCACGCTCTGATTGTTTCGATATAATGGCCGGCAAGCAACGCGGCAGACAAATAGAGATATTTAATCTCGAACCTCTCGTTTTAATTTGATTCTCGGCCCCCTCTTCCACCCACTGGTCCAAACGTTTCTGTTTATAAATTTGGGAAAGCCTGACTTGCACTCGAAATAGTCTAAGAGACCTCCACGGTGGACCAGATGCGTATTGGATTTCAAAGTAGATCAGCAATAGATTCGCATAAAACTCTTAAATAACTCATACTGTATTCTCTGTATCCCTTCGATTATCGTTTATCGGCCCTCTTCTTCTGTTTCATCTCATCGATCGTTCTGTCGCTATTATAATAAGTAGATGGCGATTTAAACGAACGTGGTTTCACGCTGATGTCAAATCATTCTTCTACGAGGATACGTTATGTGTAATATTTCATACTACCTTTATTCGTTTCAACGAAACGTTCGTTCGAAGTTATGGATAAACATTGTGTTACATATAAATTGTTGAAACTGTTAAATTTAGTATCGAATTCCTTTTCTTCTCACGTTACACCAAGCTTTGGCATTTGCTTTATACTCCGTTTATATAGCGTATTTCTCTATCTTCTCCTGGCCGCTTTTTTGGTCTTTCAAAACTAACTCAAAAAGTTTAGCTATGTGCAAGATCGTTAAGCAAACCTTTTGCCGCGTTACTTCAACTATCCCTGAATCACAACATTTTTATTCTTCGTTGCTTCGTTTATTTTCGTCCGAAACACGTGAATATAGTTCAGGTAACGTTGAATACATTATCACGGAATAAATGCATATAGAGAACGAAAATAGCATTTATAAATACTATGAGAGTTCTAAGAAGATGTAATTTTGACCGGCATCTTGATGAAAGTGATTCTTTCAAATGATTATTTTCAAAACCAAATAAAAAATTAAATAAAAAAGAAACGTTGTTTGTATATTTTATTCATATTCCTAGTTAATACACATATATGAATAAACTTTCTCGTGATTTATCGTGCAATACTTTTTACTTTGTTCTCGTCGCAAAGAATTAAAGATAAGTTTAGTTAGAAGAATAAAGCAGAGAAATACTATATATATATCGTAGGTTTAGCGTCGTTGGTCCAAAATTTCCACACGTACGATTTAACAGTTGTATATTACAAATCTGGAACGAAGACAACTACTGTTCCTCCACTTTAGATCAGCTTCGAGATAATTAACGAATTTGCCTGAGCAATAAAGCAGCATGTTCTGACAAACTTCCAAGCATTTATACTAACGACAGCTATATATTTGTAGAGTGTTGTAGTCAACTTGATACGAAAGGTACCAGAAAACAATTTTGAGAAAAACAGTGAACAATTCATGGGAATATTTCTAACTATAAAAAGATTACCATCTTAAATATACGAAAGAAGGAAAAACACGACAGCCAGTGATGAAAAATATGAATAACACAATTGATACAACAATGGAAGGACAAATATATCCAAAATATGTCAAGAATATCGTGGTTAATTATTCCACTGTGAATTTTGCATTGTTCGCAGTTTTTGAAAAGCTCTTTGAACGATAAATTTGCAAACGGAAAATATGCAGAGATTCCAAGGCATTAAGGAATGAAACTTCAAACAAACGACCAAGATCTACTTGAAAGCTACATACGTCTTTCATTTAAAATCCAGCTTTTTACTAAAATAACAAACGCCTGCTTAAACGGTTTCCTCGACAGCAAGTATCATTGTGTTAGAATTAGTTACAATGATCGTACAGTTCGATCGGAAAACGCTCTTAGTTGAAATTTACCTTTACAGATGTGGAAATATAGGATAGCACGGACAAAAACGTAAGAATGGAATAGAGTCCAAAATAAACGAATTAAAATAAATAAATACGATAATTAAACAATTAAATTGTTGCATTGAAATTTCAGTTGTTGCATGTGCATAAAATAACCTTACTCCAACTCCAAAAATAATATTTTATATTTTAAAACCTTTTATCTAAAAAATGTTATCATTGCTCGATATATTTGTACATAAAATAGTCTTCGTTCATAAAATTACATAAAATTTTGTTAATAACGTGCGAATAACGCATAAATAACGCATCAATGGAAGAAGAATGGCATTATAAAAAGAAAGAAGAAAATATCCTCTTCTTGAATTTATAACAAATCTTGTCTTGCATTCCTGGCTATTTCTGCTGTCTCGAAGAAGAGAATAGTTTACTGAAAAATATTTTATAGCGATATTTGTCACAAAAAATAACTTTATTCGCCTCTAACACATCACCTAACTAAATCATATATTTTGATACATTCTATGAACGATCGGATTCTTCTTATTCCACGCAACAATTTTTTTCTTGTCGGCGTCTTTTTTTAATATCTATTATAAATTTCCAACGTGCCATAAATTTATCATTTTCAAAAAACTAACTGCTACTTTTTATTACCTGATACTCGCGTAAGGTCGATATAAATTAAGTTCATATAAAAGACGTAGGTAAATATTTTTAAAAAGTTATCGAACGAATAAAATAAATTTACAAGTTTATGTTTTCTCCCTAACTAATGTAAACGAGCGATTTCTTCATTAAAGAGACACGAATCGTGGAAGATGATCTCGAAATATTTGCCAAGTCAGCTGTCAAGAGGTACTAAGATGTCTGGGCTCCTTTCTAAAAGCTGTTAAGTACTTACAAAGTTTCAGTAAGCTCGATACGAGAACACTTCATACGTTTCTAGCGAGAACGATACTCGATAATGCACTTGGACGGAAAGTTAGACACTCCACATGGAATGAGTATACGAGTAATGTCAAATTGACAGACACTATTCCAATGAACCCTCGAAGTGAACTGTTTCACTGGAGACTAAACTAAAGTCGACAATATATCCTGCAGTATATCTTGTCTCTATAGTTAGATGCCTGCCGCCCCACCCATCCTTTTAGCAAGAAACCACGCATCTCCTTCATAAAAAATTAATGATACATAATGCAACTTTATTGCACAATTGTTCAAGATGGCAGGTTCTACCTTTTGGCATAAGTTCTGTTCTGTCTCCAATTAACCACTGTTTTTCGTTATAGAAAATAAGTAAGCGGTCGAATAGTCTCAAATGCTTCAAAAACCGTGCCATTCAATATTTTATACATCATATGCTAAAAGATTGTGTGAAATGTAGATTATAAGATTCCGCTGAAGCCAACGATAGGAAGAATAATTTTTGTAATTCGTGCATTAAATTAAGTAATTATAGTTGGAAATATTTTTTTCCATCGTCCCTTCGAAGAGGATAATAGAAGATTCGATCGATTTTGTCTGACAACGCGTAAGAATATTAGCGATTTCCGGGACACGCTAAATTTAGCATACTTTAGGGTACATCTTGAATTTACGATTATCTTATAGATTTGTTTATTTAGGTCTATACATATTCGTTGCAAATCGTTCGAAACCTTCGCAACACTTTCACTACCTAAATCTAGGCGATGAAGCGATGAAACGATAAAACTACGTTTTATACTAGACACAGGGTAAATTTCAAAACATTCTAAAGATAGAACACACAAACATAATCCGTATTCTGTTGTAAGAGCATCGAATAAAATCATGAAATACGAATGAATTCGTTCGATTTCTAGCAATGAGTTCAAGCTTTGCGGGTTATTAAGCTTAAGCTGTTTGTAGAAATTTCCAATTTAACTTGATCGGCTATTAAAGTCCTTTTACGTTTCTGTTGGATACGCGCAACTGTTGTGTTTCTTCGATAGCAATAGCAGAGTCGAGGGATCTCACTTTACGTGCGAGTAAAACTTGAACTAATTCACTAATTCATAATTCTTCGTTAAAGAAAATCAAACAACGGTACACTTTACCGAAATTTTTTGTATGAAATAGCCTCGTAATAACGCATAGAAGGTAGTAATCCTTAATCGCGTCAAATGAAAATAAGAATCAAATAATGAAAAGTAATCGATTGGAAAACTGATAGAAATAGAAGAAGTAATGACTTACTGTGAACGTGTAAAATCCTTCAGGTATCGGTTGACCGCCAAACTTAATGCTGAGGGTGTAATCGCCAGCATCCGCCACAGTATAATAAATATTCACCGTACCATCCCCATTATCTTCGATATCAATGTCCACCACCTCACTGAAAGATAGCATAAACAAAAAAAGAGTTGTCATACGTGTTAAAATTACGAGGAAATTTGTTAAATATCAAGACGTTTGTCTTTTTCTTAATCGATTCGTACCTATCGTTAAAACGTTAAAAACGTTAATTACGACAAAAGAATTTTTATACAACCAATTCGATATACTTGTTCCTATTGCCACTATAGAAACGGATTAATGATCGTGTCTGTAAATCAAGAATGACGAAAATAAAAAAATTATAAAGAAAATTCCTGAAAAATTTTTGTCCCGCATCATCGGTCAAATATACTTTTTGTACAATTTTTAACAGATCTCTGCTTTATTCTTGTCCTTTTTTCTCCCGTTATCTGTTACATTTCGCTAAAATAACTTGGACGTTCTACCAGATTTTAAAAATTTCATCATGACCCCGATATTTATTTTTGAATCGTAAATTTATTGATGTTGAGTCTTTTGATACGGCTTACCAACTCCCCGTCTCGTTGGTATGTAAGCTATATTTATAGAGTCGCCAACGTTCCTTCTGATGCCTCGTAAAACGACAGTAAAACACATGCGAAAAAGTTTTTCATAAACGAGACATTCGTTGTACACGAGTATTCGATTCCACATTGCATTGTTCTATGTCACACTCTATATATACATTTTATAGTACGCTTAAACTAACAGTCACGCTATACGTACTTGCTAGTATTTCTTATCGATAAAGTGTTTGTACAAGCATCTTGTAACAACGTAGACAAAATTTAAAAATTTACTCCTTGAATACTATCATGGATGGTACTTTGTTTTAACGTTATCGCCTTGTAATTGTCAAAAAATAAAAGCAATACAGAGTAAAGATAATCAGAAGAGATTTCCCTATTTATAATACTCCGAACTTCCATTGAGATTCATTATAGGGTACTTGGGTATGCCAAAGAAAACTCTATAATTTTTATGTATAATCACGTGCACAATGTTCAAAATGAGTTAATTCGAGATGGTGTTCATGTAAAACGTCAATAATGAAACGCGATATATTAATGTTTCTATTGGCAATTAGAGATGTCAAGACTGGCATTTCTGCTATTACTTTAAATGACACTAGGCGCTACTTTGTGCCAAAACGTAAATCGTTTATTTACTAAGGAGATAGCATGTCGGATAAATGCCAATATTTCAAACACAAGGGATTCTTCGAGAGTTTCGTGACTGACTAATATTTACTCGTCATCAACATCAACGGGATGATTAATGTTCACTTAATAATAAATCAATCTACATGATTTCTATAAACTAAATATTAGCAAAAAAACAGAACGATTGTTAAAATTATCGCGTAGAAATGATAGAATTATTTCTACTAAATTCCAGTTCGTCTAAATTCCAATAGAGTTATTTTGCCTAAATTCGAACGATTCAGCCTCGTCATTCTTCGTTCATTGAACCGTTTAATTTGAAAGTGGTGTAAGTCCATCTTCCTTTGTTTTGACATATTGAAAATTATTCGCGTTTTCATCGACTGAGAAATCCACATAAGGTCTACTTAGTTAGTCCGCGTCTCTCTGTGCTTAAGTATGCATCACTTCCAAGATAAATGATTATGCAATTTCATTTATTAACGAATTTCCGTTAAAATAGATAATGGTAATTATTATTTGATCGAAACAAAGTGAAAGTGTTATAAGATTTAAATCATGAATCGTTTATAAATAACGAGTTCACACGAATGTATGTATATGTAAATTTCTCGTTTGCCGAATGTTTTCAAAAAATGCGCTTGCACCATTTCTAAAATAAACGATCCGGTTATTCTAAATGGAAATTCGCTTACCTTCCAGAAGTAGATCGTATGCGGCAGGTCACTGCACCACGTCCTGCATTTTCGGTATCCACGGTGATACAGTACTCTTCACCCTGGGCCAAAGTACGTTGAATACCCTCTTTGATTTTACATTTCTCAGCTTTGCCGGTGGACACGCTCTGAACGTATATCGGGCATCCTGGTATTTCTTGGTCCCCGTATTTAACGTTGACCTTGTAACGGCCGCAATCATCGGGCAGATAGGTCGCCTTATATTTCCCATCTCCAAGATCCTGAATTTCAACCTTACGTGGCACCTGATCTGGTCCCTGGACGCAATTTAAGATTAAGATTCAAGAAGACTAATTTTTGTCAGTTGAAATATACTTCAAATTATACAGGAAACCGCGTATTTTCTTATTCAGACTACGATGTATTTCGTTGAAACTACTTCAGGATGAAGCTAGACGATCAGACCGCTATAATTTTTCTGACATCACCACGAAGCTATTGTATTGCATATCTCGTTTAAAAAGTTATGTTTAATTTATTTGTTTAGTATCCTTATACTCCGTCACTCACATCGTTATCTATATTACTTTTAAGAACCCGTCTCGAAAGATTTCAAGACTGTTAGATAAAATTAATTAACACGTTGAAACCGGCGTGAAATTCAATCTGCAAGGGTCACCGACGATTCGCTTCATTTATGGTTCCAATTTTAATTTACAAAAGTGTAATCTAAGGAAAACTGGAACAAAATGCAAACGTTATTGGAGAAGGCGCGTATGAAATACTGCATCGGCTTGAACGTATTAAACGTGCGATACGTAACGTGATATAAACCGCAAACGAAGATGTAATCGGAAGCCATTCAAAGTCGAGAGGCATGGATAAGGAACGAACAACAATAAATAACACAGACGATATAACATTGATTTGTTACTTACCAATACTTGAACTTCCAGATCACCGTAACCAGCTTCGGAGGTGTCTACTATGAAATCAATGGGAAAAGATGCGGTGCAAACAGGTGCCACACCAGGTCCCGCGACAACAACCTTATTTGGCTCAACAGTGGGCAGAACCTTCGGTTTGAAAGGACTTCCTGGAATATCTTCTCCGTCGAAAATAACTCCAACTTGCAAATCACTGTCAGGAGATGGTGGTTGATACGTAACTTCGAATAAACCATTTCCACAGTTTTTGATTATCGGCTTCTGAACTCGTCCTTTGTTGGTCTTCAGCGTGACGTTCAGTTGCGCTGGATTGCACTTGGAGGTATTCACCATGAACTTCGTCGATATATTTTCTCTTACTACTTCCAAACCTTCGCCGTAGGCAGTCACGTTGTTTGCTTGCATGTCATCCACGACTTGCACTTGGAAAGGAGATCCAGGAATGTGTTGTTCGGCAAATTTGATGGATATTTCGTAGTCACCCGGCGACGGTGGGAAATACTCCACTGTACAATAGCCATCGTCGTTTCCTTTGCAAGTCACCTGCGCGTAGTCGTTGCCTTCCATTAACAGGGATAACCCGCCGTTTCCAGCATCTAAACATTTATAAATCAATTTATGCCACCTAATTATATAGTTATAAATTGATTCGACTAGTAGCAGAGTCGTAAACTAATTTAGATATAACGATGCGATAAATTCAACTATCCCTTCTATTTTCCAGAGACGGAGCCATCAAACTATCATCGTTTTCGTTGATCGTTGCTGTAGAATGTTCAATGGGTTTTTACCGGAAAATTATTTAAATCGAAGAAATAGAAGCAGATGGATCGAGAACCGAAGAACAAATATTTTCAAGCGAAATTAATTATTTTATTGAAAATGATTTTTTTTTATATGAAGATGACATAAGGAAGCTTCCAAAGCTAATGTGCACATATATATGTAAGTGCGTAATTACTTTGTCACCACAAAAGCGAAATTACTTTGTCACCAATTCGATACTACTCGTACTACAAGTGAATCAGTAAAATTTGCTCGTTTTTTTTTTTCTCTCTAAGAATTTTACCTTTCGTTTCTACGACGAACGTGTTGTACTTATTCACGAATCCTTTTTTCAAACCTGGTCCGTACGCTTTACATTTGCTAGGATCGCTATGGTATTTAACGTTAACTGTAAAGGGTGAACCAGGAACTGGAATGTTGTCATAACGTATGTCTATAGTATGAGGTCCTTCTTCAAATGGCTTGTAACTGACGCAATAAGTTCCGTCCCTTTGTAAAGCAATCACTTTCTCAGTCGTATTGCCACTAGGATTGTTAATTATGCAGGAAAGTTTATCATGATCGTTCTTCGCCTTTGGAAGCGCTCGAGCATCCACTGTGAACTCCGTTGCACGATTTACGCATGGACCTGAAATTTGTCAAAAATATATTATTACAATACGTATAACTTAATCGATTAAGAAAAGTTGCAGTCTTTTGAAATTTCTATCGATGCCACTCGCGAGCTATTTACACAAATATATAGGATAATTCGATACTTATAGAAATAAAAATGGATAATATTAATCGAACATTTTTAGAAGGCTTGGTAAATAGTTAGGAGCTATATTTATAGCTTCGTGTATGTACCTTTAAACATCTGAAAAATATAAAGCACAACTTCCAAAAAAAGATATCGACAACGAACGTCGCACACTAAACAGTGCACAGGTGTCCGTTGCTCGTAACTTATAAGCAGCGTGATTTTCTATCTGCGGTACTAGAAATACTCAAACTCAAATAATAATCAAACGAATTTCAAACATTCGTCAAAAATAAGGTAATAAGAACTACGGCAGGAGATTTAAGCTTTTGTGAACAATCCAACGTATGGATAACACTAGGGATTAATTTAAACAAGCGTAATTTGCTATTCGAGGATTAACAAAAATATATAAATATTTGCTAGTTAACTGTCTGATAACTTCGGGATTGATTTAAAGAAAAAAAATGATGTGAATTAAACTCGGTAGTACCGTAGTCATTCTAATAGAAGATTGACTCAGACTTATCGAATATGCGAACAGAAATTCGAAGGGAAATGGGAACGATCGGCACAGACAGAGCACGTACGTATAGAATGTTCGGAAGGAGATTTGGATCGAATTCTGAAAAATGAAAATTCAGTGAAACTCGAAAATTCAGTGTCTCTTATAAATTCCGCAATTTTTCATAACAAAAAAGGGCCTGACTCGTACATATTCGACAAACGTGTATCTGATAGAAATCCTAAGCAATTGCGTATCCGTTTCCTATATTTTCGATGGAAAGGATTATCCTTGGTATTCATATATGATTTACATGATAAATTATAAGTATAATTTATATAAACTATCTCAATGTAATCAATTTTTCTAATAAGCAACAAAAAAAATTCAAAATACCACAAAGCATGCATAGAGTGCACTTTTTCTATGTATCAAACTGTGTAATATGCATCTCTGTCATAAGTTGCAGCATAAACACTATCGCAAAATCGTGAACAAACAAAAATGCGCAAATTACATTGGACAATAATTTGGATGAGATACATTTCGATGATTCACTTTTATTTTAATAAAAGTGGCACGAATTATGTACGATTAATGATACATTTTGAAGACAAATATCACTGAGATTTAATTTTTTTAAACGATATCGAACCATAGAAAAGACTGTTTGTTGTTTGGAAAGCTGGTCGTAAATTTTCAAGAGGGGAAAGAAGAAAACTAAGAAAAAAGCTATGATCCTAAAAACGTAAGTAACATTACGTCTAATAACAACAGATTTAATAATGATTTAAAAGATAGTTTAAAAATACATTTAGAAGCACTAGTACATTCTCTAGTTTAAGTATAAAATATCTAGCAGATGAAACGTGAAATTGTCATACGCTTGAAAGAATTAGAACATCGGTGCCTTTCGACAACAGCGATAAACAAATTGACGAATCATCGTTGCTTTCGTAAAAGAAAATTTCTTCGAAATATACTTCATCCGTCTCATCATCCATCTAATATGTACCTACGTTATAGCACACTACACACGCAAAAGAAAACACCCGGAACACTCCTGCTGTTAATAAAAGCAGAACCTTGCAAAAGCACGACAAACGATACCGTCAGGTTGAATGCCGGTCCCAGTGACTTTTATCTTCGACACATCGACGTCTTTTACAACGATAGCCTGGAAGGGCGAGCCAGGAATATGCTTCTCGTTGAAGGTAATATTGATACCATAATCGCCAATTTCCGTAGGCAAGTACGCAACGGAACACGTTCCATCGCCATTATCTCGACAATTAATGGCAGCTTCGCAGGGACCTTCGACCGTCACACCGAGATTGCCTTGTCCAGCTCCGCGAGTATCGATCACGAATTCGGCCGGTTTGTTTATTATTCCATGGGTTAGACCTGGCCCAGAAGCTCGGACCTTCTCAGGATCCGAGCCGTGCACGCAGGTCAATCGATATGGCTGGTTGGATATCGGTACTCCGCCGAAACTAATCCCCAAGAGATATTCGCCTAACTCTGTCGGCGTAAAATTCACGAGATAGCCTTCGCGAATTGGTATCACGTGTGCCTTGATACGGTTCCCCGATGGTGCGGTTATCGTCACCTGAAAGTCCGCTGGCTTGCCCGCGTCCTGAGTTATCACGAGGAACTGCTGCAAGCTGTTCACTGGAGCCGCTGTGACATGGATTTAGTTTCGAATCTTTTAGTTCTCTTCCCATTTTCTGCTGTGCTTTTTATCTTTCTTAATTACAAGTTTAAGATCGCATCATGCACCTTCCAAAGTGATTAGCGATCACGACGAGAGTAGTCAGTGGTGGTAAAAACCAATGTTCTTGAGGAAGGCCAGATCTCTTTCGCAAAGTCTTGTTTTGTAGCGTGTTTTTGTGTATTCGGTAAGTCATGCTATACTTTTTTCATAACCGTACTTACTCGCAACAGATAATTAGGACGTGATTTATAGAGTTTTGTTTAGTTAACTGGAAACAGACGACCTGCATAGACCGGTGTGAACGTTACGATCGCTTACTAACTTGCTTAGATTTGTTATACGAGCATCGAATTCACAATATGAAAATTTACAAAATTATAAAGATAGGACGATGAGTCTAGTCGAAAAAGATGTGCGCGGCCTATGTTTGATTAACATTTTGTCTATCGTTCTGCGTATGTCTGACTATGACACTCTCGATCTCCTGTACCGCTAGCGTAAAAGCGAATCTTCAAAACGTATGGAAAAATTTCTATCAAGATCCGTTTCAGTGCTTTTGCATATATTTATCGTTTTGGATTAACAAAGCGAAATTAATCTGACGATTTTGCCCTAAAAAATATTGTCAATCTTCCCTATTCGGAGTATAATAAATTAGATTAATCGTAATATTCCTAATCTCGAATTAGACGTACGCGTGCGTCACTTTTCTCTAAAATGTTGCCACATCTGGCACAAAAATTCATCTAATATAACGGTTTGAAAAGAATAGGTAATTTTATACTTACTTTGAGCAAGACCTTCCACTTTCACCTCGGAGATATCGATATGCGATTCAACGTTTACTTTAATCGGACACTGAGGCGCGTTCAAGCCTCCGTAATTCAAATTTACGGAGCAAGTTCCTGGTTCTCGTGCCACGTAAGTGACAGTATGCGTGCCATCCTTGTTGTCCGACAGCGAAAATGGAATATCTTTGTTGTCAGAATCTTTTATGCTCACGCGAAGTTCGCCCGGGCCAACTTGGCGACAATCGACGATAAAATGCGTTGGTATGTTCGACTTGACCCCTTTCTCGAGTCCAGGTCCATATGCTGATAGCATAGCGACGTTTAAGGGTCCTTCTACCTTTACTCGATAGGGAGAGTGTTTCGTAGCTACGCCGCCGTAAATCACCTACGAATATTATTGTATAATTATAGAATATCGATCTTGTTGATATTTCTGTGTTCTAAATATGTACATAATTTTTCTTACTCCTAAAAAGCACAATCAGATATATCTGTACTTCTGAATACTTCCCAATATATCATTTATCATCTTCGTCTTTATTCTCTGGTATTTGTTGTTTCGTAAAATTCCGCCAATTTTTTGAGTTACATTTGATATCGTAAAATCGAAGCGATGTATGAAATTCTATCGATCTGCCTCACCATAATAACGTGATTTGATCCAGACGTAGGGGTATAGTGGCACTGCACTGTGCCATCGTGATTATCCTCCAATCGAACGGGTACGTCTTTGCCTTGGGCATCTTGAACAACGACTTCCAACGGTGCTTGTCCAGCTTTCTTTACGTCCACCGTAAAATTGGTCGGTTTTCCAACGGGAAGAGTCTCCGCTTGAATTCCTGGACCGTACACTTCAACCTGCAAATCGTACTTTGTTAAATCACTCGTCGTTAATTCATTCGGTTCGTTGAAACGATTTCAGGTGTACGCCGAAGAAGCGAACTATTGTACAAAGTTCAAGAGACGTCCTGTTAAGTGCGCAATTTCAAAACTATACCAAAGCCGCAAGCTAAATAACCAAAATGTTAACTAGCCCTCGATTGGCATCGTTGTAGATGAGATTAAAAATCCACAATTTCCATTAACGTAATCTTTCCTTACTTAATTCCACGTATATTCCGTATTTCAATTGACAAGATTTATCAATGGCATTCAAGAAGATATAGAGTATAAATTGAAATTGAATATTTCAGAATTAAGAAACTCTAATCTAATGTAAACTGAATGGTTATTTACCGTCCAACCCAGCAATACCAATTGCGAGTTAATAATTTAGGCATGAACGAACGATCGAACGAGCGTTGCTGGTGACTTTCTATGTTAAAGCAACGTTAAGATCGATTTAAAAAAAATAAAGGAGTGCGATACACTGTTAGGACACGATCGAAAATCGTAGAACCACGAATATATGAAAATCGGACCTTGTCAGGATCGAAGTCCCCTTTCGGCAAGATATTCACGATGTAAGGCGATTTCGGAATATCCTCGTTATCGCAACGAATGTGAACTGCGTATTGGCCTGGTGCAGTTGGTAAGTAGGATATGACACCTGTTCCATCGCCGTTATCGTGACAGAAGATTTTCGCTTCCGAAGGTCCTTCGATCGCGAATCCAAGACCGGCGGTTTCCCTCTGTGTGTCTATAATGAACTTCGCCGTATGGTCGACTATACCACCGTGAAGGCCAGGCCCATAAGCTCTGATCGCTGATTCCTTGTAAGGGCCAACGTTCACTTCGAACGGTGACTTGTAAATTTCTTTTCCGCCGTACGTTATCATTACCACGTATCGTCCCTCTTTCGTCGGTGTGTAATTGCACTTGTACGTTTTTTGGTCGACTTTAACCATTCTGAAAAAATTTTTTTTCTCTTATTCCATTCTCTCGTTTTGTACGAACATTTTTATACAAACAGTTCAGAAACTATATCATATATCACAACATATATATATATAAATAGCGGCAGTATTGCAAACAGCATTTTCTAAATTTGCCTTGGCAATTGCTATTATTAACGTCATATTCTCGTAATATATATAATATATAAATGGAAATGAGACCAGATAATTGTTGATAACTAATTAATTAAACGGAATATTTGCAGACATTCAGTACTAGCTGGAAACCACAGTCACCTTAGTCCCAATACTCGATTCAATAGTTATTAATAACCAATCGATTAAGTGGAAATTGATGTACAAATCTGCGTGTGAAATTTGTTTGGAGAGTTGGCTTTGTTCCGCGAAAAAGAAATTCATACAACTTGGATTAATCCGAAGATGATAAAGAAATAAGCCTACGAAGTTGCTTGGATGACCACGTTCCTTAGATTAAATACATCTTCTGTATATCTTCTTCGTCACGGATGCTAATAAATAATTTTTAATCAAGATTCTATCACAAGGATAAAATCACTTACTGAATAGGTTGATTGACTCCTCCGGGACCAATAACTTTAACTCCGGGCACATCTTCACCGGCATCCTTCGTGACGATAACGAAGTCCGCATCGTCTTGAACACGAACTCCATTTGGTAATAATCCTCGTCCATAAGCTCTGCATTTCTTAGCATCTGTTATCGAACCTATGTTAACATTACAAGGACTTCCAGGTATTGGTTTGCCAGCGAAAGACATGTTTATCGAGTGTGAACCAGTTTCGGTAGGGGTGTATTCGCACCTCCATACTTCTGGTAGAGTTTGACGTAATTTGACCGGTACGCTTGATCCCTACAAAACAGAATTCGTAACAGATAGATAAAATTTTTAATACAAAATCGTTCAATTGAAAAAAAAAATAAACTAATTGATAGAACGATGATACATATCCTCGATCGTGTGTAAAAACCGTTGCTCATATTGCTAATTAGCTTCGTATGAGCGGTGCGTCTAATGGCACGGAGTCGGATAATAAGAGTTCAGAAACAGATTCGGTAAATGGAATTCTACTGTGTGTGAAAGTTGCTAGGGACCCACTCTTTATTACACGACTCCGACGCTGTACAAATTTATCCCAGAAATGAAGTATAATAATTAGTGGATTAGACGTAATTTTTACGATTACAGAATTATTTATATCGTGTTGAATTGAATTCTACTGAGCAATATAGGTGTTCTCTGTATTCAATTCTAAAATTCTTTCGAATTCAATTCTATTAAATTCTATTTAGTAATTAATATTTCATTATTCTGTATTGATCATTATTAATATTATATTAATTGCATTGTTTAAGACCTATATGTTATTTAATAATATACCTGTTCGTCTAAGATTATAACTACTGGCGCGCCACGTCCAGCAGTCTTCGTGAATATATCAAAGAAAGTAGGTCTGTTCACTGAGATTCCTTCCGCCTGTAATCCTGGCCCACTTGCTACAACTTTGCTAGGATCACCTGCTGGCGTTTCTACATTCACCACGTATGGACTTTTTGGAATTTCTCTTCCGGCAAACAGTATTTTTATTTTATGCGGTGATGCGGTCTTTGGAGTATACGACACGGAATAGGTGAGATTTTTGTCTTTGTTGAACTTGACATCAACCTTTAAGAATGAAAAATTATTAAAATTAAACTAGATTAAATTTGATTATCAAGATAAGATTAATAAATTTAATTGCAATTAAAATAGCATTTAATTATCTTTATTAAGCGAAATTGAAATAACATTCATTTTTTTCAATGAAACAGCCCATTGGAACATCTTAATGGATATTCCGGTCTAAAATACCATTATTTTGGATATTTTTGCAAATCTTCTCCCAAACGGGTCATAAGACTTTCTCTATCAATCTTTTACATACAGATCTAACAGCATTTTATTTAACGACAACTTGCGCGATTTTGATTATTCTCGCTTGAAAAAAATTGATGAATATCCTTCAATCGTTAATAAATACGTGTGCCAAAAATCGATAAAAAAAAGCTGAAGGTCTCTTTAGAAAAAAAATCCCAAATACGTAAGCAAATAGCATTCTAAATCAGAATAGCTCCTTAAAGCATAACCCTATAAGATCACGGATTGAATTGTAAAGCTATTGTAATTTACAGATCTACGAGCATTTATTAGAAGGCTGTAGTTGTTAGGAGTATAATTTATGCGAATGTACATTTATCCATGTTTCTCGTGTAGCAAAGCTTGTACGTGCCAACATGTTATTGACTGACTAACAATTAAACTAGTCGTGCCAAAATTAGAATCTCCGTTCTATTCTTATTATCTTAATTGCTTGTATTTTAAACATTTCGGTGTATAAATTAAGCAACTCCTTCTTCCAATTTGATATATATACATATATTTTAAAGAATTTTCTCATTTCACTCGATATATCGCATTTATCACGAATAAACATGTTGTATTAATTCTGTTAGTGTAAATCTATTTATTCGTAATGTTATTAATAACTATGAAACCTAATCTAATGTAAGAATATACTAAATCCTGTACCATTTAAAGTCTAAGTATTTGTAGCGATGTATATCCTATATTGATTTTGTAGGCATAACCGCGTGCCAGCCCTCTTTTCAAGGCCGAAAAGCAGAAAAATAAAGTTATCTATCTACTAAATCATGCACAAAAGTCGTGTTACATATTGTTATATCAAGGTAGTAATAACATGAATTTTGAATTAATTCAAGTAGGTAACTTTTGCAGAAAAGTTCATGGTAATCATAAATAAATGTAGAAAAATAAAAATAAACTATTGCATCACGTGTATCCTGGCTTATAATCAATTTATGATTATGATATAAATGTAACAATTTCCGGGATGGTGGTCGACCACATTATACCGGGCAAGTAGATAAATGGATACTTAACTTAGCAATCGTAGCGCACGTAGCGATCATAATGTAAAAATATTTGAAAGTTTAGTTCTAGATTCTTGAAACTTTCCGATGAACCATAATTAAATTGCGAATTTTTTTTTGGGAACTTGTATTTTTATAAATGCACCTCGAGAAGTAGTATTGAAATAGAGATTCGTTTCGTTTATTAAATTGTAACAAACATCCCATTTTAGGTATTTTATACATTTATATAATAACGCGCATTCTGTGCATTTCTACATTTTTACATTTTTGATAAATGCATAAAAAACCACAGTCGAGCCATAACCATAAATATAGATATTTTAATGATAGAAAAATGTTTATGTTACGGAAAATTGTTCTCACCGGAATTTTATTTCCTTGAACATCTTCCACGATGACGTCAACATCTCCTTTACCGGCAGAAAATGTCTCTACAGTGAAATTAGCTGGAGCTCCGACCACTAGACCACTTGGTTCAATACCAGGACCGTAAGCACGTACTCTGCAGGAAATAAAAAATGTAAATTAATTCTTTCTTTAAAAAAAAAAAAATTAGTTTATTATAATTAAAATAGACAAGAAACGAAAATAGCTTGTATTTAAGCAGACTGAGAGACTGAGGGAGAAACTATTTAAGTACAGAATTTGTTACAGTAATTCGAAAGTTTTTAGACTTCGTTACAACAATAACTTTTCTGTACAAGAAGGATGCAATTTTTCAATTTTCATTGCCTTATAAAATGGTACGTGTTGCATACCAATAAATTTAGCTACTTGCAAATTTTAATTAACCGAATGATCTAAAGTCTATTAGGAAAAAAATAGAAAACAAAATTGTTACAATCTTTGAATCGAATAGCCAGGAATTAATTGCGCCAAACTATGCATAACTATTATTAATCATGATGAAAAAAAAAAAATATGAATGACTAAAAGAGATGCAAGAAAACACGATATTTACGTAACTTACCGCGGTGGCGGGATACTGCAACCGGAAAATAAAATAGATTTATTAATTATACCACTTTGTGTCATTAAAACATTCACACTCTCTTTATTTATACGTGAGACTAAATATAGAAGAAACAATTTACATTTTTCCTTCTACATTCAGATGCCTACTCTACTGTAATCTATAGTGACTGTAATTTATAGTTCTCAATTATTTTTCAATTAAACATTTTGACATGAAAAGCATTTTCGTTTTTCTGATACGATATGATAATAGTCGGCTGTCATTTTATGAAAACTGGCTTTTTCGTATAAGAAATGATCGATGAGAGAATTTATTCATCGGCTTACCTATTTCGATTGGCACGTGGTCGAAGAGGCGCTCCTGGTTTTAGTTTTGCGTTAGGATATTGACTCAAGTATGTCATCATTGACATTTCGTCTATATTTGGACTAACCATTTCCTCTGGTTTGATGAGCTATGTAAAAGAATGACAGAATTAAATAGTGAAGTAGTTAGTTTGCTTTTCTACAATCGTTTCATTTGCTTTCGCATCGTGTCTCTCGTTTCAATTTAATATCGTTGCTATATTAATTCATTTAATTTCTAATACGAATTGCACAATAAAATATTTACAATCTCTTTCTCATCGCTGCAAATAATTTTAAATCAGTAGGTTACTAAATTCTGCAGCGTAGGACGTAACTTTTAAAAAAGAACGCTGTACGCGAACGAATAAAGCCACGAATGATTTATAAAAATGAATTCGTCGTTATTTTATCACGTAGCTCTATGAAACTATCGTTTAACAGCGAACAGACGAACCTATTAAACATAAGAAGAGAAAGATAGCAGCGAATACAAGTTCAGAAAAAAAAATATTTTTACACAGTTTTCCTCAAACAACATAACAAACATCATAGCATTTACCTGAGGTATATTCAGCCAATCATCCGCTAATTGCATTGCTTCCGATGCATTTCGAATTGCGTCATTTTTATTCCAATCTTGCCAATCAGGGCAAAGACCAGACGCAACTCCATCTACCAAAGCACCGATAGCACGGCCGTCGTTCCAATCAGTAGTGAAATTACCGATTGACAATTCTGGTACTTTGTTCTTGATCCACCTGATGAGTCTTTGTTTTGGTCCCTCTGTTTGAGAGCCCTCTTCTCCATTCCAGAGAGGCATCGATATCGAATAGTGTAAAATTAGGGTCCATATTAAACCCAGAATTAACTTGAGCTTAGAATCGACAATGTCCGTTGAATCTGTAAAATCATTTTGAAATACTGAGATGTACTGGAAGAAAGGCGAATGCGATTTAGGAAGTTAATTCACAATCGATGCAGTTCTTTGATTTTACGCCAACGGGAAGGATAAACAAATGCCCAGCCATGCTATAATTATAATTATCTTCGTAGATCGTAACATTGGAAATAAAATGGAAACTACGTTTTCGCCAAATATTTGACCAAAGTTCGATCAATGAGAGCGTGCATCATAAAACTAGAAGTAATCTTCGATACATAGACTTTAATTTAATTTTCCCTCGGATGGATTTTCATGCCATTTATGGATTAACTTGAAATCAAAAATAGAGAGAAGATAGCTCTGTTAAATAAGAAGAAAGAAATAGTTGTTCTCTACATCGATATTGGCTCAAGAGAGAAACTACCGAGCTCTTATCACGGTCAGGGACGGTAGCTAACACCGCTATACACACTATACACACATGATCAGTGTAAATATAAGCTACGATTGATTAAAGTACATATCATTTTTTTTTTGTTTCGAGATTAGTACGTAACAAAACATTGATTTCTTAATAAAGCATTCGCCGATGAAGCTATTCAACTTGTAAATAATTTTTTTTATAAAAAAAATGAAGGAATTCCATGTTAAAAAATATTTATCTTTATTAGTCGGAAACCTGATAATTGACGAAATATTTTGTCTCGTTCTTTAAAACATTTGCCTCCATGTATTTACGTGTAAGAGAAATAAACGGTATTCTATTTATTTGGATTTTATTAAATCCATCTCTTTACCTTCATATTTGAAAATACAAAATGTATGTTTAATTGAAAAACCTGCTTTAAAGAGCATTTTACGAACCGATATAAAATACGTGCGTACATATTTCTGACATTTCCGACCAGGAATAGCTATACAGTGATACAATGGCTAAGAAATGATGCTTACACATCAAAATGAATCAACGCTAGTTCTGCGAAAGAAAGTAATTGCATTTGATCTGAAGCACAGCTAAAAGAAAAAGAGTTGTTTGTTAATACGCATACATGAATTTTTCATACTTTATATTATCTATTATTTATTTTATTTAAGATCGCTTCAGTCATTATTCAGTCATACTTTCTTACGAGATATACCACATTGATTAGACTCTGTCAGCTTTAATATTTTTATAAAGGGATTGTGTCACCTGGTATGTCCTTAAATATGGCATATTATGCGCACGTTATATCGTAATAATTTGTCAGACGTAATCAATATTCGCGATTACACAGTTCGCAAAATTCTTTTAATCACGCTCTAATTTTATCTTCGGCGATGAGTCATTTGAATTTTTATCGCTTCAAACATTACAACCTTTAGATTTTGATTGCAATGCCAACATAGAGAACAAACATATTTATTACAATTTCCATTCGACACCGAATAAATGTATTTTACAAGCAAAAATTTGGACGAATCACACTTGATATTCTTAGCACGACAGTGCCCCTGTACAAATAACAAAGGAGCAAATGGAAGACTATGTATTATCATAATGACTCGTGCAAAATATTTTAGGCGACTATATCCTCTTTCTCATATTGAGAAATGAGACAACTTTAGAGTTCCATTTGAATCAATATCACGATAATTGCATTCGCTTTAATCAATTTTGGCAACTTCGCGGTAACACGAGTATCTGACAAATTTATTTTCAGGAAAACACGTTCGCAACCTTGTCGGTTCGATTAAAATTAGATAAGAGTTTTCTACCTCTCCGAATGTGAAATACAGCAATTGACGAAAACCATGAGTTGAATAACAAAGAAATAATCCCAATTCTACAAATTTGAATTTAATATTTTGGTATTTGAGTGTTTTCGGTATTTCAATGTTTAGAGAACTTGGAATACTTTCTTTCTTTTCACAAATGTATCTATTTAAACGTTGACCTAATTCAAATAAACAAGAAAATGATCGTAAAATATAACTGAACAAATTACAAACGTGAGAATTATGCTTCGTACACAATAGTCTTCTGTTTCGAAAGAAACTTCTCTATTCATACTATACACAATAGAATCTCGTGTTACGTGGTTGCTATTTACACAGATCCGGTATAATGACGAGTATATTTCGAGAAATTATATCAAATGTAGTTCGTATCTGTGTACAGTGTGTTAGGGCTATCCAATAAACTATAGAACATGGAAAAACGTACTATACACATATGTGTTAGTACACTTATAATTCACTTCGATCTCAAATTTCATAAAGCAAGAAAACTGATTCCAGTAGACATAAATAGTACATGAAGATCGTCTCTAAAAAATCGTGACGACGATTGTGGTTTAATTCAATCCTCGTTATTCACTCGTTGGCTCGCTGTTTCATCCAAATTTTCATCCAACTCCTAAGTTCTCCCGTTATTATTTGGTAATTACAAATTAGTTGACTGCGGATGTTTACGCGTTTATGGGAAATTTAGGTAATGTAGAAAAATTCACAGACGACTGTACATGATAACAAATCTCTGCTTTTATTCTGTTTCCTCGATCATAAAAATCTGGACTTCTATAAGCAACCGTACTCTAGAATTAAAGTCTAATTACTTATTTTTAGCAATTATATTTGACAGAGGTAAGATGAAGCAATGATCGGAGTCAGCGATGCTTGGAAATCGTCTCCTGCACGAGCTCCTAATGCGCGTTCAATCCATGACGTAACCGGTTAGCCATCAATGACGTCATCGTCTAAACTCGCCGCAGAATACGGTCGAGGAAAACGTCATGGGCACTCGAGAAGAAGCGTGATCGACAACTAAATACATGTAAACAGTGGATTTTTTGTCGAATTTGTGCGTTTGTACAATAGATAAGATAATAATACCGATATCTCGCGTCTAATTCTTTCGTGCATATACAAATACATTTCACAAAGAAATTCTAAACTCGCGCAAGGAAATACATTTATGCGATAAAAATATTGCTTATTCAATTATTTTTATAAAATTCTTTCAAGTAATTAGAAAGAGTAACTTTCTATTTTCTAGTTCATCGTAAAGGGTAGGTGATAAATTTATCTACACCGCAAAGTGCAACAGTTATAGATAAACTATTACTATATACAATATATATGTATACGTAGGTAAAAGAAGAAATCCAGCGCATCGAAAAAACGTAAATGAGAAGTTCCATTAACGAAAGATTGTCTTCTTTAATGTCGTACGATAAAGATAATTATCAGAATGGACGAAATAATTAGTTGAAACAATGCTACAGCAGATGCGGTACGATAAATATAAATTTAAACGAATGATTTCAGTACAAACGCGTACTGTACATGAAGCTAAGCGAGTAAAACATTCCATGCCGTGATAACCAGTCGTATTTTAAATTAAGAACGTATCGATAAGTTATAAGACGGAAAAGAATATACTATTATCATCTATCCTCGTGACAGCTATTGTTATGTTTCCAATAAATTAACGCACTGTACAATCAGAGCGAATGAAAAGGTTTGTTTTCTGATTTCATTTCTAATTGATAATTTATAAATATACATATACGCAACACGATTGGTTTAAAATTAAAATGAATCACGTGGATAGGAAGCTTGAAGAGTATTTCTCACGAAACTTTTCATTTTGAGAAAATGCTATCTTATCGGGAGAAAGAGTTTGGCATAGGTGTACGCAAACTGAAAGCGAGGATGACGTCCCTTGTACCTGAGCAAATATGACCTTCACCTCATCGTGCGCCTACCTACCTGCCTTCCCGCCTACTTTCCATGTCTTCCTCTCACTCGCTCTTTCCGCTTCCCAAAATCATTTTCAAGAGCAAAGTATTCTTAGTATTTAGAATTATTTAAATATATAAAATAATTTACGAACATGAAGATACTAATAAATATGCATGGATTGACATTTACATATATCGAATCTTTTTATATCTTATAAATACTTAGAAGAGATTAATCCTTGAAAGGAATTAATGATTTGGAGAATGCATGGAGCACGTTTTATATAATTGCCAATTCTCGAAAATATTTAGTGACTACAGGTAACAAAACTATCGCTATATCCCTACCCTACAGATTCTCAAGCATTTCAATAAAACATCATCGATTCGAGAATCTTTTACTATTGCGTGCATAATAAAAAAATTCTTCAATTAATAAATTTAAATATTCGTGTAAACTTTCCTTTCTTTTATGAAACTAAAAGTGACCATTAAACTTTTGTATAAATGCTATTCAAACCTGAAACTAAGTCAAATAGAAGTGCAGATTCATAAAGCGCGAAAGTGTTTTTTTTTTTTACTTCCTTACAATGAGTCATATTAGAAGAAATGTAAATTATATTTTCACGTTATCTCTATTCATTAATAATTTAAAGTATTTCAAAGAAAATACGTACGTCCGTTTATCTAAGATGAAATGAGAGCATCGGAAATTAATTTACAATTGGTTTTGCTAAACGTTGTTGTTACACCAGAGAAAAAGGACAGTGATAACATTTGATAGAGTTAAACGGAACTTGAGATATCCTTCATAATTTCATCGATGACAACATGTGTACTATATATTTCTTAATATTTCACGTGGTTTCGTTCGACACGTACAGAATTTTGTAATGATCTGAACAAATCACCGATCACGTAAAAATATTTCTTTTCGTGTTATCACTTCACCGCCAGTCACGTAAGGAGATACGTCTTTTCTACGCTATTAATTAATCGCTGGTCACGTACGTCTTCTTTTTAAGAATCTAATTCAGTTTCCAGCTACGATAGCTTTTCGAAAGTGAAATTTTTAGATCGAAATACAAGTTGACAGATGCGACGTGACGTGTCTACATACATCGATGAAGTCTCAACTCCAAAATCAAAACTTCTTCAGTTATGACATAAAATTAGAAAACTGCAACATCGTACGGCCCTGAACGAGTCTCTAAGCCCTTATGCCCTCCAAAATGTCTCAAATTATTTGTTTAGATCCTCGAGATATGTAAACTTGAGCTCCTAACCGATTTTACGACCTCACTATGCCATACTTACATTTTGTTTAGTATCATGATTGTAATCGTATGTTTGTATCCGCACATTTTTGCGGCAGAACTATTTAGTATGTATAAATATAGAACTATTATCCAACATTAAAAATTAAATCAATCATGGGGAATCGATCAGATTTACATTACTGTCGAGCAAAATAAATTTGTTAAGAGAATAAACGGTAATAATTGTATCCGCTCAATTACAGAGAGATACGCATAACAATAATAGTTGAAGTATTGTCAAATATGTTTTACGCGTTTGGATACTACTAAGAATCGCTGTACGTGTATATTCATACAATGAAAGAAAACTACGTATCACGTGTACTCCTTAATTTGATTTTTGCCGAAGAACAAGCCATCGAGTCTCCTCGTTTTCTTATTCCCAATTCTTTTTCTTTGGTTTCTTTCCTCTCCGTTCGAAAGAGAAGAAAGGGAAGAGAATGACTCAAACGAATGATACGAACCGAGAGAAAAAGCGGAACAGAGCGGAGCCTAAATGGGACAACAAAATACAAATGTCAACCACTCACCGATATTAACGATTCTTATTCCCTCGTCGTCCAAAAACTTCAACGCCACCGAAACATTTTCCAATTTCTGTGACCTAAAGACGGGCTTCTGACTATGCTTCGGAAGCTTCTTCTGCGCGAGTACCTCGATCAAACTGATGAGTAGAAGACCGTCGGACAAATCACACTCCAAATCATCGATCTGTCTGTTCACCGTTTTCAGCTTCTCGTTCGCCCATCTCGTAAACGTGTTTTGCTGCGTTCGTTTCCACTGGGCATCCTCCAGCAAATCTTGTTCGAACATGTCGTCGTCCTCTTCCTCTGCGTTCTCGCACTTGACTGACTTATCGTTCTCGCACATTTTATCGGCCGGTTCGCTCCTACGGGATGACATTGGTAATGGTGAGAACGATGGTGGGGCGAAAAGTAGAAAACCTTGTGTGTGTGTGTGTGTTCACACGTTCCTGCTCCGTTCACTGTAATCTCCCCTCTCCTCTCAAACCGAGGCAAGCTCGCTATACGCTCTACACTATGCGTCTTACTCACTTTCTCTCATTATTACTGTATCTTCTCTTATGCATGTACATACTACTTAGAGCAGCGAAAGTACTTAAAGGCATTACCCATAGCCCTACTTTTCAATGAAGAGTTCTTTTTCTATCAACGTCCGAATTTCATTTTTATAGTATCAAATTTATATGTAGTTATAAAAGTATATGTAGTTGTAAAGTAATTCTAAATGGTATAAAATTTGGCATACTTGGACCTCATTGATTAGTATGTATATGGTAGAATAAATGAAACAGCAAGTTGTATCATATGATAGAGAGAAAGGGAGAGTAGAAGAGATGTGTAAATCTCTGATTAGAATTCTTTAATCAATCTTTGATACTTTGATCCTTCGATTATTGATTATGCATCATTTGAAAGATATGTAAGTTAAAAGCCAAATCATAAATTCGTATTATAGATATTATTATAGCGTTATATAGATAGTATTACGAAAAAATAAGTACAATATAAGAATGTTCGTATTACCTACACGCGAATTATCTTTATCTTAATCTGCAAAGTTGTACCTCTTAAAATTGTATTTCTTTTTTAGTCTCCTTACAAGTAACTCCTTTAGAATTCTGTAAAAAATGACGCGCATCGGAATTATTTTAATGAATATGAAATTTAAATAAATGAATTTAACGAGTATAATGAATATAAAATAATTTATTACAAAATACTAGAACATTATTATAAAATAATGGAGATATCTACATATTTCCAACATCTGTGTCGAGGGGTAAAAAAATTATTGGCACCGTGTTGTGAGATTCTTGCAACCATGCAACTTTGGTAAGCAATATTTCTGCTTATTACTAGAAATGACAGAGATATCTGAGATGAATAGAAGTGGAAAATCATTCCATATATCGCACAGGAACACTGTAAAATTTAATCTTTAATTTAAAATTAAAGACACAAGACCGGATGAAATATTTGTTATAATTTATTATCAGATATTCGGCCACCTAATTCCACGTTATATCACGTTAGCGAACTAACAATTAAATAACAATTACACTGTATATAATTTTCCGCTTGGTGCAATTTTAAAGTTTATCCTTGTCAAGGTTACAAAATTAAATAATAAAATTTTACGTGCAATGAAATGTCTCTCATATGTAAAACCCGACCCTGATAGTATAATAAAGATAATAATATATAAAATATATAAGGTATATAAGATGTATAAGATATTTAACAGTATCTGACCAAAAAGATACTTGAAATTGTGTCGCTAGCGGATAACATCCGATATAGTAAGTATTGCAACACAAACTCCTTTCGTGGAATAGTCACCTTCTTCTTCCTTTTCGGAAACGATTCCAGTTTTAGCTGCGGACCTTACGTTCCTTTTCAGCCGACTTGCAACCAAGAGTTAGGTCAGTGATTTAACCGCCAAAAAAAAAAAAATGATAATAAATTGATATACATATTTCGTTCAAAATACGAGGTTACAGAAAATGTATTATTTAAAGCAGGGATCGAAATAAACAGTTTCTTCCTTTTCTTTTCTTTTTTTTTAATTCTGTTCATATTTCGTTTAAGAAAATATCTGTTCCTGTGGAATCTTTATGGAAAGAAATATTGCCCTTAGAAACCTTTTTTTAAAGCGTTCTCATGGAACAGGTACTTAAAAATTTATAGAATGAAAATTTCGTGAAAACAAGTTATCTTATAACGTGTATTGAAAAATATTTCAAAGGTACCAAATTATTAAAAACTAGTTTCATTCGACAATGTAGTATCATATCATTCATATGCTTATTGAATAGAAGATATGAAAATCATAGCATGATTAATTCATAGTTTTATAAGTGTTGGGCAGAAAAGAGAACTTGTCAAGAATAATACTTGGGTAACATTTTTTTATAACTTAACTACGCAGAAATACAGTTCTACGATATAATGTACAGATAATATTGTATACATAAATGTCACATATCCTATTCAGTAACGTCCTTTTACTTTCTGACTGTTCATTTCGAAAAGAAACACAAACAAGCCTTGAACTGTGAATTATTTACATAAATATTACAAATAAATAACATATTCGGAATATCGATTTGACTGTAATAATCATCTAATATTATTATAGTACTGTTCATTGAATAGTATTTGGTATTCGTTACGATAAGGACATTTTTGATGTTCATGAACAAAATATTCGTTCCCATTGGAACTTATAACGTAAGTACGTTCTCTAAAAAACTTTCACGGTCCATGTTTCGAGTAGAACCTATCAAAAGGTTTCGTAACTCTTTCGATCCCTGATTTAAAGACTTGTATGTATTTATAATTGAATGACAACATTGAATAATACACGGATAATGCGATAAATACGATTACAATTACAAGTTGTTACAGCTGGACGCCGTACAAATAAAAAAAGACGACAGCTATAAAATCATTTTTTGCGTTTCAAGCTATTTTTTAATGGAATCGTGTGGTAATCAAATAACGAAAATTTATCTGGAAATTCGTTCGACTAAATTCATTTAAATTGAACTTATGAGAACCTAGAACTACACAAACGTATACATATACAGATAATTATTAAAAAATCATTACGGATGTAGAATTCAATTTTTTTTTCTAATTAAATGGGACAGGTGGATTAATCTCTTAGATCGCAGTATATTTTCATGTAGGACGTCTGCTAGTGGATATACATTTTTCATTATTCGGAGAGCTGTTTCTAAACCGAATATCGTTTGGTTGAAGGTGTCGAAAAATATCAAGAGATAATGAAAAATAATCAATTTTCTCGTTTTCTCGTTCATGGTTGACTTGAAAATTCCCGATTCCAATACATATATCATCGGCTATGTGAGGTGACCGTTCGCTCCGACTAGTTCTACCGTGGTAGAAATAATGGCATATAAGTTTCGAAATTTGGCAAGCGAACATCTTCCGAAATACTACTGCATATGATATTGCGAGAGATTATTATACCACCCTATCCTGTTGTCGTTATTAAAAGAAATTCAGCAGTTAAAATGACGCATATTACATATTTTGTGTTGATATAAAACGGATAAATAATTCTTTACGATAGCCGATTTTATAATATGCATGTATTTGGTATTCGAATTTAATGTTTATCAGCAAGAACAAAACTCTTACTCCTGATCCATATTTAACTCTCGTGATTCAATGTCTAAGTAACTGTGACTCATCGCACGTTAGTGACGGACCTGTTTGTGTAGCCGCGAAATGACGAATGCATAATCGTTAAGAACAGATCTTCGACAAATAAAATAGTTGCTTGTAACATTTTAAACCTACGAAATATATGAAAGGATCCCATAAGATCATTTACTTGATTGTCATCTGTGCGATGTTTCAAAAAATGATTAATTTATTACGAATATTTTTATGGGAATCGTCGCATTAAAACGTACATGAACGAACGAATTTCATATTTTAGATACGCTATGTTAACTATGAGAAAAGATTTACACACACGTGAAAATGGAATCTACCTCGTCGATTTCAATGATCTTGAAATATTTTATGAAGGTCAATGTTCTGAGTAATCTTACACAGAGTATCCCACGCAACTAGGACAGCTACACCTTCACGAAGACACGTTAAGTTCCTTAAACACGAATGACAGAAGGAATGATACACCAAAGATTATAGAAAGACGTATAACTAGCGTGTTAAATAACGTAAGGAAAGTATGGGGAAATATTTAAAGTACTATGGAGAAAATAATTTTGCAAATTGCAAACTGTAACATCTTTTAAATCGATAGCTTAAACGAATTGTGTGTAAAATATAATACTTTCAATTGAACTGCACTCTCTCTCTCTCTCTCTCTCTCTCTCTCTCTCATATGCCATATGTAAAAATACATGCACCTTATAAAAATCATGCAATTTCGTTTTAGTCCCGTTCAAGGTAGGTGAGCTAAATTCAACGACTCATCTAAATCTCATCTTAATCCCTAGCAAAGTGAATCTTGTATTATAAAATAAATCTATAGTACATACTCGCGTACACATAACTTGTAAACGGTATGTAACTTACAAGAACGATTAGGATTTCAAATAATTAAAGTGTCGATACTGCGAGATATACATATGAGTGTACTATATGTATATGTATATTGTATACGTGTACGTAATACCAGGCTAGGCATTATTTCAAACTTTCGCGATTAGGTTCTAGATAATTGTCAAATAGGTAACCTGATCAGTGTAATAGGAAATTAATCAATTCCATGCTAAATTACGATGTGCCTGTTGCAAGTCAGAGCCAAGGTATTTTTAGAGTACGTAGACATACGTGTCTTTTTTCCAAGGTCTAATCTTGTGTATGTGCAAGAGATAAATTTTATCGTGCGAAATACTGTTCAAGTTAAAAAGTACACAATGTGAGTACATATTTCATCCAAGTTCACTGAATAGAACAGATCAAGATGAATAGAGGAATAACGTGCATAGACAGTAGCTGTAGAAACACAACCACTATTCCACGATTAGATAAGACAACTTTTACTGATACTATTTCCGATTAATAAAAATTAAAAGTTGATTAATGGTAACAATCGTTTAACTAAAATGCTTTTATAAGGTTTTAGAAAAATATTGGAAAGTGACGAGTTATTAAAAATTATTGCGGAAAAAGTTAACAATAAAGAAAAGAGGAATAGAAAAAGAAGAAGTTATTATAACATATTTGCAGATTATACAGTATGAAATAAAGTTTACCACGGCGCTACGTAACCTTGCTTCGTAATTTAAATTGAATCAATCGTTAAAAAATTATACTTTCCAATATCTATTATCTTGCTATTTGTAACGTCAACGAACTTAAAAACCACTGTACGCATTTGTCGCATGTTAATTCTCAATTGTTTCACTCACGTGGCATGCATATCATTTCATGTAATTATCTGAAGCATAAATTGCCATTCATGCAACCACTGATTAATAGCGTTTATTAAGACACATAGATAAGAATCTTATTTGCAATCTCAAAATCATCGGTTTTGATCGAAAGTATCAAATTATGTAGCGAACTAGTAAACACTGGCGTGATAAAGGATGCATCTTCTCCCGCAAGTGTAAAAAGCTTTTTAATCGCGACATTTCTTAAAATTATAGAAGAAGAAAATATATAGAATAAAAACTAACGATTGTTTTTCTTTTCTAAACGATAAACATTGTTAGAAAAATACTTTACGCTACCTTATTTACGGGATAAAATGGATCTATTAATAAGGTATATATTCGCACCACTAATTCCCTTTCAAATATGATTCACACTTTTGCACTTTTAATGTACATTAAAACACAAACACAATTTACATTTGATCGATGTAATAAAGAGAAGAAACTCTTTGCACTGTTCGATACGATTTAGAAAGGTTTACTGACGTTTACCGCCACCGAATTTGGAAGAGAGGGAAAATGTACCGAACAAACTCCGAGAATAGCTATCCCCTCGTCTTCAACCCTCCCACTCTGGCTAGCAAACTATATATACACACGCCGATCTGTCTGTTTCTCTCGCTATCCCTTTTCCCAATTCCTATTGTCCATTGGAACTTTACCATTTTATTTAAACTTTCTATTCTTACTACAATGTTCGTCGAACTTTAATTCAGTCTAATGGCATCGTCAATATTTAACAAATACTTATAGCGTAGTCGTCTTCTTTCTAATGATAAGAACATTCTTTTATCAGATATAACAAATTTTGAAGTAGAGATATAAAAAACTACATATGTTATGATCATAAAAAACATGTTTAATGATTCTTATAAAATTATAAAACGATATAAAATTAGCTTATTTTAAAAGCATCTATATAAAGATATTCCATTTATTTACTTATTTATTGAAAATGTATAAAATATATGCAATTATAAATTAATAATACTTGTTTAAGAGTATTAATAAATTTATTAATAAGACTATTATTAATGAGAACAGAAAAGATACTTATAACAAAAGGAATGCGATGTGATAATAAAGGGGAAAACAATATTTTGGTACCAATACCAATAAAGTATTTAATTAAATTATTGACAAAACAAATTTAAACCATTCGTTTCACGAACACATAAAAAAGTACAAATTAAAAGATAACTTAAATAATTTACAAACAATAAACTAAACTAAACGATATTATTTTAAAAAAGAAATAGAAAAGTAGTTTTTAATGTGTTGATATTATCTAGATATGTACTTAAAGCAAAAATTCCCAGTCTTAATGAACTTAATACGCAAGAATTTTACCAAACTTATGTTTTCACTGAAGAAACTGCTTTTTTAGCAGCCTCGTCTAAATCGTTTGCTGTAACAATTGATAACTTGCTCTCTGCAAGAAGTTTCTTTGCTTCTGTTACATTAGTACCTATTTTAAAAACACATTGAACATTATTAAATTATATAACAATAAAAATGAATAAATAGATAAATAAACAATATTCTATAACTGCTAAAACAAAATTACAAAGTAAATAATAAGGAAATAATTACCTTCTAGTCTAACAACTAGTGGAATTTTAAGCTTTAAATTACGAGATGCTGCAATAATTCCTTTTGCTATTGTAGCACAATTTACAATACCTCCAAATACATTTACAAGAATAGCTTTTACTTTTGGATCTAAAGATATCAAATGGAATATTCAGTTATTTTTTTCGAAAATATGTGAATATAATTCACAGAAATAATATATCTGATAAAATTATTAATTAAATTTCTTAAAGAAATATAATAAAAACATGGAAACACATTACACAAATCATGTTCACAAGTTTAAGAAATCTATTTGGCCATTATATTACATATATAAAAAGTAGGAAAACTTCAATTTTTTCTATTTTTTTCAATTTTTCTATTTTCCTACGAGTTTACCATAGTACATACATACCTTCGCTAAGAATTCTAAATGCTTGATAAACCTGATCCTCTTTAACACTTCCACCCACATCCAGAAAATTTGCTGGAGATCCACCATTTAATTTAATTATATCCATAGTAGCCATTGCCAAACCAGCACCGTTGACTAAATATAATATATAATTTTGAATTCTATGTTAATTAAAAAAAATAATAATATTCTGTTCAAAATACTTTACATAAATTTTTATGAATTAGAAATTAAACAATGATTATTTCGAAAATTATTCCTTTCTTTTGTATATATAATATAGTAATATATAATATAATAATATATAATACATAATATAGTGATATATAGTATAGTAAATATTATTATTATGTTATTAAACATACCCAAACATCCTATGTTGCCATCCATACCAATATAATTCAAATTGAAGCGTGATGCATCTGCTTCTCTAGGATCTTTTGTATCATTGTTTTCTAAAGCAAATAAATCTTGTTGCCTAAATTCAGCATTATCATCAAATGCTATTTTTGCATCTACTGCTATAACTTGCTTATCTGTAGTTTCAACCAATGGATTAATTTCAACTTGTAAAGCATCAATATCTACAAATAGTTTCCACAAATTTTTTAATTCGTATATTGCTTTCTGTTGTATTTCTGAATCCACAAAACCAAGAAATATGCTAACATCTTTGGCTATCTCATCATCAATGCCATAGTATATGTCAAGAGGTATTGTTTTTATTAATTCTGGATTCTTTTCAGCAACTGTTTCTATATCCATACCACCTGCTGGTGAAGCTATTAATACAGGACCATTGTATTGTCTATCCATAAGAATACAAATGTATGTTTCACGTGCAATATTTACAGATTCTGCTATCATAATTTTTTGTACCAATATACCATCTTTTGAAGTTTGTTTTGTAATGAGACGATGACCTAACATATTTTTCACAACATCTATGACAGCTTTATGACTATTAAAAAATGTGCAATAATAAGTAATACATATACTTTTGTATTACATATCGTACTATCTACACTTACTTTTTTGTAAGATGTACACCTCCTTTGAAACCATTATCAAACCATCCTTTCCCACGACCACCAGCTAGTACCTGAGCTTTTATAACATATTCATCCGCACCTAATAAAAGTAAATAAAATTGCAACAGCTTCATTTAAAAATAGAAAGTATAAAATATATCTATGTAATTAATAATAATAGACTGATATAAGATTGAACTAATAAAGAATTAAATTTCGATAAATTAAAATGCTATAATCAAATCTGCATCAATAATTTATTATACTTTTATACAAAAATTAAGTAAACAAGTAAATTAGATATATTAGAAATAGGGAAAAATACCAACTTAATTTCTGTAAAGCAGAATTCGCTTTAGTTAGATCATCCACAATAGCAAAATTTTGTACAGAAACTCCACAATCTCTTAGGAGTTCCTTACTTTGATATTCGAGTAGATTCAAACTTCTCGTTTGTTTAGTATTAAATTTTAAAATTTTATTCAACACTTGACTTGGACATAACTTTCGGCTTGTAAATCGTAACATGTTTAACTTTAAAAATAAGACTTTATAAAATAACAGTGAAAAATGTTCTTTATGAAATTCTCAAGACTATTCACGATTCTCAGTCATCGGCATTAATTCAAAATACAATTTATCTCTACAGAATATGTTTACAACAATTCTTTACAAAATAGGAGTTATCATTTGTATCTTAAGTGTAATCATCGGTTTCTAAAATTAAACTATATGGGACATTATCTCAAGTATAACCACAATTATCTCTTATAACCTCTATATTAAACTAAATCTATATGTATCGACAATAAACTGATATCTACTACCAGACTACTCTATCTGCTACTACATATGTATATATAATATCTATCCAAAATATTTTATAAAAAATGAAATACATGATATTTAAATAATAAAATATAAATTTTTATTATTTTAATCCTCGCAATATATGTAATATTTTTAATATTTAGATTAATGAATTCAAATATTAAATTTAAACTAGCTAATTATCTTTTTAATAAACCAAATAAAATAATTCTAACTTTTTTATTTGAATTTTATAGTCTTTAGAATCATTAATAATTTATACTTATACTTTTAATTTAAAAATGTATATATATAATTCTAATTATAGAAAATATTCTCCACAATTTTAACTTTAGTCCGGTTATTAATAAAGGATAAAGAGTAAACAGATTTTTCTTGTAAAAAACATATATAAGATTTTATTTATTATTAATGTATTAGTATAAAAAGGTATGTATCCTATTTTCACAAATTAAACATTCTTACATCAGTAAGTTATAGCTACCAAAATTTATTACTTTGTATAATTTGAATTTTTTGAGTTAAGTAGAATTATATAAATAATAAACATTTTACATAATTGAGTAACAAATTTTTATGCGATTTTTCTTAACGAAGATTTTTATTATTGTCTATATAAGAATATAACATTAAAAAATATTAATATGATAATTATTATTTACACATTATTTGGATATTTATTCATGGACGGATAAACATGATTTCTTGTTTAAAAAAATTCTTAATTAAAAAATCATTTGTTCATAATGTCATAAAGTCTAAATAAATTAGAAAAACAATATTAATTTATATAAAAATTTGTATGTTATATTTTTATACTAATTTATTTTCAAGTGAAAAGTGGCAAACTCTTTCCTTTGCAAGAATAACATTGATTCGTATAGGCACCCATGTCTGTAAAATGGTTGGGTAAGAGGTACTGCTTAGTACTTAAGTACTTCCAGTACTTATTTTATTTTTTTAATAAAATGTATTTGTACCACTTTTCCATTGAGCTTTACATTACTTTTATTTTTAAAAGAACAAGTACTTGTTAAAGGTATTAAGATTTCACATTATATTTCACATTCATATTCATATCAACATTATCATACCAATGTTATAAATATTTTATGAAAATCATCTACTGTCCGTTTAATGTAAAACTTACTAAATATTACAATAAACAGTATTTTGTTCAAGTGAGCTCTTTGACTTTAATGTGTTATGTTATTTGTAAAAGTTTTGGATATCATTAATATTGTCTAGCAACATTAGATCTGGTTAGAAAATAATTAAATAATAATGGTATCATAATTTGCATCAGATATTACTCAGCAAATTAATGATTTGAAAACAGCAAATTATACTGGTCTATTTCTATCTTTTCATAAAAATATTTCATACATGCGCGCGTGCATACACACATACGTATTCTCTTTCTGTCTCTCCTCTCGCGTTCAATTTGTTACTAACAGTTTAGTAAATCTGTGATATATAAAAAGTATCTTATACTCATACTATATGTATTCATAAATTCTCAATAATAATAACAATGATATACCTAAAGCAGCATCCAAAATCTTATTACCAGCACTACTTCTGAAAGCAGCTGCGTCACCCATTTGGAATGTATGAGTTGGACTCGACATTCGTCCATCTCCTCCATTGCTAAATGCAAGTACACGTAAGTGGTATGCCTTTCCAGGGCTGAGATTTGTAATATAAGCTTCTAATTTTGAACCACCTGGTATAATAGTATCATTCGCGGTGCTCATATCTTGGTCTAGCTCCCAAACACGTATTTTATAACCTATTAATGGTTCTTCTTCTAAACTTGGTTGTACATAACGCCAAACAACCCGAACTGTTGAAGGATTTACTCCATATACATTGACAGAAGATGGTGGTTTTTGCGGTGCTTTACGGAAAGTTCTTTCTAAATATCGTTCACTTTCCGGGCCCTCTCCAGCAGAATTATACGCCATGACTTTAACATAATAATAAGTATCAGGTTGCAAACCAACTACAAGAGCCCATGGTCTTGCACTTCGAGATAAGTAATATACTGCATCTTCCTCTTTATTACTTTCTTTCCAATACTTTATTCTATGGCCTATTAATTTGCCCCGTATCTTTTCACGTGTCTGTTCGATTGGTAACCAACTAACTTTTAAGCTAGTACTATTGTAGCCATGTGCTACAACTTGCTGTGGAGCTACTTGGGGCATATCTTCAGCACTAAATATCGTAACTGCATTAGAAATTGGTCCAAAACCTAATGCATTAGCGGCTTGGACTTTAACTTCATATTCTGTGTAATAATATTGTTGTTGTATCTGAACAACACTTCTCCCAGTATTACCGTAGTCTTTCAAAGATAATGACTGAAATTCGGTTTCATGATACTTTTGACGCCAAAAAACTTTATAGTAGATTCCTGGACCATTTTGTTCAGATGATGGTAAAGGATCCCATGTTATTGTAAGATCTCCAATTTTCCCTCCTCCTCCACCTATGTTGGATGGAACTTTTGTTGGTTTATCTGACGGTGTACTGTACTGTGGGGAAGGAGATGATGGTAAACTGTATCCTAATTCATTAAAAGCAGATACACAGAACTCATATGTAGTATAAGGATTCAGAACATTCTCCAAATAAGCCTCTTTTCTACCATTATATCTATCTACTTCAACAGCAGTTATATCTGAAATAACATTTACATTATGTACGGTTTTATTAAAAAATCTATGTGATCAAAAATCATAAATAATTTTATTACACATACTCTCTATGATATTAGACCATGTGTGATTCCAATTTGTTCTTGCGCTTACAGTATACATAGTAATAGGTTTGCCATTGAAAGCACCATCAGTCCAACGTAAAGTTGTAGAAGTTTTTACAATATTTACAACTTGTACACCACCAGGTGGTCCTGGTGGACCCTCTATTGTAACTGTCGTTTTACTAGAAATTTCGCCTACTGCACTTTTAATTATGCATTGATATTCTCCTGCTTCTGCGAATGTAGCGTTTATTATATTAAGTTCTTCTCCGTCAATATGCAATCTAGGATTATTTACTAAATCCTCGTCTCTGATACGTAAACCATTATGCTTCCAAATATAAGCTACATCTAGCATTTCATCAACTACTTCCCCCATGCAACGCAGTGTTTGATTTTGCATCACTGCACTTGTAACATGTTGTGGCAACTTTTCAATAAATTGTGGACCACCTTTGATTTAATAAAAATCGACATCTTAAATACAATTCTATAAAACTATAGTTGTATCGAATGTTCGTGAAATCATAGAATCATGATATCCCATTATCAAAAAGAAGGATGATTCTTCATGCAAATATAAGTTTAAAATATAAAGTAACATTTTTTCATTTGAGGCTCTGTTACCAAAAAATCGAGTTTGAAAATTCGTCAAGTATATCTGGTTTGATTTAATCTACATTCGATTTCATGAACACTCGTATGTAATGAAGCATATTGTCTTACGTAATACTATTAACCGTCCACGAGTGTCATCACTTCCATATTGATTTGTTGCAGTACAAATGTATGTGCCTTCATCGTCCCTTGATACTGGGCTAATTATTAGATTACCAGTTTCTAAAATTCTACGTCTACCACCAGAACCAATCACATTTCCATCTTTCTTCCAGACAAATTTTGGTCTAGGTGCAGCTTCAGGATTACAGAATATTGTGGCATTACCTCTTTCTGCTGCATAAGTCTCAGGTTCCATAGGCCGTTTTTTAAAAGATGGTTTTAATGCTAAAATTTCGGAATGATATTCAAAAATAATAATTTTCGAATATGAGTCTTTTTTTAAAAGTTACGCACACATTTCATTTGTATTGAAACTAAATATCTAAATAACAACTTACATAAAATTCGAAGTTGTGCAGATGAATACTTTGTTTTTAACTGATTTCTTGCACGGCATTGATACATAGCTTGATCTCGCTCTGGATCTAAATATTTTATACTTAAGACATTATCTTGTATAGAATATCGATCTCTATCTTGTGAAGGAAGTGTTTCCATATTTAACATTTCACCATTTCTAAACCAACTATAAGATACATCTGGTATTCCAAATGCTTCACAAGTCCAAGTTAACTCTCCTCTATTATCCATATGTTTATCTACTAATGGAATTGTAAAATTCGGAGCTGCTTGAATAGTTAGTCTTACAGAATTTTCAATTGCTGATCTGTCATTATAAATTCTACAAATGTACTCTCCTTGATCGTCAACATGTACTTTTGGAATTATTAATACTCGATTATAACTAGTTGTATATGATCCACGTGGCAGTGACGCACCTCTTCTTGTCCAATTGTATGATGGAATTGGGCTGTATTAAATTTAAAAATGTATTATGTAATAAAATTATATACTATTTCACACAATAATAACAATTAACTAACTTAAATATTCTAAGTTACCACGTGATATAGTAAATTTATTTTGAGAAACAATTAAACTTACTATCCAAATGCAACACATTCAAGTCTAACTTCCTCTCCTGCAATTGGAGCATCTGGAAATGCCTTTGGAAAATTATTGGGAAACTTTAATTGCTGAAAGGAGGCTGAAAAATAAAGAGATTAATCAAAATATGAAATAGTGACTGAAAAAATAGGAACAATTAAAGGAAAATAATTACAATGTGGATCAACCCTCAAAGGGAAAAATGGCCCATTACGACCAGTATCAGAAGCAACACTTTGAACATTACAAGAATAATTGCCACGATCAATCATTTCCAATGCAGAAAAATAAAGTGCACCATCATGAGAAACAAAGACACGTTTATCTTCTTCCACAAAATTGGGGAAATAGTCACGTGCCCAATAATATTTGACTCCTGGAAAATGTTGTGGTGGATCACAATATACAGCTTTACCCCAATTTTGTTCTCCATGTTCTTCTGAACGTTTTAAATTAAATTCCAATATATATCCGAATGACAGTTCCACACTTTCAGATATAATTGTACCAAATTTATTGGTGGCTTTACAATGGTACGAACCTCTGTCTTCTGTCTAGAAACAATAAATTAATGTTATGTAAATAACATTTTCTTTTAATATATAATAATTATAATCCAAAGATAATATCTACCTGATCAGGTTCATAAATAATTAAAGTGCCACCACTGACTGTATATCTAATATTATTTAATGGATCTATTTTTGTTGCAATGAGTCTGTCATTCTCATAATCTTCTTTGAACCATTCATATGTTGGTGCAGGATAACCACCAGCTAAACAACTCAGTGCAACATCATTGTTTATTTTTCTTTTTGACAGATCAAATACTTTATCAGTAGGTTGTTTGATAAAATATGGTCCTCTGGGAATTTCACGAGGATTATCAATTTCAATACCATATTGATAAGTACGATCATCATCTACTAAGTTATGCAAATTAGAAATTGGTGCTTCACAAATGTATAAGAGCCTATCTCTACCAGTTACTTTTTCCAGCCCCCACCGTTGTAAATTATTATGATAAGAATACACTAAATAATCTCCTCCAAGTATATTATCAACTGGTTCAGGTAAAAATGCATTATCCATATTTAATAATTGAGTATTATCAGCTTCGTTTATCCAATTTCCATTCTGATATTTTATACCAGTATACCATTTACGGTGTTGTGGATCTTGCCATAGTAAGTGATATAATATGAATCCATGTTCTTCTAAGGAATTAATTGTAATAAGATCACTTTGATAAGCTTCACAATTTTTTTTAGCTTCTTGTCTGTCCCTAATAGGACTCTTTATGAAACGATAACATGATTCTTGAAATTTTATCCAATGTTGTGGACACTGATATTGTTCTCCATATAAGACATTTTGTGCAAATGTGTAACTTGTTACAATAAGAATGTATGTTATAATCTCTGATACACAATACATTATTACTCCAATATAATTGAAAGATTATAGATTTATCAAATTAATGAATCTGAAAAAAATATATTGTTTACTTTATTATTTTTACTACTTAAATTATATATATATATATATTTTAGATTTCTTATTGAAATATTACTAAAACAATTTTAAGATTTTTATTTAGTTACAAAATTTGATCATTATCAATAAAAATCAAAATCTACAATGTAATCAGTCTTGCATTCAATCTTAAAAATCTATACTGAAAGAATCACTTCTTTATTATAAATAAAATCATTACATATTCTTTTTAAGATCAAATGTAACAAGTGATTAAACACAATACATTTGTGTCAATGAAATGACTTCCGTAATATTTAAACTTTTTTATGATAAATATAAATACTATCAAGGAAAATGTATATTAGTTTTTATATTATAAATCATTTTCCACTTCACTTTAATATTAATTATAATAAAAATAATATAAATAACTTAAGAAAATAATTAGTCTTTTTTATAAAGAATAAAGTTGAAAGAACTTGATTACATATAAAAGCATATTATATTTGACCATATAAGCTAGGGAGTGGCACTATGATCTTAAAGTAAATTAATATAATACTTAATGTAATTTAGATCTTTGCCTTTAAAAACTGTATTACTATTAACTTTTTATCACCTTTAATTAATTTTTATTTACGTATGAAGCACTATGAATTGTTATTTAATAATTGTAGAAATTAGCGTCCTTACTGTTGACACAACACATGAATAAATGTAAACCTGAACATAATAGACACATGATATCAAAATTATGTTCCAGAAAATTACTACAAATTGTAATTTAAAATATAAAATCAAAATGATACAAAATAAAACGATTTATTACATAAACTTTAATACAATAAATATTTTATTACACATATATGATTAATTCGTACAGCACATTAATAAACATCCTATTTCGTTGAGAACAAACCTTTAGTACGTACGCTTCGATCCATTACTAATAAGGGTGGGGTCCTTTATCAGAGATGAGCAGGCTATTGCCGATGCAATGTTAAAAAGGTTAGCCAAAAAGTGCATACAAGGAATAAGAGCCTCTAGCGGCAAACGGCTGAACTATACGCACATATTTTCTCTAGCACTCTTTGTAGTACGGCGAGCAAAAAAATATTTCAGTTATCAGGGAAGAAAAATTTTCTAAATAGAGATAACATCATTTATGAAAAAACATAAAAATTGCTTAAAAGTATAATTAAATGTTAGAAATAAATTGCTTTTTTGTATTTGTTACAGAAAATCCGCTTTGGGAGCAAAAACAACAATCAAGATACTACAAGCAGTCAACATCGAAAATCGAAAAATGAAATCGAGAAATAATTAACAATATGCGAGAAATACGAAGAAATCGTACAAAAGAAAAGCCGCAAAATTCCGAGAAATGACAAATTCCAAGAATTGTCAAAGTTGTATCACCTTGTCTAATCACATTGTCTGTTATGTTTTCTTAATACAACATCCAAATTTTGGCAAGAAATTCCTCCGAGAAACAGAAGATTTTTATTTCCAAAATTCTGGGAATCTGATATCAATTCCCAGAAATTGCTGAAATTGTGCTACCTCTTCTAATGTTATGTTCTCCTGATAAAAAACCGCTATTTTTATTTTTATATTCCGCTAAGGAATGCCTCCTTATTTCAAAAGATTAAACGCTTTGTTTGTTTATAAAATATTTTGATACGAACATATTTCCTCGATGCCGTGGCTTATGCACGTATCTCTTAGCAAAAACACCGGTAGAAGAAATGTGTGTATAGTTCGGTTATTTAACTACTACAGGCGGTAATTCATGAAGCGTACTTTTGGCTGAATTTTTCCTATGCATATCAGCGATCTCCTACTCTTTTCTAGTTTTACACTAATTTACCCAGCTGCGCTTCATTCTACTTACATGCTACCAAAGAACAATATTGTTTGTTTATAGACAAGATTCTTTATGTTATCTTGTTTCTCTCTTCACTAATGCTTCAAGGATCTTTTATGCATTTTATAATCACGTTTTCTCTTTTCATATTTAATTAACGCACGCTTCATTCAATTATTTAAAACATATTGTCTAAGATTAATACATTTCAAAATTTTCATTTCAAAGTACAAAACTCATATAACACATAACTAATATTATGTTATTGGTTGTCTCAAGTAGGTACCAGAAGTTTATTCTACTTGTGAGTAAAGTTTAAAGAATACTATTCTAATGCTTCAAGGAAGATCGGAGAACGGTTCTTTTCTTTTCTATGCGTTTCCTAGTAACATTTTTTTCGATTTAGGGTACACTTTTTCACTGTTTAAGATGTTTTCCTTTATTAGGGCAAAAGCTTGATTTCATTGATAAAACATTGATGATATTAGTTTTGTTTAAGGTAATTGATAATAATAAAGCAAAAAAAAAAAGAACAACGCGAGGACAGAAATAAAAATACGATTTAAAAAAAAAATACATTTATTTATAGAAATTTGAAACATACACAAGCAATTAAAAATATTTATTCATATAAAGTTACTATTTTTGCATATAGTAAATGGTATCATATATATTGCAGTATATACATTTAAGTAATATGAATCTACAAAAGGTTTAAAAAGGAAACTCAGGATGATTTTTTATTCCCTTAAAAAATTCAAAACCACAAATTCTGCCAGATTCACCAAGATCGAGATTTTTTAATTTTTGCACGTCCTCTGGTTTAAGTTTCCAATCGAATAGTTCTTTATTTTCCTTAATTCTTTGAGGGTTTGTACTTTTAGGGATAACTACGATTCCGTTTTGCATAATGAATCGCAATAAAATTTGTGCAGGTGATTTCTTGTACTCCTTTGCTATTTCTAGTACTACATCGTTTTGTAACATATCTGGGATTTTTTCCGTTTTATTTAGTAATTTCACAAGATCGCGCGAACCAAGCGGCGCATAGGCTGTTATAAAGATGTTTTCCTCCTTACAATACTTTATCTGTAAAATATTATTTTATTTTATGTCAAATAATTTCGTAACAAAAAGGGTGTGTTTAAAGAACATGGCATCTTACCAGTTCTTTCTGTTGGCAAAAAACATGTAATTCAATTTGCAGCATTGATACTTTTACTTTTGCATTTTTTAAAATTCGTTTGATTTGAGAGATATTAAAATTTGATAACCCAATTGCTTTAGCTCGTCCGCATTCTACTTGTTTCTCCATCTCAGCCCAAACTTTTACATGATCTGTACTAAGATCAAGTATCATTTGTCCATTTTCATCCTTTGGGTGTAAATCTTCTCCAACTTTCTTGAAAGTAAATGGAGTGTGAATCAAATATAGATCTACATATTCTAACTGCAAATCCTTTAAAGATCTTTTTATCCATGTTTCAACATCTTCTGGTCTATTTCCAACAGCAGGAAGCTACAAGTATAAAAAATAATTTTTAGTGATCCTTTATATCTCAATGTTATTTTTAACAATTTTGTTGACATTTTCTCGATTCAGTTATATTACAATAAACATTTTCAAGTAAATACGACGTTGAATATATAGCTGATATTACCTTTGTAACAATGAAAATGTCAGATCGTTTAATTCTTCCAGAATCAAACCATTTTTTAAGAACGTGACCAATTACTTTTTCATTTTCATATACTGGTGCTGTATCAATATGTCTGTATCCTGCCTCTAAAGCAATGTTTAGTGCATCCTGTAATTCTTCTTCACTTGCCTAAAACATTATAACATGCTCTTTAAACTATTAGGAAATATAACTTTATAGGAGAAGTATTTTTTTTATTAATTGAATTAGATATAGCATTTAAGTGTGATAATACCTAAAATGCAGAAATAACTAATTATCAAAAACTGAATCCCATTTATGAGATAGAAATTCATTTCCCTTTTCCGCAATAACTGTTTAAATGAAATTATACAATATGAGAAAAGGATAACTAAAACAATATAATATAATCAAAAGAATTCAAGATTGCATATTCTTATAGATAATTATTGTTAACTACACTGAATATTAGAGACATAAATATTCAAACTATTTACAAATACGATTTCAAATGTCGCTATGCTATTACGTTGTTTTATGCTATTACGAATGTTTCTGAACAATCGCTATTCCATGTACTATGTACCACGACTATGTACATAAAGATATATATATATATATATATTATGTACTGTATCATGCATGCGCACAACTATGTTGTGTTTAATTTAGTGTTCTGTCATACCTGTATGACTAAATTAAATATTTCTTGTAAAAGTTATGTTGTTGTATTCCATTTAAATTTTATGTAAAAAGTGAACTTTCTTTCTTTTTAAGAGATGAGCTAATCAAGATTATAACTGTGTAAAAGAAATATATAACCTGTTACTAGGTATAGTATTTTTACGTATCATTTATTCTTTTAGCAAAATTAATATAAATATTAGCAGACTATGTTTACAGCTTATTTTAACTATTGCTATACAAATATTGGAGATTAAGAGAAATAAAGCTTTTAAAATTGGATGTATAAGTTAGCAATACTTGTGCTTTAGAATGTGAGGTTAGAAACTATACTAATTATATGGATATTTAACTTATGAGCACTCTTATTGAAGTTTCTGCAGTGTAATAAATTGAAATTATGTAGTTATTAATAATAAATACTTAATAAAAACTATATGTTACTGGTCTTAATTTTGAACTAAATCTATGCATATGAACGTTCTATAACATATGAAATTATTTAATTGCATGGCTATATATATCTTTTATTTTAATTAAAGTTGTATGTATAGTTATTTATATTCTATCTTTCTTAAAGCATTTGTGAATATAATTTTGATATCCCTTTTTTAATCAACGATATGTGAGATACCAAAAAGATATAAAATATTCAGTAATCCAAATAATTTAATCAAGATATATGTGTAAATCAATTCTTAATTCTTTTGTTATATATATTAATATGTGATGTTAAAAATTTATGATTGTATTTGAAATTTTTATTACCATATTAGAATAATGATATATTTTGATCTACATTTCATTAATTAAATAGAAAATATTTGCTATTGCTATTATATCATTGAAAAAAAATATTACACTTTAAATCAAGCAAGTTGATATATAGATCTATGTTAAATCTTCACTTATACAACTAATTTATATAATACCATAATATATATATCAGTCATGAATACACGTAAAATGTTGTATCTTTGTTATTGCAATGCTTGATAATAACGTGACATAGGTACTATTTGAATTAACAATTTAAATAATGTGAAATTAAAACTTCATATATGTAATTTGTAATTAAACTTTTCTCACTCAAAGAATAGTAGATTTCATAAAATTTCATATTAGAGGAATTATTACATAGGATTATAAATTAATGAAATTAAATATACAAACTGTAAAAGAAGTATTTCATTAAGAAAAAGATTATATACAACGTTTAAAAATTAATCGTAGCGAACGGTACGAAAGTGTATCTGTACATTTTAATATTTGACGCATTAACGTTTGTGTTTAAATATTTAATGATAGTATTGTATTAAAAGTAATTTTCTTTGCAAAAACTTTTTATTTTACACATATATTGAACAAGTTTACCTGCCATGTGCCAAAACCGACTATTGGCATTAAATGTCCGTTCGGAAGCAAAATAGTGTCGTTCTCCATTGCTTGTGTATAGTAGCAACTTCGTAGAATAACTGAATAACTGTAATACCGATCCCAGTTTCTTAAAACTGACTTTCATCTTACATATTACACACGACACATATAACCTTGATGAAATAGGCATACGGTAATTACAGGAATTTCCACTACTTATTAGTCAGACAAAGCAACCATCCGGATCTTTCAAGATTAATTGTTTATGCAATCATTCTTATAAAATCATATATTCATATTTTTATATACATATCGAATATTATATGTTACAATTAATTCTGTTAATGATAAAACAATATAAGGCAGAGGATAAATATTTATTTGACAATAAATATAAGGAATAATTGAGAAAACAATGAAATTCGACTTTTCTCTTCTTCTCTTATTAATCAAAATTATCCAGATTTGAAGTTCGTGACAGAAATGATGTAATGTTATGAATTTTAGGCAATGTCTGTTTACTGCAGATGATCTGGAAATATTACAGAACAAAACATAAATTAAAACGATAAGTGATTTGATAATGTATCGATGTGTAAATTGTGGAGCTGAGGTGGAAGAGCTTTATAGGAGATACTGTCCAAGTGTTCTAAAGCTTTTAAAATGCGTATGTCATATATTGTATAAATTAATTTTTTTATAGAAATTAAAAATTAGTTTCATTTCTCGAAATAATTGCATACGAAAATTGTTTTATAAATAAATGAATGAATATAGTAAATAATTTTTTATTTTATATCATATTTCATTTATTTACGAATAAACTTCATACAAGTTTTACAGAATAATGTTCCAAAAGAAAGTTTATGTAAGAAAATTACAGTTGCATTTATTCTAAACAACGAAGCATTTAAGATTGCAAAATATTTAAATGGTCATCAAACTTCGAAATTTTTACTTTATTATTGAATATATTATTAATCATGTCCCCTGATAATCGCATTCTTCAGGGTAGCCATATCAATTGGACCAAGTGAAACCGCATGACATCTCATGATCCGTCTGTGTTATGGCAGGGAAACGGGGACGAATCTCTATCGGTATCCGGTATTAACTGTGTTTCCATGTCCATTCCCACTTTCTCTCTCCACTTCACGGTCAACAAATTAAAGCAACCTACTTACATTCAATTGCATTTATTTCCTCGCTCAGTTTACTTGTGTTATATAATTCTAAGCAACAAAGACAATTATTCCTATAATAAATATTCTTTATCACTACGTTAGTTTCTATCATTGCCCGTATGATTGTGATCTTTATAAGAACTTTTTTCTTTGAATTTCAGTTTATTCAGTAGTTTATTCATTAGTTTATTCAGACGAAAAGAACTGAATATACTGTTTCGGCAATTCGACCTCAGACAAAAGTATTAAATGATGAGCAGTTTTTTCGTAATTATATATAGTCATCGATATGTGATACTTAACGGAACTTTTGCAATCTAAGATTCAAAGTGCATCTACAAGAATCATACAGCTCTGGACGTGGCTGGCTAAATAGCATCGCTTAATATATTAATTCATAATGTACTGCAGAGAAATGCAGCGTTAGTTGACCGGTAGCTTGGGGTAATATCTGACCAACTGTCAAAGGAGGCAGAATTCTAGGAAAAGCCGAGTGTTTTTCTTCTCCGTTAAGTGAGAATGAGATACAGATACCTGACACAAAATATCGAGATTAAAATAAATATGTTGGGTGCCTCTTTATGGAATCACTTCCAAGAACTGATAGAGATAGCGGCCATCAGCTAACACGGCAAACTCCCAGTCAGCTAACGCGGCACTACTACATATCATTCCTATGAAGTATGTAAGTATTCATATAACGTGCAATAGGTTTGGAGCGGATACGAAGTGAATGAAACATCCGGAAAAATTATGCTTTGGTGGACAATTAACATCAAGTGATAACAAGAACAGAATTTGTTGAACTTTCAGTCACTACAGTTATAGACAACTTGATAGTTTGTGATGGCATCCCCTTCTAGTAATAATACAAGCATAGCAGATCGGCTAGATATCTTAGAAAAATTAGAAGATGGCATGACTGTGAGTAGTATTGCCTGTGAATATGGACTCAGTAACAGGACAATACGACGATACCGGCAGCACTCTAAAGCGATTCGCAACTTTGCGGCGAATCCAAAGTATCGGGACATGAAGAGGCAACGAACACCAACATATACCGATTTGGAGACCAAATTGTATCATTGGTTTCAGCAAAGGAAGTTGTTAGGAGACTGTTTAACAGATAATATTTTAATAAATAAAGCTAAAGAAATAGAAACAGAGTTTCCCAGTACATCGAATTTTAAAGCAAGTCGGGGTTGGCTCCAGAACTGGAAAAAAAAATATGATATTGGCAAGAAGACGACAGATCCGAATGAAATCGCCGCGAATAATTTTATACGTGAATTTTTACAAATACTAGTAAAAGAAGATATAAACGAAGAAGATGTGTATAATATGGACGAGACTAGTTTACTTTGGAGAACACTTCCATGGAAGACATTAGTACATGAAGAAAAATATCTGATCATAAAAGGAGAAAACAGAAAAACAGACATAGTGACTGTGGCATTTTGCGCAAACACTAGTGGCACACACAAATTGCCATTGCTCTTTGTAAATAAATTCGCAAATCCCCGAGCATTGAAACATTGTAAGGATACATTACCGGTGGTATATAAAAGTCATTGTAATGCCTGGGTTAACGAAGATATTTTTCGAGAATGGTATACTAATCATTTTAAAGAAAGTGTGAGAGAGCGCCAATTACAGGAACAACGTAAAGGAAAAGTAATATTGCTCGTTGACAATTTCAAGGCACATAAACTTGAAAAAAAGGAACTGGATGATGGGCACTTTATGTTAATATTTTTACCACCGAATACGTCCTCTTTGATCCAACCTATGGATCGAGGCGTAATTACTCGATGTAAAAAAATATTTCGGCTTGAACTACTTCATCGGGTATGTTGTACGTTTAATGCTTCGTTTAAAACAATATTTCTAATAATAATAAGTTTGTTCTTCATAGGTACTCCAGTATAATGACGGACTTACACAGTTTTATGCTGATTACGATATTAAGAATTGCATCGATTACATTAGCAAAGCATGGAATAATGTTACACCACAAAACATTCGTAGTTCCTGGGCGAAAATTCTTAACAAACAGCTTGAATCTAATAATATTAAAACAGAGAATTCTACGGTCACTGATGAACAGAATGCAGAGCAGTCTGTCGACGTAATGTCTGCCGAAGAAATAACAGAGTGGATCTCCGGATGCGAACAGGCGGAAATCATTCCAGAGGAAACTGCAGTTTTGAAACAAAATAATTCACTACCTCCTTCTCCGATAGAAAACGAAGAAATTGATCGTCTATTGTATAATTTAAGGATGTTGAGTAAAATCGAACCAGAAATTGAAGCCGATGCAAAACGAATAATAGATCATTTTAATAAAAAGGAAGAAAGATAATATTGTCCCTGGTGTAGTTATTATTATAATTATTTTTACATCAGCGATGTACCATTTACGTACGTAATACATGGCCTACCGTCAGAAGACTACTTCGATAAACTATTGTTATAAACGTTTAATTATAGCGTACAAATTTCCAAGCTATGTGACATTTGTTTTATTATCATATTATAATATATACATAACATAAAAGTATGTTTTTTGTGTTCGAGTATGTGTATTCGTGAAAACAAATTACATTATTACTTATTCCTGTTGCCATATTTTCTGCACTTCTATTTTTAGATCTTTACATTTGTTTCTATATCTTTTTTGTATTTTGTTATCGATTTCGTAATAAAGTGTTCGTAATCAAACTACATATAACATTCTTTTCTTATAACTTGACAAATAAACTTCATCTGACATTTTTATACATGAACTTTTCTCATTGGTTTAATGTTCAAAATCAATACTCCAAGTTTTTCTACTATTTTGGAACTTTATACTGTAAAATAACTTCTATCATAAAAAGAATTATTTCTTCCTTCTAAATGGTTAATAATCTATTTTTATTCATTTCAGGGAACATGTGATCTCTTGGCAGATAAATACATTGAATACGATCCAGTAATAATCCTGGTTGACTTAATATTACTTAAAAGACAAGCATACAGGCATTTGCTTTACAATTGCGATATAACGCCGTGTTGGAAACTAGTAATAATTTTGTGGCTTATTGAATCTTTCCGAAATTTCTTTCTATGTAACAATAGCAATCAGTATGTTCAATATTGGAAGATATTTCAAGCTAATTTTAATGGACAATGTAGTCTCTATCTAATATTATTCAATACTGCTTTTGCTCTCGCTACTTTCGTCTTCACCGTAATTTTCTGTACTAAAGTGAAGTGGTATGTTTACCCGACTAATTCAAACAAATGTAGTGTGATACAGTTAATGAAAGCTTTAATCATTGGCGGATCTGGAAAATTATTAGGACTGTTAGAAATTACTTGGGGACATATTTTTCTGACGCCCCATTATTTGCTTATATTGGGATATACTCTTCTTTGCTTACTCACAACCTATTCAGGTAAGAAATTTCATACAGTTTATAGTATTTTATTTATTTGTTACGTATGAATCTTCTAGGATGTAGTGTTTAAGTTAAAACACCTTTTGATGCTAAGCTGATGCATGCTTCGCGCATATAGCGGTTAAATTCATTCTATTACTATAATCGTATAATCGTACTTACAATTAGAATAAATTATTTATAATTATTGTTAATGTATCTATATGTTATATAATTTCAGTGGCGACCAACAATAGAAGACTGGAATCTACAATAATTTTGGGAATAGGCATAGTGGTTTACAATTGTACACCTAATTTTTCCTTCACGACGTTTGAAGTTTTAAAATTAGTTTAATTATTTATTTTCAATTGAATTTGATTTTGTAATCCTGTTTGCTATAATATGATATTAAACTAAACTAAATAAATATATTTGTAATATACATGTATTTAACATTCCTTAAGAGGTATGATACTCCATCCAAGGACTAATCTATCAAAACCACAAGAGAATAAGTTACAGACCCCGCTATCTTCAGCCCAGGCTACTGACGAGACCATTCTCCGATGACCCTGAAATCAATTAAAATCAATTTCAAGATCAAATATAGTCTATTATAGCTACGGATTAACGTTTAAAATATTTTTATTTTTATATTCTAAGTATAAAATACAAATTCTTTTTTTAAATTCACCGTGAAATTTTAAGTCTAAATTATCACAGACTATACAAAGAATGATTAAATTAACGATACTATAAGAAAGACAAGGTGAAATTTTTACTTACCTGTCTGCTAGTTCTAGGCAATCTAGCTAATCGTTGGCCGTTAAGATCAAATAATCTAATTTGTCTATTATCATGTGGAATTGCAACGATACCAGTGCTTGATACGGCTAATCGATTAGAGGCACTGTCACCTCGAATTGTAGCTAAAGGGCTTCGTATATTTCGTAATTCCCATACTTTTACACTTCGATCATCCGAGCCGGAAACGATTTTATCTTCACGTGTGAAGACAGCTGATGTCACAGTCCTGTATTTAAAAAAATGTAGTGTTTAAGAACATTCTATTTTACACTATGATTCATCAGATTTAACAAATTCATCATCATTTATTACTTACTCGGTATGTGCTTGGAAAACGGAAACCGAATGAATGGGCTCCCTAAAATCCCATAGACGAAAAGTACTGTCCTTACTCGAAGTAACGCAAAGTCGCTGCGTATGATGAGTTGATACATGAGAAAGTTCTTGATCGTGTCCACATAATGTGTGAATAATTTCTCCAGTTTCCACATCATAAAGATTTGCAGTTCTATCCCAAGAAGCAGTGACTATCTGCTCTGCATCAGGTAACCAATCTGCAGCCATCACGACACCTGTATGTCCTAATAATTCTCGTATTGGAGTTCTGTAATATTTTACAGTGTATAAATATGTACCAAAATGTGGATTTCCTATTTAGAGCTATGTAAGAACAACTCTTTGTATTGTAACGACTTTCATTTATTAAAGTGCAATTTAGATTAAAAATTTAATTGAATGATAAGGAAATTTAAATTGGCTTTCCGTAAGTATTACCTCAGTGTAGGTGGTTCTTCTTGTTCTTCATTCAAAGTAACCACGCCACTAAGATTTCTATCAGAACTCAACCCTGAAAGGTCTTCAGATGAATTCTGTCTTTTAGGTAAATCCCAATCTACAGCAGCTTGCCACACATGAGCAGAATTATCTCCACTTGACGTGAGTGCCAACTCTTTGGTAGGATGGAAACGTACAGAGTTAACAGAGCCAGAATGACCTATAAATTAAATGAGAAATATTCTATTTATCAAATAACAGAATTATTATTTTATGCATAATGTGTACTTTATAGAACTTGCAAAATGTATATAAATACTAGTGGAAATATTTTTATGTGTAATTTGCAAATGCTAATAAAATATATAAAAATACGTAAAACTATAATTTAAAGAAAAACAAACCAATATACTGCAATAAACAGCGTCCACTGTCCATAGCCCAAACTCTAGCACTGTGATCAGCAGAAGCTGTAGCAATAATTTGACCTGCTCTTCCAACAGAAACTTCCCAAACACCATCCCGATGCCCAAAATATTCTCTTTGCATACTACATGTCATAGTTGGTGTTTTAAAACTGGAAACTATTTTACTAGTTTGTGCTTTCAACTTATTAGAAGTTGTTTTTGTTTTTGGTGCTGAATTCCCTGCCATAGCTGTAAACAACATACATATTTTTAATATTTGAATATAAATTAAAAAGAATGAGATAACTTTCCAATTGTCCCTTGCTTTTAATTATGAACATTCTTACATTTTTGTTTAGAAAGACTTTTTGTATCTGGAAAGTCTGCAACATCTCCAAGAGGTAAGCTCCGTTCTCCAGAACCATAACAGTCTCTTTCAAGCCTTTCATTAAGAGTATCTATCTTCTCTTGTACTAAATTGAGATGTTTGGAAACATAAATATTAATAAGATTATACTTCTTTTTAGGAACATAAAATATAAGTAAAATTTACTAAAAAGTTATTTTAATCATCTTATTTGAGATTGCTAATTTATATTCTTAAAAGTCTTAATTATAAAGATATTTTTTCATATTACATTATATAAAAAGTAATAGATAAAAGCTTCCTATACTTCATTATGAAAACTAATAATCATAGTATATGACATATAAAAATATCAATATTTTCATACATCCCAAATTTTCTGTGTAGAGAATCTCAAATTCTTTTTCTATTTGTTGAAATAATTCAAAAAGTCGACATCGTAAAGTTGGTGGTAGTATATCATCAGGGTCTGTACGAAAAGCTGCATAGTGAAGTGCAGTTGGTTGCAATGGGGTAGATCCACTTTGTGATTGCAATTCTGTATCTGTACTACTTTGTACTCTTGGAATAGAAATCCGTTTGATTTTCCCAGCACTTTTATTTCCACTAGTCATAGATGGTTCTCCAGGCATCTTTGACTCTGAAATATTACAAATTTAGAATGACGTACTTATGAAGTATTATCATTTTTTAACATGTTTCTACTTTCCAATATTTCAAATTTATTAATTTTATTAAACCTATTAATAATTTTAGCTCTGCAAAGCACTATATTTTAAATATTAAAATTTATTTAAAAATGTATAATATAATAAAATTGTAAGAATACATGTAATGTTTATAATATAATAGAATAATTTTCATTATCACACATACTAACCACTTAACAAGTACTCACTGTGCATATACATATATTATTTTCTTCTTTCTTATATTTATACTCATGTAAACACATATCACTGCATAATATGGTACAACAATTATATTTTTTACATTTATACTTCTTTTAGTATTTCAGTTAGATTCGTTTAGAAATACAATAACAACAACAATATATTTAACTAAATTATAATTAATGCATTGAAATTGCAATATGTATATAATGCATCATGTGTACATACATAAACACACATATTTCAATGATTTGTGAATTTATTGAAAATAATTAAAATAGGATAAGTACTATCTTATATGTCAATTACAATAATCTTAAAATAATAGATATTTATAACATCCAGATGGTTAACTGGATTTTTCTTACCATGGAATACTACTTCACAGTTGCAAGGTTTGTCAGAGATAATCTAAATTACAATGTCTAATCTAAAATATTTGGAAACTATTACCAAATCTAATAAAAATATAGGAACGCAATTTATACATGACGCAAAATAAAATTAAATGATAAATTCAGTTGTGAATTGATTTCGAGTATACCGTATTTACATACGGTATACGGTCAATATATACAGAACAAATCTAAATATAATAAAACCACACCTAAATTAAAAAAGAATTTATTAGAATTAAAAAAATAGGATAAAAAACTATACATAAATGTATAAATATAGCACTATGAGTTCAGCCGTACCAAGTTTAAATTATAGAAAGAACTTTGTATATATAATTTGCTAATAATACTTTTTACTCGCATAATACAGATATATCGAGTCGTAAAAATGTAAAGTGAATGTAAAATGTAGAAAATTTTTAAAACTGTTACAGATATGTATTAAAACAATCTTTTAACTTTTTGTTGTGTATGATCAAAATGAAATCACAGATTTTGAAATAATAAAAGTATTTTAATTTTGTTTTTGTAAAAAATGTACGTTTTTATTACGTCGCATAATGTTAAATTTCTTCGAACGTGTTAATATAGATGAAGTATTTTCGTATTTTGTTAGCACTCGGAGGATTTGATATTTGTGTATTCATATGTATGTACATATGTACAATTTGATATTCTTTTATGTGTGAGATTTATTGTATCCTGAGATGTATTAAATATTAATTAAAATGATTTTTTCGTATATTTTATTGTAAATAAATGCGTTGATATTTGGTAAATCGAATTTTAGTATTTTTCTTTAATATATTCTCTCCTTTCATTTGAGGTTATATATCATTCTTTTATTTGAGGTTATATGTCATTTTTTAATTGGAACTATACTTGATTGCATTAGACTTAGTAATAATATACATTTTGTATTTCTCTTCATTCTTTTAATATTTTGTTTTATATAATACTTATACCTTCAATTTTTTAAATATCTTAAATGATGTAATTATAAATGTAATAAATCCTTGTAAAAAATATGAATTGTATTCTTCAATAATCATATGCCAAGTATTGTAATTTTTTTTTGTAACTTTTAATACATCTTCTAATAATATAATATTAGTTTCGTTATTATATAAAAGTATAAAATTATGTCAAGTATGGATAAAAAGAAAAAACAAAAAACTTTGGAGAAAGAAGAACTTCAGTTACTCAGCAAGACGGTAAATATATTTACTTTAATTATCTGATTTAATAAATAAATGTGATATAAAATTAAGAACATTCAACAACAGTATATAAGCTATCAATCAGTTAAGTTACATATATTTTTTCTAGATTATATGGAAATCGTATGATTATGTTGCTTTTTTATATCACTTTACTACTTTGCATTATGTTTTAATATCTAAGTCATAGTTAATAATGACAAAGAATACACAATTCCTTGTTGAAAGGAATCATTATAATAGTATATAGTATAAATATTTTACCCTAAGTAACATATTTTTGTTAGGAACTGATAGAAAAGATAATAAAATTGGAAGAAGAAAATAAACAACTGAAAGCAGCAAGAAATAAAATAAAAGAAAAATCAAAAAATAAAGATACTATTCATAAATCACAAAAACCATTTGATTTTTCAAAGTATGTAAATCTAAATACTACTGTAAAAATAAATATTATGATAAAGAAACTATTTATTTCAATATAAACTATTTTAATTTTAGGTGTAATAAGAGACATATTCTTTTAAAATTCTATTATCTTGGGTGGGATTACAACGGTTTTGTTGTACAAGAAAGCGCTGATAATACAATTGAGGACCATTTGTTTGAAGCATTAATAAAAAGTTGTTGTATAGAGTCACGTGAAACATCAAATTATCATAGATGTGGGAGAACTGACAAAGGTGTCAGTTCATTTTCACAAGTGATTTCCATAGATTTAAGGAGTAAATTAAATCCAGAGAATCAATGTAAATTGGAAGATGAGCTTCCATATTGTAAAATATTAAATAGGCTGCTTCCTTCTAACATAAGATGTATCGCATGGTGCCCAGCATCTAGTGATTTTTCAGCAAGATTTAACTGTAAATTTCGAACCTATAAGTACTTTTTTCCAAGAGGAAATTTAAATATAGATCCAATGGATAAAGCTGTTAAATATACTATAGGAGAGCATGATTTTCGAAATATTTGTAAAATGGATGTTGCTAATGGTGTTACTAATTATCAAAGAAAAGTTATTGATGCAAAAGTATGTCTGTATCGTCAAGATTTTAGAAATATTTCAGGTAATTATTGCGTTTGACCTAATCATATGTAATTAAGTATTGTGCCTAGCAATATTGTACTTATTTATATGTTTATAATATATTAAGAATGCATTGAATTTAATTTTAAACTTCTTTTAAAATTACTTTACTATTAGTACAAATTTTTGGTATTAATTGTCGGAGTAGTAAATGTAACAATTGCGATGTTTATTTTTAAAAAATATGCTTTTTATATCTTTTGTACATACATGTTATTTCGTTATAATAGTGATTCTTATTTAAAATATTTTTTAAAAATTATAAACAAAAATTTGTTCTATTGCGATTTTTTATAATATATTTACTTATTCATTAGTGTACTACGTTTGTTGTACTACGTATTGTAAAATATTGTATGTCATGTGTTTCTTTGTAGGATATGACGTGTGTCAATTAATTATAACAGGTCAAGCATTTTTATGGCATCAAATTCGTTGCTTAATGGGTGTTTTGTTTCTTATTGGTCAAGGAAAAGAGAAACCGGAAATTATTTTAGAGCTCCTAGATATTGAAAAATGTCCTAGGAAACCACAATATAATTTAGCTCATGAAATACCACTAAATCTTTGGTATTGTGAGTACGACACGATGGAGTGGTATATCGATAAGGATGAATTAATAAATACAATAAAATTTTTACAAAGAGATTGGACTTTGAACACAGTAAAGTATGTATAACTCTAATAAATTATGTACCTTAATTTTTTAAAGTACATAGATATGATCTTATAAACGTTTTCAGAAAAAATATAAATTGCACCTGTTTTACCGCGTGAATTCCATATAGACCAGATATTTTAAAATGTTTTATACAGTATTAATTTTTGCTATATATATTTTATTTTGAATATTATTTATATTTTTTATATCAATTTTTACAATCTTATATATGTATATTATGATTCTAAAATCGTCGATATAAACAGAACGAACGTGATTTCCCGTATAAAATGAGATTCTCCCTTATTGAGAGTTAAAACATTTATCTATTTTTTTAATTCGAAAAAGGTTACAAATAATTGCTCTGTTAATTTATATTTTTTAATAAATAAAAATAATGTAATTTCGATTTTGACAGATCAGTTATGATTGAAAATATGTTATCGGATTTGGAAGATACAATGGATTGTAAAAATATACTTTTTCAAAATGATTGTCTACTACTTGGTATACAACCTAGAGTGTACCAACGTTTAATGAAACGACCCACTTGTGGTTAGTATGCAAATCAGTTAATATTCTTTTACCAATTTTTTGGAAGGAGATGATTGTATTAAGCGTACTATTGATTTTCAGAAAGCTTAGAAAGTAAAATAAAACATTATGAAAGTAAGAAAAAGAAGAAAGAAGACCCAAACAATAGCGATGATAAGTAAATGTATCACTTCTTTTTTAACAATAAAAGATTTTAATTTTGTTAATTTATTATACATACTTTATGGCTCATAGTGGCTTTGTTATACTCCCAGCCTTGTTCAATCCTTTCTCATCTCTAAACACGCATTGAACACACTAAACACACTAAAAATATATACGAAATACAACCTGCTTGTGGTATGCCTTAGGTTGTTCTAATACTGGCAGCACACTTTCATTCAAAGTAGATTAAAATGGCGGCAAAAAATTGTACATCAACTTTTAAGGCGACACTGTAAAGTAAACGCTTCAATTCCGTGATCAAATTCATATCGACTTATAAAAATGGATTTCGAGAAGCAACATCGTTCCGTATCAATACGAAAATGAAACAAAGTTTAAAAACCTTAGTATCTTTAATTAGTTTCGTATAATTGCATTTCATCTATATATTATTAAAATAAAGTTTTATTTATTGCTCGATTAATTTCTTCTTAAAGCTTTTCCTCGAAATTAGTTCTCAATTCATTTATCCGTACGTGGACTCCTATTGGTAGAATAATAAATTTTTAACTAAAATGAAACAAATCTCAGTTCACGGGTCCAGACAAATGTAATTTTACTGGAACTATTTTACGTTTAATACATTTATTAAATCGTACAGATTCGATTCAATATTGTTTATCGTTAATTTACCCCGTGGTAGGAAGAATCTCCTATTTCTTCTTATATTTTATAAAATCAAAAGGATTAGAAACTAACATGCCTTTAATAAAAACCACAAAATCTTTTTTACAAAATTGATCGCATCAGTATGACTGCAGCTGTAGCTTTGTTTTGGTTTCTACTTCGATCCATAGACTCGGAGGAACATGCGCTTTTGCGTCTCCCGGCTTCATACTTGTGCTCTTTAGTATCAGTATAGAGTTTGCGTTCTGCTACTCCCTTGCTGCCTGCCTTTAGCATGGTCGTGAAAAATAGAACGTGGAGACTAATGAAAGATCCGTAATTCGTTTTAAAATGGTTAGACGATCACCAAAATTAATTTGACGAGTGCTAGTTTGTATAAACTGCCGAAAATTGACATCTAAAAAGGTATATCCCTTATTCTGTTTTATTTTGCATAATTACTTGCTTATTTATTTATTAAATTCAATGTTCTCCGTGGTATACTGTCATTTTTACAGTTTGATATTAATTTTTTTATTTACATAAATCATCCTTCTTAGGATGATACCACATACATTCATTTTCTCTTGTTTGAAAATATTTAAGATTTTATACCTGGAAAATGCACAACTGGATCTTCACTTTACTTTTTCAAAATTGGACTTGAATAATTTTTAAAAAGAAATTTTTATATATACGTATATATGCCCAATTGCACTAAATTGATTAGTTTCTTTGTTTATTTAATACAGATGTTGTTAAATAAGCAGGTGGATCGTATATACATAGAGATCCTTTTCATCTTTTGTATGTCGAGTGTCATAAAATGCTATAGCGTACCATGTACGTTCAACACTATGTGTATGTGTTGGATTCAAGACGATGAAGATTTCACGAAGATGGATATCAATTGCATAGGAATACCATTTGCCAGATTTCCAGGTAGGTTTATCATGTTTTATAAACTCAATTTTACTGAATCATCACGTTTGAAAGTTATAGAGGTGGGTAAAGCTTTAATTATTTGACTAATCGTCACCTTTGATAGCTTAAAAACTATGAAAGTACAGAAAAAAACAAAAATTTCTGTAACAAAAATTACATTGTGCACAAGTCACTGTCCTCTTCTTCTTTTAACGAAGAAAATACTTAATATCGATGAAGGAAAGATATCTCTTAGATCTATTTTCATTTTTTAAAGCTCAATGCTATATTTCTTGTCTTATTTTTAAATATTAGCGCTTGCGACGAATACAATAATTTATTCACTAAATCATTCAATATTGGATGGTTCATCGTACTTTCGTATTTTACTCGCAAAATCCATCTTTAGATTAAAGAGGATATATTTAATAATAGATGTCTCCGTAAGTTACGTGGCTCAGTTGGATGTAGTTGGATCTGGGATGCAAGCGTTGGACAACGACGCGCTCACGAGTTCAGTTGGTGTCGAAGCTTTGGGATTAATGAGCAATCGATTGTCCAACATTGGTGATAAATCATTTTCGTAAGTTATTATGATTGAAGATAATGAAATTACATGTTTTCGATGTTTTGTTTCATCCGTTGAATGTAACATTTTGTAACAAGATAAGAGAATAATATTTTGTAAGTATCTAATTATTATATTTTCAAGAGGCGCATTTAATACTTCATTTAAGGGAATCTATGTTATTAGAGGTATTGCGGATAGTTTACGTTCACTGGACCTCAGCTACAATGCCTTGGAGGACGTGCCATTTAAGGTTTTTCGTGACCTGAAGAAACTAAACTGGCTCAACATGCACAGGTAAATGTAGAGGAAATTCGACAAAGATTCTAATTAATTCAATAAAAAAATCAATCTATCAAATCATAAAACTATATAATTATAACAGAAAAGTTCTATTTCTAGCAATCATTTAACATCGCTGGATGGTGACTGGGGACACTCGAAGGACGCACTAACAAACGCCTTCTTCGGAGATAATTCAATCATCGAGATACCAAAAATATTCAACACGTTCGAATCCCTGGCTTGGTTGAATCTTGACAACAATAACATCGAGGAACTACTGGAAGACAGTCTACCTCCCAATATACACACTCTAAGTCTCAACAGCAATCTTTTAAAATCCTTTCCATCCTCCTTGAAATCCTTAAAACATCTCACGTGGTTGTATCTGAGAGGCAACGACTTTAGAAGCCTCAAACTGCCCGATTTCCAAAGTTCAAATTTAGAACTGGTCGACGTCAGTGAAAATTGCATCGAATGGATTAGTACACTAAGCCTGACCAACCGAACCTTGAAGATTAAAGATTTCAATCTAGACAATAACAAGTTAACATCGTTAACTGCTGGTATTTTTTATGGTCTCGAGACTAAAAGGATTCACTTGTCCTCGAATTCGATCAAGAACGTCGACGATGATGCTTTTCGAGGGCTTGAGGATATGCTGGAGTATCTGAACCTGGAAAACAACGATCTTTCCAGCGTTCCTGTAGCAGTTAGTCGATTGAAGAAGTTATCGTACCTGTATCTTGCTAATAACGACATAAAGAACATATCTGGCGATGCATTTTATGAGTTTGCAGAGAATTTGCGGGCGCTTTCGTTGGCCACGAATAGCTTGGACGCGGTACCAGTTGCGGCTCTAACCAGGTGCCTTGTTTCTTTAATTTGTGCTTGCACTTGATTGTTCAATGTTTCGAGTTCATCCTGTTTTGCGATTTGGTAGCAAGAATTGAGAGATCGATATACAGCTGTAAATAATCTTTACGCTATTTAATATCTATATTTAATAGTACGATGTTTTACGAAATAGGTGCCAGAGGTTGCTTCATCTTAATCTCGGCTACAACAAAATCTCTCATATTCAGCCGGGTGACTTCGAATGGGCAGAAGATCTTGAAATTCTCTTGCTTAGAAACAATATCTTGACGAAATTGAAAGGCGAAACGTTCAAAGGAGCAAGTAAGCTTCAGTTTAGATTTTTCTCTATCGCAACTATTTGATTTATTACCATACATTATCATAAAATTATAAGATAAATTCCAATATAAGCGATTAATGAAAATACGATCTTAAATAATTTTGGTCACGAGATTCAATAAATTTCGTTTCTTGGTCAGTTCAATTTTGTTTAGTAATATTGCAAGTATTATCTGTACACGTTTAAATATATTTCTCATTTGTACTTGTTTTATTGTTTTATATAATATTTAGTCATTTCGTGTAATATTTTACAGTTTGTTTATTTTATGGCAATGCCGTACATAGCAAAAGATGAGTAAGCAAGAAATGCCAATCTCTCGATTACTTTCAGGGAAGCTGAAGGAGCTCAGTTTGTCTTTCAATCACTTAACGGAACTCGATGACGATTGCTTCGTCGGTATCGAGGAGAGCCTCGACATTCTCGAGTTGAGCTTCGCTTTCGCGACCGACGTGTTCCCTCAACGGGCACTTAGACCCCTTTCGAATCTACTCTGGCTCGTTTTGGATAACAACAACTTTCAGACAATCGAGGCGACCGCGTTTTATTCCTTCCAGCGATTACGCTACATCAACCTGGAATCGAATCGACTTCACTATCTGCCTGAACGAATATTTCTGTCCAGTGTCCATCCCGAGCTTCGAGATGTGAAGCTCGGTTACAATTTCCTCGAAGCAATTCCAGACTTCAGCTTTCACAATCTGACTGAATTAAGATCGTTGGATCTGACCGGCAATAGAATAAAGATTCTTAATTCCGATTCCATTATGGATTGTCCGGAATTGGTGACGCTATCGTTGGCTTACAATCGGATCACTAAAATGGAGAAAAATGCATTTTACGGTCTGCCTAGCTTGCGTTTCCTTCATTTGGAGTTTAACAAATTGGAGGTGCTAGATTTGGACGCGATCGTGGAAATCGGTGGACCAGATTTTGCTCTCAACGTTTCGTATAACGCGATTTCGATCATAAATTCTGGAAGCTTCACGAATAATTTGACGAGATTGGATTTGAGTTTCAATAATATTAGTCATTTGCCGGCGGATACGTTTTATGGAACACCGGAGCTGAAAAGTTTAGATCTGCAGAGTAATTTCATCGTTGTTCTCGAATCAGGTAAAATAATATTTTTCCATATCGTTATTATCCAGATTGCACTTTTTGTTCTCTCTTTATGTAATAGTATGATGCATCTTATCAATAAAATTTTCATTAACTTTGTTTGTACATAATTTAAGATTTCATCGCGTAAATTTTTCTAGGCACCTTTACGCTGAGACACTTGGAAACGCTAAATCTGCGAAACAACAAGATAGAAAGCTTACGGAAACAATCTTTCCACGGTTTAGAATTGCTGCAGCAGTTAGATTTAAGTGGAAATCAGATCACTCAACTATCCACCGAGCAATTCCGTAATCTAAAGAATTTACGAATCTTGAATTTGTCTGGGAATAAAATAAGATCCCTACCCAGAGACGTTTTCGAAGGGACAAAATTGGAGATTCTTGACCTAAGTAAGAATAAATTCACCGTGGTCCCGTCGCCATCTTTCCTCGAGGTTGGCTATACCTTACGGGATCTTAATTTAGCGGACAATTTTGTGGATCATCTAGACTCAACTGCGTTTCCAACTTCGCAATTGGTTTCTTTAAATTTGGCGCATAACAGGCTAACCATCCTGCCGGACAATTCGTTTGTTTCTTTGGGAAAACTTCTAAGCCTCAATGTATCTCAAAATATTCTTCAAGCTAATTTTAAGGAACTCTTTCATTACTTGCCTGGTTTAAGACAGCTGTATTTGGCTAATTGCGGTCTTAGAGACATACCTCTTCTTCCACTGACGAATTTGAACGTCTTAGATCTGTCTTTTAATCATATACATTTGACGTCTGACAAACAATTCCAGTATTTGAAGGATTTGAAGATCCTATGGTTGGTGAATGATTCGTTGACTTCTATGCCCAATGTAAAATTAAGTCTGTTGAGAGAACTTGATGTGTCTGGTAATCCAATAGAGGTGAGTTCTTTGATCGTATTTCTTTATAAAGGGAAAGAGGATATTTTAAGCTTTAAAAGTTATTTTTTATAGACCAATAAAATTTTGTTTACAGTCTTTATAACGAAATGAATGTGTTTTATGTATTTAAAAAATTGTCAAAAAATAAATCACTAACGAAATTAAAAATTTAGGACCTGACAAAAGAGAGTTTCCTGGGTTACCCAAGACTGGAGAAACTGAATCTAAGAAACCTGAATAAAACCAGATCGGTGGACAAAGACTGCCTTCGCGTCTTGAAATATCTGAAACATCTTCGGATTCAAACGTGGCCTGAAGCGGACGGATTTCATCTCCGACACCTGCTAACTGGATTACCATTAAGAACCGTGGAGATTCAAGTAACGGAACATTTGCTGAAACATCAGATACAAAATGCTTTCACGAAGCAGTTGAGAGAATTGACAATTTCGGGAAGTGATCTCGAGGTAATTTCCTCAGAAGCGTTCTCTACTATCGAAGGTGGTGAATTGATATTAAGGATCAGGGACACTCGAGTCCGGAGACTGCAGTCGGATATGTTCCTTTCTTTGACGAAGAGACTCTCTCAATTGACTTTGGACTTGAGAAACAATCATATCAACGAGCTTAGTCCTTCGGTTATTTATGGGAATCTTTCGTGGGAGAGCGTTGGCACAAATATGGTTGCTGGTACGTAAAGTGGTTAAATTATTTAATATTTGCAAGTACTATCGTCACTATTATAATCTTGGTACTGAGTAAAAAAATATCATATGCACGGCTTAAAAAACGCAGGCTGACCTTTGGTTCGCACAGTACACTCATTGTATACTCGATACAAACAAATTTTGATTAATAAGTTTCTCTTTCTTGAAAATTGTGCGACGCATATGTAGTATATGCATATATATACAAACGGAGAAAATGTAATTGAAACTTTTATACTTAAAAAAAAGAAAACACAACTGTGTCGTTGTTTTTCAGGCGGTTTACAGGTATCTGGAAATCCTCTCGAATGCGATTGCGAGATCGCTTGGCTCAGCTTATGGTTACGAAGATGGCTACGAGAGTCTCGTCAAATCCATACAGCTTCTCAATCGGATGCTCGACAGCTGAGAACGATCGCTGGAAGAGCCGTTTGTACCGAAACCACACCGTCATATTCGTCTGACAAAGTTCTGTTAACTTTAGGAACCCCTCATACTGCCTGTCAAGCCTCTGCTCTTAGCTCTGGTAACTACGAAAGACTAGCTACCACTTGGCTGGCTATAGTGGACATCATTCTCGTAACGATAATCGCGCCTACTGAATCGTTTACTTTATATTAAAACGAAGAGGTCATTATCGTCTTACCACCTCCCACATAATTTTATCATTTAAACATATATATCATAAGGGAATTAAATATATTTAATTCCTATATTTATTTAAATATAGGAATTAAAATATAGTTTTTTTATAGCGATTTTCGAATGATTTAAAATCATTGTCTTCAATGATATTTACAGAGGAGAAATTTATGAGTGGCAAAGTGTTAAAATTGTATTTACAAAAATATGTAAATATGTTGTTTTAAATAATTTGATTTAACTTAATAGCGTTGATAAGACTTAAATATTAATGTAAGAAAAGTATGCGCACAAATAATGTTACCTTTACTAGTGGTAAGTTTAATATTAGCTGTTTGTTTAACATGTTACTATTTATGTTTGAAAAATAAAGGATTTTTATAGTAAGACTTTACAGGTGGTTATTACAAACTGATTTCATAATTTAATTTCAACTGCGAAATAACGAAGTTTTACGACTTAAACTGAATTTGTTATTATTGATGGTATCAATATTTCGGTTTTGGGTTGGTGGTTATAATTGCAATGATTAAGGGTTAAACTTCGTGTTGCTACTTATATCGTTGTTCTTATTGAGTTTGAAAATAGCAGGGATAAGCTTAAACCAAAGACAAAAGCCGTACGAACAACAAATTATCCTCTTTTTATGTAAAGTTCTTCTTATGTAAAGTTACAAAATAAAACGAAATTACTAGTTAATAATACGTACAATTTACTTTCTTTCGCCGTTACAAGCGAGATATGAATTCTTTTTTCGGAGAATCTCATTTCTTTTTATTTACAAAATGTATCTGTCGCAGTAGTTGGACATAGTGCGCGGTTTATACACATAAGAAACGCACAGAGACAATGGAAGTAGACAGAATCAATGGGAGATAGAAGGAGAATTTAAGAAAAAAAAAAGTAAAAGCTTTAAAGAGAGGGAAGAGGGGAAATTGGAATAAGGAGAAGGAGTAAAAATTCTCGAATAAAAAAAGATTTCTTGATAACAAAACTCCTCGTCGATTAACGATTATCGTGTTTCTCTTTTTGTCGACGAATTACGACCTTTTTCTTCATTAACGTTGCTATACTAATTAACGTCGCGTGAATGTTCTTCGCGTTTTACAGTATAATCGCGAGCCGCAGAAAAATATCCTTAAATAGATATTATCTTTGTGTCTTCCCATTTTTGTTCATTTTTTTTATACTGGTGGCGCCTGTGTGTGTTGTACACATCCGTCAACGTTTTCAGGCCAATCGCAAACATTTTCGTTGGGATTAAATACCAGATTTACCGGGCAGGGCATGTGATGTTTCCTTTCGCCTTCACACATGTAGTACATAGTGCAATCGTTCTTGTCAGGATGATAGGATATGTGGTTGTCTTCTTCATCACAGCTTACCTCATTCGCTGAAACGTTTAACGCATTAAGTCATTCAGATGTCTGATTGATCAAGTCCATTTCCAGAAAGCTTCTTGATCTCGATTTTTGATTACACGATTAGCGATTAATTTTTCGAGAATTGGTCAATCGATCAATTCTATGAAATTAATCGAGTAGTATAAAATTGCGACAAGATAATAAATAATAAACACTTACGATCTTTGGTGGTGTACCTCCCATTCCTCAAATGAGACTCATAAGGACCATCGTATTCTAATTTCACTTTATAGTCTCGCAGCTCTTTCATCATAGCTTTGATTAATGGATACTTGCCAGCTCCGCAAGTTCCTCTGAAGTCATCCATATCCACCGACCAGATCATTATACCTCCAAAGCCTTCTTCTTTGAGCCATTGCATCTAATATAATTAACAAAAATTGTCAGTTAATTATATTCATCTGCAATACAAATTGACGCGCGTCCCTGATATTTTTGTTGACTTTCAAAATGTTGACGTTAGCGTTTCTCCTACCTTATTTATAAGGCTTCTTTCGTCATCGAATCCAACCCACTGATCCTCTCTATACGCGAAAGGAACTTGCTGCTCACTATCCCACACTAGCGTAGTATTCTCTTCATTCAGGAAGCTACAAATCTATACCTTCATTTAGTATTTCTGTTAATGCGACGTGTTGGACAAGAGGTTAGTATATTCTGGTGTGTAATACCTCGTAATACGAGAGGAATCCGGCTTCGTTGGTGAAATTGCCAGCTATTCCACCTCCCGAAGCTGGGGCTCCGATATCGAATTTTTCTTTATCCACTAACGTGAAGGATCTGCCATAAGTTGGCATACCGATCATTAATTTCTCCTTTGGAGCACCTTGTTTCACCCATTCCCTTGCACTGTAATCCTATAGTTTTTTCATATACATATGAGGTATTCTCATCTATTGAAAAATATACATTTTACGGCGCTGATCATTCACAGTGCCAATTTATAGGATTTAATTGAGTATTTAAAATGGTATTTTCTTATAGAATTAGAATATTTGTTAAGAAAGAATATTACTTGTCAATTACGTGAAAGAGTGAGACCATACTTTATAAGAATGTAGGAGAAAGTAATTTTCAATACGTACCACTGTCAATTTTTTCTGGTAACTGGTAGCACTTTCCAAAGGATACAGAGGACTATTGTGACCGACTTGCCTTTCCCATTGGCCGTGAAAATCGTACGTCATCACGTTAATGAAGTCCAGATACTTCGATATTTCTGGTACATCGTACCTGAAATTAAGGAACTGGCTGAAAGGAAGAAACTAGAATAATAATCTAGCTGAATTTCGAAGCCATACACTCGATAGTAGCCACGCGTTGTGAGATATTGAAACCTGTTTCGTTAAAGATAATTAATTGTTTATTAAAGAAACTCAATAACTGGAATTTACCCTGCGGCAATAGCCTCAAAACTAGCTGGTACCGCGGCTGATAAGATTAATTTTGGTTGTCCAGAACTATTTGCTTCACCCTCGAATGCCAGTCGAAGTTCCTTCAGAAGATTCACGTAGGCTGCTCGGTCGTCACCACCCCTGATGTAATAAATAAAAAGAAGAATATAAAACGAGGGAACATTAAGCACCAAGAAATTATTTTTCGAAATTCACCGTGGATATTCCCAATCAACGTCTAGGCCATCAAATTTGTATTCTCTGAGAAATTCGATGGCTTCATAAACGAATTGATTCATACGGAAAGTATTACTGGTCAGTTCCTTGAATGGGGTTGATCCGAAAGCCCAACCACCGATCGCCAATAATATCTGAAAAATCATTATTTCTAAGACGATCGATACATAACATGGACTGCTTGATATGTATCAAAATACGCGTCAAATGTATCAATATCGATCAATACGTATCAAAAGTAGCATCCAACCTTAATGTCGGGATTTTTATTTCGCAGAGCCATCAATCGTTCATACATTTCCGTGTCCTTCTCGCTTTCTTCTGCAAGCAAGTAATTTTTCAAGGTTGCGAACGAATAGACTATATGTGTGCAGAGAGTTGGATCGATGTCTTCCGGTACAAATTTTCCAGCTCCAGGTCTTCTGTGCGACCAATTTGTTAGGTAGCACATTGATTGAGCTGCCCTTTCTACGAATAATGATTAAGTTATTTATATTGCGTTAACGCAAACCAAAAAATTCGAGGAGAAAAATTTACCATTAGTAGGAGGATTAACGACAAGTTGCGTTGTCGGTTTTTGAAGTTTCTTCGCCTTGTTGATAACATCCGAGACCAATATCTTGTAAGGTTCTGGCTTCTTCAAGATGCTTTCAGATACAGTGCTGGCCACGGCGCTCCAATCGACGTCCTTGGCACTTGGACCTCTTGATATTCCGAGCAATTCCTCCCTCATCGCTCCGATTAAAGGGTACTTGACATTTCCACCGCAAACTGTGCCGTTGAAGTCATCCATGTCAACCGTCCACACCATGGCACCGCCGTAACCTTTGCTCTTCAGCCAGTCCATTTTGCCTCGAATAGATTTCTCGTCGTCGAAACCCACCCACTGCTCGTTCTGCACCAAGTACGGTACTTTCATCTCGTCGTCCCAGATATAAGCTGCACCGTTTTGTAACATCTCGCAGATCTATAGAAAATAGGGGAAAGGTGTACTTATTGTTAGCCCTGTGTACGAAAGAAAAATTGCTCTTCCTTCTTCTTTAAATTCTTATTCAAAAGTTAATCAAACTTCAAAACCATTCAAACATCTCTATACCGTGACTCACTAAACACATATTTGAACACTTAGGAACTGGAACACGCAGATACTATACTAAACTTTTTGAAACGTTTTGCGTAACATATTCATAAAGAGTTTCTATAAGCGTTCAAATACTTTTGCCAGCCACTGTACCTACATTTACATTTTTTCTTAAAACCACCATTCTAACTATGCCCTAGAATCACACAACCAAGCAATCATCATTCCCACTTATTATTAGAATCAAACAAACAGCTAAATTGCTTATCCTTTAACTATCTTCAATTGGGAATAGACCGATAATAAATTCCTAACCGCAAGAAATGCGGAAAATATCTAGTCGATCGATTATCTAAGGACCTCGTGAGTCGAAAAAAATTCCATTTAAATTTACGACCCACGCGAATTTTAGCGAGTAAAATGGCAATTTGGGTGAAGCAAGAGTCACGTTCAGAAGCAAGAGATCGCAAATACCTCGTAATAGGCAAGAAAGCCGGATTCCTTGGTGTATTCGCCAGCCTTCCCACCGCCGCTGGCAGGTGCATGAACACGGAAATTGGAGACGTTCGAAAGAGTGAAAGATCGGCCATAGGTCGGCATGCCGATGATCAGTTTCTCTTTAGGAGCACCCAAACGGACCCACATGGAAGCTGCGTTGTCCACACTAAGCTGTTTCTGCCATTCGGAATCTAACGAAGAAGCGTACAAAGGTGCGTTGTGACCCGTCTCTCGCTCCCATTTTCCATGGAAATCGTATGCCATCAAGTTGATGAAGTCTAGGTAGCTAAATAAATATAATGATTCTTATCAATCCACTGACAATGGAATTAGTAAAATCGTCAGGACGACGGATTTTAGATTTCTTCCCTTTACAATTGAAGAGTTTACGGCAATAAGAAGACAGCTTCATTTTGCAATAATTTGTGTAACAATATGAAATCGTATAGTCTATAAGTTTTTCACTTTATTCTATTATTAGATTTTATGTATTTATCCTTCTATTAAAAGAAGCGTAAAGCTAAGGAATTTTAATGTCGTTACGTCAATTTACCTAGCGACTGCTGGTACATCGTATCCACTTTTCACATTGTCAGGACCAACCGGCACAGCAGCTGTTAAAAGAAGTCTCGGCATTTTCTTCTCCTGAGCTTCAGCTTCGAACGCTTCTCGAAGCTCTGTAGATGTGAATAAATGAAATAGTATAATTAAATAATTTGTGTAAAGCCTTGCAATGTAGAAATAAGTTTTGTAAGTGCATTATCTGTGAGCATATAAGCACGGGTAATGAGAATCTAGCATTAATTCTTAGCATTAATTCTGTATTTACCTTTCAACAGAAGAACGTAGTTCTTCTTGTCGTCTCCTCCTTTCGGATATTCCCAATCGATGTCGAGGCCATCGAAATTTCGATCACGCAGATACGAAATGGCACTGTAGATGAAGGTTTGCCTTGTGTACCTCGTCGAAGACATGTCTTTGAATTTTTGAGTGCCGAACGACCATCCACCTGATTAAAATTATCAACGGCGACACTTTCATAAATCTTCATATACAGACATTTTTAAAAAGAGCATTTTTACGTTTTGATCAATTGTTCGATAAGTAAATAGGTATATATTTTCTTCCTGACATATTTGAAACTATCTATCTTCGAGGACGATATATTCTCTGAGATACTCACCAATTGCAAGCAAAACTTTCAAAGAGGGATTAGCCTTTTTTAAATTCACGATTCGTTCGTATAGTCCAGTTTTTCCATCTTTCGTTTCGTCATTCGACTCGAAACTGGTCAGCTTGTTCTTCTTTAACCAACCGAAGGCGAATATGATGTGCGTACACAAGTCCGGTTGTATGTCTTCGGGTAAAAATTTCCCAATTTTCGTCCGGTATTGAGACCAGTTTGTATAGTAACATACAAGCTGTACAAATTAAAACTACATTACGATCCCTGTGCTGTTTTTCGTCTCTCATTTACTTCCTTTAGAAAGTAAATAATAACGAGGAAGTAACAAGTGGATATTCCTGATATTACAAAGATCAAAACGTAAGTTCTTACGTTAAAGAGGATCATTTTTGATTTTTAAGTCACTCCCTCGTGAAAATGAAATTTCATATGACAAAAAGGTATTCGTCTCAAAATTATTATAAATTAAATTGTACTGTAAATTGTATCATAAATTACATCATATTTTATAATATCCTTTTTTCAAAGAATTCGTTTCTCGGAATACGTAAATGTGGATTTTTAAAATTACTAATTATATGACACTGAGATAGTTGAATAGTTTCAGCGAACTGCATGAATTAGTACAGAATTCTTTATACCATTGTATATGTGACAATAATTATCATACCTACCTTGTAGTCCTCCGGTTTACCGGTCTGAATTTCATTCTTCTTGTTTTTATTATTGATACGATTTCGCGTGACCTTGAATCTGTTCACGCTTGCTGAGACTTCCTGATCGCTCGAGACCGATGGGGCGGCGGTTGCCGGTCTGCGAAATCTTTTTCTTGTACCTGTTTCACGCATTATTTGTATACTAACACGCTGCAAATTGATTTTTCTTTTTAAGATAGAGACAGTAGATAGATAAGATATTAGCAATACACGTTCAACACTGTTAGTCCTATTTACTTGATATTTATTCTGGAATTATTTTTTCAGAATTAATATATATTCTGGAAATATTCTAAAAATTATTCTAAAGTATTCATTATTGCAAAAGGTGAAGAATTTTCGAAACAGCAATCATGAAGGCAATGAATAATACAATGAAGAGAAAAAGTAATCAACATAGAATATATACTGATCATTAATACAAAGATACATTACTGTAAAATTTGTCTTAAATTTTGATACGAACTTTTCTGTGCAAATTTATTGTAAAAAACATATTTAGGATAGATACATACGTTTATGCAAATGCTCTTAGAAGAGAAATTACGTTTGTCCGAGAAAGTTTTTCGAAATATTAATACCAGTTTACATAACTTTGATCATTTGAGAATATGTGGGCCATTCTTATATAATGACTCATGTTTGTAATGAAGAAACGAAAATGGAGATTAGCGCCTTTCGCTCATTCTGTATAGTGCTTTGCTTCCGTAACCTTGTCTTTTGAAAAATAAAAATGGTTGTAGAAATAATTTAAACCGAACGATGAAATGTATGTTACATATACTTTTACGATTAAATAATGTAAAACTGACGATTCGTTCAAAGCGATATCACATACTTATACATTGTCCAGAAAAATATTTAAAATATTTTTATATAAATATTTCTATACATAAAATATATAGAATAAAAGTTTTACTTTTAGAACGCCGAATCGTCAAAGAATTTGAAAGAAAAATTTCTTGAATGAAACCAAATATAGACTCAGAAAATTGTAGATTTTGAGATACAGTGACTCGAACAATTGATCGAATGTACTCAGATTTTAAACAAAATTATCTTGATAGGGAAACGAATTAACAAGAATAGGAAGGCTGAAATTATTGATCGAATTACTTATCGCACTTCTCACGTCAAGCTGAATTAAAAATTAAAAATTTGAACAGATCCAAAACTAAAGAAAAAGTTGACACATAGCAGACTGAATTATGGCTACTTTTCGAGCACCATCCGTTAATTTATACCGGTAACACATTCACATCACATAATACATACGTAACAAATGGCTTGGCACGCGATTAACTTTGTGAGACGCTATATTTGCAAAAATAAACTCTGAAGGCGAGTTAATGTCATAATTATCGAATGTTATTTAACTTTTTCCTATACAAGAAATAATATTTTACCATTTAACAATCCAATGATATTTTTCAATCCAAAGATCACTATATAAACCGAATTGAAAGAAAAATAAGTTATCAGTAAATGTTTGAGTAACTGGTAATTATTTATCTCAAAGTTTTTATTTCAAACCAATTTCCTGAAAAATCTACTTTCCTCGCTTGTATCGCTCTTTTAGCAAACCGTCGTCGATATACCGTACCAATTACCTTAGTGTTTCGAAATGAGAAGAAACGAACTGATATTACGTTAAGAGAAGAAAATAAGCAAAAGATTCATATCATCGGAAAGCTGGTAAGTGATTACCTTCTGCATTGTCGAGAGTTCCGAGAAGTACGATCAAGCAGACGAACAGCAGCCAACAACAGGTCGTTCTGCTAGTCGACACCTGAAAAGAAAGTGAACGTGTTACTGATCCGTGGAACCTGTCGCTGCTATTACGCCTAAATGCTTGACCGGGAAACAGACGCGAAATATCGAAATATTTTCATGGATCTCGATCACCAGGAGCCAATTCAGTCCGCCTCGGAGAGACCATTTTCTTCTTTGTGCTCGTTCGGGTCGATAAACTAACAAAAATGCGGTCACCATTGAGGAAACGTTCAGATTTATACCGCGTGTTGCTCAAAACTATCAATCACCTAACTTAAGCGTCGCATTTTTTTTTTTTTTTAGAAAAATGTATTAGACAGCTGGAAGTTTAGTTCGTAGATGTTTAATTAGTTTCGTGTAGCGAGCAAGCGTTTGATTGTGGTAAATTATCGTCGCATTATTATTCAGCAACGTGGACGACTTTCAAAAAGTGGAAAATTATTCAGTGATACATACATGTGTACCATACAGTGGAACATGTATTTAATAGGAGAGAATTCTTAATGCGCAGAATATTATTCACTGATATATACGCAGAAATGTTCAAATATGCAATAGATAACATACTTTATGAAGTAATAAAAATCTTGCAGCGTAATTGCTGTTATTTTGAATAATGCAACTATGTAATTTACATGTAATTTTAAAGAGAACTTCGCCGAGAGATGCAAAGTTGAAATTAGCCCGATAAAATTTGATTAATCTCTGGAAAAATTGAAAACATAGCATTTCATTTTTCTTAAGATTAAGCAGTCTCGTTCAATACGTAATACGTCTACATAGTTGTTTCGAAGTATTATGCAACTTTTGTTGGATAACTGCACATTGAGTAAATAGAGACGAGTCTTCTATCCCCATAGAACGAACAGTGAATATGTGAAATGAAATGAGAGGCATAAAATGAAAATGTATTTCGTTAAAGATTACAAATATTACGAAGGGAATACAGAGAAGTAGCTGGCCGTTTGATTTGAGAAATTTTTCTGGGGAATTATTCTTACATTTGAAGAAAGAAATGCGGGCTTACGATGAAATATTAGTCACGACAAATACCATTACAAAAACCAGAGAAAGTTATTTGTGGTTTCTACGATCAATTACCAAGACCTACTGAGTTGAAAATTGAGAATCGTAAACTTCCCTATTTAAGCGAAATAGGGTATAATAGCCTGCATGGGAAATGAGAAGCTGTTACATCTAAGAAAGGTTTTATGGAAAGTTTCGTTTCATTATAAACAATCGTAAAATTGTAATATCGTTTATTTGTTTAAACGTTTCCTGGCGCCGTGAACAATTTCTCCTGTCGAATTTCACAAGCCATTAATAATTACGTTTTCGAGATATTGAATGCTTTCTGCAATAAGAAGGCTTTACTTTAGAAATTTCATTTACATTTAGCACGAATAAACAGCAACTAGAGAATACCGTTAATACGGTATGTATATAATTTTTTAAAGGAATGGAAACAACTTAAGAAATGAATTATGTTTTCAAATTAACATTATTATAATAATAATCAAGCATAGTATTAATAATTAATTTTATAAATATTCCATTACAATATTCCAAATGTTAAATCTTAAACAAGATCGTCTCAGTAAATCCCATTAAAAATTTGTACAGAATTTATACTATTTATTAAAAAGCATGTCTGACCTTTCTCATTCCTCAAAAAATCGATCATTTCTTATTTCTTCTTACTTTCAGAACAGGACGCTCAATTGTGAATTTATCGTATATTTTATATATCTTCAATCCCTTACTTAATCAATGTATCGCGATAAAAGAATATTGCGACATACGCGCTCTGAAATATCTCGTGAAAGCGTTTCCAATTGTAATACTGCATCTAAATAGAGTTCTGCTTCACAGAGTGTTCCAGAGTTGTTTCGAGATAAGAGAGGAACTAAATAGTAACTGATTAAAAATCCGATTACATTCTCCGGCGAAGAGAACTTTTTCACAATATTTTCGCTCTATTGTCATTTGCGTGGCAATTAGCCGAGTCCTTATTATGTTTGCAATTATTCCACGTTATACATTTTATGCTCATTATTCGCGCAGCTTAGCTAATTAACACAATGCGCGTAGATTAAAGAACAAAACTAGGAACGGATGCTTTCAAAACCGCTTTGTATGTATATTTGTAGACAAGTGCTTTTGTTTCCCCTCTTATTTCCACATCATCCCCGATACAAGGATCGTAGACTAATTTCTTTATGTAAAGATGTATAGGAACTGTGTAATAAAATTTGTATCTATTATTAAAAAACGAATAAGTGGTTTTAACGTCGTATTGTTAACGAATAACCGAATGTTTTGATTTTGTATTTTATAGTAACAGTAATTTCAGTTTTCACACAATCCATGTTACTCATGAGGATGATCTGCTAGCAAAAGAATAACAGAAAGCCGAAGACGAAGCTATTAAGAAAATGTTGCTGTCGGAAGCGGAGCGAAATAAGCGATAGCCAAATTATTAACGATTACTCTAAATACATCGAAATACATTGCGTAACTTCGGCGTGAAATTTTGTGGTATTTCACTTTATTATAAAATCCTTTTTATAGAATATACGACGATTTTTATGAGTGACTCTTTAGTCGCGTACATAAAAATTTAGATAATTATCCATAGTCCAGCAACAGCAAAATATCTTCATCTTTGTAATCATTATGTAACACTTTTAAACAGCGCTGTAACATTAATGCGAGTATGTATTTTGTTTAGATCGTAGTAACGAGTTAATTAGCGAAGAAAAAGAAAAGAAAAGAGAAGAAAGAGGAATCGGTTCCTCAGTGTCGCAGTTGGCTGACCAGCCAAGATCGACCATCCGTGAAAATTTCACTGGCGTTACAGATTTTCGAAAGCCAAGAGCCAACGTCGTATCGCTAGCTGTCGCGAGGTAACGTTCGATCGTCGATTCTCCACGATCAGAGAAATCGATTCTCAAGATCGCCTATTAAGGGGAGAACGTAATTATTTCGTCGATTATACAGTTTGCCGATATCGGCCGCGATACGCGCCATTCCCCCTTTTTCTTTTGTCTTCTTGAGAGCCGCCACTCTCTGCGATTTTCTTCTCTTCCCTCATCGTGTTACATAAATCCTGTTGTTTTACGAAATTTCGTAACTTTATCGTGGAACATATTGAAACACGGCACATGTTAAAGATTATCTTAACTCGTAGCCATTATGTCCTTACCTTTATTTTTTCTTTAAGAGACTTTACGAACATACGTAATGTATATGTGTGATTATTATTTACTTTCAACAATTCACTATTCATCAAAGAATTATCGATTTCAGTACTATTTATCAACGCACATATTTTATTTGAAATTTCAATAAATTCCAGGAAAAAATGCAATTTCGTTATTAATAAACTTTTCCACTTCAGTGAATTATGATATACGTACACTTCAATGTATATATCTTAACCTTTCAATATCTTTCGTTTAACATCGCTCGTTGTATGATATTTTTGCCTTATATTTGCTCACAGATCGTTAACAACATTATGTAAATATAGTTGATATGCGACACCCCGTATATGATGCAAAAGCAAGGCACAAAACATTTATGTACAATCTAAAGTGAAATCAGCGCGCACATGTTCAGATGCTCAATAAGTTGCCAATAAAGATTCAAAAATAAATCCATTAAATTCTCGGTTAATCAAGTTTTAACAGTACGAAGGACGCGACGCTCAGCCATAATGTATAAGTGTGTCATATTTCTCGATACTGCTCGAACGTGACCGAGCACGAGTGAAACGACACGGAAATGAGCGAACAGCCCAGCGAGTGTAATTAGCGAGGCGGGAAGGAAAGGGACGAGAGCCATAAAAAGCGATTTTTCTCTTCGATCAATTCGTTTGTCGATGCGTGAAAAATTGTAGTAGCCGCGTAAAGCGGCGTTCGTGAAGCCTCATTCTACTGTGCGTCACACTGTACAGTAGCGTCTCATTCTACTTACGCTTGAAGAATAAACTCTCTTTATTATAGAATTTATTGTATGGATATTTTTTATTACATGTTATAAGTTTTACATTATTAGGAAACGTTATTCTTCCTATAAATTTCACAAATCATTAATTATAACTTTGTGTAAAGAGGACAATTTTAAATATCGTATTTAATATTTTCTAACAATTCCACATGAAATTTTAATTATGTCAAAATCAAATGATAAATTCAATTAGATTCATTTGAACCAATCGGAGTTAATGATTGACACAAAGATTGCTCCAAAAATTTTAGCTGCGTCAATACAAATAATTTAAAATTTCTTTATCAGGATACCTGTTATCTACTTGACTCGAAGTTTTACTATATTTTACTATATTCTATATATCTAGCAGTATGTTTACTCGTATTCCAGGCCCACAGCCAATTGCAAAGGAAATTATCGATATATCCATAACATGTACATTCTATATAAATATTATTTATTTTATATATATTTCTATTTTTGTTTGTTCTTATTGGTCAAGTCACTTGACTTGGAATAATTTGAAATTTTGAACTTGAATTTACTAGCAGTTTCATATTAGTAGAATGGTTTCAAGATCCTTGAACCGGATATGGGGCACTTGCTGTCAAGCGATTTGACTAATCTAAACGAGCCTTAAGGTTGGACCACGCCTGCAAGTTAGAACTGACCAAAGCTAGTGGTCTAATGGGAAGAAAAGAACGTTTCCTTGTCATGTCGGGAGAAAAGTAGCATAAAGTACCGTGAGAGACCGCGTTTAGCTTTCTTCTTTGCCGTATTCCCCATTCTCAGTCGCGTTTATCCTTTTCACCTCCTTTCTCGCTCTCGTTTTGTTTCATTCCGTTTCATGGAAACGCCGCCAACGATTACCCGCGAAATCGCGACGCGAAAAATAGCTACGTTGTCCAGTTTAACACTGTAATCATGTATCTAGATGAATTATAGGTGAAGTTTCGTTTTTCGAAACGATGGATGAATGTTCTAGTGCAAGAAGTTATTGAAAATTGTTAAATAATTTTAACAATTTAGACGTTGCTTTGTCAAGTTTTATTGGAGTAATAAAATAAATATTACATGGGAGTGATCTATGTAAACCAAAGACACGAAGAGATTTCCACGATTTGTGAAAGATGCAGCAATGGAAAAATGATTAAAAAGCGAAATATCAGGGCATTATTTTATATGATATTTTAACTTTTGTAATTTGGACGTTCAAATTTTACAGGTACAGGGATACAAAAGGATTTATTTATTCATAAAATTCTGTAGAGATACAGAAAATTGTAAGAACGCTTTTCAACTTGCATCGTGCCGTGTCATAAACAGACTCGATAAAATATTTCTTTCGAGATGAAAAGAGGCAACGTGTATCGTAAATGATCACTTGAATAATGGAATGTCGAGACAAGAACGTGTTCGAATAATAGGGAAATAATCGAATAACGAGATTTCAGATTACAGGCCGTGCTTTATTGAAAGTGAGGTTATGACCGCTATTAACATTGTTTCCGTGGATTGGTCAGGGAAGCTTCGTATTTCATATTTGTGCACCAGAGGACACAGCTTACTTTAATAGCGTCGTCAAATTATTACACGGTACATATATTGGAAAACAATTTGTGAAATTGATGCGGTGGGTGCTTCGATTGACGTTCCAAGGGTTCTCAACTCGTCGAAACGTAAATTGAAATCATCACGTCCAGTTGAAACTGCTTGCTGGATGGTTCTTCGCTTGGAGTATAGCGTTCACCCCATCGAATCACGTTTACGCGATATTCGTCAGGTTCCGTAATTATGATTTATTTAATTTTCAATTAACAGACTTCAATTAATAGACAAATAATAAGTAATAACGTTGAATGTAGCCAATCTTTTTTTCTCTTCTCGTCTCTTCTCCTTTAATTAGTACGCGAGCGTACTTGATAAATAGACTGCGGAAGTTGATGCATTTATGGGAAATTTAAATACAATACAAGTTTAAAAGAATACATTTATGTCTTTGCAATTTATTATGCGTGCATCGTTATTCATAAATGCATAAAGATTCGCAGTCATCGTAATGCTCTCAGCGTCTTCGGATAAAGCAGAGTTATTCAGCAAACTTATTTAGATGAAGTAATGTTGAACAACTTAGATAAAAATTGTAGCTACTTCTAGCAAATTTAGAAGATAGAAACTAAATGGATATTTTCTTCCTGTATGTATTATTTATTTATTTTATTATAAACAGGTTGACTCGTTTTTCATACGTAAGGAAAACGTCACAGGCTAGAAAATTAATGCTAATTTAATAATTCTCTAAATGTCTAATTCGTTTCGAAGAACTTTATAGTTTAAAAGAAGAAAATTTCTTTAGTATAAAAGAAGATACAGAATCACCAAAGAGATGCTGCTTGTCTATTTATTTTGCTAAATTTGACAATTCGCTGATAACATCGGTACGTTCCAAACGAAAAACGTACATATTGTACTCTACGTTATACTTTATTCAAATATATCTGTGCTTAACAAAATTATTTCGTCCAATGAAAATTTATTCAAGCGAAACACGTTTATTACTGTATTATTATGGCATCCAATAAAAATTTATCTAGATGAGGCATAGTGTTCAGACGAATTAATTCCATTTTTTAATTCCATTCATAAAGATACGAATTTATATAAATATTCGTAGTTTACTGATTTATCGTGGAAATTTTCGACACTTCATGGTGTACGACATTGTATAATAAGGTCGCTATTCGTGAAAGCTTTTAACACCATGAAGGTCGATGTTCTCCGTAATTAATGCGACCGGCATACATACGGCAAGTTGTTCTTGCAAAATGTTACAAGTGAATCATCATTTCGTGTACATACACGTCGTCGAACAATTTATATAACGACTTGTTTTATCTCGTCTATCAACGTGGTAAATTAATTGTTATTCTTTATTAAATTGGAAAATGTTAATTTGCGAAATGCGTGAAAACGTTTGCAATGAAAGCCATACGTCTTTCTTTCTTTTTTAAAATACATCTACCTACATGTAAATACCGTCTGTACAATAAAATGAATCGGATGTGACACTTTTATCGTTAATTGCTAATTAAAAATCCTTCGATTTAAACAGTTGAAACGGGGCATACTTTGACGACGAATAAAACTTTGGACATGAGTTTCTACTTAATCGATTGGTGATTAATAATTGCATCGAGTACTGGGACTAAGCAGATTATGATTTCCTATTGATACTCAATGCCTGCAAGAATAACTTAATTGTATGCAATGATAGAAGTGCCTTTAGGCTCTATGTTTGACATTACTTTCGAAAAAGGTTACATATTAATTAATATAACATAAATAATACGCGAGTCCATCGTACAGATTCAAGCTCACTACATTCTCATAGAAAGCTGGTAAACTTTTACAGACGCAATTCTAAGTTCGAATGGTATAAGAAAGAAAGTTGAGGGCTTAACTAGGAAGATGTAGCAGCGTAAAATCGTAAATTAATCCTCCGAATTGGCTTCTTTTCGAAATCAAAATTTGCGCCACTTGTGGATCTCAAAACACTACCGCCACGTAGCGTTGGAAATCTGTAACGAATTTCCTTATCTGTCCTTGTCGCACAGTGGTCCGCTCTTTGTCTACGATCGATGCTGCCATCTATCTAATCCAGCTGGAACTGCGAGATAGTAACAGGAGCATAGAATGTGCGAGGAGGTTACTCAACTCCTGTTAGACAAGGAGAACGATAGTATGTGACAAGGATAGACAATCGTTACGTCACAGACAAGGAGAGGTATATTGTGCGACAAGGACAGGCATATGTCTTTTTCTAATCCTTCGAATTTTCGATAAATGCTCCGTTTCTGGGACAAATTCGTGCACTTTTGGAACCGGAGAACAAAGTGTGGATCCCTGAAAACATTCTCAAACCATTTTCGAGCGGAATTTGTGCGTAATTGTTAAGTTAATAAGATTTAACCACGACGTATCGTCGTCGCCCAGGGGCGACGCCGTGAATTTTCGGATAATTTTCGTTCCACGTATTTAATTGACGGTCGTTTGTACACGAAGAACTTAGTACAGGGTCTAAGGAAGCTTCTAAAATCCCATAGAGCGCGAAGAAATGGCGCAAAAAGTCGATATTCATGAAAAATCGCAGACCCGTACCGCGGTGGCTGCGGTACTTGCTACGAAAATCGCTCATAAGTAATTAATTAACCGGAAATTCCTGTCGAAATCGGTGTGGGAATCTTGCCAGAGGTTNCTATCTTTGTCTTGTAATCTTAAAAGTTCCAGAATTTTGCCAGGGAAAAGCGTAATTATCGAATTATCGGGAAAATAGAGAGAGATATATGTCTGTCCTTGTCGCGCACTATCGCGCTCCTTGTCTAACAGGAGTTGAGATACCTCCTCGCACATCCTATACTCCTGTTACTTTCTCGCGGTTCCAGCCGGATCCGATAGATGGCAGTATCCATCGTAGACAAAGAGCGGTCCACTGTGCGACAAGGGCAGACAAACGCCCCCCCTCCCCACTCCAACGAATACATTATATAGATTGTAGAGTTTTATGCATGAAAGGTAAATACGAAGGTGAGAAGTTTCATAAAATGCGCACAATAATACGACAATGGTATATAAAATATTCAAAGTATCGTGCTTTCCATAACTTTTGGTAGGTAAAACAATTTTTTAATTACATTTTCCAAAATACGTGTTCGCGTAAAAATCCACATTTACATGCTTTTGCGTATTAATTTTACATTTCTCAGAATCGCATAAAAGTCCACTGAATCTACTACTAACAGTCGTTTGTAAATAATTCGTGAATTCTGCTGTCGGCCGATTAACAACCTTTTCCGGCGTCTTTCTACTTTCACCGAAATTTGAATTTCGAGCACGATCGACGATTTTTACATGGGACTTTTAAAACGGGCCTGCGAATTTTATTAACCGGTACAATTAACGCTTAACCTGGAATCAGGTGAAAGCAACCAGAGAGCCTTCTATTATTCTTCGGCTCGTTGTAGATCATGCTCGATGCCTTTGGCTCGTTCAACGTTCTCAACCGAGAAGAAATTCTCTCACGTTGATTTATGTAAAATGTAGGAACAAGTGTTTGTGCCATATATTTCATCTATTTGCTTCCTTTCTATCGTTTCGTTCTTTCCCTTGCGACTTTTCTATCTTTTCCTTACTGTTACCACTCTTTCTCTTAGTTGACTCGATTTCCTGATTCTCAATTAATCGTAACACGAGGAACAAGTCGAATTCCTTTCTTCAAGCGTGCACAATTCTTGCTATCTGATTTCGAAGCGTGTACATTGCAGCTTAAAAGTTTGGCATAAATTGTAATTAGCTTGTGGATTTTGCAGAGATTTATGTCTTTACGACATTATTACTACTGCAAAATAATATTTGAGCGAAACAGATACCTGTTTATGTGGGTATAAATTTAAACGTAAAACTCACTGTAAAATTTAAACCTATTTAAATAGATTGATTTTACTTAAATATTATCTTGCTTTAATGCAAGCTTTGTCCGATATATCCTTCATCTAAATAAATTCCAATTAGGTAAAATAATTGTGCTTAGAATTTACTAATTTATTATTTGCTATTTACATAATTTATTATTATAATAATTTTTTTTATTATCATAATAATTTAAATAATTTATCGTAATAATTTGCTATTTAAATTAATAAAATAGTGCGCAGTCCCACCCTAAATATCGACGATGAGCTTGAAAACTCGAGAAACTTATGTTAAAGTGAAATAAATCGTGAATCATAATGTTTTTTGTTCTGAACCAACGAACTTTGTCTTTGCACAATTAAAAAAAAAAAAAGAAAAAAATGATAATGATATCAAGAGATACGAAAACTCGTATACAATCTCGTACATATGCATTTTTTCCATTAAGATATTCAAGTTCTCTTCTCACGGAACAAACGATCTTAGACTTTTGAGCGATAGTGTATCTATTTACGAATGTACAACTGACAAAAGACAAATGTTCGTTTTTATTTTTGCTGAAAGCAATGAACTCTTTTAATGGTCCGTGTATGCGTTCTTTTATTCGCTTTCACTTTTCTCGATTGACGAGAGAAGACACGATTAATTTTTTGTTTTGTAAGAAAGCGAAGCCTAGGTAGACCGCGTGTGATTTTTGAGTCGAAGGACATCGAGAGACGCAAAGTTTCGGGGTGTCGTTTTAACTTGATATTAAATTACTTCGGACGTGATATAATATTCTGAACGGTATACGCTAATTATATCATATCGCACGAGTTTCGTAATCGCGAAATATGAAGGAACTCCAACAGATTTGACATTGATTGTCTTAAGACACGCTTTATCGTCCAAACTCCCTAATTACGTTCCAGTTATAAAACAACTTATACAATTGCGTCAGTTACGTAACTGTTTCCATTGTTTCACTTGACGTACTGTGACAAACGAAACAACATGTATAAATCATATAGCGTAATGTATCGAAATATTTTAACAACGACATAACAGATTTCCTATGACACGTACTTTCCAATGAGGTATTTTTTTTATCAAGCCTCGCGCTTCATTTTTATAGTATCAAATTTTTGTAGTCATAGGAAAATATTGAATCATCATTGAAAATAAACAATTACCCTTTAGCGATCGATCAGTGATGAATTTCCACGTACTTTTTCATAATTCGCTATCCATTCCTATAAAGTGTCCTTAGAAAATTTTCTATTCCAATTTTTTGAAACTCCAATAGTAACAACTTTCATTATTTTCAACTTAATTCTTAGAAAAAACCGCATTTCTTACGAGATGATCCATGAATGATAAGAAGCTTAATACGCTTAGACTTGATTACTTTCGCTAGCCATTCTAATTCGTAATATCTATGAATCACGCAGCGTAATGTGACGAAGGAAAAATGAAGTATTTTAACAGGTGGTCCAACGAGTGTTCTACAGTTCGTTCCAAAGTTTCCTTCGTTCCCATTTCGTCCCGTCCCATCCCGCCTCGTTCCATTTCATACGGTTCCCGCATAATTCATCGTGGCTCACCTTCCGACGTTCGACAAACACGGTTTTCGAAAAAAGAAGTTCAATCTTCATGCGCCTCGTGGCCTGCCTCTCTTACGTATATAACGATAAAGAAGGCAATGACCGACTTTCGTGGCCTCGCTTCAATACGAGCACTTACGAAGAAAAAGTACGCGCAAGAAACGCGAAATCACGCGCGTATTTCTCGATTCTTCATTTCCAGACCCCCTGTGCCGACCAATTTGTACGCGCGAAAGTTCAATCTCTGTTGAGATTATCCGAGTTGCTTGAATTCGAGGCGGTTCAGTTCGCTAACTTGGCTTCAAGTTCACCCTCGAGTCAAATTGTTCGACTGTAGAGTAGAACTCTGTTTATCTGGTCGGGAGACACATAGTTGACGCGATTTGAATTTATAGAATAGGAGCTCACCAATTTTCACCTGGTATTTTTCCTTCACGTAATAAGAAGCCACGTTCGAATAAGTGAATTCTACCGGTAACAGTTCAGTTCATCGGGTATTGACTAAAATTTCGTTCAAATAGATAGAATTCTACTGTATGCATTTGTGTGACTTCACTAACCCATTATGTGTTAACATGTAAAAAAATACAAGTAAAATAAGTCATCATTTTCGGTCAATGTATAGTAATTTTTTTGGAATAATTGGGACATCGTGGAAGTTCATTACCAATAGGAAAATAGGAAATTTGACAAACTTTATAGCAAAACGTTTTGCCTCTCGCGTTATACGCAACAATCAAATTAATAATAATTTAGATTTGCAGCTATGCGCAGATCTAACGTGTGTTGAAAGAGTCGTTTGAGGCGATGCGTAACGAAAGAAAATGGGGACGCTTCGTAGTGAAAGAGTTGGAGATGTTTTCTCGATATCTAACGTAATCATAAACCGATATGTTGCTCTATTCCATAAAAAATACGTTTTAATAAACTAACCAGCATTCCTAACGCATATAAACCAAATACCAAATACGTTATTAGTACTCTATCGAACCATGTTTTTGTTTAAAAAATATGTATGAATTGATCGTATTATAAAAATCAATTAACGAGTCGCGACTTATACGACTCGCATTAATATTCATATAATATAATATTCAATACCATGCTGTGTATGGTATCGTTATTTTATACTTTCGTTTAAAGTATTCAACGTAAAGAATTGTTTTTTAATATACCAGGGCAAGTATCTTAATTGGCAGAAACACGCCAATGTTTTATTTACATAATCGATCTATTACTTAGACGATACTCAAATCTTATAAAACGTTCGAATAAAAATATGACGCAATGTACGAAGTATTATTTGAAGTTAATCGATGTATAAATACTTTCTACCTTCGTTGCGAATTCAAATTCCGTACGACTATTTAAAACTCATTTATACTCCTGTCGCCGGCTCGTCTCGAATCTTCAACATTGGAATTAATAACAGGTTCGTCGTATTTTTCTAGCATTTATTATTTCCAGATAGTGGCCGTGTATAATAGCGCGGTAATACCGCGAAAGGTAAATTCACATATAAATACATGCATACAGGCATATACGTAAATACAATGCATACCAAGTCAACGGTGAAACTTACATAAGGTGCAAGTTGCCGGACCTGTTGTCAGGTCGAAGCGAGCGTATTTTAACCTGAAAACTTCGCCAGCTTGTTAGGAGCAAAAACTTCAGATCCGAGCTCCGTTCAGGCTGGTTCCTTCGTTGTGATCGCGCGAGCATTTCTTCTGACCGGAGCAACGTACCACCACTTATCGATTCGTATCGTTTTCAAGCCACGCACGTTTGCGGACCGTTTTCACCCGACTTCCGCCGGAGGGGCCCGCTCGGCCACCGCTTATGAAACTTTCAGCAGTTTCCTGCCGCTACGGGAAATCTATCGAATTTCTTCCATTTCCTTTCTTCCTTTTATCTACATCATGGCATACCATGCAATACCGATGTCTTGCTTTTATGGCGATGGAAACTTTCGGCCAACCGTTGCTTTGGTTCTCACGCGAGAATTTTCCCCTTTTTATACCGTACACTCTTGTTAAAAGAATCTGAAGACGTTTTCTATTTTTGCTTTCATGGCAGTGGCAGGTTTTTGAGAATTCTTGCTTTGCTTCTTCTGCGAAGACCTACTTTTTTTACGCATACATGACCGCTCAAAATTCCTGGAGCATCTTCTATTTTTAATAAAATTATACTATTTTATGTGGGTTATAAACTTACAATTTTATACATTCTATCTGATCAGTATTTTATTCATGGTATCTAGTATTTTCTTCTTTCATTAATATCCGTCAAGCGATTGACGAATTTGAACGATTGACTCTCGCTGCATTTAATTTGTTTGGACTAATTGAAAGATCGTATTCTTCTTTATTAGAAGAAATATAATTTTGTCAAAATAAAGATTGTAATACACTCGATTAATTACGATTAGAGAATAGAGATTTATATTTCTGTGGACACACTTTTGATCTAATATTAGCAAAATTGTTAATTTGAAACTGAATGTACAAGAATTTACAGTGAATGGTGAAAAATAGTTAGCGCTTTTAGGCATGCCACTTTACGCACTACTGTGTGGCTCAGATACCATGCTACATTCCTTTCACCAAAGTATGCAACTTTCAATGTCTGCGACTCGTAGAGAATGTATTCGCGAATCTGTGTTGGTAAAAAATGTTGCTATTGTTTGGTCAGTTGCTTCAAATATATCGCCCATACATATGTAACTAATTATTTGAAATTTGAGAGAGGAAACATGATTTGTAATAAATACCTAAAAAAATAATCAAACTACAAAACTAAAAATTTCTATTGTAAAATTTATAGATGAGGTCAATCAAATTATTTTCGAATTAATTTAGTAGATTAGAATTTGATTGGAATTAAAGCACCTTAAGATAAATTAAAATTAATTAGTCTTAGAGGATAGAAAAACTGTTTGACTTAAGATTAGTGTGGTCCACATTTGTGAATTTATAGATCGTAATTAAGAGTTAGCTTAGAACGGATTCATAAGTGTAATCAATTGCGATCATTCTGGAGAAAACTTTCAAAGTCAAAAATCGCGAAATTTTATATCGTGCTATATCTATTTCAAATGCTTTAGCACTAACTAACTACTGACTAACATTTAAATGTAACATGATATACTCTAGAATTTATGACTGACTTATCTAAATGTTCAGTCAGTTATAAATAGCTCATTGAAAGCAATTCTATGACTTTTTACGGCGGTAAGATCAGATTTGCAAATAGGGTTAATACAATAGTAGATTGTAAAATATTCCCGGAAAGTCTGTTCCACGTATCAATCCCTTCTAATGTACACGTCGGCATCTTTGATGCTTGCTTTGATTATTCGTTACATACCATTGACTTAATCCCATTCCATTCGATTGTTTTAGCTACAGAGATCTATTTCCATAAAAATATGAGTGTATTTAGGAATGATATACGTAATTAGATTAATAATTATAGAATGAATTCAAGTTGATTTATTCATATTTATTCCATCCTTCTAATATCATTAATTTTTTGCAAAAATAATGTGAAAATGATATCGTATTGTGATAAAACAGAATTTTTGCAAAATTGCATGAGTGGAAATTTAAGAAATGAATTTTCAGCCACACAAGATAGATCAAACGATTCTGGTTTTCACGGCCGGCTGATTTTTACCGGGAATAGAAACTACGTTCGAAATCCTAAGAGATGTAGCGTTTACTTTTTAGAAAACGTCAACTGAGCAAACGCGCGCGTGCATTACACCGTGCATGCGTGTTTATCGCGCTGGTAGAGGAACAAACACGGCGAGGACAGGGTGGTCTCGCGTGCTTCGATAGAAATTCGACCGGATTCCAACTGCTTTCTACCGAATTTTTTCCTGGTCACTTCTGCACGCATTTTTCCGCGTACGAACGAATTGCTAGATGAACATGTTCTTTCTTGTCAATCCAATATAAAAGTTCAAGAACATGAGGCGTGTGTGTAGGATAACAAAAATAGGATAATACTCATCAATTGGAAAGATACAACTAGATATTCAGGTTTTGCTGCATCAATATACGATTTTCGAAAAAACGAGGCGTTCCGTATGATTTTGCTGAAAGATTGAAGTTATTTTTTATGGTTGGAATGGCGACAATAGCACGATAGTCGAAACTGTCATTTATCTTTAAAAGTGTTTTACAAATTTATTGAGCAACTTTTGTGACAACTTTCGTTATTTGTTGTATGCATTTATTATTATTGTTAATTATTAAGTGTATATGTAATTATTGGATTCATTTCTTCTGAGAAAAGTTACAATTAGATGTATACGTGTTATATTAGGATAGATCCTTCGGAAAATTGATAAATAATTTTGACATTATAACATATTGTAGAAATCCTTTATCTATTACTAACCCTATATCGCACAATAATTTATTATTCATTTGCAATCATCATAAATTTTAAAGAGATCCAAATTTCTTACGTGTCAAAGGAAACACAAATAGAGACACGGCCCAACCACATATATTACGCTTCTTACAACTACAAATCACATATTAAGCTTCTTACAGCTACAAATCTTTCTTTATGGGGATGACTCACAACGTTTGAATCACCAATTCAGGCTTCAATGCAGTCTCGCGATTAATAAATCATGCACATTCTTTGACTACTTTCGTTATTTTATCTTTATTAATCTTTGCTAAGTAGCATGTTGAACACAGGTATTTTCAACACCAATTTGTGGAAATTAACTGTAAAAGCTGCGAACGCTTATGGCAGCTGCGTATCAAGAATTATTTGAACGATCGCTTGCCAAAAGCACGGCTAACGTGAAATTCATAAAGAATGTAGTATATCTTATGTGGATTGCACAATCGACTATTTTTTAGACTTGTACGATCCTTCTCGAATGCCTGATCAACCGCAGACCGATAAAAATCGGCCTTCGGTTTCCTCAGCATCGTGTACGCACGTACAGGTAAACTCTGTTTATATCTTACGTTACACCATCTTGCAAATCATAAAACTGTTAATTAGATAACGAGTAGATTCAGAAATTATATGACAAATTAGTATTGTTCTTTCACCCAGAACTATACCGTTTAATTTTGGTATTTGAATTGTAAATACAATCTGCGAGACAATCTTAAGAATCATGAATTATGAATTTCCTTTAGCTAGCTTCATCATTTCATCATCATTAATCTCCGTGAATTATCTTTTTTTCCCGAATATTAAGATCTTCGTAGAATTGATATTTGCAAACGTTAATATATTTACTAGGATTAACTAAATTGCCAATGTTTGGGATTTAATAATTCATGTATACACAAAAACCAAAGATTATCGGCAGATTATCTTGTCGATTCTAAACGACGTTACATGACTTTAAAAATTATGTATCTATATCTTTTAACCACTTTATGTATAAATGGACGAATTGATTAAACAATTACAGCTGAGGAAAATAAATCAATTAACGTGTAAATAAAATAATGTACATAGAGTACTGGCTATAATGGGTTAATCTGCATTTAATAATCCCTAATTCCCACTATTCCACTATATTATGACCATCTATATACAATACAATCATTTAAATCTAGTGATACTATAGGTACACATACTTGAAAAGTTCATAATTTTGGTCCATTATGTGATACTACAGTACTGAACAGAATATAAAATAAAGTCTATTTAATGTATATTCTGAAGATTATTTGTCATGAATTATTTGTCAATCAACAAATATATTTTATATTCAGGGTACGATTCTTACGTTTCGTCATACGTAGACAACATTATTTGAATGATTATAAGCTATAGCTAAGATTGATCAATATTTCAAGATTTTATTCGTGTATAATATTTAAGAAATTATAAAGTGAAGTGGTTACATAAAATTATATTATGTAATTCGATTAGAAATTATTCCAGTTAAATATCTAATTAGATAACAAAATTACATAGCACAATAAAAAGGATAACATTTAAAATAATCTAAAAACTACACCCAATTTAACAAAATTCTACTGTCGATTAAACTTTATTCAAATATACCAGAATTGATAATTGATTTGTTTCCTACGTACATATTTGAATCGTTACGAACTTTCTACTGATCAACTGAAATTTTTTAGGACAGCTATCTATGTTTGATTCTAAATGTTATAATGAAAACGTCGCCACTTAATTAACCAGCGAAATCTGCAAATGGCGAATTCAGAGAGGCCAAAATTCCTGAGCGTGCTGACCTGTCGCGAACCAGGTTGTCGCAGGTTTCACCAATCGGTGTCATTGGATGTAGAAAGAACATTTCTCTTTTTCTTTACCGTTACCCGACTAGTCACGATTAGCGATTGCCAGGGACGACCATTAATAATTCAGCGCAATACGTTGCATCCGAGGATGACTACGAACGCTCTTTGTGTAGGTTGTTTGCGTCAAATTTTTCGTCTATACAAAAAACAAAATATATTCCACAGATTGGATGTTTTCAACGATTTGCAAAATAATAAAATTTATCATGCGTGAATACCCTGTTTTGTTGCACGTTCTCCAACATTCAACATTCAATGTAATAAACTGAACAGAAATATCGATCTACAGTCAGGTCTTTTAGATTGAAACATAGATACAGACATATCAGGTAAATATTCAATATGAATTTCTTTTGGAACAAAACCTTGTATAAATAAATTTTATTCGTTACTTTTAGTTCCCTTTTTTTAAGGAGTCACAGCCCCTATCATAGTTGTACTATCAATTATAAAATATCCTATGCCGAGACGATCTATATGTATATGTACATATGGAAGTCTCTACAAACAATTATCTCGTAAATCACGAAGAATAGATATAACTTCAAAACTTCATGCGTATAATATGTTAACACAGGTATAAAATGTCATCGAGCAAAAAAAATTCCATAAATGGAAACATTAAAAGAACAGGGAAGAAAAGGTAAAAGTGGTCAAAATGATTATGTCTAGGGGATTCTATCTGCAGCTTTAATGCAATCGAAAGGCAGCAATTTTCTTATTTACGTACCAGTTGCATCGCTGGCGAATGAAGGGACTCGTTAACTAAGCATTATGAACAAACCGAATTTGCATTGCTTCACAATGCAACAAAGCATTCGTGTGAAAACGGGCTAGCAAACGTTATAGCAAAAAAAAAAAGAACACGAGCGAGAGAGAAACGAAACGTTGGCAATTCAATTCTTTCGAAGGAGGATACCGTGTCAGTTTCCTTCTCTTCGTTTCGTAGACTTCGTAAATCAAGATCGAGAGTTCACTCAGCCGATCGACGTTTTCACCATAGTCCGGTGATTAATATCGCGTCTACTCCGCACGTTTTAACGTCGAATTAAACCGCACACGATCGTCGTTTCAAGTGTTCACGAGCCATCTTCTTCGTGATTGCAAAAGGTTCTCGCCTCTTATACAAGAAAATGAAGTTTATGATCCGTACTAGGTAAATGTCAATGAAAGAGGAACAGTTTGAAATAGTGAGTCGAAAGTGAAATCAACACAGTGGGATCGAAATGATGAATCAAAACACAACAGGTGTCTTCTTTAATTATCGTTTACTATATAAACTTTCTTTTGTGAATATATTATAAGTATTGGATTGAACGGAAAGTTTTTGCATATTTTGTGGGATAAACGTTTGTGATTTTAGAAATACATTACGAGCAGAAAACACGCGCTTGAGTGCATGTGAATTTTATAATTCGGGAAAGATATTAAAGAATTAAATCATAAATATTCACTCGACGTAGCGCCATATCATTATTACTTACTCAGATCGTTGTATAATCTAGAAATGTTCGTGTATGATTTGCTAAATTTAGAAACAGATATTTCAGTCTTAAAAATCATGAACTATCTAGAATGCTACGATGATATTGAAGTCAAAGATCAACGACTTAGATTTAACAGAGAAATTGTAAAAAAAGATGGCATATTACTTATTAAGGAGACAATCAGGTGTATTAAAATATATAACTTCCTTATTTAATTAAAAATCCATACGGATTTCCTGGTTAAACCAATACGATGAAAATTCTGAAGGCAGACAACATTTCATGAAAATAATACGTATTAAGTTCCTTTAACAATACCTGTCAACGAACATTTTACGCAGAACTGTCGTAATATTAATATCAATAAAATTAATTACTTGGAATTATAAATATCTTTTTATATCATATGAAAGTGAACGTAGAAATAAATTCAACCATGTTCGATATAGTATAGGTATAATAGCCTCCAAGGTCAAAAAGAAAAAGGTTGTTAAGAAAAAACATTCCTTTATTATACTAATATTTTTATTTAACATTGATTTTCATAATTAAAATTACAATACAAAATCACAGACTGGAACTGTCTATTTAGATCTGTATATACGTTTTATCTGTTGACGAATGTAATCAATATGCCTACACATCTATCTTTGTAACATGATAATTTTGAAAAAACGTTTGTTAACTATTAAGAACACCTCTTCGTGACACAAATCTCTATTTCTACCTGTCTTCTCGATCGTGTGCCGTACTTCTTAACGCCCACCTTCCTCGAATCGCGATAGTCAGTTACGCGGTCCCGTTCCTTTCGATCTCGCTTCGAATTTGTTCGATTATCAAAGTGCAGAATCGACACACGAGGTCGTCGCTCGACGAAAGTGAGAGGGCTCGAGTAACCCGGAAGGACAAAAACAAGTTCTTGTTACTTGTTACGACGAAGGTCCACGGGAATCGCGTAGGCAGGCAACTGTCACTGTTCCGCCGATTTACGAGATACATCCAGATATCGGTGAACTTTCCTCCTTCATTCACATTTCTGCCAGCTTCATTAACCTTGGCGCGAAACAATCTACGCGAAATGCTCTGCAAAACCTTGGCGATTATTCCGGAATAATTAAATTGTCCTTTAGACTGGATTATTCGCCTAGTCGAAATCGGCGATAGGTTTCGTGGTATTTTTATGACGTCGTTTAAATGGTAATTTCCGAAATATTAATCAGATAAGGAAAATTCTCCTTAATACACGAATAAAAAATTGAACAGGATTCCGTGTAACTTTTGTTTTATAGCAACCTAAGTATTCTAATTGATTCTAATTAAGTGTGATTAAATATTTTATAAATTGATTTATTCCGGACGTAAAATACTATATATAGCCAAAAGGTTATATATTTATGCATCTGTATTTTATACATTTTTCGCTTTCTGTTTTATCACTGTATTACTGTAATTCCACATTGCACTGTTATATCGTTACTACCATATAGGACTTGATAAAAGCAAAGTTTATCAAAATTTGCGACCGGCAAACTTTTTTACTATTTTTCATACTATACACGTGTATAATCAAAACCACACGGCACGCATATTACACACATATAATCAATTTTATATTGCCTTATTATTTAAATAGAATAAATATAACCATTAATAGTTATTCTCTGTTCTTGAATATGAGAGTTGCGCGTACTTTCAAACGATCCATATGTATCATGATATCAAACACTTGCTAGAAATCTTCAAAGAGAAACCACTAGGTAGATTAAATGTCCAAAAAATCATTCTGCCATAGTTTGGTCCGGTCATTGATGTAAGAAGAAGAAGAAGAAGAGAAAGAAAAAAGAATAACACAACTGCGTTGAGATCTCGATGTCTGTTTTAATCCTTTCCGAATCGATCTCTTTTCAGACCGGTTCCACGGTGGTCTTGCATGAATCCGCGCATGATGTAATATCGTTCGAATGAAAAATAAAACGAGTTTGAAAACGGAGTCGATTCGATCAAAGAAAAAGGACGGAGGAAAAGATTCTGCAAAAAAATGAGCAATTTTTTCAGAAATTGCTTGCGCGGCACAGTGAGCGTAATGGCCAATCGCGATTCTTTTATTATTGACAAATGTGAATAAATTTATAAAAACTTGATTAAAATGTCGACCTTTGTTCTAACAAGGTAAAGTAAAAACAACTTGGAATTCAACCTAATCCTTTGATTTTGACAAACGTGAATCAATTTACAAGAATTGCTTTAGAAACTTATACGTTTAAGTCTGATAGCATATAATTTACTAAAATAATTCTGTCAAACCTTCCACGAATTTTCTGCATACGATACGCGGTGGACCTGACGATTAATCACGACTTTTTTTGCTTTGCTGAATGTAAATAAACTTGCAAAAATTGATCGGATATCGGATGACTAATTTTTCTTAACAAAGTAAGTAACAAACTAAAACATTCTTGAAAAATTGTCATGTTGTACAACGTTGATATCAGCAATACCATTTTACCAATTCTATTAAACTCTCTTTCTTCCTTCTTTTCTTTTATTCCCGCTCCCAAATGGGCACGATACAAACAAATTCGGAACTCGTACGTTTCCACTTACCATGATTCGTCCAGTTTTTCCAGCCACGCGTGACGCTCCGAACGTGGAAAGTAGCACCAATATCGACGGGACACGAAGAAGGGGATGAGTAAAAACAAGACAAGGCGCGGTCAAACGAAACTATACACGAGAAGAGCGTGTGTCAAATGCGGCGAAACTCAGTCCGTGTACGGAAACGAATGATAGAAAAAGGAAAAACGTAATCGATGCGAGAATCAGTGATCGAGGATTCACCGCCACATGATCGAGGAACTGTCACTGACAACAGTTCAGAAAGCACTGACCGTAGTGAACGAATGCCTCCTGTCATTCTCTCCCTCCTCCCTTTCTTTCTCACTCTCTTGCTGTCTGTTTCTAGTCAGCTCGTTCCAACTCTCTTTCTTTTTCCCAACGGAGGAAGGAAGAACCCCCTTCCTCGAGGAATATTCACAATCACGATCAGGCTGTTTCGATAGAGGCTGCCCCCCACAACCCTTCCTTTCCATCGTTTTTGCACAGCCCGGTATTCAGAAGCCACACGAAAATTTTCGCAACAGGGGCAGACGGTATCGTAGACGAACATTGTCCTCGGTAGCCGCGGCGACAATTAAAGACACCTTTCATTTTGTGTATAGTAAGTGACTGTGCGTGCTCTAAGTGTATACATATATATTTACACACACAGTACAATGTACGGAACGGCATAGATTAGATATTGAAAGGAAATATTTTAACCCTTTGCGGTTGGCAGATTTTTCTGGTGGTACCGACTAGTCGAAATAATAAGTATTTACAGTGTGAAAACAAATTTTGAATACCGCCACTGTGGCGACATCCATCTGCAGAGGGTTAACATTTCATGAATGGCTTAACTTGCGACTAATTGTGGTTCGTCAGATTTTAGCAACTGTATTTTTGTAATAGATTGAGAAAATACCTGCCGTTAAGCGTCATACGTATCAGTGTTTATCATAATAATTATTCGAATGATATTAGATATAGATCAGTGTTGAATTGACAGCTAATTCCCGTTTATACTGGCAGAGCATTGACGCTGACAACAGGACTCAATCGGTTGCTCGGTAAATGGGAACGCGAGAGTGAAACGGCGATCCAGCGATCCACATCGGCCGACTAGAACAGCGTTTCCCAACCTATGCTACGTGAACCTTCCCTACGCTATTTAATCGAACACAACGAACGTAACTTATCCGTTCGAAGTCCTTTCCTTTTCCGACTTCCTTTTCGGGCATGAAAACGAGTGGCTGTCGTTCATATAATAATTTACTTGGAAGTTTGCCTAATTCGATTTTAGAATCGTTTCTTTCTCACTGGTCATAAGAAAATTCGAAGTTACGTGATGAAATTGTGCGATATATTATGAAACGAAGTTTAATAATTTCGTATTTCATTAATTAATAATTTTGATAATTTTTATTTAATAACTATCTTTATAAAACTTACGAACGACTTTGTTTTTTTGTAGCAATTTCAAGCAATTGGAGTATCAAATTTTACTCTCACTAAGTGACGAAATTCGAAAAAAATTGTTGTCGAAAAGATAAGAAAGGGCGTCACCTGTTCTTTTCCTTATTATGCTTTCAAACGAATCATTTCGGTCAATTTAATGTTCATCTGAATGCTTTCACTTTCTTCATTTAGAAATGAAAACAGTTGTAATTAAGTCTCTGAAGGATAGGAATGTCTCTATTTCTAATTTAGCGATTGATCTGTCATGAAACTATTCGTAAATCAGATTCAACTGCGCAAATCAGATTCTTGCCTCTAGTAAGAAGTGGACCGTAGAATTTGCGAACCGGTTTTCTTGATTGTGGAAATATATACGAATGACTCCTATAACTTTGAACTTTCTAGGACATGGATAAAGTTTAGGAAACCACCTAAAGATCTCTATTAACTTTTACCATCCTATGATTTTCACCTCTGTCAAAACTTCTCTTGCATATGGTTTGATTTACGACACAAATTATATCGTCGCATGAGTATATGTGCATAATTTTGTATGGTATCGTTTTTGAGTGAAATATTATGACACTGTCTGTCACATATCTTCATTATTATAAATTCCGAGGAAAATCAACATTTTTCTGAATTAAAAGTAAATATTCATATGGTTAATGATTCCAAAAATAGATTGATAAATGAACTATACAATTTTTATAACTTTGGTTACTAATATCTTTCCGACTATTGTATTAGGGAACTATAATTATGTGGCTTTTACCATCCCATAATTTGCACCTCTGCCAAACTACTTAATTGCATTAAGGAAAAAGATACAACACGTGTTAAGAATAGAATCGTACAAAAACGAAATTTAGTTTTCATCAAATTTAAAAAGAAAGATCAACTCATTGTCAAACTTCGCGTTAAACATTACTTTTTAATTCAACATTCCTTCGTGATGCAATACTCCGTAATGTGAAAAGACGTGTTGTTGCAACCAAGAACATATATTTCCAGCATACGGAATGCAGAAACGCGCAGAGCACAAACTTTTGCAGAGCGGATTCGTATAAAATCAGCAAACAGGCGATCAAGAAATAGCGAGAGTTACGATAGAATTTCACTCGGTCCCACATTATCTTTATGCTAAATCTTGGAAAGGATACGCTACATATGCACACGCGACACAGGCACATGCACATACGTCGTTTCTGTCAAATATTCTCATTATTGTAAGAAGAAACAGCTGACGTACAAAATGCGAAAGAAATTGTTACCCGCTGTCATTCTCACTATTCAGTTGGCTGTTTTGAAAAGAGGTCTCGTATTTAGGACGAATTTTCACTGTCCTCGTCTTTTTCTTCAAATTCTTTTGTCGCCTCATTCGCTGAAACACGTTGAAAGCTTATATGGGAATATCCTTAATCAAAAGAAAACATAATGCACCGTGTCTTCCACGAAAAGGAACGGCTACAGCGAGAAGGTGATTGTTCAACCTAGATGTCATTTTTACCTGTCACGTAACTGAAAAAGTACCTTTAATTAATCGGGCGTTTTAAGGCTTCCACGTCGTTACTTCATCGATACACATATTAGATATTTATATCTATTTATATCCTTACTAGAAAATAACAATAAAAACGAATATTTGAATTATTATAACATTGTTTTATATCTAAATATAGTCATGTCATGATGTAAGTTTGTCAATTTAGATTCATAGGTAAATTAATTTCCAAAACTTAATTACAATGTAAAAATAGATTTTTCTAGTGTTACTCGTTATAATTAAGTGTAATATTTATGCGTAAATTAACTGAAAGCGTTAAAAAATTGTGATTTAAATTTTTGTTCTACGATGGAACTGTTGTTTGTTACTGTAGAAGTTTTATGTAATAATATATCTGTAATATTCGAAATATGTTTTATCCGAATGAGAAGCGTTTAAGCGTTTCATAATGATATCAAATAACATACTTACATCGCAATGTGCATAATGAAAAAATATAGAAAGTCAACCTCTTGAATTTATGCTTAATAGTTGATTGCCATGAAAATATTCTCACACACGTTGCAAAATAGCATTGCGGAGGAAATAGTATCGATCATTGATGTAAATCAATGATACAATAAGGTATACGATAAGCTCGCTTGATACAATTCCATAGAAATTGACTGAGTAAAATGAAATTTTATCGTCATTGTCCTATGTTATTTATCAGACAATAGGAAATTAATTTTAGTTTTGAAAATGCTGCCATTCAAAACTTCGAAGCATACATATAAAGTTTTCCTTTGGTAAATGAATGTATTGTTTTAAATATTATTCTGCATTGTGACAATGAAGATGTACATATTTAGTTATTCACTTTCTTTTTTTTGCAAGGAAGCCATTACATGTTCCTTTTCGTTAGAAAGTATTGTAAGTAATCTTTTTGACATTTATAATTGCCTGATACCTAGACTTTGTTGTAACTCTAGAAAATTACTAATTAATAGGGACCCTACACAAGATTCATGATATATCCATACAGTTAAGAAGATTCAAATCTAGAAATGTAGGCCGCTTAATTGGGCTTTCCTGCAACATTAATCTTTCATGAGAAATGTCGTTTAAATAAGACCAAATCTACTATAAAGATGGAACATCGTTGCATATAAACTAGATGGTCTATCACTAATTAAGACAAAATATTCTAAGCATAGCGGTAAAGTAACCGGTCCCACGAGTTAATTACACAGAACTTTTGGACGTTTAATCCTCAGCCAGGTGCATAAGTTTGATAAACATTTGGTAATAGATCACATACCAGAAATGTCTCAAAAAACGTTAATTAAAATTTGGAGATAAAATAATGTCTGTCTTAATAATTTAAACCATTAAAACCGAGAAGTATTGTATATGTATGTAGATAGAATGTTAGATCTGAAATTCGTTTCTCATTTGTAGAGATTTTAGTGGAAACTTTAATTTTATAGATAAAAATGTATATTTTCATTACATTTATTTTTTGTTATGCATCCTACATATAATATGATGAAAAACAAACAATTTGACTTATTTTGAAGAATTTGAATGGTTTTGAATTATGTCTCAACAAATACATCTACAAATTGGAATATCTGATATACTTTTATCATCTTTTACAATTTGCTAATAATTTAACATATTAATATAGCGATTTAACACACTTTGATGCTGTTAAGTGATTAATGATTCAATATTCAAAACAAATATCTTTTTCCTAAATTACTTATTAGCAGTTCATTAATAAAAATTCACGAAGAAATCTTTTCAGACTTAAATTACTCAACAATCACAATGTTCCTTCTTCATATTCCAAGATAAGAAACTACTGTACTAATTAAAAAAGTAAGCACACCGATAACAAACGATCATAAAATATTTTATATTCGTTATCACTTATATTTCAATAGATATTAACCTTCGAACACATTTGCTAACAATAAATCTTTCTTTCCTCGTGTAAACGGATGGGCCACGTGATTCTTTCTTAACGTCTCCTACAAGTACAAACACGTAGAGAAATAAGTATCGTGCATTCTCTAGGAAGAAACCGCCATCAGTTGCATTAATCACCCAAATCGTCTAGAATGTTTCATGGAAGACGATATCGGAACAAAATACCGTGACCAAGGCATATCCTCGATAATCATTAATTGTTGGAAAGCCAAGCAGCGGCCTATCCGTAAGGCTTCTTGCATGTAGTAAAAAGTGAAAGTAATTTTTCATTATGCTCCTCTTTTCATTCTTCACACGGGTTTCATTCGACGACACTACGATATAATTCGACACTGTACCCCCAACGAAAATAAAATCTCCTTTCTCGTTTTCTGCTTTTTTTCTTCACTCTTTTCTTTTTATCTATCGTTTTTACAAATATGTAGCTACATTATTGTAAATAAATTTCTGAAATGCAACACCTCCTCCAAAAGGGTCTTGGCCTCGTTCGCTAGACATTTCAGGGCTGAAGATAAGTTTTCCTGCGCGAGCGAGCTTAAGAGGTTTGCTTGGTAATCGACAGTGGAAACGGTTGTTGAACAATGAACGCCAGAATCGATACAGAATATCGTGGGCGAAGAATCACGGGCCACGTCAATGGCCGTTCAGCAGGATCGCATCTCCACGGTGTATTCTTCGGCAGTTTCTTGTGGTGATGAACAACCCTCGAGAGAATTCGAGTTAGGCGTTTACGATACTTTATTTTTGTTTTATCTGTCTGTGGTACATACAGGATGGTCCCTGCAATGAAAATTGCTTTAATAACATTATAAATTCCGTTTACAAATTACAAAGGAAATTGGTACGAATTAATACTGTACACTGCACCGTGAAACGTGTTATTTTTAAGTTTTCTTTCTTATCATCTGTTTTAGGGTATAGACTTTATAATTATCCGTGTGTTTTGTTGTTAAGCATACATTTTGGCAGTCTTAGCTATGCAAAATTGTCACTCGTGGTACAATTAAATTGGAGGAAAAAGCAGTGAATTATTTAAAAAAAAAGTTATTCAATGATATACTTCATTTTTTTTTTTTTAGGTAATTGAATTTGGAAATTACGGAGTATATCCGCAATCTTGTCTGATGCATTTATAAATATCGGTCTTGGTCTAATTTACTGGTGAAGAGGTTTCGAACTTTTTAAGCTCATCGCTGTTGTTTTCTCTTGTTTTCTAAAATTAGTGACGATTGAGATTAATTAAAATAGAACATCATATAAAAATGATTTTTAGATTAATGTACATACGATGTTAATGAAATATGTACTAGGATTGAGAGTCTATGAAATTATTTGTTTAAATACGCAAGATATTTCATTCGCCATAAATTCTTGAATATCTGCTGAAAATATAGAAAAATGTTTAACAATGAAATCACCCGGGTTAAATGATGAAACACGTATAATAATATAAAAATTATCATTTTATGAAAATTTTTAAATGAGCAGCCATCTTATTCCTTCGAGTCATATCATTTTTACTTCAGAGACTTTTCACATCTTCATAAATGTCAAAAATATTCAAGATATTCACGAACAATGAAACACCTTGCATTTACCTAACGCTATACTTATTTGAAGCAACGATATATCTACCACAGTGATTAAAATGAACACGAGTTTAATCAAGTAACCAACGAATACGATTAAACTTTACGATGACCATTTCGGAAACGTTGAATTAATTCACTTAATTAAAAGGTAGAAAACACTACCGTTCTTTTGCAAAATAAAAACGTTTCTATAAATTCTGAAGAAACGCTAGATTATGAAACTACGCGACAGAAACCAATGCCCGATGTAAAGGAACAGGACGAAGCAGCATACAATAATCTCCATTAAACGATGTGAATATATTATATTTTCGTAAGAAATTCGCAGAAATATGCATAGCGTATTAATCGTACGACATATGGTATAACGGGTGTACATATAATGACGTTAGATTACATTGTGTACTTAAGATAAATAATCCTTACACGATATAATGAACGATTCAAAAGAGTTTTCCGTGGTACTAGGTTCGAATTGCACACGATGTGTATTACGACGCGTAACACGTGTCCGAGTCGAAACGGATTGGATCGAATCGAAACGAATTGAGTCGAATCGGAATTGATATTATTCAGAACTCATCCAAAACTCGGAACGACGACGAGGCGGAAGCGCTTACTCGTAGCGGAGCCCGTTTCAGAAGATCCGTTCGTTTCGCGCCGTTTCGCCCGCTCTCTCGTCTAGTCCTTTTGGATCGATCGAATCGATTAAATTTTCACCGTGTTCGTGCCTTTTCGTTCGTAGCCTTGCTTTTCTAAAATCTTCGGATAGATTAGATCGAGCTCACTCAGAGGGAAGTCCTTTATTCCAGGAGAAAGAGAGCGGCCCTTCGAAAAGAAGGAAACGAAGAATAAAGAGGCTGAAGAGGAGAGAGAGAGAGAGAGAGAGAGAAATAGAGAGCGATAGACGTACGAGGTGAAAGTTTAACCAATTAATATCGATACACGATACTTTTCGCGTCTCGGTTCGCCGTCGCGCGAATCGATCGAAGCTTGGCCAGATCAAGGACCATGTCCTCAGGATAGCTCGAATAGTCGACTCGAGAGCCGCGGAGATTAGAGAGACGAAGAAAGCTGAGCTGAAACGTGCCACTCGTTCGTTTGCATGCCAAACGGGAAAGTTACCGCGAACAGGTAACCGCGAGGAATTAGATTGTTGAATAATTTGCTCCGACTACTTTGATTTCGCTTCGCGCCAGTCGCGCTCCTCCTTTCGAGACTTTGCTGCTTTCCTGGCACCTTCCTCTTCCAGGATTTCATTCAAATCGCTCCGCCATCGCCTGATTTCTCTTTCTCCTCTTGTCCTTCTTCTTTTGCTCATCGTAATTCCTTCCCATTCGTCACACGTCTTTCCTATCCTTTCTATAACTCTTTCTTCTTCTTTCTTTCTGCCTTTTTTTCAATGTTTTTCTTCTTTTACATGTATGTATTTCTTGTCTTTTTTTTATTTTAGCTTGTCTGCTTCGTTCTTCTGGTTTTGTTATTCGTTTCACTGGTTTAACTTGAAACGCGACTAAAACGTTTTCCGCTTCTCCTGCTCGCTTCGGATGGTATTCGCTCAGATGCTTCCTCGCCTCTTCTCCTTCTCCTTCTCCCCTGCGGTTCTACGTCCTGATTACATGATTATGCATTTGCCTCTCTCGGCCCAGGGATTGTTCTTCTTGTCGGGCGCGTGTATCAGTGGGTCAGTCTTCTCGTTCTCTTCCACGTACTCCCTCATCCTGGAAACAAGCAGATCGTCTACTAGATCAAGTTTTCTTTTGATTCAGTTGTGTTCGTTCGGTTACATTTTCGACTATTGCTGAAGGCTGAAAGGAAAGTTGAATATCTGGAGGAATCTCTTACGAGAAAGAGTCGTTAAATGGTTCTGAGAATCGAAAAAACGAAAGATTTATTAATGATCGAATGTACAAAATTAAAGAAGACAGAAAGGCGTAAAATAATGAAGAAATATCAACAACCTCCAATGGAATGGTTTCGAATAAAAAGGCAAATTATTTTAAGCTAAGCTGAAACACAGTTCAATAATGAAATCCTTATGAAGAAGTAAGAAATTAAAAAGAATCGATTGGAAAAAGCTTATATTAAAGGTGTTATGATGTATTGTATATTTAATAGTGATATTTCTAACATGTTTATAATTGTCGATTTAACTACCAATGCTTGTTGATTACGTACACGTTCAGTGATCAATGACATTTCCATATCACCATTACATAATTCTTACATTATCATTATACAATAGTTACATTATCAATGCATATTGGTTATCACTCTGGATTGTATATCAATTTTAATAAATTTCGTTACAAGTTATATCCTGAAAAATTACTAATTTTGTAATTTCAATTTTAATCAACCTTTAATACTTTTTATACTCATACATAAAAACTTTTTCGGCATGATGACTTAAAAAAAAATTAGTACAAATGAATTTACATAAAATTTAATTATACAAATTTCTATACCATAAAGGCATTTTTAAACGTTAAAAGAATGTATAAAACATTAATTCGAATATCTCATTCGAAATATATTTGATCTAATAAGTATTTAAAATATGTTCGATATTTTCAGGAAAGAACAAAATCCAAATAAATTTCCAGGAGTTTGAGAAGACACATTGACGAGATATAATACAGGATTGTTGTAAACGTAACAAGGTTGCAAGCGATGCAAGGAAAAGTGCAGCGAGGAACGAATAGTTGGTCGTTTCGCCGCGAAGGCTCGGTGAAAGGGACTCGCGGCCAGTCTGGCCGATTTTGCGTTCAAGGAGAATTCTGTGTTTCGAAGGTTCGCGACTGCTCAATTGCGATTGATCAATTTTTCCGATTTTCTCGCTAAATACCTCTAGATAAAACAAATTTAACAAATTTTAGTTCAATTCGCACAACTATACTTTATGACGTCGGCCTAATCAATTCCCCTTAATAAAGAGAATCAGAGAAACATTAAATCTTTGCAAAAAGCTAAAAAGTATTGGAGTAGGTAGATATCTAGAAATTGTAGTCTAGAATAATCTAAACTGGTTCTTATAGGTGCGTTAAAAATATTGATTTAGAAATTATTTATTGCAAATTATTTTTTAAATTTGTCTTTATTCAGAATTTATCTGTCGCAACGATGTCTTGGAAAATTTTTTTAACTTTTTGGTAATGTCTTTTGCAACAGTTTCAGATTTCTTGATTAGAATGAATTTATAGCACTTTCTATTGCGCTCTGTTGTTTGCACTGATCTCCAGATATCCAACGTTATCTTGAAGCTATCTAATCGCAAAGAACAAGTTGAAAGGATACGACACAAATTCTTCAGCTATGTCGCTGAATAAAGCAGGTCGTCCTATGTCTAGATGCAATCGCAACTATAATTCCAGCATGATTTTTTCAAGTTGATGAGCTACAGGGAGGAAGGATTTGAATTATGTATCTGGTATCGAGATACTGCAGGGATTACGTAATGATAATGAAACTATTTTAGTTGAATAGGCAGGACATTGTACAGGATTTATTTTGCATTATGAAAAAATTAATCCTAGAACTAGGTATCATTCTTTTAAAAAAAGTATCCAAAAGTATCGCACGTGTTCTAAACACAGCAATAGTAAATAATACAATTGATTAACGATAGTAAATAATTTTTGTACACATAGTAGTTCCTACTTTGATTTCCTTAACTCTGTGGTATACTTATTACCAACATGTGTATGTTTAAACATTCAACCAAAGCTGTTAATGAATCGGTAGTATTAGTCGGTAGTATCAGTAAATCAGTAATAGTTATAATAACAAGAATCTCTTGTTCCAATTAACCCGTAGTTTAGTGGAAAATGCGAGAAAATTATAAGCTTTCACTTATCGCTCTTTATTAGAAACGAATGTGGGTTAATGACCTGTTGCTACTTACACAAGTAACTTTTCAATATTCACAAAACTTTTAAAAAACTATTTTATGTTAAAACGTTATAATCATATTATTCACGATTATTTGAAAATTGTCCAATAGTATTAAACTTTATCAATTGCTTGCAATGAATTATTATTTTCTATTTATTAAGATCTAAATATCTTACCAAGCACACCATTCTATTACACTTAAAGGACTCGTTCATTATGATAGAAAATAATTTCTACAACTTTCACAACATAGTTTCTAGACCTCCACATGCATTCAAACCCTATAATATAGACTATATTATCAACTTCAGCGTATCAAGTTTGGAGACATTAAGTTCTATGTAAAAGCTCGTTTAACTCTCGGACAGCAAAGACTAGGTCAATACTGACTCATATAGATATTTCACATTTATTAGGTACTTTCTATATTACATTTACATTCTGTTCTATTAAACTGTTAGGTTGAGTAATAAATTCATTCACGTTTCCTTAAAAGAACATCGAATGTTATTCATATAAAATTTACCTAATTAAAAAGTAACTTATTCATTCTATTTCTCTATTTTATATCTTTTATAAAAAAATTCAAATACGTTCCTCTTCACATTCTTTAAATAGTTTTTATAATATTTTTCGAAAATAGACTAGTATTAATAATTTATTTAATTTATTTTCGTTTTGTATTAATAATTTATTTAACTTTCAGTCTCATAGCCTAGGAAATATAAACTTGGTTTACGTAGTCTTCTATTCAACTCACATACCCGTACAATTATTCACTCGTCTTTCTCATCCTTCCATAACTCTATTCATATCATTTATCCACCTAACTCCATTCAGATGACTATTTCGAAAGTTTACTCCTTATTCTAGCATTTGCTATTTTCTTTAGAACTATCCTAATTCCTCTATTTATCTTTTACTTCATTGCATCTACTTTTTTCTCTTCCGCCCTCGTTCTTTTCCTTCCTCATTCTCATAATGCTGCTCCTTTCCACTATTCCACCACGCGTTACTCCCTTCGATCGTATAGAACTTTTTTCACGCTTAAATTTACTGTTTGCACACCTGTATAGTTCTCTACTAAGTGTTTTATCGTCCCTATATCCCTTTTATATATTCTACACAGTCTGTCCTGCTCCTTCCTCCAATACCTATTTCCTTCTTCCATATTTTCACATCTTGCTCTTACCATAAGGTTCTGGCTTCCCCTTGTACCAACCTCCTTTAAATCAAGTGGGATACCCACCACCGCATAAATACCTGTACAATCTATGATACTTAGAACTTCTTATTTTACTGTACTGCCACAGTCTTTGGTTGCCAGTATCTCTTAGCAAAAAAAGAAGAATAAATGCTTGTTTACGATACATCTTACAATAGTAGTATTTTGTTACTGCCGATACTAATAAAATACGATAATCTTCGAGAAGAGATTAACACTCTAATGGCAAGTTAGAATTCGAAACAATTAGTGTGTTAATTTCTTTTTGAAGTTTATTATATTCTTAACCAATCAAAACTCCATTATATCGACAAAAATGCTGGGTATCAAACACCAACCCTTAGTGTTTATAGTCGGCTACATTGTCCACTACGCCATCGTCGTTCGCGAAGATGCAGTAGGAATAAAATTTGAAAATGTTTTGATACAATATACATAATATATACGTATATACTATACACGTACGTTTCCTATGGTAAGTCACTATGTGTAACTCTAATAGCGACTATAATATATAATATAAGTATTCCTACTAGATAAAGCTAATACACGATACAAAAGCAACTTTTCCTATGTACCACAAGAGCAAAGTTTCACAAGCATAATACTTCGCGAAAGTATCCGGAATGTTTACCATAGAAAACTTTTACGAACACAGTCAACTTTCTATATTGTACATTAACTTTTTACTAAATACATGTTAGTAGTAGGTATCTAGTAATTTCTACATAAATTTTTAGATTGGTTTCAAATTTCACGACTACAATCATGACAGCCGTATTTCACTACAATACTAATGAAATTCGTGAAGACGTTTTATGTAATACACATAATACAGTAGCTACAAAAAGTACTAGAACGCCATTGTGTTTATCATAGCATTTATATACTGATTAACTAGATCCAAGTATATTAAATTTCTATAAAAATTTGGTAGGACCTTATGGAAAATCACTTTATTAGAAACTAAGGATACGTGTAAATACTTTTTGTATATACCGTATATACGTAAAAATTTGTTATGGTAAGCGTTCGAATAGTTTTGTGAGTTGCTGTATGTAGTTGGCACGGAAAACACTGTTTCTTCCAAAGTATTTCAAACCGCGCGAAGGGAAAAAGCGCACCAGGCTTGAAAGAGGAGAATGTCCAGCGTTAAGTGCAAGACGGCGAGCGAGAGATTAGCTCGATCGGTAAAAGAGGAAGAAAAAAATGGGAGGTACCTTTCACTCGGGCACTCTCCGAGTAGCAGACCGCGGAAACTTTTTGCTTTCGCGTACGATTCCCCTCGAAAACCGCAACGAGCAACATCGTTGCTCGAACGCGGTTCCGCGTTCGTTCCGCAACGCTGTGCAACTTCCCATATGTTATCGAACACTGAATGTGTGTCTCATTAGGTACGCGTCGCCATTACAGCTTCTAGACCTCAAAGGAATATTGGACTAATTGTGTGTGTCCACTCGAACGAACCAAGATTGATATAAGCAAGACTACCCTTATTTACTTATTTGTCGATTTGTTTGAAATCTTTTTAATTAAAAGAGCTGTCTCTGTTTTTATACTAGATTGTAACATATCCGATTGGTGATGTAATACTGTTTTTTCGATCCTTTACTAACTTTACGATCCTTAATGTTACATATATCGTAGAAGTTACACGTCAGGAGCCATTTAGGCAAAAATGTATTGCCATTGGTAAATTTTAAACATATCAAGAAATAAACAATATTTTCTACTATCTGCTGCTACTGACAAGGCAAAAATATAACGCAAGATTGTGGGTATTGTATAATAGGTGATAGACTACGGATTTTGATGCATTTATAGGAAATTTAAGGATGCAAAGGTACATAGAATGCATAAAATATGGATATTGCATAGAACACGCTGCGCTTAAGCTCCGTTCTTCGTAATTGTGTTCATAAAGATGTAAATTTGCATAAATATCCACTAGTAATAAATATAAAAGCAGAATGAATTTATAATGCAGTCCAGTATGTATCCATTCAATTGTAACATACGTCCTCTCTCTTTAATAAAATTTTTTCAATCCGAAGTATTCTCCTTCAGCTAACGTAATATAAAAATCAGAAGATCAACAAAAATGGATCTACATATCACATTTTCTCCTATGGTTTTCACATTTTTTTACATCTTTATTCATGGCGTGGGGCTACCTGAAAATTGCGCCTTTCTATCATATTAGGGAGATAGTTAACATGTAAAACTCCTACAATTTTGATGCAATTAATTCGTTCGTATGAACCAGCTGGTACGTAATTACCGAACAGTGTGAGCGTCTAAAAGTGGTCAGTCCACGAATATGCGATTAACAGATACTCCACGTCCAAGGAGATCCTGTCCCAGCGTGTAATATGGGAACGTCGGTGTAATTTAACCTTGACTGTCGATTACTAACAGCAGCGTGTTGCGGCACGCCGCGCCGCGCCACACCGATTACGTCGTCATCTACACTATTCTACACGTCTCGCGTTTCTCGATTCGTCTAGGAAGCGGCTTCTATGATCACTTTGTCTGAACGATTTTTATACGACACCGCGACGATTGTTTCGTTCGAGTCGGTTCAACATGACTCGATCAATACTGCGTCGTTCAATTTGTTTTTTTAACCACCGTCTGAGTTGTACCGAGTACTTTATCACAAGATAATATCTCAAGTATCATGAACAACCCAGAGATTACAATAAAAACCCGTACATGGAAAAAACAAATAAATAGAGAAATAAACTAATTGCATTTGTTTTGAAAACTTATACATTTTTATAATTTGAAATGGATAACTGTACATGTAAGACAGTACTAATAGGTACTAATTCAGCAATTACAGGTAATAATTGGAAATAAAGAAACACAATAGTTCCAGAGGTAATTAATTAAGAAAAATCTTAAGACCAGATGACAGTATGTAATCTATGAACGATTATAGATAGACATTTGATATTAAACTATAAGGTATTAATATGTAAAGAATGAATTTCCAAAATGAAGAGAATTCATTAAGAATCAAGTACTCATAGCAGCTGAAGGACTCTAAATTCATTACACCAGAAAACCAGAATTACTAATATTGATTTGACCTAATATCCTAATATAATGTAAAATAATATTAAAAATAGTATTCGTCGATAATCGCCTACTTTTTTGTGCAAATTTGGAATTCTAAGACTAATTAACGTAGAAAATAACAAATCAACGCATAAAATAATATTCAAAATTCCCTTCTTATCTCAGCTTAATTTTATACAGATAAAATTTTCCATTCTAATATTATAAATTCGTCACAATACAAATATTCTTTCCACACAAACACTATAACTTATTTATCCAATCTACTTTCTATTTTTCATTAGATATATATTACTAACTTTCGACCTGTTGATCGTTAGATCAATTTTCCTGACTCCTAACAGATCAATAGATACGCCCAAGTAATTTGAGAAAAACAAGTTAACGAAAAAACAAGGAAAATTATAAAATAATTAGAAAGAGCATTCATATTCTCAATAGTTTCAATGATACGTCGATACGAAAGATTTCAGGTCTACGAAAAATGTAAAAAGGAGGGAAAATGATATCAGCATTCCATGGCGAGTCTTTGTGTTTACTATTGCAAGATTTTCTGCTGTAAAGTCTTCATAATCGTTTTTCTTAACCATTAAAATTCTTTTGATTAATTATCAAAGTCAGTGAAATACCAACAAAATTGTCCGTCTCGTCTGGCTTCTAAAGTTTTTCGAGATTTTTGGAATACGCCATATGAATTTTAAGGAGGAAACAGTTTTTACATGGAAGCAAACATGAATTCGAATAAACGAATATGTGCAAGAATGTGAAAGAATCTCGATAAAAAGATTCGAAATATTTAAAAGAACTTGTTATAAATGATATTTAGATACTATGATATTTTAAAATAATAGTAAATTTAACAAATATCATTAAAATATCATGGTAATAATTTCTTGTGATAACTATGGTAACTTTTCCTAAATAGTATGAATAATCATTATTTTCCTTTTGTACTATGAATGTTTTTTTTTAATATTAAAAACAAACGAGAAAATGAATTGGAAGATAGAGGATCTCTGATCAACTATAAGATTACTAGGAATGTATATATGTGAAACGTATTGTATTGTATATAATTAGTAGGCTTTCGGATGTCTGAACTGAATTTTACAAGATCAGAAAATAAAAATGATTTGCTCCTCACAATCTTCATCACACTGCTTATGTATTACACGACGTATGTATGTACTGTGAATACCTTCGTAGCTAAAAATAACTTCGAAAGAAATCCCAAGTATAACCCAAAATCACTTGGGTCATTTGAATGGAACATTGTTTACTCGATACTATTCTAGATTAACCAGTCTTAAATTTAAATTAAAAATAATTTGAGACACACAGTTTCCTTAAATATCGTGTCACACCATTATATATCATATATTTACTAAATTTGACTGTGATAGAACCGTTTGAAGTACAACTAATCTTTCAAATTATATCATAAAATTCATATAAAATGCAAATAAGAATGCTTTTGACTATTAAAACTTCTCCATTAATATTGCGTGCAAGTTTTAGAAAATCTTCATACGATTCACTTTTCCCAGCGTAAAATGTTTCTATATCTTTTAGTACATTATTTATTTAAAAAGTTTGGTATGTTTGCTTAATTGTAGTCTGGAGAATGGTACGAAGTTACATGGTTACTCTGCATGTCCTGTATAAAAACCGTTGTCTAAATCCTGAACCCTTTTTAACTTCATCTATGCGACCTATCAAAAAATAATAAATCATTTCACATTCTTTCATTGACATTCTTTCTATGATACTCAGGGGGTAAAGAAAATACAAGATGAACTATTCAGACTAGAAAATGCACCCCGCATAATCGGTAAACAAGAAATCATCAAATATATAAAAAAGTCGTTGAAAAGACGGAACAGTCCATCGAGCAAATTGAACCAAAAAATTCGACCTATTACTCGAACAACGATAAAACATGAAATGAGGTGAAACAGGACAGCTACTATACTAACCAATAATTTTTTACGATAACAAAGATAGATACGAAACAACATCATGCGTTAATCGGCGTATCAAACGAAACAAGAAGCAAAATAAAAAGACGCGAATGAAATTTCAAGAATAATTGACGAATATAGGATGAGATAGATGGGGTTGTTGGATGGGTAACGCGAAACTTTCCGTGGACCATCCTCGTCGTATCATTGTCTACTAAATAAGATGAAAAAATAGAACCGTGGAAAGGAAGCGAAAATAAGAAAAAATTGGAGAAACAATCGACGAAGGTGGGGTGAAAAAGAGGGGTTAATGGACTTACGCGACAATACTCTTCGAAAGGGGCCACCGTTCCATATCAGCTTGGTACTTCATGTTCTCGATCTGCTTCTTCAATGCGTCCTTGTCCATGTTAGCTAGTACACTGGGATCCATGGTTATAGCCGCGCCTCCCTTTTGCCAGATAAGAACCGAATAGCGCTTGCGCCTCTACGAAAAATCAATAGAACCGACTATGTATGGGGACTCCTGTTATTGGAACACCAAACCTACGTCACACACTGGCAACAGGAAATTCGATTCTGCGAGGAAAAGTGCACGAACTTTTCCCTCGTCGCGACCTCCGCGAGATGACAACGGATCTTGTTCTGTTCCTCGTACACACGTGATGTTCGAGCCGTGCGTAATACGGATCGAAGCGTTATAGTTATTTAGCCATTATTTCACTAATCGTTACCTTATAGATAGTTATACCGAAGGCACTTGATACTTTAGTACCGCAGGATTCAAGGACATGGTCTTGGATTTCTTAGAACTGCGTAAACAAATGTGATTTGTCATAAGTTTGGATAATTGGTACAATGTCGCTTATGAAAGAGAAGATGGCTTTTTTCGTATAGATTTGTGTTTGATGCTCTAGGTAAAGAGATGCTATCACTACAGTTGGGGAATTATAAATTATTCAATAATTACCTTTTATTGAGTATTTACAGAATGTCCCATAAAAAGTGGTACAATAAAGAGCAGGGCGATATTATATCTAAAAACGAACAAAATGTGTAGAATAAAATATTTTAACATGATGCTTCGTTAGAATTAAGTTTCGATTAACTATAAGATTTCCAAAAATAAGAATGTGAAATATTAAATCTTCGCGAATTATGATCTTTCGATTACTAATACCTATAAAAACCTTATACGAATAACAATTATTTTCTTCTCAATACTTGTTCTTCTATTCGTTGATGAGCTGTTTTTAAGTACTTTCAATCAAGAACCCTTTGACGCTTCCAACGGAAGCAACGAAGCTTGAATCTTAACGAGGAGCACATGGAACAAGCACAATGCGCGTACCCATAATAAATTTCTAATGCTCTCTTCTCTTTTTACGGTTTGCACACTTATTCTTCTCTACCGGTAATAGCCATTAGGCAGAGAATAACCATAAATGAATTAAATTTGAATGTTCGAACAATAAAGTAAAAATACGATAATAACGAGATGATAGTTTATTCTCAAATACATACTTATTTGGCAACATCCCTCTTCCTAAAAATATTTATTGCATTGCACAAAAATTAATTCCCATATTTCTTTACCTTTAATAATGAACAAAATACTATATTAATACGAACTATAATACCGTCAGATTTGAAAAACGAACACTGAATGAAACAGTCTGTTCATGAAAAAGTCGATTCGTTGCTTTACTTACACACCGATCAAGATCATTGTGTCATGTATCGTAATTATCGAATTCATGGATACATTCCACACAAAATAACTAGTGATTACTGTGGCTTCGTTCTTCAAATTTGCCCTTTCAAGTTTAAATTGTCTACGTTACCTTAATTCTTATATTATCCTAAATGTTAAAATACTCTATTTCCCTTTTCATATACTATGTACAAGGTATCCGAAAAGGTCGGGACAGAACTTATACTATATGTTAATGAGGTCAAGTAGATAAAAAAAAGTTCATATAAACTTACGTCCAAAAATGTTTTATTGAAGAGTTATAAACGCCCAAAAATTTTTATTAATTGCTTTAGCAGTTACAATAAATGGAGAATCAGAATTTCCTGCTTCTGCAGAAATGCGGAATCTTAATCGTCGAACTAAGGATTGTTGAACTTTTTCGAATATTCCTGCTGTTGTAGAAATATGTAATACTAAATGAATTTATGTGTGTTTGTGATTCTGTATAACGAGTCTTAAGAGCAACCTCCCGAAAATCTTTAAATACTTATAACTCTTCGATAAAGCATTCTCAGGCAAAGGTTTATATGAATCTTTTTGTTCTGTCTCGATCTTTTCAGGCATCCTGTATGTAACAATTACTTTTGGTGAAAACCATTATTTCATGGTACTTGAAAGTATTGCATCTGTAATATTCTTTATCGAAAAAGAAGCAAAATCACTAAATAAATTCATTGTTTTATTCTAAATAATGTTAAACTCAAATGTACGAACACTACAATGTATGCTTAGAAGATAATTCCATTTGTGGTTCTGTTGATCGTATGAACTCATGGCTATGTACTTTATTTATCATAAAATCTTCCAAGAAATTATTTTCACAATATCAAGCCAGAACATGTTCGCGAACAAGCTTGAAATAGTTAAAAGACATTTAAGTCCATCGTATGTATATTCACATAACATTGTACTAGTAGAAATAACAAAATTTCCTAATTATATTCAGATGAATTTACTTTGAAAAAAAAACTAACTCAAAATATACAAAATTTATTTATTTGTGAATAAAATTAAGTTATCAAATTGGTATTAATTAAAAGTAAAATCGCAATAATGTCACCTTTAATAGAAATTTAGCCGATCAAATATACTCGAGCTATCTCATTTTGGCACAACTTCTTGAAGTTTCAAAAATAAAACTACATTGATTCTAGAATTTAGAGTTTCAGTATCTTATTAGTTACTAAAACTACATATATCTAAAATGTTATTAGCTGTTAACCTAACACGTCTTCATATTTTTACAAAAAAATTATTCACAAATAATTACACACATATATTTGTATATTAACTGTAATCCACTCCTAAATTAAAAGGATCGAATTAAATAATATTCATGAATGGATGATTATATTCGATGTCATAAAAAGTTATCATAATTAAAAACAAAGATTTCTACTGCTCAAGGCTATTCCTCTCCGCACGCCAAAAATAATCTCCATTTTAGCGATCTACCATACGAGTTGATTTTTGTCACACATATACTATAAATATCAGTGCGAGTATCTCTATTGCTATTTATCTCTTTCCATATTTTAAGTTACAATAATAATCATAGTTTACATTTCATTCTACTTTTCTATTTACTGTGAAATTCCCTGCATATAATTGCTAATTACTATTACATAAACAGTAACCACCAAACTCAGCAAATACTATTCTACATTTTTTATATTTACGACTTATTTTTTCATGGAGAATCAGTTTTCTACTGACATTGTACTTATTTATTGGACACCATATAAGTAACCTATATTACCACACATATGTATTATGCATGCATATGAGTATACGTATATGAATTACGACATGTAGCAAACAAAATTTCAAAATCGATTCTCTCCACTAAACAGTCTGGTTCAACAAATTTCGCACGTGTTTCTTTATACTTCGTAGAAATCTTTTATATTATAGAATTTATATCTTTTTAAAAAAATCCAAACTATACATATAGAGCGTGCTCCAAAATATGTAGTACTATCGAGTAGAGATAATAAATCGAAAATAAAAAACACAATTTTTAAAAATATCTAACGTTTCGTTTTCGAGAAAATAAATTTTGAAAATGTATCGAGTAAAGTATTGCATATCTAGACAATGAATGACTTGATGAACCATTTAGACTGATGGAACAGTTTTTCTTATTTAATATTTTTGTTAGCTTACGTTGATAAGATAATAGATTGTAAAGAAAGAATGTAAACCAAGATTCATCACGTCATTACTTATGAGTTAAACGCACGTATAGTTGCTACGTTTTCAAAATCTGCAAGTCAATCTCCTTGAAAACGAAGCTTTATATACACAAATTTTATTCTTCTTATACTTTTTTATGGAGAATCACATCCTGCTTTTCGTGGGACATCCTGTATAGATTACACAGTAATCCATTTAAAATATGTTGTATGCACCATATCCAATTTTAAGTGCAGGAAACAAACATTCAATGTTCCTCCAACATAAATGCTCGTGCAGTTTACGACTTTCCCCAGAATCGTAATTTTCATTTTTATAATACAATATTACACATTTTATCTAGTTTAACAGTTTTATTTGATTAGTGACCAGTAATCAAACATGTTATTTCCAACGAATGAAACCTTTATCGGGTATAAAAATTACAGACGTCTACGGTCTTCGACTAATATAATGTACCAACGGAGAAAAACTTCGCACCTCGAGAGAACAAAATCTGCTACAACCATTTGTCTCGACGTTCACTTCAGTCTCGAGAAATGTCTCTTAAAATGCATGGCACGTATGTATAGCCAACCTACGCTATAACTAAGACCAGCGGTATCTGAAAAATCAGCACCGCAGAGTGCAGTCGAAACTTTTCGGACACCAATTTGAAATAGCTCGACGCACCCGCACCAACATAATTAATACAGATAGATGCAAATATGAACAAATGCCGAGCGAAAATTCACGGCTCTTCGTAAAAATAATTGTTATTGACGTATCTAGATTCGTCGTTTCGAAATTGTACGCTCGCAGAATCGAATCGGTGTTTTCCCTTGACGATATTTTCGACAGGTATTCTCGATACTGGCACTTACCCAGTAAACAAAATTTCGGTGAAGAGAAGAAGTCACGTGCCACAGGAAGTCCGTCCGATAGTCGTGGTCGAATATTAGAGAGTAGCACTCACCTTGCCGGAGGTCGGAGAAGTTCTGAGATGCGCTGACTCTTGGCAGGTTTCTCGATTCGCTTACGGAAGCCTCAACAAAACTCGCCAATCTAATTTGCTGGTAATTTACGTGCCGATATCTTCAATCATTGTTGTCATAAGAATATTCCTCTACGAATGTTCCGTCCGCTTATAATCCGTAATGAATAAACTGACCGTGTTAACCTTCCTGACGACCTGGATGGATCTTGATTCCGTTACAGGCCTCCTATGGTACCGATAAAAGCAAGCTTTCTGTGAAAAAGAAATAATGTTCATTGTTTCTAGAAGTACAATATATCGTTGTTATATATAGATATTCATAGATATAATATTAATATAATATCGATAGTGGGAAATATCGTAATTCCTGAATAAAGTACTTTTGATGGTATAAAATAAAGTTTTGAAGAAAACGGGATTTAATCTATTAAAAGAAGGTAAGCCGATATGAAATTATATTTTTAGTAACATTGAAAATTTAGAGGAAATTTAATTTAAATTTTGATTTCTGTTTCAAGTAAATATATATTTTAAAGGATAAAACGAAAAGATAAAACGATAGTATGTATGTAAATGTCATTATTTACTGATGATATTAATTCAATTAAAAAAGCAGTAAGTTTCGTGAAATCCCGTTTCAAATGTAAGAAAGTTCATACCCTGGGGATCTCTAATCTGTTGCTTACTATTATATATGCAGATCATTATGTACGTGATGATACATAAGGATTACGATACTTTCGTTATTATCAGTGAATTTATTGTGGCCCTTTTTACAATGCTGTAAGAACTTTAATGAAGAACTGGCATAATTTATATATTAAAAACATGTTTTTCAAACATAATTTGTCTATAAAATTTATTGGTAAAATTTAAGATGGAAATTGAAAGATCACATTTCTGAAAATTTTCCGAAAATTGGTAATATCTTGTTGTATTTTGTTCATAATGATATAATTGGACAATAGTTAGTAATAGTTGGTAATGAGCAACAGAGATTTAACAACTTAGAACAGTATATGACAATCTTCAAATGAGTCTACATAAAATCAGAAAATTAATATTATTTTATTTTGAACGCTTTACAAAAATTAATAGCATGAATTCTCATTAGTATCGCAATTAGTCCTAGTATTAACATATTTGCTAGCTACTGTTAATCATTGTTGCATAGTGCAAGCTTCTTATTATGTTTGCTAACAAGATTGGCAAAATCTACTTGTAAGGTATAATAGATTAAAATGTTGGATCATATTGTTTACTTAATCTTTCCATTTAATGTTTCCTAATAAAAAAAAATATACAATTGGATTTGTAAAATATTAAATAATATATATGTTAAAATTCGATATTAGAAATATACACATTGATTTTAGGCAAAATTTTGATTATTCGTTGAAATTAATTAATCAAAACAGGCAATACAACATCATTATATAACATTACAATTCCAATACACAATAAATTAAAATTAATAATGATGAATTAAAAATTCTAATATTATTATAGTTTTTCATTGAATTTCTCAGGAATTATTTACGATATCGTATATTGTAAAGTATTTACATTTTAACAAGCAGTTCACTCGAGATTTAAATGAATACATTTGTTGACTTCTAACTAAATTTCACGGATAGATGAAAACCGATTAATACTAAAGGGATAATTCCATTGGTGGATTACAGGGATTGATTTATTGACTGATGGTTGAAATTTATTAGATAAAATTTGTATCAGTAGCTCAATATTGTAAGCAATGAAAAGAATAATGTATTTATTTCTTTATTACGCTTGAACAAATGATAATTGATATGTAATCTATTTATAATTAATATTTATTATAATTAATTTAATTACATGTGGACCAAAGATTCCTATTTTTTTAGACACAGTATCATTTTTATGTATATTACATTTACATACATTTACAAAAATTAAAATCAATCTAATAGATATTAATTTTTTTGTAATTATGGGACCATTAAACAGGTTAATGAAACGACAGTTATGTATATGTTGTTGTGTCGTCAAGTTCGTTTAATTATTAACTGCACTTTCTTTAATCAAAGAAGGATAACAAAATACTAATATACTTACATTTATCACAAGAAAAACTTTTAAATACCAGTTTATGATGTTTAAACACTAAAATTCATATTTCACGATTTTACATATTGCGCCATATACATATTCTACTGAAGCAGGAAATTTAAATCCTATAAATGAATCAAATATTTTACAATACTCAATAAAATGTAATAATATGAATAGATATCAGAAAAGAAATTGAAATAAAAATAAAAAAGATTAATAGTAAAAATTCGTATAACATATGAATTTTTCTATATGCATATTTTTTGTTAACATTTGTAAAAAAGTCAAACGAAAATTGTGTAATAAAAAGAGAACATATAGCAAGTAAATGATAAATCATGTTATCATCTAATTAATAGTTTCAAAATTGTTTATTGGAAGAAAATTTACTTTTTTAAATAAAAATATAAAAATGTTGATGTAATAATGTAATTATGATAATATCACTTGTAAATTAATTGTTACATAAATATATAGAAATTTGTAAGTTTATTATTAACAATATAATTTTTCATCCTCTTATTACTCTTTGTACAAAAATTATGTTTATTTTAAATTAGCAGTTGATTCTATTTAAAATATTTTAACACTCTAGATATTTAGTCAAGATACTGCTATTCATGCCTGAAACTTGAAGTTCTAAGTAGAACCGAATATCAATAATTTATTACACCTTCATATACGCATTTAATAGTACGTATTTAGTTAAAGTAACATATTAATGATTAAAATTCAAAACTAGTTAAATTTAATAGACAATATTACACTTTCTAACCTGTATAACCTTAATTTATTCCTCTTTACGTAGGATACATTTTGAAAGAAATAATCAAATATCTTTCAAAATGAATAAATACTTGGAACTTGCAAAAACAGGTACCAGTTACGCCAAACATATGAATCGTTTAAGTAATCGAATATTTGGTGAAGTAACAAGAACGACTAATAAGAAATCTATGAAGGTAGTGGAATTATTTAGCGCTAAACCGATAAACAAGCGACCAGAAATTGTTAATTATTATCCACGACATATTGAAACTGATTTATTAATGAAACATCTTAGGAATTATGGATTATTTAGAGATGAACATGCAGATTTTAAGGAAGAGTATGAACGTTTAAGAGAACTTCGTGGCAAAAAGAAATGGGTTGCACCACCATATAGGAAGTAATAAGTTATTTGATTTGTTTAAATTCAGTGTATTACATCAAACTGTATATTTTATATAAAATGTATTTCATATAATACATGTGTTTACTTAAATACCAAATGTTATGTATAAATAATAATATAAAGATACCAAAATACAAAATGAAAAGATAGGTATAATTTTTTAGAATATACAACAATAATATTAGAATAAGAAACAGCTTCAAAATTAAGTGGTAATAATAATTCAAAATCATCTATTTCTGTTTGATCCTTATTTTGTTTTACTGTAACTTTATCAAATTGTTGAATGTTGCACAATAATGATTTATTCATAGCACTATTCAAATTTTCTACAATTTGATTCTTATTTTGAGAACTTCCAATTTCTTTATATTTATAAATATTACTACTTGGTTCTTTTGCTACATCTACATAAGACATTTTATAGTAGCCATCAGAAGAAGATGTACTTTTATTGTTAAAATTATTGGAAATAGATTGATATAACTTATTCCAAAAATAAGATTTGTTCATACTTTCTATAGGTACTTCTTGACACTTTATTGCTGCCCCAGTTTTATTATTCAAATGTATTTTTGTATTACCTGGCCAATAACTTATTCCTGAACCTAATTGTAAAAGATCTGAATGATTCCATAAACTATCATGTACATTAATGTTTTTTTTAAATGTACATTGTTTTTCATTTAATTTGGTGTTATTTTCCCATTCCTCTGTGTCCTTGTTATTAAAAACTAAATCATCCATCCATATCCTAATTGCAAAAGTTATACATTATAATTCAGTTTCAAATATATATGTGTCAAATTTTTATTTCTCTAATTTAAAATTTTATGAAAATTGTTGGTAAGCTTATTTTTAAGCTTATACCTGAATGCACCAACATCGATATATGTTGGAAGATCTCCACATTCTAAAGAAAAGTTTGTCCAAGATGCAATTCCAACTAGAGCTATCTCATGTTTTTGATTCTCACATACAACTGGAGAACCAGGATTACCAGCACAGGCTTTCATTTCATCCTTAAACTCAACCATTGTACAAAATACATTTGTGTAATTTGTATTTGTTTTTATCATATATGTACACATTTTCCAGGAATTAAGAATTACTTCATAATATAGAACTGGCTTAGCTAGAACTTTTGAAGATGGTGCAACATAACTTTGCCATCCAAATATCAAACATAGTTTGTAATCATCATCATATTTGACAGGCACAACCTTAGGTAGGATTATTTTATTATGGCACATGTCAAATGGCTTAGTAAGTTTTAAAAGAGCTATGTTATGATCTCGATCAGGAAGAACAGAATAAGCTTCATAAGTGGGATATATATATGTAGCTTTTACAGGTAATGTCTGTTTAGAATCAGTTCCATTTAGTCCAGTTGCAAATAAAGTAATAGACTGTATTAATAAAATTAAGATATGACTATATATATATCCTTTTCTTAGTGTTAGGTAGAAAAAGTATCATACATTTCTCTTGTCTTGCACACATTGCGCTGCGGTTAAAACCCAATCTGGTGATAGAAGTACTCCACCACATGGTGCTACTGTTTGAAACTGTATCAACCAGGGAAACTGACCATCTTGAACTCTTTTACCTTTTAATAGTATACCTTTGTAATCTTTCAAATTTATAAAGATCAGAAAAAATGAAATGTAAAATGACATATTCATTAAAATGAAATAAAAAATATAATATGTATTTGAAATATATCTTATTTTTATGTAGCTACCTTCAAGTTAATACTATAATAACTTAAATTAAAATCCATGATTTTTACTGAATGTAAAATTGTTTATTAAAAAGTAAGTATATTAACACAATAATTATGGCAATCATAGGGCACTATTTATATTATTTATAGATCAAGTATAAAAAGATGATATTACAATTTTTAATAGAAAAAGCTGACTCAGAAATTATTACATAATATTATTCCACTTGTATTTTCTAAGTCATTTTATCTTTTTTATATGTTATCATTAATTTTTCTGTTATGAATTAAAAGTGTTTCATTCATGAATTATGGTAATAACAATAACACTAATAATGATGATAATTTTTTGGTATAGTTTACAGTTCTTCTTTCAAATCATTTTCTTTGTTTTCAAATTTCACATCTTGCATCTTCTTTTTCTTTTTCTTTTTGACTTCACCACTAGTATCACCTTTTTCTTGCAGACAAGTATCATCACCATCCTTTAATATTCTTTCTGAGCACAAATACCTAATAGGATAAAAATCATATTATATAATCGAATTAGACTCAATAAATAAAACCTAAATATAAAATATAACTAATAGTAATAAATTAGTACCTAATTAATGGAACTTTTCCTTGATGATTATAATACCAGTCTTCAATATCAGATTCGTGACTTTCAATTAAATCTTCACATTGTGTTTTTAAAATAGTAATTTCAACGGGTGGTTTATCCCATAATTCATATGGAATTCCTAGATCAACTTTGACACCTTTATGCCTATATAAATGTAATATAATTATTTCCAATGATACTCTAAGTTAGAACTCCTTGTTTTTAAATTATAGCTTACGCAAGTCCATGAAGTGTTTTAAATGTTTGACTCATTCCCTTGGCAAATCGTGTACTATCTTTACGTTCCTTGTGAATATTATATTGCAATATACGTTCACAAATACCTTCCATAATTTCTATTAAACGTAATTCTCTAAACAGAATAAAATCAATGTAAGTTAGAATTTACGAACATATAAAGTATTGCGTTTTTAAAGATATAATTCATATTTACGATTTTTTGTATTCCTTTTTCCTCTTAGGTGAAATATCATCAACAGAATATCCAAATTCAAGTACATCGCGCTCTTTACCGGTTTCATCTAATTTAATTTCTAATTCAGCAGCCACAACTTTGCAAACTATAACAAAACAGTGATATGTATTGCTTTTTCTGTACATTTATAAAAATTTATCAATGTCACTACACGTATATATATATATGTAGTTACCTTCGCATTTATTTGCATATTTAACACCTTGTTCCTCTTCCGGGCCACCAATTACAAGGTACGAAAATAATAAATGTGTCAAAAATATTTGCGTTAGAATATACATTATAACAATTGTAAGTTCACAAAACTACAGTAATCATTTAGAGGAACTGTATGATTATAGAATGATTCGAATTATTCATTCACATCTATGATACTTCTAGCTCACATTTACTCGTATCTGTATTTGCTTTTATTAATATTATATCAAATATATCTGCAAGTTTTATATGACGTATTTACGTCATGAAAGGACCGAGAACGATGATTGCATTTATAATCATGGAAGCTTGAAGGGCTTTTTCACATGAGTTGGTGCCCATGGAGCACTGAGTCATTCTATAAGATAAAATGCACAAAAAATTAAAGATGTCTAAATATTAAAATACAAAGATAGCTTTTACTAAAAAAGCAAGTGGCTCAAAATGTTTATTGTTTAAAATGCATAAAAATATTGATTTGAAAAATTTCTCTTTCTTTTTTGAGGTCTCTACTTTTACAGAGATCTTTGATATCTTCGAGATTTTCTTCCTAAATCTTTGTTCAATCGTAAATCAAGTTTTATTTTATCAATCAAAAATTTTCTTTCTTTCTCTAAATATTTACTATTCAGATCTATTATCTGAAGAATGATAAAAATTTGCAAATAATGTTTTTTAAGCTCTAACTTCCTCCTAGCTATACTAGCCGCATTGAATACTTGAACAATATATAGATATGTTTGATTTCATGGATGTATTGAGTATTTTAAATTTTCTAATCTACATATCTGTAATCATTAAACATAACGCCAACAAAAACAAATTCAACTTGTATATGTTGAGAGCAGTACCAACAGTATGCACTTTTATATTACCAGAGATTACATTTCGTCAAAAGAAAGCAATTTTGTTAGCAGTTAATTTCCGGCATCGAGTGTTTAATAAAATGGCGGTGAAAACGAATTAATGTTTTGTTGAATGTATACAAAAATTTCATTGATACGAAAAATTTAATTAATTTATTTGTAATATTATACATCATACATTAATAACAATAGAGAAATTGTGTCGAATATTTTCAGCATATCATAAAACAGCAAAACAGTATTTTTCGTTGTTTAAATTGATTTAATTTTGGAATTTTGTATATTTATAACTTATAGATTCTTAGTAACTTATTATTTATACAATATTTGCAATATTTATACGATGACTGCAAAAATATATCAACCAGATCAAGAATTAGAGACGAAGGTTAAAAAAGGTTAGGATTCTGTATATTTCTATCACCAAATACATTTAGATTATTAATAATCTTATTTTTTAACATTTTAGCAACTGAACGTATATCTGAAAATATGCATATAGTTGCAAATGAACCATCCCTCGCATTTTATAGACTTCAGGAACATGTAAGAAAGGCATTGCCTCCTATGGTGGAGAAACGAGTAGAAGTGCTTGCACTTCAACAGCAACTTTTAGGCAGGTGTTATGATGTAGAGTATGCTGTAAGTGCTATTAAGACAATGCACGGTGCTGAGAAGAGTTTTGAGAACACTTTAGAATTTATCAAGAATGCTATATTTTTCAAACAACAATTAAAGTATGAAGAACAGCGTAGGCACAAGAAAGATGGAAATAGAGATTCTGTATACAAAAGACTATCTGCACACATTCCTACCTTAGATCATTTACCAGATGAAATATCTGATGTTGTAAGAGAAACTGCCAACAGGGTAGAGTCTATGATGAATCACGCCAGATATTCTACCGAGGTTCAAAAAACAAATTGAACTTCAAAACTGACAATTTAATGTATTAAAATATAATATTGTCAAGAAATATAAATGTGGATATTGTAAATAATAATTGATTTTAACTATAGACAAATAACTTGTTTAGAGTTAAAAGATTATGTAAAAAAATGTATAATGAAAGTGAAATAAAATTATTGTTCTTATGTTCTGAGCAACTTAATATTTCAACGTTTCTTATATATTCACAGTTACTAAAGCTGTTCGAGGCTTATGAAAATATACATACAAAGATATACATGAGGAAATATAATAAATTTCAACGATATTTACGTACGTATATTTACATAGTTTCGCTCTTTTCGAAAACTTCTAACGAAAACGCTTGTTGAAACAACTTTCCACTTTTATTATTCGTTGACTCTTCGCGGGAAAATAATTCTGCGCACTCGGGTGCGCAGTATCGTGTGACTTTCTGACACCTTTTCATGTAACAACTGCTACAAATCTTTCTGATTGGTCATGATTCTTGAAAATTAAATAAAGATGAATACGTTAAAAATCAAAGGAAGTTAAATAAATAATATTTTTCTTTAACCAGTAATGGATATATAAGAAATATTAGAAATATAATGCAATGTATAAATTTGTTTTTCTTTTTACAATAAATATCAAATATAATTTAAATATCGACTGAAAGTATCGATAATTATCGATCAGTATCGAGGTATGTATTCTGGTTTGAAAGCTATTTAGAGACCGCCAAGTTCAGTAGATTCCTTACCGTTAAATACACGTGAAGAAATTATACTTGAATTTATAGAACCCTTAAAAATGTTTTTCTCGGTACTCTTTGTTCTATTTTGTGTAACATCGGATGCCTTGGTACACAGATTAAATGTTCCCAGAGTTTTATTACCAGTATTTAATGATTTTGCTGTAAATTTTACACTTGAAGTTACTGATGGTGCTTGTTATAAATGGTAACTACTATTTCTTTTACAACTAAGTTTTATTATTTTGTTATTTATTTAGTTGCAATTTTTAGTATTAAAACGTAAATCTTTTCAATTTTTCATTCATATGTTTGATAGTTTATTATTTGTTCAAGATTAATTTTTTTCATGAATTTTTCACTTTCCTTCTCTTTCTATCTCTCTCTGATTATACTATGATTTTTTTATACACCTTGTTATGATATATTTAAAATGAAAAATACATATATCAATAGGTCAACATCACGATTAGATATTATACAACTAATTCCTATAAATGAAAATGTTGAGAGAACTTGTTCTTCTGCTATATTGATTCAAACAATAACGAGAGAGTCCAATAGAAATACTGCAATAGTATTGGCAGAAGATGTTAATAATGGGCAATTTTTAAGATGTGATGTTATAGTAGATGTGATATTTTCTTTAAATCTTGTAACAACTACAAGAGAATTATATATAGAGGAAGCACCAGAGGCATTTGAAGTTAGGGCATATGATGAACAAGGTAAAGATATTTGATAAGACCTTATATACCACATTATTTAAAAGAGCATTTAGATTTGTCAATATTTAAGGTTTTTGGCATTATATTAATAATATATATTGAGCATCTAAAGGGTCTTTTACATACAATACTGATTGTCTGAACGTTCCTTTAAAGTTATTATCTTAAAGTTTGTAAGCTTTTAAAACATGCATAAATTTTTATAGGAAATGAATTTACTACTCTCGCTGGAGTAGAATTTCTGTGGAGTATAGACAATGCGGATAAACATATGTCAGATTCTAAAGCACCAAATGCTATTTTAAGATTTATGACTTATCAAGAATCACATTATGAAACTCCACCAACAATTGCAGCATTAGATGTAATTGGTAAAAAGGGACATATCGTATTGCTAGAAGGAATAAAAACTGGTACAGCAAAGGTAATAATATATTTTATGCAGATGTAAATGTTATTGCACTTTCTAGTGAAATAATTTTAGAGAAGAAAATATTTTTCATTGCAGGTTTCTGTGAAATTAACTTATCCAGAATATAAACATGTTTCACCAATAGAAGTTGAATTAATTGTAATAGCCAATTTAATTATCATTCCATCAGACACAACAGTTATGGCATATGATAGTTTTAAATATAAAATAATGCAAGTAAGTATCACAATTATTACGCATGACATATTTTACATATTAATGTTAATTGAATTATTGATATATTCATAGGTTTGTCAAGGTCATTTGGAAGAAATAAGTTTACCATCTAGCCAATACTACTTAGAAGCAGAAAATCCTGATATACTAGAAATTGATAACGATCGTGATTTTGCATATGCTAAATCTCTAGGACGTACCAAAATATTCTTACATGATAAAAATGTACGTGATGAATATCCCGTTATTTTACCATCTGCTACAGTTAATGTAAATGATGTAGCGTATATAATGCTTGCTGTTTTACCCAATAGAAATTGGGGTTTAATACTTGGTCATACTCACGAAATTGTTGTTGAATTATATGACAATAAAGATCATAAATTTCACATTGGAGAAGGTGTTGAAGTATCAGTGAAATTAGATGAACACTACTTTGAACCAAAGATGATAACGCAAAATGGCACTTATATTGTTGGTGTGCCTATCACATGTGGAACAATGACTGTCGAAGCTACTCTCAATGGTATAATTGATAAACATGGTAGAAAAGTGTTTGTTGCTTCACGTCCTACTACAAGAGCTGAACTTTTGATTCATACTCCTGTTACTATACAGCCTAAGGTATTGGCAGTTCCGTGGGATTCTAAGGCTAAATCAAGGTTATCATTTATATTACTGTTGTTATGTACAATATGTCATTCTTTTTCGTTAATAATATTTTTATCAAATTTAATGTATGAAATTTTATTTTATTATTATAGGTATGATACTGTATTAAAAGCAAGTGGAGGAGATGGATCATATGTATGGTCAAGCAAACATCCTTCTATAGCAACAATTTCTCAAAATGGAGGAATGAGAATTTTAACAGCAGGTGTAACAGAAATAAATGTTGCTATGACAAGAAATCAGTATAATAAAGACACAGCAAGAGTGTATGTATTACCTCCTTCCAAAGTAAAAGTAATTGAATATAGCATGGAAGCTGCTGTAGGAGAACAGATTTATCTTCACATTGCATTATATGGAAGATTAATTAATGGAACAGACTCCAAAGAAATTCCTTTCAATGATTGTAGAGACGTTAATTTTGAGACATACATTCCAGATGGTAATTTTATACAAAACAATAGTAATGTCATAGAACCTGTAGGAATTGCATGTGCCGTTATAGCAGTTACTAGCGTAGATATTGGAACATCCGAAGTAACGGTAGTATACAACGTTAATGGTCAATATTTGACTGACAACGTTACTGTGTCGGCCTATGAACCTTTAATAGCATTATATCCAAGTAGCAAGGAAACTTTATTAACGGTGGGTTCATTGAGAAAAATAGTTTTTAAAGGTGGACCCCATCCATGGTCTAATAAGCCTCAAAGTTATTCGCGAAAAATTCAAATATCTGAGGAAAAAATTGTTGATGTAACAGAACATGTAGATTCTTCAGCTGGGTTATATGATATATTTGTTATTGAAGTAATGTGTCGTGCTCTTGGAGAGGTGGATGTAACATATAAAATTTCAAATGTTCCTCTACTGCCAAACTGTAAAAGTACATATGCATTTGAAACAGTAAAAGTGATTTGTGGCAAACCTAGACATATTTATCTTCAACCTGAATTTAAGGATAAGAATTGTCCTATTAGCAATCTTAATATAGAAAGGATAATGGCACACAGTGATAAAAATTTGAAGCTTATTACAATAATAAAAGATGAAGAAGGGAGAACATTCGATAATATTACGAGTTTACGAATTGAATGGAATTTAAAACCCTCAACTGTAGGTTCTGTAGAAATGCCTTCTAGTTCTATAGAGGAAACAATCACGGATATGAATGTTATTTTACCAAAAAGTTACTATCAAAATGTCATTTTTAAAAAACATTTTGGCACTCTTATATTAACAGCTACAGTTACAGGTTATCAAAAATATATATTGAGTAAATTAAAAATAATTCCCGAATGGCCGCCATTCGCAATTGAGACTGAAAGAAAAATCTATGAAACGCCTCTTATAGAAACTTCTATAGAAATAGTTTTAGTCAATGATACCTCTGTTATTCCTGATAAATTAATGGTATTAAATGATCCTACTGCAAAATATTACTTGCAAGTGAATCAGGGTTCTGGATATTACGAATTTGTATTAAGTTCGGATGATATTGCAGAAGTTCGATATATAGAGTCAACAAAAGCAATTAGTCTCACTCCAAAAAAATCTGGAGTACTTCATTTATCATTGATAGATCTTTGTTTACCTTCAAAACCTGCTGAAGTTGTGATTGAAATACAACAACTTGCTATAATAGAAATAGAAACAGTGAATAAAATCGAAAAGGGAAAGTGCATAGTAGCTGCATTGAAACTTTATGACACGAATGGTCATGCTATAAAATTGCCATCTTTGAATGCTTTAGAATTTAGAGCAGAAATTGATAACGAATGCATAGAAGTTAAACAATTACCTGTTAGTGAACATGGCAATCCTCCTTATAGTCAATTGTTGTATATGGTATATGGAATGGCAGAAGGAGAATCTCAATTAATTTTTGTCAGTAAAGGAGCCGAAAAGGAGATACAGAGTGAATCAGCAACTATCCAAGTCTTTGTTCCTTTAAGAGTTTTCCCAAAAAATCTAACAATACTAGTAGGGACTATTTATCAAGTACAAACAACAGGAGGCCCATCAAATGCAGAAATTGAATTCTCTACACAAGATAAAGATATTCTGAATGTTGGCTATAACGGTATATTTGAAGGAAAATCAGTTGGTCAAACAAAAATTATTATTAGAGCCATTGGTCTTAATGCTAAAGGCAATAAAGTTATTTATTCTGAGGATCATGCCGATATACATGTATTGTATCTTGAAGGAGTTAAAATTGTTGTACCAACAAGTAGAGTAAAAGTGGGTGCGATATTTCCACTTTGGGCATTTGGTATTCCAGAACATTTAACTCCTCTTATTATAGGTTCTATGCAATTACCACTAACTTTTATGTGGTCATCTAGTGATCCGAATTTAATAACATTGCATAATATGTATGAAGGTACTGGAATTAACATTAGAAACCAAAATGAGGTATCTTTGAGAGCCAAAGCAATTAGTCCTGGATTAGCAACTATTTATTTAAATGTTACAATGCCATCTAATATGTTAGCTGGTTTTAAAGGCGATATAACATATACTACATTTATAAAAGTTGACATTTTTGAAGAATTGCGTTTAATGCATCTGGGACTACCTTTGGATGCACCAGTGTTACTAATGTCCCCAAATTCTGTCTTAAAATTAGAAACAAATCGTGACAGACATGGTTCAACTATTTATAAAGTATTGTCTACTGTACATGGAAATGATTCAGTGGATTTACAGGCTTTAACAGTTGCATCTAAAACTGTTACTATTGATAAAAATGGCATCATAAAAGCTGGTGAAAGTATTGGAAAAATAGTTATTTCTATTACAAATACAGAAGCCTATAATTTGAAACAGTCAATAACTGTTATTGTTGAAGTAAGATTTATATTATATTATTAAGATGTGAATTTGATTGGGAGTTTAAAAAATTTGTATCTTAATCATTTTATTTATAGGTCAAGCCCATTCATTATATGATGTTGTCTTTAAAATCAATTTTACGAATTCGGAGTGGAGAAGAATTAAATATGTTACCCAAGGGTATGGAATTGGACTATATTCTTGAATATTATGATAATATTGGAACAAAGTTTCATGCTGCTGAGGTTGATGCTAAAACTATATTAAATCGAGTTGATCTCGCATCATTTACTAGAGGTTCTGAAAATGTAGTTACTGCAAAATTTATTGAGAATGGAGACCTTGTTGTAAAAGCATACAATGAAAGATATCCTAATGCAATGTTTGATTATGTACATATGATGATTGGTGATATAGTTTTCCCCACAAAGGTAATTTACACGTTTATTTTATGTTAAATAAGAAATTTTCATATATGAATCATAAATCATTTAAATTTGTAATGTATTATAGACTACACTAACAGTGGGCGATATAGTATGCTTTTCAATGCCACTTCTATCTTCTGATGGTGATCCAGGTTATTGGCAATCTTCTGCTCCTGAAATATTAACTGTAGATCCTATTACAGGAATAGGTCGAGCAAAAAATATTGGCTATGCAGTAGTAAAACATAGTCTTGCAACTCACATGCAAGGTGAAATAGAAGTTCACATTCAACCTATTGCAAAGGTATTACATTCAATGAATCATTTGGAATTATTAATCATTAATATTTTTTCGAAAATTGTACATGGTATTTTTATTGTAAATACAGGTATCAATTGTCCCACTAAGAGGTCGAAATATTACTGGAACTGAAATTTTTAGTGTTCCTGTTGTACTTAAAAGCAAAGATGAACAAGTCAAAGAAAACAATATCCTATCTAGAGGTTTAGGTGGTTGTAGAACATATAGTTTATTTACTTTAAATTCATTTCCCTATACCTGTAATATACAATTTGTTTCATCAACTTCATCTATTGGAGTAAAAGACCTGTTTCTTGTCAAACCGCGATTTGATATAGCAACTGGTACGTTTAATTTGATCTGCTGCATATAACAAAATTTACTATTATTTAACTGTACATAGAAATTGTTTATTGTAGGTTTTTATTATTGTGATGTAATCCCAATGGGTTCTCCAAACATAATTTCTAGTACACTAGAAAGTCGTATACAAATAAGCGCACAAAGTAAAGACATTGAAGCTGTGCCTCTAGAAGTTACGTATCTCCCTCCTGTCTATGTTGATGCCAAAGAAATTGTTTTTATTAATACCCATTCTCAAACCATTCCAACAGCAACACTTGAAATATATGGGTTGCAGTCTGTATTAGATCATCTTACTGTAAGTTTATTATTCTATGGAAGTTGAAGTAAATTTTAAAATATGAATCATTTCATTTGTAATAAACTTCTATAGATTGATGTACCAGATGGAATGACTGTAAGTGCTCGACAATATATTTCAAAATCTACAATGCAATACAAACTCCGTTTGATGCATAATCAGGAAGAAATCCAAGGTCAAAAAGTTATTATTGTAAATGACATTACAAAGCAAAATATATCTGTGAGTAGATAAAAAAATACTTATCAAACATCATAATTGTAAATAATAATTTAATTTTGTTTCTGTAGCTTTTTGTACGTGTAACAAAATATGAAAATTTTATACCATTATCTGGAATCCAGTGGGTAGATTATATGTACTTCCATCGTTATACATTCGGAACATTTGCCGTTGTTGTAATTACTTTCTTCTACAGTGAGTTTTTTAGTATTTCATATTGGTTTTAGCTTATCACACAAATATCTTCTCACAATTTTATTTTTATATTTTGTTTTACAGTATGGAAGAATAAAATGGCAAATGTTGATTTAAACATAAAGAATAGAACAGTTTTTGGTATGTATTTTATTTTAACATAATTTCTATTCATATTTATAATAAATAACTGTTTAACCGCAATTCATTTTTTATAGCTGATAAATGTCCACCACAATTAAAAAAGGTTAGTACTCCATGTTCATCTCCGTTAAATAGTACGACTATGTCAACTCCAAGGAGTCCAGTTACGCCAACAAGATTTACATTTTCTGCGTTTGATCCTGTATATGGTGATCCCCGTGGTCTTTATTCGGCAAGTAAACGAAATAGGTCATTGAATATGACACAATAAAAATGAATAGTTTGAATTTAAATATACATTGTACAGTGTACTTATATTAATTAGACTTGTTTCTAAACAAACATTCGATTGTCAAACTAGTGCCTTGTCACAATTTATTACATTTTATTTATATTACAAGACTAATTATTTTTTATGTTGTTTATGATCATGATATCGTTTTGTGTATCATTATTAGATGTGTGTGTGTGTATAGAACAATGTACATTTTGTAATTTACTATTAAATAATTACGTACATAAGCCAATGTACATACTGTAATAATAATTTGAATTATATTATTATATGTATATGCAGAATTTTTTAAGAAATTTAACTCTGATGTAATGGCATTTATCTGCTGCCATCTGTGCGATAAAGGAGAAACATAAACTTTGAATGTATATGAATAGATGGTAGCACACATCTGTTCTCAGATAAGGATATTATTGTGTCACCACCGATCTAAAGGCATTCATGTGCCGCCATCTGTGAGATAAAGAAGGAACATAAACTTTAAATGTACAAGGATAGATGGCAGCACTCGTCTGTTTTTAGATAAGAAGGATATTATTGCGTAACAAGGATAGATTGCAGCAGTTATTTATTCCTAGACAAGGAGCATATTATTGGATAACAAGGATAGATAGAGAAATTAGTTCCACTTTTCACCGCTACGTGGTAATAGTGTTTCTATATTGACAAATTGATCAAATTTGTATTTCGAAATGAAACTAATTAAATTGATTAATTTGTGAACTTTTATTATTGCTTTTCCAAATTAGGCTGTCAGCTTTCTCCCAATATTTCATTTAATCTACGAAATATATGAATAAATATTTACAAATTTTATTTTTTATTTCATTTTTCGCAAACTACATTCGGAACTTTGATCAAAATTATACCTAGATATGGTTAAAAGTATCAACTTTGAGATACATACGCGCAGGATGCAAATTAATTACGTGAAAATGTAAAATTTATTTTCTAATTTCGACATCGTCACTGAGTATCATACTCCTTATCTATCTCATCATAACGATACCTCCTTGCATATCCTATGTCCTGTTAACATTCTTCGATTTTTAGCCACAAAATTGTGTTCTCAATAGATAATAATCTCAATTTGACTACCAATTTTTATTGCTTTCATTGATCTTTGATGTGATAACTCCTTGAAATTATTAATAAAACATAATATACACACATTATATGATAATCTAATACATATCATTATTATTTTGTTATGATATAGGATACAATCATAACTAAATACTATTTAAACTTACTAAGAAATTATCATAATGGACTTTTTCTTTTCCACCTTCATATCATTCAAATATGGGAATATTAAGAAAAATATTCTTTTCTAAAATTGAGTCTATTTTAGTTGATAAAAAGGTTGATTGTAGCAAAATGAATTTCTCTCCTTCTATTGATGTATTTTCTTTGGTAACGAATTTGAACAGATATTTACTATATATAAAAGTGATAATTCATATACAAATAAAGCATATTAGAAAATAAAGTATGTGTAGACTGAATATTGAACTAAAATTTCATATATTTACGTATGATTCCGATTACAGTAATTATGCAAGATAACTTTCTTAACTTTAAATAATATTACATGGTATTCTATGTTAATGACAAAAAGAAATTGGAAATTGCATTTAATGTTACTTACAGTAAAATGTTCATAATCTTTTTTAATTCTTTCCTGTTCTCTCCCTCATTCTTTTGTTTAAAAACTGAAAAAATTATTTTATGAAGAGTTTTGTACTATACTTTTTCATATTTACCCCAAAGATATACATATATATGCATAATGATATTGTTCTAATCAGTTTCTTATATTCCATATAAACAATATGTAACATAATCTATTAATCAAATTATTTTATCTAAAACCATCAAAGATATCATATATCTCCAATTTTTGCACTGATTGTTTCAAAATACATAAATATATGTTTATTTAGTTCACATTTATTTAATTTTATACATTCTAATATTTTTCTTACCTTTTATTAAACGTTAAAATGAAAAAGGATGTAATTGTCTTAGATAACTCACAAATACATTAATGTATAAAAAAGTAGTAGAACATTTTATGGTTCTACTTTTGTAATACAAAAGTAAAGTATAAAAATGCTGTTACAGAAGTGTGTTTAATATAATGAAATAGTTCTAATTCTGGTAAATTATCTCTGGAATCATGTCCATGTGTTACAAAGTATTTTGAAAGAAATAATAACTTGATATTCTCAATGGTTTTAGAAAAAGACAATTTGTAGTACACTTTACTTGTTCCCATTCTAACTAAACCTTAAGAAAACTTTTCGTTTGTATATGATTACTTTATAGTTGTCTAAACGAAAAGCATTTAAAACGAAATTAATAGTTGAAGATTAGAATATACATTTTCCACAAATAAATAAAATTCCCATGCAAACAGAAAATATGGTGGAAAATTGGCTATTCACTGTAGAAGATAGGAGGTAACATTTGGTATAATTGAGAAAGAGATCATTAGTATAAAAACAAATTAAAAATACAAACTGAAATTTGTTTATTATACAAGATTTAAAAAAGAAGTTCATCTTTCAGAATTATTAAGTACAGTAAAAACTTATCATTTTTATGAACTTATATCATACATATATGAAATCTTGTATAAAACAAAAATTTAATCTGTACTTTTGAAATGTATGTTTTATTTGTAAAAAATCATCTAATTTTTAGCATTTCCATAAATTACTCCATATTATGTGTAAAACTTTTTCATTTTGATTATCTGCTCCACGTAATAGAATTCACCAGTAGGCAGAAAATAAAATATTTTTAATATATTTTCCAAGGAATATAATGAAATTCTTGTATTTATGTATATATAAAAAATAATAAAATAATTTTACTTCAAAGATTTCATTGTCTCATTAGAGAATAGAATTAGCTATAATAAAATTCATTGATACAAAAAGAAATATAAATGTCGTTCTGTAAAAATGTTTCTCACATGAGTTTAAAATTAAATTGAATTTTGATTTAAGCAACTAAAATACTAATATTTTTAGCAACATTTTATAATGAAACTACAGTTTTAACTATTTGTAAATTAAATCTGTAATTTTGAACACTTATTTGAACTTTGCTTAGTGATTACAATAATTTGTACCATTTAAAATCTGTAATTGGATTATTCCAACTCAATAAAATTGTTTTATTTATATAGATATACTATATAGATTTCATAAATTTGTTGTGTTTGTAAAGAAATAGAAACGTTTTTGCGTTTCATGTCTAATTAAAACTGATTGTTCCATTGAAGAAAGTCATTACGATACAATATCGAGAATCTGTACAGTTCCTAATAGTGATATTTTGTAACAAGTTGTTTAAAGATAGTTACATCATATCGTCAGCATATTCTTACACTAGACATGTGCTTTGTTTTCTTCAACAATCTCATAGATGTAACACAACTAGTAGTTCATAAACTTTTTAATTTTGTAATTAATCGACAAAAATTTTCACAGCTTTCTTATAACTTTCTATTTAAATAATTACAAAACAATATTTTGTTATGTTAGTAAAATATTGCTTACAATCAGTCAAATTTACTGACTCTTATTAGATTATTATCACAAACGTTACATTATGAAATTGTTGGATAATGATCCCTATTACCATTTTGTACAATAAGAGTACTCCTTTATCGCTTCAAACAAAACGTAAATTTATCAAGCTTCGTTTTCTGTAGAGATATTAAGAGGATTAGGAAACGTAAATCCAATGATTGCAATATTTAGTACATGATGAAATCATGTTATAACTTATGTATGTTTTATACATTATCTTAAAACAAAAATATTCTTAGAGCCTGAAACACTCGTTTCATTTATTAATTTTACATAAACTTTTGGTTTCACTTCAGTCTTATTGATAAAAATACGATACATGTAGAAAGTATACTATCGAGACAGAAACAATTTGTTTGATTAACTCTTTATTTTTGTTTTTCTTTTTTTTATCAGTGGCTGCACAAGCAGTCTTCCATAACGAAGTTTTGATGTCAATATAGACTTTAAAAATCTGTTTTTTTTTTTTTTTTTTAATCAATGAAAACATGGAAGCTGCAAGCATCCCATTGAAGTGAATATTGTGTTCGAGAATATGTTTCAAAGAGATTTTGCCTTTCTGTTCTTTTGTATCTAAAATATTTACAATAAACACAACTGCTTTACATATAAAAGAAAAGAAAAAAAAAAAGAAAAGGAAAATAGAACAGAAATTACAATTGTATTGTACTTAAATCTAGAACAGTTGGAATTGGTATTTTGTAGTGCATAACAGAATGTATAAATAACACAAGAGAAATATTTTACAAAGTCTTATATAAAAAACACGATAAAATCGCGACAATATAAACATTATCAAAGAATAAATTTTCTACATCAAGAAAATATACATCCGTATTTAGTACAAAGTAATTGTTTCGTGAAAATAAATTGTAAGCTACATAAAGCTAATGAAAGAACATAGAATAGTTTCTGACAAAAATGACTTCATCTCTAGAAAGGCAAAGTCTTATAAAACGTACGTATTACTTATATAATGCTCATCGATCGGCGGTAGCGTTTTCTAGTATTAGTTATAACAACAGGAACCGACACAGGGGCGGGAGGAGTTACGGGTGTAACGGGAGTCATCGGTGTAAGAGGAGTTAAAGGAGTTTCAGCCATTTGGGCTGAAGAGGGGGGCCTGAGCTACCAAATGTAGTTCTCGGTTTGAGGGGCTCGCATTACTCCCACACCTCCACCGAGTCTTCTGTAATTCATACAACCACATAGTTTCCATTGATTTTGTTCTGAATCGTACACTTCGATTGTTTTTAAATAGGCAGTTCCATCAAATCCACCCACTGCATACAGTAAACCATTCACTACTGCTAAACCCACCTGGACATATAAGAAGTGAATGAATTCTTTCGTTAGTAAGAAACGTATAATTTTTAAATTTATCTGCATTCAATATCATGAAATTTAAGTGAAATTCTTTTAGTGAAACAGGTTTTTACAAGAAATCAGGTTGAAGACTGTTTTAAACAATAAACAGTAAAAGTTAAGGCAACTTACTCCGCTTCTTCTTGATGTCATAGCAACTATTGGACTCCAAGAATTTGTGTGAGGGTTGTACCGTTCCGCACTCGAGAGTTCCATGCAGTCATCTCGTCCTCCAACGGCATAAATTAGATTATTAAATACCGCACAGCCTAGATGCTTACGTCTTGTAGACATAGGTGATACTTGAGACCATTTGTTTTGTCTCGGATCATATCTTTCTACTGTATTTAAAGGCGACTGGCCATCAGACCCGCCGATGGCATATAAATAACCGCCTAGCACAGCAACAGCTACTCCAAGCCTTCTAGTGGTCATTGGTGATACTTTGGACCATTTGTTTTCTTTAGGGTCATACCTGTATATAATAAATCCTTTGTTTCGTTTGAATCCTTTTAAAATTGTATTAATTTGTATGTTTCATATTGATACATAAAAATAGATAAAATGAGTAAAAGTTTACGAACAATGTTCTATCATATCTTACAGTTATCATGTCATGTTATTTCTCACTTTGTTATTGTGTTTTATAAAGTAAAAAATGGAAGAGATAGCGCTCTAAAAATAAAACGTGAATAACATGCATGATAAGTAAACAAAGTTTATTTATACTTGTGATGTATAATTAGATGAAGAGATTCTGAATGATTAAAATTTGATTTTAGCTATATGGTAATAAAATATTTATAAAATAGAACAATTTACCTTTCAACGTGATTTAAACATTGGACGCCATCCTGGCCACCTACCGCGTAAAGAAAACCATCCAATACCGCAACACCTACGCTAGTTCGACACGATGTGGTAGGTGCAACATCACAGGACCATTGATTCGTTTGTGGATCATATCGTTCAATGCTGTTTAAATAGCTTTGTCCGTCGTGACCACCTACTGCGTACAACAAATCGTTCAGTACAGCTACTCCGACACCACATCTTCGTTTGCTCATTGGCGCGACCATTTTCCAATCCGCAGTGTTAGGATCAAATCTTTCAACGCTAGCGATTGCATCGCCAGAACACCAACCTCCGACAGCGAATAGGACTTCACCGCGTCTGGTTGGTTTTCTAGGTCGTGTTCTAGGTCCTTGCATCAGCGGCCTTTCTTGAGGAAGCAGCAAGTAATTTTTCGCTTCGTCTACCAAGTCTCTGCATGCATCGTCAGACCGAACTAGAAGGTCAGAACCTACGGTTCCAACTAAAAATTTTGGACTAAGGAGGGGTAGTCGTACATGTTGAAGAACTTGCGCCAAATGTTGCCTTCTCTCAGTGACGTTATATTTGACCCAATTCATAACTGCACTAAATACCTGTTCTTCTGTTCGGACATTTAACTCGTCCGAAGAAATAATATCTACTAATTGGCCAACAGGCAATAAAAGAAATTCTTCGCTTTCCATTACCTAGTTAGGAACAAAAATGTAAACAATTACTACAAATCCAATTATTAGATACATCTTGGAGAATGAAGAACACATACTTCTTGAAAATTGTGCTGTGTAAACTTGTCCGCAATACGTAAAAGTTCACGACAAGAATGAGTATCAGCAAACGCTCGTATACCTAGACAATTAGACGGATCTAACTGGCGTTTGAGAAACTCGCAACATATATCTTGAATCTCTGCTAGCTGGAGAAGGCACGCTGCTGGAAGGAGAGTTTGAACGTTCGCTTCCTCGACGATGATGTGAGAAGTGTAACAGAAGTCTATCAATAGTTCCATCGCCATTTCGTCTATGTCACGTATCGTGACTTCAGTTTGTCGAGATTCCGCCAGCTCCCCAGTAAACATCGCTCTACAAAAGATAACATTTTCACGATTCAGTCAATTTAAATTTTGAAAATTCCAATGTTTAATTACGATTATAGTACCTTACCGGAAGTACGGACTACACGCCGATAAAATAACACGGTGAGCGAATATCTTTCTAGAGCCGACATTGAGAACAACATCGCACAATTCTCGATGACGACGAAGAACATTGAGTTCGGTGAGTGTAGCACGAGGATGCTTCTCTGAAGTATGACTGAGGCGGGCTGGGGAAGGTGCGCGTTCTACGACCATTTCACCCATCCTCTGTGAGGATGGGGCGCCTGCGGTCGCTCTCCCCGAGGCGCCCCTAGACCCCCCTAGCTGGAGGCGCAGCGGGGGTGACGCCCAACCCCACACCGAGTCTATCTGCAACACCATTCACCAACCACCACGGCTCTCGAACGTGCCCGTACCAGGCCCTCTGATCTTTTCAAATCCCTAAAATCAAAACATTTGTTTCTTATCTGTTTGAACGATTTAACTGATCTTTAGTATCCAAATAATTTGACTTTGAAAATGTATTATATTTGGTACCGTTGTATAAGTTTTAGGAGCTATTGTGCAGGTAAGATTCTATTTTCCTATGTAAACCAAAGATTGAAGAAGCGTTTGTAAATTAGTCATTATGGCTTCTCAACTACGATCATGCTACAAACAAGTTTCTTTTATAGTTATAGGTACTAACTGTTTCCATATAAATTTAACAGAATTTAAAAAACTTAAATTTTGCTTTTGAGTTATATGAAAGATTGATAAAGCTTAGAACGAGTAAAAAGATTAATAGGATCTTGTGGTAACTTAATGATTCATTGATACAAATATTCTGCCTAAAATGAAAACAACTGAGAAGAAAATTCTTATATTGTAAGAAGATACATATATATATAGATACAGATTATTTGTAGATAATACAATGCTCTTATAGTAATCTTAATAATTGCATGACTGTTAGTAAATAACAACATAACCCTAATGATAACATATACTAACAACTAATAATGAAATTAATATTTAATATAATATTCACAAATATTAAGAGTCACTTCATGAGAAAGAAACATAAATTGTTCAAAATCATAGTACGATTAACTTATCTTTATCTTAACAGCAAATTATATATACATTTAAATTTTGTGATATATGTAGAATCTCTTTGTTAAACTTTCTTATTTTCTTTGTGTTAAATACACGAGTAAACACAGTTTTTTTCATCTAATCTTTTTATCTATCTAAATTTTGAACGAAACTATGTTACTCAGTATTATAGATAAAAGATTCGGTCATCAAAATAAACGATTCTGTATACACATAACATAAAGTTGAAAATTTTGCTTGAAATATATCAAAAATAATCATAATATACGAAACGTGTTCTAAAAATAATATCAAATCTTCAATACAATTTTAACTTTCAAAATAACATGGATAATACTGACATAGATTTAATACAACACATTCTAACATAAAAATTAATGAAATAAATGAATAAAAAAATAACATTCTAACATAAAATATCTTTTTAATTTATACACTGAAACACTACTGCCATTATGAAAAATGAGACTTTCGTTGGGATTGAATTAACTGAATCTTCCTACGTCGGAAATAAATCATTGTTAATACAGTTTTACAACACAATTGACAAAGAATTGAAAATGTATTAAAAATATTAATTACGCGAATACATTTTTGCGTATTGAATAAATGATCCGAGTTTTATGTGATATTTTCACCTTTTATACATTTATCTTAACGACGGATCGTGTAAAAGTGTTTTCGAGGAATTGGACAGCTCGTAGGCGTGAGAAAGTGATAGTAGAAACACCGTTGACACTCACTGTATGATGGATACGAAGATTTTTGACGTACGATTAAGAAACTCGATCGGATTTTTGTATAGTTTGGGTAGTTTCCCAGCTAATAAGCGATAAACAAAAATTTGATCACCGTTCTAGCTTCGTTTTTTCACGATACTGTTAAAACAATAGCATGATGTTAGATGTCGAATCAGCGTCGCGCTTCAGAACCGACACACCAGTTAAAAATCCGATTCACCAGATTTCCGTGAATGATATCACAATGGTACTTTCATTTTGATATCTTTGCTTGTGATGCATAATGCACCAAATAGCGATTCCTTCGTTTCTGAACCGTATCCCCAGGGTTACGCTCGCGTTGTGCCAATTGTGTCAATCTACCTTTGCTTTCCGTCCAAGGCCAACAGATGGAGGCACCATATTGTTAGAACTGTCCGAATCGTTACAATCGTGTCTACGCTTTCTCTTTTCAACAACAGATGGCACAACTATAGTCAGTTTTATTTAAACTTCTTTCTAGCGTATCACTCTCAGGCAAACTTTAATAATAATGAAAAAAGATTTTCTGATTTCATGAAAGAAAATGTTTATTTCCTGTCGGAAAATTCAACATCTTAAGAAATTAACAAAACTATAATATACTCAATAAGATTGCGCGATTAAATCACTACCAGCTTCTAGTTTGGATTTTAAAATTACTTACCTGTTGAGTTTCTGTAAGAATCTCAAGGTTCAGAAACAACACGAAATTACAGAATCAACAGGAACAAAAAGTGAAAAAAAAAACCAAGTCGTTAATATTAATAGAGGGTGTTTCAGTTATCGAAGTCGTTTAAATTTAAAAAAATGACATATCGATTGGTTCGACGAAGCAAAAGCAAAACGATCATTACGGGTTACTAAATCGAAATTTTTATTTCTGTCATATTGAAATCCAGTAACAATAATTGACGATGACGTTAGTCGTAAACCCATTTTTGTTTCGTAACGTAGTAATCGCAATTTCGTTAGGATTTTCTCCATATTTTTACCGCGACTTTTTAACAAAGCTTTAAGCAACCTTCTACTTGGTTCGAGTAGAAGTTTCGCTACTAAATCCTGGGACATCCTGTATGTTATTAAACATATAGTTAAGAGAATACACCGCGAAGAAGGTCCATGATGTTCTCCTCGAATCTCAAAACGCGCTATCACTGTTTTCGTGTTCGCATCTGGTAAACAATGTTCGAACACCGTATCTTCGCTGCGAATCGTGAAAGCTGGCCGTGTTTCGCGGGCATCGCGTCGGTTGTATCAAGCCGCTGCTTAATAAAATAGCACGGCGATCGATGCGCTTGGAGCGAAAGCGGAAAGAGCCGGTCGCGTGTCTATGGATATTCCGCTTCCGAGAATATCGGCTCTCATTCTCTGCCGCGAGATTATTCAATCATCACGAACGGGACAAACGGGGCCGTATATACCGCCGTTACACCGCGTGGATCACCTTATTAAGATTACAAGGGCTGGTTGCCTGTGAGTCGGCTAAAATCTAGGTCAACCGTAATAAGACGTAACCGATTTTTATTGGCACCTGCCATCCGAACTCACGACGATCCGCTTAATCGTTTTATCGTATCGCGCGCCTGCTATTTCTGCAGCTTGCACACAGTCACGCTGCGTTCACGGAAGTTCTGCCTGTTTTATTGCGCCAGACGAGCTGTTCCCGTTTCAGGGAAAACCGTATTGCCAGTTTAATTATTCGGATTATTGATGGAAGGATATATCGAACAGACTTCTGCTTGTTGATTTAGTTCTCGGTTTGATACCGTTCGAATACCGTGTTACGCATTGCGCGTGTATTTCAAAAGTGAGCAACTATTTGGAAGCTGACGAAAGAATTATTTGGTAAACGTTTGAATTATTAGGAAAGTGGTCGACATCTTCGTAAAAGGGTAGATGAAAGTATTTGAGCATTTGATAGGTTCGTAATAACTTAAATATCGAGTAATAAATATATTAGTTACAATGAAAGATTCTACTTGCTCAAGGTTTACTTGCTTAACTGTGGAACAGGTGTCGCTTGAATATACGTAATTATAATTTCCATCGCGGCAGTTGCTACGTTTCTTTAAGATACTTTCGTCGATCAGTTGATAAAAGGAGGTATTAAATTAAAACTTTACCGGTTTTCGGCGCGCAATATATTGCTAACTATCGAATATTATGCTTTTTACGTCATCAATTTGCATTCCTCCTTTTTCCAAAAATGTTGGATCGAGTTATTCTTAACTGGAATTTGGTACATTGTTTAAACGATGTTTCAAAAATATAAGAATATATAACGTAAAGTTAAGTTTTTATTGAGACCAACTTAAAGAAAAAGACGCGTTTCAAGCGAAGAAATAAGCTCCGCGCTAGATGTCTGACACAAGATACACTCGTACTACTGTGAATTCATAGTCCTTTACCGATGATTGTGACAGCCACTTTACGAACTCTTCGTTAAATTCCTCTTGACTAGATATTTTATTACTTTCAAGGAAATATCTTCAAACATTCATTTAGACAAATTGTTTGATCTTTAGTATTATATCTTTTCCCTAGGGAGAGTATGACAACTTCAGAAGACCCACTCTTCTGATTAGTTTATCACGTTGACAAAGTCTAGAAGTAGATACAACTTAGAAAACAAACCTTTGTAGCAACCGCGCATTTATAACCATCTATTTCCATTCCGAATTCTTTTTATACCTTTCTAGTAAAGTTTCAAATGATCTAGATTTACGCAAGACTTTACTCCTACTTATATTTATACTATACACTGTATCGATGTTGAGCGTGTATCAATGCATTCACATAGTATTCTTTAATGGAAATTTAAGCATTTAAACAATTTCCGTAGAACTAAGGTAAATACGATCTATCCCTCGCATTCCTTAACCGCTTATACTCGCATTCTTTAACCGAGAATACTCGTTGATACGCATAAATTCAGCCTACGTTCGATATTTGCCTCCAACTCTGTAACGAAGCGTTCATAGTCAGACTTTGTACAACGTTTTTCTCTTGTTTCCACCTGAAGATTATACCCATACGGAGAAAGTAAGAAACACCTCGTGTTTTCATAAAAATGGTAAGCGTTTTTTCTATGGTAGGTGTTCGAGTATTTCCGTGAATCACTGTATGTTAAACGATTCAAGCTGACATCCATCGTCAGTCGTACGTTTCGTCCATAATGAAATCGCAGCAATCACTGCGCTCGGTGTGCATGAACGAACAACTAGGCTGCGCTACGATACTGTTGCTACACGCGCGTTTTATCGCGGTTTATCAGTCGGCGCGACCGAGTCAGGCCGGTTTTTGCATCGGCAACGATCTTTATCGGCGCGGACCGAGTGAGTCGTCAGTGTAATTTTAAATTCGCGATGCGTCGATGCGTCATTAAAGTGGTTTAAGAGGTATCGCCGGTGTTACCGCGGTTTTTCGACTTAAACGCATTGCCTGGAGGCGCGTTTAACTCCGATTACAGAAACTCGAACCGATTGCAACTTTTCGGAACCCGACCCGGACTAATGTCCCTCCGTTCCCCGTTTTTTCCCTTCTTTTTCTTCCATTTTCTTCTGCTCCTGAGACACGGATTTTAATATTGCTCCGTTAATACGTCATCTGCGTTAATGCCACTCGATTAACATTGATTTTTTCCCAGGACATGTCTTCGGGTGACAAGCACAAAATTTATGACACAAACTACATATATACGTGTAATTGAAATATACGTACTTCACAGACTCGTAATAAAGGCGATACAATTTGGGAACCGTCCTTTTCAAGTTATCATTATTTCGCGATTCTTTAAAGTGTTTTTGTCTTTTATTATTCTTATTACTTACTCGCCTTGTAGTAAAATTTAATCAACCAAATAACGTGGTATTATGTCCAAGGGTAACCCTTTGCATTTCTTTAAGAAGAAATTTCGCCGAGTTTCGCATTGTCGCTACGAAATCATTGCATATCTATCGAAATATAATCTTTAGTTTATTTAGGGAAAGCATAGACGAAAAGCAGAAGATTACCTATATCAATAAACGCTAGTCTAAGTAGTCTTAAGCAAAAAGATCAAATTATTCTACTTAATAAAGATAATCCTTTGCCGTGTCGACAAGCAACTTTTTAGCTTCCTTGAAATTTGTTTCCAGCTAAATATAAACAGACTAGATTTCTATGCATTTATGGAAAGTCTGAAAACCATAGAATGCACGTAATATACAAAAATAAAGACAAAGCGCGCAAAGTAGGTAGGCTACTTGTTACAAATGTATAATATTTATTAAACGAAGCTTTCTACCTAGATTCTACTCTGTCAGTTGTTTTTCGTTTATACGGTCTATCTATTAAATAGATCAAATTGTTCGACCTAATAAAATATGTTCCTCCGTTGTACCGCCAAGCAACGGTTAATAAATATTATCCACGTTTGTTCTTTCGATTGTAACGTTGGTTCGAGCTCGTTTGTCAGGTGTAGACTCGACTTTATATAGGCGGCATGACGGACCCCGTTCAATCGATCCGGGTAGCACGTGCTCGACCATAAGCGGGCGCAAATGAGCGGGCATAAAGATAAATGTCACGCGGGAACAAAGTCGTCGTGCTCTCTCTTCCTCTGTCTTCCTCTCTCTTTCACTGTTCTCGTTCCTTTCTCCCTGTTCCGGAGCAACGAATTCGCGTTCTCTTCGTTCGCTGCCGTTGCTCCTCGAACCGAGACACGTAAATAACAAGGGACAGCTGGAGACGCAAGTACACGCGCCTGCACAAGAACGTACTTACGCGCGCTGATACACGATCATCGAAACATTTTGAGCTCAGTTTTGAGGTTATTTGTCGAAGTTTCGTGCGTAAGGTGCCCGAAGGATTATTTATTCGGTCTGCGTTTGAAAAGCGGATAGCATCCAGCGAACGAGAGAAAAATTCGCTGTTCTTTTGCGTCCGTGCGACATCGATGGAGACAAATGATTATACGCGTGGGTAAGTAACAGTTTAAGTTGAGCTGGCTAAGCCTCGATGTCTTCAAATTCAATCTCGAACTTTGCACGAAACGTTTGTACGTTTGTGCGAAATATAATGTATATAACATGATGTATGTTACGAGACAGTATTGATTTTGAATAAAAGAACAGAAAGGGAAGGAGAAAATATCGGGTGCTTCAGGTTCAGCAGAAAGAAAACATTAAAGATGAGAAAACGACACATCGTTTGTTTAGTCGAACAAACATCTTATCTTTCGACAAGTACACGATGTATTTTATTATTTATCGCGACGCAAACAGCGAGATAAACGTAGATCGCACAAAAATTATTGATAATCGAATTTTACGAATAACCAGGCAAACTGCTTAACTCGATCCAAATATCTTATTTATATTCAGACAATCGTAAGTTAATACGCGTCACGACGAATGCTAACGAATAAGTTGCTGTTTCTATGCGTTTGTTTGATGGACATTTAATAGGCTATGCTATAATGAACGATTGTTAGCAATTTTTTGAAACACCCTGTATACGTCTATAACAGGACGAGCCTGCGTTAAACCGGATCGAGTGAGGCGTGCGAATTATTTATTATCATACACTTGGCCCAGTTCAAGGCACACTCGTGCTGCTGCCTGCACATCGGGGTTGTGTCGCCAATTTCTGCGTTGCCCCGTATCTCTATACCGTGTGCCGTGTGTGAGTATAAGTTTCGTACAAGCTGCATCGGCGATCGAATCGATAAAGGATGCTTTTCTGACGGTGATCGAATGGGATTTGCTGTACGAAGAAATTGCATTTTCGTCGTTTGGTCGCGACATTAATCTCGTGTGAGCATAATCACACGAGATCTTATGCTTTCGTCGACTTCATTATTGTTAAGCGATCGCTTTTCTGTTAAACGTAAGCCACTACGTTGAATTTAAACAACGATATCTCCTTCACGATTAATTATTTTTTAAATGACTATTCATTACTCTTCTCATGAAAGAAGATCGATAAGATCATCGAATGGTTAACGAAAAAATTAGTTTCCGTTTGTTGCGTATTGCGCTTTGATCGAATTTCGTGGGTAGAACTCGTGTGTAGGTCTTTGTAAAAATAGATAAGAATTTGATAAACTATTTTATAACTAGATCGAGGATGTTTACGTAACTATATACTTTTATGAAAAATAATCAGAGATTTGTTTTAACTATTGGATATTATAAAAAGTTCTACATTTTGATTATTTTTTATATATTTTCGTACTATGTCCTATTTTATACTGTATTCTGTGAATTTTTCTAGTTTTAGTAGTCCTTGTAAATGCATAAATATCTATAGTTCATTTATAACGAACGATGAACACAATATGATGTTACATTTTTTCTGAATTATTTATTTTTCGCATTCATCTCGTAACATACTTCTAATCTAATTTATGAGAAATGATCTTTATCTAAAGTAGCAATTCTATCAAAGTACTTAAGAACCGAAATTTATCATACAAAATATAACGCAAAATGAATTGAACAGTTAAGCTACGTTTTCCAATTCGTTTAATCTTGCATTGAAATCCTATTTATGGATACGTTACAAAATTTTCCACTTATTTTTATATGTGTTATCGATATCTTAATAATATTATCGATAAGTTACCGATACCTTATCGCTAATCTTTAGTAGCATCTTCGTAGCAGAGTTTTAAGCGTGTAGCATCGAGCCAGTAATACCATTTATTGACCAAATATATATTAGTAAGAACTGTTAACGCTAGTGATTTCAAGATAGAAGTTACTTTTCCCCGAGAAAATAAAAATAAAATATACCTATAATTTGCAGTTTTGATATTTGTGATAGATAAACGGCAAAGTTTTAGTATCAATGATCAAATATGCCTAAAATTCGTGCGAAAAGAAGTGCCATTTGGCTGCATTTTTCCATAGTATACCAAAATGATGGATTAGACGCAATCGTCAGGTGCAACAAGTGCAATTTAATAGTGCCTTATTGTAAAAACACGACGAATCTGTGGTCGCATGTTCGCACACACCACAAAGACGTTCTCGAGGTAAACTCGTCTAGTTCTATGAAAGAAGCGGGGCAAACTCCTACAACTGCAACCAGTTCATCAGACACCAAACACAAAGCGATAATTTCGTCAGAAATCTCCGATGTGCTGCGAAGATCGTCCTCGAATTTCACAGAAGCAGACGAGATAACTCGAGCTTTGGTACAAATGATAGCGGAAGACGTGCTTCCGTTTTCAATAGTCAGTGGCAAAGGATTCGTAAATTTCGCGAGAACGTTGAACGAAAAATACAAAATACCAAAGAGAAGTATCTTGATCTCGAAATACTTGCCAGACTCGTACGCGCGCAAATGCATGGAGATCAAGGAAAGTTTGTCGAAAGCGACGTGTGTTAACGTTGCGATTAGTTCGCAGGAAAACGCGAAGTGCAGTGGCCTGATTCTCGCGACGAGCGTCCATTTCTGTGTCGATAGAGTCCAACACCACAAGTTATTGAGGATCTCGTTTCAATCAACGGAAGGCAAGTTTCCCATATTACGCGAGCTCAATGAAGTTGGTAAACTCTGGCAATTCAGTTCGAAAATAAACGTCGTCACTTACAACGACACGTATCATACTATGATGTACGCCACGCATAATACTTGTTTTGGTCACACGTTGAACCGCGTAGCACAGATTGCGATGAAAAACACGACAGTTGTATTTGACGTGATAAATAAGTGTCGAGACGTTGTTTGCGACTTTAAAATTAATGAAACTATTGCGGGTTCGCAACGATTCGCTACAAATTCCTCGAAAGCTTTAAACTTATGGGGGAATGCGGCCGATTGTTGGATCTCCGCGTATTTAATGCTAAACCACATGTACGAATTAAAATCTGTTTTATCGAAAGCTTTCGCAGAGAAGGATGCATTATTTAAACGGGACGCAACTTTTGAGACGTCGCCAAAGATATACCAAGGACCTAACAGAGATGTACCACCCGTGTCAGAAGTTGAATGGAGTATAATTTTGGAGATAATCAAAGTTTTGGGGCCATTGCACGAAGCGACGAAAGAATTGTTCTCTGACTTTAACGTGACAATTTCGAAAATAATACCTATCGTTCATGGTATAGAGGCTGCTTTAAAAGATATGAATGATTTGTCAACCGATGGGACGTTATTTCGTGATAATTTGTTGAGATGTTTCTGTGCACGATTTAAAGACGTCGAGGAGTCTGTTGGCTACGCTATCGCCACGCTTTTGGATCCTAGATACAAGGATGTTGCGTTTCATTCCAAGAAGGGTGTCGAGAATGTGAAGAATATATTGACGAAATCAAATGTTTTCGACAACGAAAACACTAATTCTGATGAATCTATGATCGATAATCCGGAAACGAACGATGAAAATGTAGAAACAAATATTTTATGGGCGGCGTTTGATAAAAGGGTTGAGGAATTGGGCGTTAAACCTGACAACTGTGTTATTAACTGTCTATCAAAGCACGAGTTGGAGAGGTAATATACGAATGAAATACAAATTAAATCGTTTACGATTTAACAGTATAGTACACGTTTGTAACCTTCTTTGTTTGTTTTTCTAGATATATAAATTTGAAAATAATTAACAGAAAAGACGATCCGATTGCGTGGTGGAGTACTACAGGCCACGTGATGTTTCCAAACCTTTCAAAAATTGCAGCCGATTACTTGTGCGCACCTGCATACTCTGTATTTAACAATCCTTTATTTTCAAAATTGCAGAAAATGTTATTTGATCGAAGAGTACGATTGTCAGACGAACGTACTAACATGCTTGCTGTAGTAGGTTTAAATTAAAATAAATAGGATAGCGATACAAATTTGTTTTTTCTTACGATTTCTTCCTCGTATTACCGATGGTGTCATTGAAATGGTATTATTGAAAGGTCGAATGATAAGCTCGTACTTTTTGATAACTTATCGATATTTAAGTAACAATTTGCGATATATCTATCACGTATGTGTGAAAGAGTTTTTTGATACATAATATATGATTCCTTATTCTAAAAGATATACGTAAAAATATTCGAGAGTTTAAAAGAATTTATCGCATAAATTTACAAAATTAGAAGAGGATCCATTAATAATGCTCGAAGATTTGAGCGTGTAGTCCAGGGATGAAGTTAGCTGTCAGGACAACAGGTGAAGTATAGGATACAATTTGTTGGTCGCCGATAAATCAGCGAAGATGAGACGAGTCTAGCTGCCGGACCGTACGTTGCACCTGTTTTTCACTTTTCAAACTGCCTGCCTGCTCCTATTAATCTTCCTTTTGAGAATACCATTAAACGCGAGATGATGGATCTTGAGTAATGAAAACGGTACTCAACGTTATCAATTAATTAGCTTGTAACTGATGCACTTTGTTGATCATTCTAAATATATAAATAAAATAAGCATTGATCGACTACAGAAATGTATCCAAACAAACGGTAAAAAGTAAAGGAAACGATCGTGCTGCAAAGATTCAACTGTGACGATATCGATGTCAGAACAATTGGGAGATGTCAGAACAATTGGGAAATGCGATTTATTCGGCTGCGGGCGGCAAATGAACGCAATTCTCTCTTTGATTTTTAAAATTCACCCGTATGGGACCACAAAACGGAAAAGTATACACGAAAGAAGACGAAAGGTACAGGTGGCAATGAAAAACGGTCAGCTGCGCGTTCCGAGACACCGACAACTGGCTCTCGTACAGGTATAAAATCGGCTGTACTCAAAGTTGCGCAGGAATGATTGTGCTACCCGCATATTCTCTGGTTGTCTTACAATCCCTGCTGCTGCATATGTATACTCGCGTCGTTAACTTTAACCACAATTTCCCATTATTTCTGACACTTCAACGTCTTGACGACAATTTTTTTTTTCGTCAGCTTTTTGGACTTTTTGTACAAGTTTCTGTTTTTTTTTCCTTAGCCCGTGAAAAAGACGTTTCTCTGTTAGTTATTAATGGCAGAATCATATTTTCTCGGATAATTTTGCGAGGAGTTCATTTACCTTAAATCGAAAATAGGTATATATATATATTCATTTAACTATTTAATTAACAACTTTTTATGATTTCAAATTTTATATACCTTCTTTAAGAAACACGTACATAATTTAGTTTGAACATAGTACGTAAGAACAAATAATTCAGTTAGGCTGATTTCGCACATTTATCGTTGATGCGTGCATACAATATGAGCTGGACGATATTCATTGTCGAAAGTTATAAAGGCATCGGTCGAAAGTGACGTTGATGTACGGTGTTTCCGTAATGCTGAGCACCTGTATACATGCAGTTGCGTCATTATTGTAGAAAGCCTGAGTTATTTTAGATAAAGAAAGAAAAATGTGACTTCTAATTATTTTGATGTTTGGTTTTCCACTCGACATTCGATTTGATGAGCTTCTGCACGAGAACACGTGCATATAGAATCGTTGATGTGTATTTTCTACGATGGCTTTATAGTCAAGATATAAACCAAAAACATATTTATCGTGATTAAATGATAAAAAGAATTGTTCACTGCACCAAAGTGGAAAGAATAGGTTCTATTCGACATAACGTTAAAAATTGATTGGTTTACGTAGCTCTCTCGAATTTCCGATTATCTTGATCGATAAAATAGAACATTTTTGTAAAGATTTTCTAAAACGAAGAAGGAATCTAAACACTGATCAGCGATTTTAGAATCCTGTAAAGGAAATCATCTGATTATAAAATTTTTTGAAATTGTTTTGACTATCGTATCGATTATTACTGAGTGCTAACTAAAGATTAATAAGAATTATCAATATAGCAATAGGACAGGCTGGAGTGGCGCAAATCTGAAAAGACAGAGGGGAGGGTGAACTTACATTACCTTAATCGAGAAAGATAAGCATGAAATCTATAAAATTGGGAAGTCGAATGATCGCGTTCCACATTATGAAGAGTTGAGATGATCGTTACCTTTGCGTGTATGTATTTCGAATGGAAAAGAAATAAACTTACACTAACAGGGGCAAAAGAGAATAGAAAAGAGATTCGTATCGTTGGAAAGCCAAATGATTACCTTTTGTTAAGAATTTCGAAAAATACGATGTATGAAAAAAATTGAATAATACGAATAAAGGCTTTCGGCTTGGAATCGGTTATTATCTTTGCATTATGTAACATTGGAGGCACACGAATGTATTCGCTTTAATGGATACGTAGTTCTATTGTCTAGTAGACGATTTTGCTTTTGCGTCGCTAAATGTCTCTACGGAACGAAACACGCGTGTAACGATATCGATCGATTCGATTAAAAGTCACGTGGACGAGTCGATTGCGATGCAAGCAGCGCGGTAATGCGCATTTAATGACAAAAGTGAAGGGGAACATCGTCCCTGGGGAAAATTTTTGCTTTGACGGTGCCGGAGCGTCGCTTGTCCCTCGATATCCGTGTAAATCCATTTCGGGATCATCACGCGACATTGGCGTTAAAGCCGAACCGAGTCCAGTTGTTTCGCGTGTTGTAATGTTATTTTTGATTTTTCAATTTTGCTTGTGCTTTGTTTATACTTTGTTTTAACTTGTTTTAAGTTTAACGAACTTTTCATTTTTGACGAAACAACTGTTTCTTCTGATTTTTGCAAGTTTATTAATTTAAATTTTCCTAGCGAAGAGAAAAGATAAAGTAGCTGAATTCGATAAAACATTGCCATGAATTTGAACGAGATAAAGCGATTTGAATGACTGTACCTTTTCTTGTTAGTTTGCGTTTTACATATTTAGCTGAATTCCTTTGTACCTTGAATTATATTATTATCGTATTTTATATTGCTATTCTGGTTCTATATACTTCTAGCAAGACCGTTCTACGTTAATATATACGTTAGGTACAAATATGTATTACAATTATTAGGGTATTTCCAAGGAAAAAGCACGCATAGTGGATGGAAGCGATTTAGTGAAAATCTTAATCATTAGCCGATTCTACGAACTCACGATGTCGTTTTCATCTACTATATAAATAATATAAATATAATAATATAAATTTGGAAATATGTGGTTCATTTCAATGAAAAAGATTAATTCGAAAAATACAACGAATAATACATTATGAACGAACATTTTCAAAATTCTTTTATGAATAATCAATTTTATCTTTCGATATCCACGTATACGTACGTTAATACCTTAAGATAATAAAAGATTATCTTCTTTCAGTCTGAATAAATTCATTTCTAAGAATGTTCATTTTCTTTGCTTAATCATACTTCTACTTCAATCTTCTATCGAGCAATAACCAAATTCAGAATCTTAATTTGGTAATTTTGAGAATTGTCGCATTCCATCCACTTTGAGCGTGCACGTTCAGTCATAGGGTAAGGCGTGTAGTTGCTAGTCACGTTTTTTCGATATTGGCACGTACCGTGTATCTTCACCTGCACGACATATGGTGACGGTGCAGAACGATGATCCATGTCGATGATGCCTATATATCGAGGGATGCCAGTTGGATTGAACTGCCGGTTAATTTGGTGCTCATCCCTGCGACCCACTGGTTTTCGAGGGTCGAGAGCCGAGCTCTACTTCCGTTACTTGACCCTTCCCAAGGGGGTCACGCACCGTCGATTCCATTTTCTCTTTCCTTCTTTCTCTCTCGCAGCTTTCTCTACTTCCACTCTTCCTTTCACTTCTCCTTTCTATTCTTCCTTTCTTTTTTGCATTTTGTAACTACTTTTTCCTTTTCTTCCTATCTCATTGCGTTTCTCTACGTATCGTTTCGTATTTTCAGGATCAGGTGTGTACTCTTTTTTTTTCTTTTCTTCTTTAAATTCTTTCTTTTATATCAGAAACCATATAAAGACGTAACTTGTACATACATATATCTTCATTTTCGGCACCACAACCCTGAGAAGGACTTTGTTCATAGTCCTTTTATAATATCGATTTAATTAATCTAATGACTATACTTATACATATACGTACAATTTTACTTATTCTACTTGGGCTAATTTCTCACTCTTTCTCTCTCTCTCCTTCCCTCTCACCTGCCCCTTGCATAGACTTTCTTTTTTTTCTCTTCCTTCTTCTTTCTTTCCTCCATTTCCCCCGACCATTTTATTACCTCTTCTCTTTCCCTCCCATTCACTCTGAAGTTCTTCCTTCCCAGTTCTTTACATTCTCTAACACTCTAACCATATGCTCTAACGCGCTCTATCCTTCATGGCAAATTTCGCACTTCCTTTCTTTCCAGTGCCCATAGCCAATACCTATTCCATCTTTCTATATTACCTCATCTCACCCTTGCTACGAGCTGTTGACTGTTTCCATCCCCAGTTCTTTCCAAATATCTCGCCCGTGTATTTGCCCTTATCTGCTTGTACCTCACATTATACTTTGCACTTTCTATCTTGTTATACTGCATTTGTATTTGGTTCTCTCCGTCCCTTTCCATTAGCTTTGTCAGCTCGTTGTCTCTTGACTTTCGCTTCTAAGCTGTACGACTCCAAATTGGCTCACTCCGTTTCTTCGTGAATACCCTTCTCGCTCGGTCTTCTCCTTTTCTCTTCTCTCTTCTTCCTTAGCTTTCTCCTCGAACTTCATTGCCCTCTGTTCTGCTCTAATTCGTATCTTGTCTCTCTGCATCTCCTCCAGTACCATTTAGTCCAGCGTATATCTATCTAGGCCTAATACTGACTTTATATATCTTACCTCTATCGTTCCCACTTCCCTTCTCTTTTTCCACCCTCACATTCCCGCACGTTATTTCTATACGTCAGCACATTCGGCACTAGCATGTCAAACATGTGGCATTCTTAACTTAAAATCATTCTTAAATTTTTATTTTCTTTATACTCTTTTTCCTTTATGTTCCCTGCCAAACTTCTACTTCTTTAAGGTAATATCTGAACCGCTTTATTGTTTTCAGTTCTTCCCCCTTCCATTTTCATCCCAACTTCCGCAGCCCAATAAAAACATAATTTATTAATGACTAAATTAAATGCGCATACTTATGATTTTTTAATAAATTATTGTGTAACTATCGAGGTCAAGCATTGCATACCAACATCGATCGAGATATTTCCGATTGATATCAACGGGACTCGGGGGCAGGAAAGTGAACTATCACTCACGACGTATATTCGAGCATTTGGTCATTGTATGGACAAGACTCATTAATAAAAGAAACAGCGTTTCAGAAGTTTATGTTTTGCGACGATACGAATTGCAATGTCTCTTCTTACGGCACATGGTACCGAAAACTGGCCCGGCATACATAACTTTAAAAACGAAGCACCGAGATAGTACCACCTGCCTCTCTCGCCCATTTTAATTTGTCACCACGTTCTCGCCACCGACGACGGCAGTTGAGACTTTCTCTGTCTTCTGGCCTGGCACCATGAAATCCGAACACCGAGACACCGCACCGAGAATTCTCTTCCTTTTTCGCCTGGAGAACCACGGAGAGGAACGCGCGTTATGCGCCAGAAAACCGGCTGTATGGGAGTACACTTACGTCTCGCTGTTTCTTCTTTTTCCTTTGCTCATCGTACTCGCAAAAAAGCTCATTCTCGGCGACAACACTGGTTCGGGTACTACGTTTGGTTATTCGCGAGGAAATTTGCTTGAAACAGGGTAGAACAGAGATCACTCCGTGTTGAATAAATATTCAGACACTTTTTTGGACGGTTTGTAAGAACCAGTAATGAGAATTTTACCAAAAGGTACAAGCTAATGATGAGTTCGTAATTAAAGTGATACGTAGTGGCCTTTTGCGGAGCCATGGGACTATAAATCTAAACTAACTGTTAAAGGATATTGCAATAATATATTTTGCTGCATACTATTATCATTCGTCTCGCTACGATGACAATGGAATTTAAAATTCATCGAGGTTTTCTGTGGTAAGTGTCCGAATACTTTCGTGAAGCACAGTACGTTTAATGGTAGAGTGACGATCGTACAGTTCAAAGTGGAAAGGATAACGTTTTTCGGATTCAAAAAATCGCAGGAGCCAACTGACGGTTGGACGGTAGCGTGGCGGATAGATCGGGCTGGATTACCAATTAACAATTAACTTAAACCCTGCAGGAGTCCGACGTCTGGCCGTGTGCCCTCTCTTGCTCGTTTCTCTCCGGCCAGCGGCCCCTTCACCGATTTCCGCTCGTCGGAAACGTCATGTGGCGCATTAATTGGATCGCCACGAAATAAAGGAAGATTCATGTTCGACGTCGTTGCTCGGAAGTCTGCGAACAACCCTCCATTGAGATGTATATTTACGCAAAGCCAATGTTGTTTATAGCTAGCGTTGTACTATTCTAGTAATAGTACTCTTTAATTGTATCGTATTTAGATCATTCGATTCTACAGATTTAGACAGAGAAGAAGACCGCTGAACGATACGTTTTGTACAATACACGTATTTATAAAATGTTCTATACTGTTGAAATACTGAAGCTACATGCTATTTGCAAACTATAGAATGCAAAAACATCGAAGAAGATTGTTACTGCGATTCGTACGTTAACAAGTTATCAAGAAAGTGAGTCAGACTTTTCTTTAAGAGCGAGTGTGGTTCTCTACATTCCTACGGGCGAATTAACAGCAAACTTAATTATAGCGTCTGCGAAACTCGATTACGATCTTACGATAAGGTTCTTGCCGTAAAGGAACAAAGAGTTTTGCTAATTTCTCGCCAACAATCTGTCTACGGGCGCGTGCCATGTGGCAAACAGAATTTCACACTTTGATCAGACACGCCCGATTTTCCGAGATCCTAATTGGATGAAACTACAAAGAGGAGCCCCATCGGCGTTGCTCGATTGCCTAACGGTTGTATGCGTAACATGTATACGTATGAATTGTCTTCTCTGAAACGTTCGGACAAGACCAAGACCTTTTTCGCTTACCTGGTCGCCATTCACGAAAGCTTGCGAATTAGTAGGGAATATTATTCGAAAATATTATCGATATAAATAAATATCCCGTGTCTTCTTCCATAGTATGTTCGTGCGAGCTTCCATAGCTGTTAATATATTATTTATACACCTATTGTATATATATATATATATTTGGATATTATTACTACTTCTTTTGTTGCTACGAACAGAGAAAATTTGCAGTGGATTTGTGTTCGCCATTCGTTAGAGTCTATCTCTCGGGTAAAGGTTGGATTTGCTAAACAGTTTGATAAACTGCAACGGCTTTTGCAAGAACTTGTAAATGTTCGTTTTGTGTAATAAGTAGACTGCGGTTGTTTATGCAGTTCCTACTGCGTTTCATCTAATTTTTTAGAGAAATAATGGTAGACTAGAAAATATTTTTTTAAATTAATTCCTTTTTCAAGGAATATCGCTTGTGTATAAATTCTAGCTATCGTTACGATACATATAAACTGAGATCGATGGTATACAAGTTGGAAGTTTTCTAGATTTTTAATTAAATGGCGCAAATATTTGTCATAAAAACGACTGTGACGCGTTCTGATCAAGCTAAGTAACGCGTGAGTATCTGCTTTTTCGAAAGTTCCCATGCATATAACCCACAGCAAATACAGAGTGGCAATATAAAACGTTCCGAGATCACGTGACAGACTATATGGGGATAGATATATGGTTTTAGAACCAATATACGGGACAGATGCTTTGTCATCAGTGATTGCATTTACGTGCGTTCTTTTACCTACCTTTTTTCTACTCATTCGTTTTATAGAACTGAAAATTCTATAAGATGTTTATATTAAACTATTTTTGGTTCCAAAATATTTTCAGGATTATATAATATGTAATAGAATTTTGTGTATTTCTTGAACATATATTACTACAAAACGGAGAATCTAAATAACGATAAATAATTACTCGTGTCTAAATCGTTTCTTTAAATAATTACTTAAGAAAACGATACTTGAGTAATTTGATTTTTAAATAATCATGTTAATCCGTTTCTTCAAAACGTGGAGTTAAATGATTACGAAACTCAGTTTTTAGAAATATTCTCAAAGTTATAGCACAATATAAAACTTGTATGCTTTTACGCTGCAAATGATATCGCGGCGTACCAACGAAACATAATCGGGATATCGAATAAAGCTTAGGAACGCAATCAAAGCGCTCTTAAGCGAAAAGACATCGTCTTTGAAACTTGCAACCGCTCGAGCCTGTGATACCAGAAGGGTGGTAATCCTGACAAAATACGACGCCCGATTGAGAATCAAATTTTATTTCACTGATCGGGAGCATGAAACGAGGCCGGCACGCAGAAGTACATATATAAGTTTGTTCCTCGAGGATGGCTTTTACCTTTCTTGCTCCTCTTTCATTTTTTCGTTACCTGGCCACGTGGCGACGCGTGCTAGCCTCGGGGGACAGTTGCAGTCTCCCTCGGCTGATCGTCCCCTCCGTCTGTCGCGTAGAACGCTTCGCGATAATGTAACTAGATTGCGGATGTTTATGCAACTTCATATTTTCATGAATGCAACTGAAGAAACGAAAACCAAAAGTAGAGATTTGTTTCGCCCGCTAAATAAGTGTTACAACGAGTACTTTGCCTTGGGTATTTTATATATTTCTGTATGCGGTGTTTGAACACCAGAACTACCACTCGACTGCTTACTTAACTACGCTAATCGCTAAGAAATTTTCAAGTGCAAAAATATACGGAACGTACGTCTCGTTTCGCACACTTCGCAAAGTCTTAAGTTTTCGCCAAAATAAAATTTCTGAAACGTTCCATGTGGAATATCGATAAACTTTTTATCATCCTCCATAAGTGGTTCTTAGAAATCTCGTCAAAGTAGAAAAATTAGACCAATAGCGCGTTCGGCACTGTATCGTCGAAGAAAAGGATCGTAAATTCGAAAACGTCGTCCCAACCGTTTCGCCCACTCCATCATTTTCTCTCCCTCGCAATAAAAGAAAATTCGGTGCTTTTCATTTTGTGAATTACTGGTTCCGTCCAAACGAGATGCATCTCGAGGACAAATAATTTTCGAAACGATACAATGTTCCACGTTGCATCGCTCATTTGTACGAAGCTGGCTGCAGTTATCACTGCGTTGATCTCCCGTATATATACTTTATATATGAATATTCATCGAAGTGTTCGCAGTAGCATGATTAATAGAAGTTGAAGTGGTTCTCGAGAAAGCCTTATTTCTTTGTTGAGAAAGCCATCTCGTCGAATTAACTTGTAAGAGAGAAACCTACCTATCTTGGCGTGACCATTTGTCCAATCAAAGAGTACAGTGGGAGTTCATTTATACGAACTCCATTCATTGGAACGAAGATTTATTCGATGTCTGATTTATTCGACTTTACTTTATTATGTGGACTGCTATCGAGCGTGTTATGTCAATTATATATAAACTCGTACAATTTTACTCGTATTAATGGTCGAACGAACAACATGGTACAACGTTGGAGAGAGTTGGAAGAATTGTATCATTTTAGACGCACTTTATCCTGTATTTCTTAGTACAAGAAACGAATAACTTGCCTATAATCTTCCTTTAATTAATGCCACTCGTAATCAGTGTTATCGACATCTGTTTTAGATCAAACGATCACATCGATAGTTCGATGTAGAATCGATTAATTGAATTTCGAAATTGCTATTTTGTAAAAGACGTCGAAGAAACGTGATCTATTACGCTCTTAATGCGTAATCCTTTCCACTAAATTTCTTTCGATAAATTCGCGTAAACAGTAGTCGACCGTAAAACACGTTAGAAATTGCGCGATGAAAATGTTTCTTGAGGAGAGAGCCGGTGAAGAGGGTGCGATAAAACCGAAAGGGACATGTACGGTGCAGGGTACGTGGCACACGGCACACGGCTTACGGAAATCATGATGAAACGGTGTGATTGAGAAAACCGGTAGAACATTACATATGCGAGGTATGCCTGGATCGGAACGGCTGTAGGTAGACCGATGCAACAGAGAGAGAGCATATGGTGTCCCCACGAAGTCTGAACGTGTACCGGGTACCGTCTTCGGCGTGCAGCGAAACGGTGCAACAGATGGTGCGGGAGCCGCATGGCTCGTGCTCTGCTCCTCCTTCTTCTTCGTCCTTCTCCCTCGTCCTCCCCTCCTACCTCATCCTTACATTTACTCTCTTCTTCCGCATTATACACGAAGCGAGCTCTTTGCAATTTCTCTCTCTTACTTCTGCTTCTTTCTCTTGTCCCGTATTTCGCGTACTCCTTTCTTCCTTTGCTTTTTATACGTCCTCCTCTATCCCTTGCATCTTCCTGCCTCTTATTTTTCGTCTCTCTCGCTCGTTCTGCTTTTGCTTCTTGTTCCTCGTGTTTTACTTCTTCGCGACTTGCTCTGATTCTTCGTTACATCGCTTTCTTCTTTCGTATTCGCGTTACTTTGTTTCTTTCCATCTCGCTCTCTCTCTCTCTCTCTCTCTCTCGTTTTGCTCGATTTACCGTCCCTTTCTTTAAGTTCGAATCTGGTCTCGACATTTTCGATCTCTCTGTCTCTTTAGGGTTTGTCTTTACGTCATTGTTTCAAGTTGCGCATCCTCGTCGACGTTTCTTTATTCGTCCATTTGTATTTATTCTCTCCATTCTCTGTTCAGTTTTGTAAGAATCGTTTAATTTATTCGGTTTTATAGAGAAACTGAAGAAAATGCCTACTTGGACGAGATTACACAGCTTGGTACAAAATATCAAGAAAATATGGAAGCAGAATTTTTTAACAGATCGGTAGGCGAAGTTTTAAAAGTTAATTGCAAGGAGGAAATTTTAATAAGTCGACTATTACAAAGTAGACATTTAATTCGTTATTGAATTTAAATACGGTTATTTAAAAGAAGAAAAAGAAGAGATAAGAGAAACTTGATTTATTTAATGGCCACTTAATAAGCTAATGTAAATATACCGCGAAAATTATAAGAAAGTTGCTTTTATGTAATTCCGATAAAACGATCGATCTTTAACAGCGATCGATATCTCACGCAGACAACTAGATACGTTGGCATTATATATCGTCCGGTCATAATAAAGAGGTAAAACGATACCTTGTAGCATTAAATTCGTTCGCGAGGTAATAAAAATTTATCTTGTAGCAGGTGGTCTAAAACATTTTCACAATACCGTATATACGTATAGACGCAGGTTATTTCGAAGTCGTTTGTCTCAATCCTTGCAGGCACGCTTTCACCAAGATCGAATTTCTTATCTTTTTTAAGTGACCCCATCGAAAAAATTAAACGATCTCGTCATTTTTCATATGGCTATTTTCACAATTATTCTACCCTACGGCCTTTTAAACATAATAATAGCGTGTTTGGTAAAGGGACAGCACTTACCACATGTAATAAGTATTTCTTTTAACGATTGTTGTGTGATAATTTTCAGTAACTAGATAAACATCGATTCGATTAATTCGCTTAAATGCAGCTGCGAACTGTGCTGCAACTTTTATGTTCCAGCGTCGTTCTTCTTTCCAACAAGCGGCAAAGATTTCTTACGTTTTGGGAAAAACTGTATCATCATGGCGAAAAATCAACGATCCTTTTGTACTTTTCTTAAACTTAAGAAACATTCTCAAGCTTTCTCTAGATTCTCTATCTTCTTTGAAACTGTCAATGGACACGGTACGTTCGTTAGATCATTTCTGAGGGTATTCAAGTAAATAAGATATTCAAACGATTAGCTATTCAACCCTACTTTATCGCAAACACGAAAAGATGCTTAGCGGCTATTCGAATAAGCGTTTAGGCTCCATTGCATTCGTAATAGCCATTCGTTCTGAATAATCGGCTTCAAAAACGGATATTGGAGGAGGACTACGAGTCTGTTAACAACGGAAGAATACAGGTGTATAACTAAAGAAGAGGGAATTGGGGTTGCCTTTTGTCGCACGTGCGTGAGAAAAGTCACCCTTCGACTTTCAAAAACCCGTCAAGAAATTTAAAAGAAACTTGGGTTGACACTTGTTGCGACAAGGTATGCGGGAACACCTAAAGTATTTTCAGTTTAATTTTTGCTGCGACACGACACGTGCATTCCGCGGTGTAGTACGCGGTTTCTTTTTACCATTTGTCGGTTGCTTCCAAACGATCGTGTCTAGCACGTGTCTTCCGTTTGAGCTGCTGCTACTCACAGTAGAGTACGTCTTATAATAGAATTCTTCGATATTATAATATATTAGACGCGATAGAATTCAGCGTAGAAAAGAATATTGGAACGAGATTAAACTTATCGTTATGCGATAAGGTTGACGTCTCGTCGGAATGTCGTTGCGCGAGATTACGCGTTATTTAATCATTACGATAAGTTGAGAAATTATCGGATCGGCAAATTATAGTAATCCTGAATCTATTAGGTACTCTTATAATAATCCGTCGGTACTTTGAATTAAGTTTTCCCACGATATGCAATTCCAGTTGTTTTTAATACGTATACGGGTAATAACAAAGTTCTGTCGTCCCCATCGTGGCTATAGATCGGTTCACACGGTCGATCAGTTCGATGTCGCATGGTTCGAGCAAAGTATAGCGAGACGGTATAGGAGTACACCTGCGAAACGTATACTTGCATCTAATTAAATAGATCGTTGTCTGAGCGTATTTTTTATGGGCTCTCGGTACTCGACAGAACGCTATGCATATTCAGCTTGTCTAATGGAGCAAACGATGGTACAGATAATACCTACTGGATTCCATTTCCGTTTTACACGATCCACGTTTCCTCCCTTTCTGTCGTTCGATGTTGTCTCCTGCATACGACAGGTACGGCTCGCGATCAACTCGATTTTAACAGTTTAACAGGAGTAAATTGCGTCGGTCTCAAGGATACGAGCTTTGTTTAACCGCGTTATAATTTTTAATCGCTTTACTCGATCGAAATATATGGGAGATAACTGACGGCGATACCTTCGATTCGAGGCTAGATGTTGCAGGATAATACGCCTTCATAAATACACAGGGTTGTTACGTGAGGTCTATATTTTAGCCTGTTAAACAACGTCGTTCGTTGATCGAGAATTTTTACAACCACGAAATGTGAAAACATAACAGAGACTTTAATTAAGTCGGTTCGAAATGAGATGTCGAGAAAACGATTAGGTACAAGTGATTGAGAGTTCGGGTGACGAGTCAATTAGTCTATACGAATTAACAGGTTAGAGTTGATAATGCGATTCCTTCGTTTTGTGGGTGATGATACATTTTGATGATGAAACATTTTGAAACTTCACCAGAGCTAATGATACACGACGTGTACGATTGTTCTATAAGATCGTTAGTTGACTATCCTTGTTACGGATGATCATAAGGCCAAGGGACTCGAGCGAAATAACCGTGCGTCAAAAAAATAGCAAATACAAAGTTTTGTGCGTATCGGCAACTGATCGGAGTGTGCTATCTTGGACAAATCGAGCATCGTGCAATATATCGTTCTGGTAGTGAACAATTCGCTGTAGCTGCCATAACGAACGTCTGCTATCGACGAGGTTTATTGGAGCGTGACGCGAAACAGGTCCCTCTGTCTCTGCTCGCGAAAACTTTGGAAATATCAACAGGTGCCCTGCCACGCGGATCGCTCTCTCGCGCAGGTAATCGCGTACGCCACAATTACTCACTCTCTCGCTCCATTTTGGCGTGCGTCCGTGAAACAGCGTCCGCTTCTCCTGTGATTACGAAACGAAACGTTTCCGGGTCAGATAAGCTCCCTTTTATTCGAAGCTGTAGCGCACGGCTGATGTATAAGCAGATTCGAAAGTCCTTTTCGGAAAATTTATAAGCGTTACCTTACACCTCCGGGCTAAGAGGAAAGTCTTTTTCGAGATAAGTATTCTTGAAGCGTCGCGCTGTCGCTCTTGGCGCGTTTGGAAAGAGTTTACATCTTACGGAGTATCGCGATGATGATTGGAGGACAATTTTGTTTCTGTCGAAGTTGCAACGATGATAGTAATACGGACAAGGAAATTTTAAATTGATAATTTTCTGTGAGAATGTCTATTGGTGAGTTTCGTGTACCATATAGTAATATTTATCATCTTGGTAACGGTAATTTACTCTGAAGTATATGCGGTACATTATTTTTACTACGTATAATCTTGTCTTATAAAATTACGATTTTTACATGGTTTTATGAATAATTTCACATAAACGTACTTTACATAATTTTCGTTAATTTCTTTAAATATTTATCCAAACTATTTCCTGGATTCCACCAATGAGACATAATACAGCATAATTCCATACACGATTCCACGGCGTTTATCAAACACCATGAACAATATACCACACGATGTTTGCAGTTTTAAACGAAAATCGATTTTCGCGATTTCGTGGCACGATCGGATCCGATCGAAATCGGATTCGCGCGACATCGACCCAGTTATTTAACCGTGTTACCGTCCAGCTGACTGGCTAACGTTTCTTCGTCTTTCGTTCCTGCTTATATCCAATTAACCATTAAACACCTCCCATTTTTCTTCGCTTGTTCCCCTTTACGCCACAACTTTATCGCTTTGGAACGATCGGCTCGAGTTTCGATTTGTTTGCACGTTCCAATGCTTACAAACTGACGGTTTCTTTTTTCTTTCGAGTTATCAATTAATCGTGTTTCATTACTATCCAGTAATCAATGTTAATTGGATCGAAAGTCTCGGATCGCGGAAAAGTTTTCTTCGTTCCGTTTCTTTTTCTTTTCTTTCGCAGAAGAATTATTGATTGGTCGTTACGAACTTCTCGAGCGAAGAATGTTATTCGTATCGCGGTTGCAAGATGTAAACGGAGATACTTTATCATCCGATGCTTTTTCGAGTGTTTGATTGATGATTTGCAACGATATTTTCCTGATAGGAATGCGGTAATCCTTGGTCCGTAGGGATATCTCGGATAAGATATACTTCAACGACGAACATCGATTAATTCTCCCTGCAATGGCTCCAAATTCATCCAAGGTTCACTCTACTTTCGTTATTTTACGTTAAAATTTTGCTTCGCGTTCGCTTTCATTCAACGTTTAGGAAAATCTGCAGCCAACCCCAAATAGATCAGAATTGCTTTTTCGTTGCTACAATCTAGCGAGGAATTTTAGATTTTAATGGGAAATTAATCTAATTTCCGAGAAGCTATAGGTCTGTGGTAATAAGAAGAATTAACTAGTTAACGACACATCCTACACACCATTCTCTGTTTTATATTCATCAGAGATATCGATGACTCGAGCCAAAAGCTCGGCGTGTACCATAGACGGTACACGCGACACAGAACCGCATCGGCAGCTTAAGAAATTCCCAAATACGAGAAATATCGCACCGAACGAGAAGCCATAAAAGCATAAAGTTGAACGAAGCAAAGATTGTCGCTGTTGTTGAGGGGGAGGGGACGCGTTGTACCAAACGGAAGGGGAGAAAAAAGGCACGGCGTGCCACTGCAAGCCCGTAAATGGCGTACAGCTGCGAATACGCGGCGACGAGTGCGTATCGAAGAGAAAAGAAACGGGGCCCGCGAAAGAATCATCCGGATCAGATATTTCAGTTTCTCGATTGGGCTGGCTCCGCTCGTTTTTGGACTTACCTCGCCGCCGACTCGACCAAAACCGGCACGAGACGGCTACGAGAGACCGCGCTGATTCCTGGAAGCTTATGGTCTTCCATCGGCGACCAATCATTGCGCGGTTGCGCATCTTAGCCAGCAATAACACGCGTAAAAGAACAGAACGTGCACTGTTACTCTTACTAAAGATTTCTTTTCGCGTTAGTCGCCGCCAAACGCTGCAGCATGTACGACGAACGAGTGTTTTATTAAGTCGTTTGGAGACATTGAAAACTGCAAGAATTACCTTTGATACTCTTGACGATGGTTATTCCTGTCGTTCTAACTCTAAAGCTAATGCTAATCTTCGAACCTAAAGTCGTTCCTATCTAAGCTGTTCCAACGCCTCTGGTAGCAAATTGTTACGTATACATGATGTGTCGTATTAAAGATCTTGATCTTCGATTTATAGAGAGAGAGAGATTCATCTGCTCGACGAATATGATACAAGTTATTACGTCTGGTTTGAAAACGTCATTTCTCTTCCATGCAAATTTGCATGCGTAAGCTTGAAACAATTTTTCAAAACACCTAAACATCCAGCTATCCTATCGTGTCAAGTCAAAAGAGCGCGTTCGCAACTTTTGCTCGAGCCGAATCATCGCAGCCAGACAGCACAAGAATAGTTTATCCGTATGTACATACATCGAGCAAGAAAGCCGTATCCGCATTGAAACTGAAGATACCTATGACGGTTTAGATTTCGGACGTATGTGAAAGCGACGGCTGGTTGCTAAAAACGAATCCCTTCTTCGATAACGCGTTAATATTCCTCTCGCAGCTAAAATACTTAGGCAAATAATTAAAACACGCCGATTAGACAATTAAAACGAAAGAGGCTGAGATCACGATCGGTCGCGACTTTCTTACAGACGCTTTTGTGCCTTTTTAAACCGTTCCTCCGGTGCTTTTTTTTAAAGGAGATCGATTGTGTTGTTACGCGAGGCAGGTTTCGTTCACGATGCACGCGAGTTGGTCGCTGCGAGCTGGCGTTTTCTCTTTGATCGCGGTGTCTGCCTCGTTGTTTCAACAATTTCCAGGCATTATTCGCATAAATTGTCGGTTTAAAGCTTCGATGCAGCAATTGAAACGCAAATGCCTGCTTCGGGCTCGGTTTCTCCTTCGGTATGGCATCGATCGTGTGCCCTTTATGATGAAAAGACCGTACGAACAATGTTTCATAATGATGCCGATAATGAACAAAGGAATCGTGACGAACTCGATGCTGCTGCCTTTCCAAATCGAGACAAGGGTAATTTGTAAAGGAAGAAACGTTGCGAGATTTGTTAATGATTTTCTTATGTAATTGCATTTTCGGTTTGGCTTTTAACACAAAAATAGAGTATTTCATTTTTCTTGCGTCTGTCGTTATCAGACTATAAACGTCTATGGAGATTCACATTTTTGTTCCGTTCCTTTCACGTTTTCAACTTAAATTCACGTTAATAACGATTTGTTTCGCTCATTGAGTATTGTCACGAATTATACAAATGAACATTTCAGATGTTTTCTACGTTTCATTACATACATTACATATATATTGCGTACCTATGCTTTCATACATTTTAAAATTTCCTACGAAATAATTCCATTGAACAAATACTTTGATATTGGAAAATTATATGTATATTACGTTACTATCGACTGCATACAGCGTAACGATGGAATTTTGGAACGGGAATTTGGGTAAGGAACGATTGTAACACTTTCTATATATTTCTGATTGATAATTTTGATATCCCTCGTCCCCAAAAGCGGACGTACGTGCGCGTACAAGGTATTTCAAGTTAATATATAATATTCGATAGTAGCTTTCGTGAAATCGTATTTTAACGTGAAATTGTCGCTTTTAACGTGTACGATTCACAGGCTGTTTCGCTCCTTAATATTTCCTACACGATATAAATGCATAATACTTTTATATAATAAATAACACGTGCTTCTCGGTTGCAATTGGCCGATATACATATATTCTCGTAATTGCCAACACACGTATACAAAGTTTCAGATAATTGCAGCGATAATCGAGGAAATAGGAGGTGGCACGTGGACACGGAGGAACAGCCTCACCCTGTCGGCATTTATCCACCATTTCCAGATACGGGGAGTTCCTCTCTCAACAGCTGCACACGCCGCTTTGTGAAAGTGTCGACGTTTTTCATGGCATTGAGAGGAGAAATCGTAATCGGGATCAGTTACTCCTTTCTACTTTGTAACGACCTCCAGATAAGTACAAGATCAATAATTTGAGCACATTAGTCCGAGCCATCTTATTGATCGTTCGCTGATAAGCGAGAGGAAGGGTTTGCGCCAAAATGTGCGACTGCACAGAGAGAACGATAATTCACGAGCCTGGAAAGATCATAGTAATTGAAGCAATTCCACTAATTATATATTCGCACGGTCATTTAACGTACCCTTTATCTTGGTCGTATCTTATACCGCGAATTTCAAAGAACCTCCAGGTAAGAAGATTTGAAGGGTTGTTGAGAATTAGAAATTATATATTAATTTGACTAGATTAGTAGCTTTTTTTAAATCTCTTTTTCTTTTTTTTTGGAGAAGAACTTTTGGTTGCAGTTGTATTTTTATCAATCAATACTCTTTGATTTATCGAATTTGAAGGCTTTTCAGTTGTCGCGAATACAACTCTTGCGCGATTATCATCTGGTACTACTTTTGGAAATTTTCTGTCTCCTTTTCTTCTATTATTTCAATCAAACATTTTCCTATACATTTCGTACATATATTCTTCTTTATGGGAATATTCTCCATTTCTCCGACGAAGAAAAATATCGGTTATAACGGGCTCGGCTCCTTTTTACGCTATTGTATTTCGAACCGTTTCGTTGATTCGTTAAAAGCTTGAAATTATAGCTCTTACAGACTCTTCGCGTACTTTCTATTTTTTTTTTTTTTTTTTTTTTTAGATTACAATTTAATATAGTACCAACTGCAAGCGTATTAGCAATACCAAGGGAGGATATAATATTAATATTATACTATTTTGTCGTGTAATTTGCTTTCTTCTGTACAACAAACGTTATATAACAAAGACTAGCGAATCGTGGATTTTCTCTTCCTAATTGCTTTCGACGAGCCGTTTTAAGGAGCATTCAGACGATCGATATTATCGTCGATATTTATTTATTCATCGACGTTATCACACGTAAGAGATTGTAGACTCAAAACTAGGCGATCAATGTACATACGTATACGATATTGACGATACAATGTTGAGAACCTTAATTACAGGGTGTCCTGCGTCATCGAGGAACCGCTTCGGCGGTAGATTCTGCGCATGAAAGCAATAAAAAAAGTTCGTACGAACATATGCCCTGTTTGACCTTGTTTTCGAGTTATAACGGGTTGGAACAATTCTATCGGAAGGTGGAAGTAGACGAAGTAATTTCACGTGCCTATTTACAAACCGATTATTCCTATATTCGACGTTGGACCTTGTATTCTAAACGTTTCCAGTCAATGATGAAACGTGTCTAATCTCGCCTTCCTATACAAGCAGGTGATTTTGATCTCGCGACGATACGCAGATGCAATTTGTTAAAGAAGAAATTCGCTATAATTCGAAAACAAGGTCAAACGACCCTGTTTACATACGTATATGTTTGTACAAAGATCTTTTTATTATACATATTTTATATGTTTACCGCAGAATGCAGCGCCAAAGTGATTTCTCGATGTTGCGGGACACCCTGTACTGACAATGACATTGGTCGTCTGAACGCTCCTTTAATTTGTACTTTCCGCGGAGTGTCGATATACATACTCAAAGTGAAAGAAAGATGTACAGTTATCGCGGATATAGTTCTCTTCCATATTAGTTTAGTGTGTCATTGGAAGAAAATTACTTAAGCATTCTCGTTTCCCATAAAGAAGATTCGAGTTTTATTGCCGACACGATATATAACTCGATTCTGCGGGAATATTTAATCGAGCGACGCTTTAGCAGCAGCCTCGTTTAAATGCAGTTTCGTTCGTTAACTCAATTATCAGCCAATCTCTCGTGACTCTCCCTGAATTTCTCGTTCAATTTCCTTTTTCGTGTTCCTGCAAACTTTTCAGATATTCTGCTCCAGTGACTTGACAATTTAAACATCCTGCAACCATCAAACATTTTTGCTCGATCAATCATCTTTTTTCTTTCGTTCTTTTTTATCCAAACATGTGCCTCTCGAACAGATATACATACGTACATACTGGCAGAAGAAGTCAAGACGAATGAAAAATTGTTAAACAGAATAAGACTTTTCTTTTTTGTTTTAATTGATTGTTTGCAGTCGCATCAACCATTGCATTAAGCTATTTTCGAGCGAAATTGTAGGTTGTTCGATTTGATCGTTTCTCGCTAAATAACGAAACGAATATTTCAAAAGCGTCGAACCTCCAAATATTTTGTCTCTGTCCTTCGTTCTTTTTTCTAGGCTCGCGTCCAAGGAATCTGAAACGTCGAATACGTTGACGGAACGTCGAATACGTTATCGATAACACGACTGAAAGCCAAAGAATCGCAGATATGTCGTCTAACCGTCATGAGAGTTCACGCTTACAGCTGCGAAAGCTGGAATCAACGCATTGCCGTGCCGAAGGAACATCAAAATCGTCAAAGGTGGATTTCGAACGTTGAGAATGGAAAATTACAAAGGTAATCGAATCACGAAAATATTTTTACCGTTCGAGGAAGAAAAAATTACTGAAATTGCGATTCGATACGATTTACAATTCGAATACGTTTTCCACGTAATAAGAGCGGGAGAAATTTTGCAGAGTAATTTTTGAAATCTCCTCCAGGTAGCCGTTACCAGAGTCGTTTTTGGCATCGTAATAGGACCGCTGCTCTGTAATCAGACTCGGTTGATCCTACGCTTGTTATTGTCAGGTACGGATATATTTTCGTGAATATTATGCGGTCAGCTAGTTATACTTTATACCCGAAGCGAGCCGCGGGCCTTGTGTACTTAGCCAGCTTCTTTTTCTTCTTTTTCTTTTTTTTTGCCGTACGGTCAAGAAAATACCACAGAGAAGATTACCATGGAAAGTATACGTGCCAGGTTAGCATTTAATTAACGCGTCTTCTTTCCGATTGCTTTTGTTTTGTTGTCCGATGGCTCCCTTGTATCATTATCATCCGCGTACTTGTACCTTTACTTGAATTATCATCTGGTTATTATAATTAGCATGTCGTTTTGCGTTAATCGTACTCAGGTTTGTATTATAACGCGTCGATCGACTGACACGAATATATTTGCATATATGTATTTTTATGTATTTTATATTGTATTTTTATCTTTCGATAGAGATGTTGTTATAAATTTGTACATCGAGCTTTTGGTTCCGTGCACTTTTATGTTTATTGGCGTCGCGTCGACCGTCACACTTTTTATCGCTTTTGTTAACCTGTATCGTAGATTTTGGTTATATCGTTTAAACGATTTCTTTCGATTCGCGTTATCACGGCGAATCAATTATATACGATGAAAAACGTTGACGATAAAATTGTCTTTTAAGAGTTGATACGTAATAACCAAATGGGCGTACGTAGTTGGCAGAAATTCGGAAACATTTGGAAACTTTTTTACATTCGGGTTGCGAGTCGGACGAGTGGAATTATTTAGACGTTTTACTATTATTCGATACTAGACGAAGAGCAGACGAACGATCGTCCGCAGCGATCACGAACAATATGACGATGAAATTGCTACGAGCCGATAATACGAGAACAGAATTCGTAGAGGGCGGAGTTTCGTCCGATGAAATCCTTCCAAGGCTAATAATATATTCAGAAAATTGCGCTCCACTAAACGATAACGAAAGTTTCGATATCTCCACCCGAGTTTCTCAAAAACGCCACATACGGTTAACGATGTTCCTGTTTTCGACAATAATCATTATCAAAAAGGTTTGTTAACGGAACACACGAGCCGACTCGTACGTGCACGCTCGCACACAGATCGCCGGTATGAAAAATTTGATAAGTCTTTCCGTTGTTTATAGCTGTTTCGTTAAATAAAAGTCGGGGAAGATTCAGCGGTGTCTGGCCGTAACTGTACTTGATTACCATGGACCAGAAAATTCCACGGATAATTTCTCCAGCGTCTTTAAAGTCCCGTCCGAAAATCATCGTCGTCACGTGAATGGCAATCACCGATCGGTAATCAGCCACGCGAATGGCCACTCTCGCGGTCGAAATCCCAACTGGAGCGCGATTCAAGGTGCATCATAAATGTCTGCCCCACCCACGGATATTCTCTGTCTGCAGCTTCTTCGGTCAGCGACAGTCGTCGAATGCGCTCACCACTTTTTCCCTTTCTTGTTCGTTCGCTTGCTTTCGTTTTTTTCTTCAGTTTTAGATTTCAGTTCTTACGTTTTATTTTGTTTTCTCTTTTACATTTGTATGTTTATTTTATCGTCAAATCCCTTTCATGGAATTATCACAGTAGAACATGTAACTAACACTTGCGTCAATAGCTAAACTTTGAATATGTAGTTTAAATATATTTTGAGACGTCCGAGTCTTTATTCTTCGATATAGCCTAGACTGGCTTAGCGTAAATAAAACTTGCCATTTTTTCTTAACGGACGAAGCTCGACTTTATTTCTAATATTTTGTACTTTTCAATGATCTTAATCGACGGAATAATGTTTGATGCGAGACGTTTTAAAAGTCGATATTCCCTTTCAAGCACGCGTATCCTTTGTGACTTGTATTTGTAAATTTTCTAATTTTAAACGATAGCTGTATTCGTATTTTCTAGAGTCACGTTTTAAAAGGTGTTGCAACAAATTAATTTGTCGATGGTGAAAGGTTAAATATTTACGTAATGGCAAGACGCCCGAAATATCAAATTTCAATTTTCAGCGTTAACTTGCATGCAAATTAGCGTGATACGAATGATAAAGATAACGTAAAACATTTTAAGTAGTACGATTTTGGCAACTTTCTCTCGTAATGCGATGTAGCAGGAGATTGGTAAAATACAATTATTGCTAAATATAAGATTGAAATCTTTTATGGCATTATAAAATGACCAGAAGCACCGAAACTGCAAATTGAATATAAGAACGTGAAAAATACAAATTACGACAAATTAAAAAGAACACATACGAGTGAAATGCAGTCTGATTTCAACGCAACTCCCGTCGGAATGTATATTCATTTGCGATTCTCTGTGATTTTCCAAACGATACGAACATACGAACTCCTAACAAAACATTAACAAATCTCGAATCACATCGAATTTGTACCGATCGATCAATTAAACCCATCTAGATAGGATATAATTTGATTTCGATATAATTTAACAGTCGCAACTTTCATTTGGAACTTTCGTACAACTTTGATACGATATAACTTTTGCCACAAGAAAGTGATACTTTCGATAAATGACAATCGTATATTACGACGATGGGACGATAACGTATTAAAGGATAATAATTCATTTTGATAATTTCTCCTCGGACCAAGATTGGAATTGATGCCGATGAAACAAACGCAATAATAAGAACTCGACTGCAAGTACGCGACTTACAATTCCAGATGAGTATCATTGATTTTAATAAAGACTGAAATGAAAACGTACTTTAATGATTCCGAGATGTAACTTGCAATTACCGATTTATCTGATTAATTCTCGTTCTTCCCCATAATTCTTCCGCTAATCAATTACCCGAATATCACAAGGGCGATTAATCACAATCCAATCCTGCCACTAATTGATGTTGGCCGTTAACAATTATGAAACCACAAGGTTGTAGGTGGTCTTTAAGAAACGCAGAAATTCGAGATGACTACCATATTAACAAGTATCAGTTCTGTAATCATCGGAATAGAGATGAATCGCGTTAATGTAATTTCGCACTTGAGAAATTCGTTTCAAATTCCATAGCAGCGATTTAATATCTCGTTTCAACGAAAATTTCATATAAAATTAATTCTCCGACGAGTTGCCGAGGGTGAAGACTCGCGTTAACTTACGGCTTTCAGGCGTCTCTGATTCGAGGCTATGGCAACGGCTAGAGGCAAATGGAGAACTATTTGCTCGTATTATTAATTTATCTACGAGTTACGTTGCAAACGAAACAAGCGAGAAGGTATCTATTAAACCAGAACCTAAAATATGCAATTGAAATAACGAAGATGACGACTTTCTGACGATCTAGATTCGGAGATAGACCATTCGACTCGTGGTTGACGAACATCTACGATCGATCGATATCTACCGTTTAGATAAATGCTGCAATTACCCAAAACAAAATAACAAATAACCCTTGGTACGAACAATTTTTTCATACCTTCTCTCGTGTGCAAAGTATTTAATCAGTCTCGATCAATTCAGACACACTGTATATATTTCTCTACGAATAAAATCCAAGCGTAAATATTTGACGAAAAAGTTCGTTTGCGTGTTATCTACGAAAGAGATTGTTACAAACTCGCGCGATCTTATAGCCGTCACTCGTTCGTTCGACTTCTCCGAAAGCGGAAGCCCCGAAGATGTGGGTCACTTGTGGTCCGATAATGGAGGGAATTAACCCGGTAATCACCGCGTTCGACTGTTCTCCACCCACAGTGAAGAGGACCCGCCGCTTGCCGCCGCTGCCGGCTGATTTTCACTCTCTAGCGAATTTTCGAAGCTGCCAATTATTACCGACCTGGAACCACCGCGACTAACGGGCCTACATTTCGTGTCCTTTCTTGGATACACAAGAACACTTCGTTTTTATTTCGTTCCACCAAGTTGCTACGCATCAGATGGCTGAGCTTTTCGTAAATCGGACAACGTTTACGATCTTTACGAAAATGTTATAGTTGATATATGCAGGGTGATTCGTAGTTCATGGTACGAAAGGCATCGCAATTTTGTTATTCTCTTATTTATACCATGAATCACGAACCACCTTGCAGGTCCGATTAAAATATCCAACGTACGTTCTTTATAACGACAGATTTCAAACGCACGTAATCGTTGATAGTTGCGAATAGAAGATACGTACAGATAACGTGAATACGTAATAGTAAAATAAAGGTAAAATGGGATAGTGCGGGCGAGTTGATCGTTTTCAACGATTTCGGCAGCCCCTTAGTGATCATTTAGGTTCGTCTAATTTTTTATCGATCGTGCATAACCACGAAATCAAATTTCTCTCTCGTTACTTGCGTTTATTGTTATATCGTTCCATAAATACTACAACGATCCCTGAAAATCAGATTTCCCTCTTGGCCAAATCTTTATTCGATATTTCAGATCGTTAAGATTGAATAATCGCTCTCTTGGTCATCTAGATCGAATATTGGAAGCACCTTGTACGAGCTTTCACCCATACTTACGCGAACAGATATCAACCAAATAATTGCAACTTCTCTCGAATTTCCTGCGATATTGAAATCTTCTCGTGTATACTTATCACTATAGGCACCATGAAACCGTTGTGAATTCCGTTTATCGTGAGAAAGTAGCGAGAAAGAAGGATTCACGAGCGGAACCAGATGGAAGGCAGAAGACAATGCGAGTGGAAAAGGGGATGACGGGAGAAAAAGAGGAACGGTCGTAATTACCGTAAGAATTATTCGCGCGATGCCATTGTGAGAATTGCTACCGAAACGGCAGCTGCCTTCGTGTATTGTCGGATGTCTTCAGTATTACAATTCTTACGTTCATTCCACTGCGTGTGTCTGAATATACGCCTACGTACACACGAATCGACGCATAGTCGGCATGGATCGTTCGAGGACAAAGATACACGCATGGAATCGAAAGCGGAGAACAGTTTGATGCATGGGAACCGGGGCTGCGATTATTTCTTCGATTTTTATGTCACCGTGTGCGACGTAATAAACGAAAGTTCTTCGCTAAGAAAATATCCGTGCAAACGTGGAAACGATTAATTTTATTAATATTCCTCGCGAGTTTCCGAGCTTCGAGCGCCAGAAGTGCATGGATAAACCGAGCACTTGAGATTAGGGGTTGCAGGAAGAATACACGATTAGCCAAAGTTGCTGTTTGCGTGCGATTCCAGCTTTGAGCGCGCCAGACACGTGAATGGATCGACTGCGCGAGTTTGGGGTGTGCAAGAGTTAGATTATGCGAGTTTAGGGCGGATGTGAGCGAACGTGTTCCGTGAATGTTTGCAGAGAGTTCGCTTGAAATATGTGAAACGGATCGTAAAGTGGAGAGAGAAAGGTTGTACGACTATTAGGAAAATTGAATTTTTCTATTAGAAATATCGTACGTGCGTAGATAGGATGTAATATTTTCAATCTGCGAAATTTAATAGCGTGTAAGAATTTTAGAAGATCGATCGACGACTTTAAGAAAAGAGCAACTGGAATAATATGCTCTTTCTAGACAGTGGATGTTTGTACATTTATGAGAAATTTAAAGACGCAAAAATGTATAAAATGTCCTTTTCATATTCATGAAAACACGAATATTTCCATAAACATTTACAATCTACACATTTCCATCGAACGATGTTTGCTCAAGGTTTGAACTATCGTTTGAAATAATACAAAGTCTAATGCGATGCAAATACGACTCTGATATTATAATTAACGCGTTCGTTAGTATCCGGTTTAACGTTCCTCGCGCGTAAATTCTAGGACATCGTAATCCGATCTGAATTGCCGTATTAATTTTTAGTGGAAAGATAGAAGACCCTAATCGGTAAATCCTTTGTCACTTCCCAACGAAACATCTGTCATGCGTGTTTCAAAAGAACAGAAACGTTGCTGCCTGCCGGACATAATGAACAGTTTGGTCTGGCTACCATATTTTTTTCCAGTATACAATCGTTTTTATCTTTAAAAAGAAAACGCTTAAACATGGTTTCGTGGTATAGCAACGCGTTTAACGGAAACATTTACTATATTCCACGTTGTTCTTTCTACGGTAAATATGCCGCGTTGACTCACTGAGATCGTTCAAATAATTCGACGATAGGGAATAATAAAAATTAAGCGAAACTAGCACTACGTACATGACTGGATAAAATTACGATCAAACGCGTATTACGTAATTAAAATAAAAAGGAAAACGTAATACGTAAAGCTATTCAATATCCTACGGTACCCGATCCCACTTTGAAATATAATTATTTTGAAAAAAAAAAAAAAGTAACTTTCTTAATTTTCATTTCCTTCTTAATCTTTCTTAATTTCGCAATAAATCTTTCGCGATAATCTTAATTTGCACGCTGAAAACTAAGTAACCTAAGTGACGACAAGGGAGAAAAAAGTTCGATTCCTTGCAAGATACGCGGAGAAAACATGGCAAACACATAAACGACGAAGAGGAAGAAAAAGATGATTGCCGGACAGTTTTGGAGGCAATAAGATGAAGGAAAAACGTGAAGGAATACAGCGTGTCGTTTTCTCCATAGAAGTCAGAATCAATTGGAAGAAAGTCGTTGACGTATTAATTAGAGCAAACGAGGGGCATCGAACTTACGGAAAGTTTTAGCGAGCTAATTGCTGCCGTGGCCGATCGGTTCGCTACAAATTAAGTTAACGCGTGATACAGCGCAGCGGCCTCCACCAGGAGAGTCGATGAATTTCGCGACGGTCAAACAACAACGCGGTTTCCTGGCAGCGTTTTTTGCAGGGAATTACCAAAGGGGAAGACGAATCGTAATTACGAAAATCAGCCATGACGGAGCAGCTGCCGCCTCGTTCGATTAATTGTCGTGCAACATCCCCGAGGCTCTTCAAGACCGGCCACGGTTCCGTACCTGACATTTGATCCTTTCTGAGCAGCCGTGTAACGATGCCCGTTCACTTGTTCACTGGTTCGTTCGTTCGTTTATTCGTTCGCTCGTCCGATCGACGTCTATGTTTTTGCGAAACTTTGCTCGTCATGCATAAGAGAAATCGGTTTTGTAGCGTGCGTTAGTTCCGTATGAACGCTTATTTGTATAACATATTCGTCATCCGGTGCTAAGTATAGCGATAGTATGATTTCGCGAACGTTTGTCGTAGAAGAGTTTCCCGAATATAAACTTTTCGAAATTTTATTACCAGTGTAACGAGACACGGCCATCGCGATTATATTGGAAAAATTTGAAACCGATATAGAGGTAGTATGTAGAAATTACGAGACGTTTCTCGATATAACATTTATCTCATTATAGCGTTAATGAAATTAAAAAGATACTACTACTTCTACTAACAAGGAATCACACCGACGTCATAAATTTCATTCTTCTGGCAAACTCCTCGTTTCAACCACTTTCCATGTATAATCTATATAAAGGAATCATTTCCCTTCGATACATCGTTTTTAATTAATTATCAGTTTCTCAAACTCGATCATAAAAATTATGTTTTCGATAAAAATCTGTAATTGCATTATATGTACATGTTTACCCACCCGAGACTTTTCTTCCTTAAATGCATGTACAGGGTGTCCCATTTTAATCGATCCACGCAAATCTATCCTAAACTACACGTTACGGGGAAAATATCGTCTAGGTGACCTTCGTTTCTTTTTTTCTTTTTTTTTTTAGATAGAACTGCATATACGTTCTTTTATAGGTCATTCGATGTAGTTCTTAATTCTCTAGAAAAAAGGTACTATCAAGGTACGTATATCTGAAAATACTCGGACCATGGCGATGTACCCCCCCCCCCTCCACGAAACAAATAAGTTTTATTTGAAACACTTTTTCGAATAATGTATAATTTGGCAGATATTTGTGTGGATCGATTAAAATGGGACACCCTGTACATGTACTCCAATTACATATCGCGGAAATGAATTCTCCACGAATTTTGTCGATTCATAATTGAGCAAAAACTAGCGAAATTTCAACTTGAAAGGTTCACGAGTATTAATTAATTAGTATTATTAATGCTGGTTTAGCATAAATAAGACACAGAAAGGTGGAAAAGAGGTCGTTTCAGGCGAAAGGGAAAAGTTAGTTATTTTATTACAACCTCATCCTGATTCTGTCGCGCCAATTAAAACCGATAAATTGTATATAACCCAACGATAAATCCGGGAACAATTATCCTGATCGAGCAATTTATACGACAATTTTAACGAGATAAGAATACGATGATTACAGTGAATATTCGATATTTTAGTGTCGTTCAATATCTTTGGTGAAAGTGTAAGTAGTGACAAATGTCCCTTTGAAGCGACATACCGTGTCTGTAAGATTATAATTATTAACTAGCAACGGAATGGAAATTAATTATACAAAATGTTGTTTAATTCGTACGAGCATGTTCGATGTGAAATTAAGCTTCGTATCGAAAGCAATGTCTGTAAATTATTTTAAGCAATAGCGAACCTACTAAGTGTGTTCAGTTATTTATTGCTGACATATACGATATACATTTTTGTATGAGATATAATGTTCTCTACAATCTTTATTAATTTCCAGAGTATGATTGTAGGGTGTTAAATCATATTCAAATTATAAAATTTTCACGTATAAATGCATAAATCATTTGTATCTTATCCGGTATAGATTCTGGTTAATTATGATCGAAGGAAAATTATACCATGTCTTACACTTTTCACAAAGTTACGAATTAATGGATTAATTTCTAATAACTCAAATTGCGTATTAGATAGTTTTTATACCTCGCCCCCTTTCTTAACACCCCGTAGAATACATAATGAAAACTCTATGCAATATACATTCTATTTATTATAATTATTTTCAATTATTTCATAAATTGTTTCTATTACCACTATTTACTTTTCGCTTGCTATCTCAATCCTCGCATCCACAAGCGAATTCTTAAATAAATGTCTCTACTTCTACAGTACCATAAACATAACCTTCGAAAGCATTTCCTCTTGTGAAATCGCAAGATATTCGGTTTAACCTTACCTGGCATCTTCAAGCGACACGTAGAATCAACTGCATATTGGACACATTTCTGATTATTCGTTGCGTAAAACACGAAGAACACGGTGGTCCTTTAGTACTCCCGTAATAAGTTCATTTACATAATTAACCGGCTGTTGTATCGACGAGTGGTGAAAATAAAGAAGTAGACGCGTTAATTATCGAAATTTGAGTTTCCACCTGCACATGCACGCGCGAAAAGGCAAGTGATTCAAAGAAATCCCGTTATGTCGTGACAAATTATTAGCCCGGTTGTAACACACGCCGTCCGTTCTATAAATTATTTTATTCGCAATAAACGAGATGACTGAGTCATGATTATCGGCCGTTTTCAGCCATCGAATTGCGTATCCGTCTCTTCACGTGCCGTTTTTTTTATCTTGCACCTTATCTCCGCCACGCTCTTTCTCTCTTCCACTTTCTTCGACTTGCTCTCTTCCGCGCGAAGCCTTTTACTCCGGTGTATTTCACCTGCCCGAAATTTATCACGAACCAGCAACTGATTTCCGGTTCTCTCGTTCTTCCTTTTCACCGAAAGTGTAAAACACGGAAATGCTTCGAAGCACAGCCTCGAGTGATTCAGATTCTTCGTATTCACAAGCGTACACTGCTGTGCTATCTTCATTGGTGGAAATGCGCTCATTGGTGGAAATGCTCTCATTGGTGGAAAATGATTCATTTTTGAAGTTGTGGATACACAGGTAAACACTATTTTGTTATAGTACACTATATGCTCTTATATCGTGTTGCAAATCTTCGATAAATTTCAGTCTACGATACATTTTCAAACTGCAAAAGTCAGATCACAGATCATTGCTCTCTTCGTTGACATACCAATCACAGATGAGATATTGCATAGACACAGCATTTGATGGAACTTTATGTCACGTGTTCTGAAATACCGATTGTACGAAACGTCAGAGATTTTGTTATGCCATCTATGATCTAGAGTGGTGAATATAAGAATTACACAGTGTTCAATCCAATCAGTCGTGTAAATGAAGGTTTAAAAAGTACATAAAAAGATTCTTTTTTGTTGCATCCAAAATTCAACCACACTTGAAAATCATTAAATTTAAGAAAGCAGGTAAGTACACAGTAGCTTCTGCTTAAGATTACCATTTCAATCAACCATTTATTCATTTGATTTGTGTCAAATCCCAAATTAAATATTTCTTTCTCTCTTTTGTTATTTTTTCTTCGATCCTATATTTGATTGTTAGAGATATCGATAGATTGTGACACAGGCTCTGTAGTGGAATGTATTAATATAATTTTTGCTAGTTTTGGTGTTACTTTCTTTTATATTTAATTTGATTTGATTTGATGGTGTCGATTAATGGTGCGACTAACATGGAAGGATTAGACCGCCAATTCAAAGTATGGACGCCATGACGATTAATGGTTAATTTAATTTTTCACGGAGATCTGGTAATGTTTCACTTGTTGTAACGAAAGCTGTCACATTTTTGCATTGTCTTTTCATCGAATCATTAATAATATTTGATACACATACAGTTATTTATTTCGTGATACACAATTTATTTGATTACGTAATTTCATGTACTTCCTTGGTCAAAACATCGAAGACGACGTTCTTCGCATCTAATCGTAACATTATTGAATAATAAATAATTTCATATTCTTTTGAGAATGCTAATTGGAAATTAAAAAAAGATTATACAAATGCCCTCTGATAGGTCTAATATATCAATCTTTTTTACTTCAAATAAATTGAAGGAATAATTTTATTGCTTGCATTTGAATTACGTTGTACTGTATTTCCCGCGCTTGTTCTCTATAGCAGCGTCATCTCCTGACTTTTTAAAAATAACTTTTATTATTTTTACGAGGAAGTCGCCATTACATGTTCAACTTCCGGTGCCTAATATCGTACTCTTCGAATCTCTCGAAAGTTCTTCACTTCAATTCAGAAATCAAGAATGTAAGTATCTCTGAATGTTGTACTTCACATTGTTTCCAAAAATGAGTTACGATAGATATTTCACGCTTTCTTATAGATTTTTCCAGTCTTCGCTTCTTCCATGGCGTTCGATAATTTTTACGCGATGGCAGACTTCACGATGATATTTTCTGGATCGCAACAACATCGAAGACGACGTTCCTCGCATCTAATCGTGAGTACCATGCATTTCTGTTCCTCCTGTCACTCAGTCATGTCGTTCAGAGTCGAAGGTTCGAACCGGCCTGGCTGACTGACTGTATTACGTTCAATTTTTGACGAGCATAGTAGCCACGGATATATTTTATACCCGTAAGCAGTGACATTTTCTTGGCTATTGTTATTGTATTTATAAGCGTTTTCGCGTGTCCAATCAGTATGGGGAAATATAATTTCAAAAATCGATGGTGAAGCTGGCACGAATAGAATACAGCATGCGAGGTTATGTTTGGCTTTGCTCATCGATTTTTCAAATTCGTGTGGGCGCGAATAGATCTCGAAACGAACCGCGGCAATAAACGAAACTATCGTGATAGAAAACCGTCGAATTTCGACGATTTAACGCACGTTGATTTGACACGTTCCTGGACGGGGCACGCGTGGCTACGCTCCGACGAGCGTTCTCGAATCACCTTTCCCCGTAGCGAGAGTATCGAAGCGGCAAATTGACGGGTAACCAGCCGAGAAAACCGACGAGTCGACTTTCGGCGCGTGCCGGCCTCTGCTCGCGGTATCCGGTTGCGTACTTGTGCACCACACACGCCGACACCCGCTTCAGCGGCCGCGTGGGTGCGCTCGCGTGGTCATCATACTGCACGGTGCAGCCATACAAGGCAGAAATGCAGCAGCCTTGTCGATTGAGTTACCAACCACTCGTGTATATTAATTACACGTGTGTCAGGTTGGTAACGTTGATGTTATCGATGCCGGCTTAATTACGCGATTAGTTTCTGTATGTCGGCTGTATTTGCGAATGATCTGCACCGTTTGAAAGTTAAAGCAGAACCTACGATCTTTAGCTGTCGAGTTGAGAACAAATTTTTCACGTTGCTTGTTTCTTACTTGGTAAAATTGAGAGGCGCGAACAAAGTACGTAATAACAAGCTGATTGATTGTTTCGATGGTAAACAGAGGCTATTATTTCGAATTAGTATCGATGCAATATTTCATTGTACTTTTAGACAAATTAAAAGGTCTGAACAAACTTGGTGTATAGCAACAAGTTTATTAGTTGCTATACTGCTGTACACCGGCGTTTAGAACTATTAAGGCAATTGTAACAAAATGAAATAGACGTTGAAAGATATACATTACTTAGATAATACAAAAGCGAGGAAACGACGAGTATGCCTCATTTATCTCGTGCTAGTCGTCGAAAGCTGCAATAGACGTTTCGTTCTTGATATTCTTGTTGCTATTCGCATCTGATTTCCGGTGTTCGCGGTACTTGCATTGTTCTGGCCCAGCCGGAGGGTAGCCCCTTTCCAAAATTAACGTTCCACCACTATTTACGCGACTACTGGCCGACTCTTATCGGAATCGAATCTTCTCTCCTTCTTGTGCCTTTCTCGAAATCGATTAATTGCTCGCTCGACAACGAAGGTCGGCCGAGATTGGTGATTCGGGGACGACGAACTCGAGTTCGTCTGCCGACTGAGTTCCCACGTGTCTATTCTCGATATACTGGGTGTCGGAAAACGTACGGTCGAAGGTGTGTGATATTAATGCGAGCAAAACGATCTTTTACGCAAATATCGTTTTATAAATATTTATAAAATAACTGTTAGAAAGATAACTTGATAATCGAGAGAACTTTGATGTTTGTTTTCGCAGAGTAATGATACTTGAAGTCCGTAGAAAGTCAGACAGTTGCATTGAGTATTATAATCTAAATGTTTTACCTATACATATATTTTTGTATGATTTTCATACGCAATATTTCTTATATTATTTAAATTATTTTAAATTACGTATTACGTACATTGTAGGCATTTGTGTATCATTATATTTCCTATGGATTTATAAACATTCATAGCCTACTTATTATTTTAAACACCTTGTCGACAATGGTGTTGTGGTCATAGAAAGCAGCCCGTACTAAAGGTTTTAAAAGATCAAGTATACTTATTCCAAATAAAATAAAACACTTCTTACTCGGTGGTTCTATAAACCACTCAAACGAATCACATTTCGATTAACAGAAGATACGTATCTAGAACGATATCGTCCCAAACGTTTCCTCCTAAATGTTCAACGCCGATTTAACACCGATTAAACTTTCTAAACACTCTATGTACGCGTATACGTGGACGAACGAGGCAACTCGCACATGAAACAGACCCATGGTATTACGCATCGAATACACAAAATTCGAGCAGACCCGGTGTCACAGCCGTTTCCAGCTCGTATCGTTACTCAGGGCGGATTACACGGGCGTAAAGATTTCCGGGCGTAAAAAATGAGGAAGCGAGGCGGCCAGAAGCGGCGACGTTACGAGGCGAATCGTGTGCTGATACGCACCTGTCCCGTACCGGAGCCAATCACAGCGTCCTAACGAACGAAGAAGCCCTTTTTGCGGCCAGAATCTTTCTCTCTCTCTCTCTCTGCCCCTTTTCACCCTGTTTTCTTTCTTCTTCTTCGACCGTTCTTCTTAATCGTGCCGCCAGCAAATTACCAGCCAGTTCGCGCGGAATTCGCAAGAATCGAACAGCCCTGGCAATCGCACGCTTCTAATTAACGAAACTTCGTCCTTTCTCTACTTTTGTCCACCTCGTGCGTTACGTACTTTGGCTGGTTAAAGCCGGTGATCTATCGGGTAGCTAAGCTAAGCTATGAGCCTGATTTTTCGTTGATTTCCGACGCCTTTCTGCAATTACTGGTTATTTAAATATGGAGGTATCCTCTTAATGCAGCAGCATCTTTAAATTTAGTTTCGCAATGGTATCATGGTACTTACATTACGTTTAAAATACCTTCTTCAATTTTGTTTCTTCTTTCGTATTTTGAACAGAGAGTTTCGATGAAAATCGCCACCTCTGCATCGGAATCAGTTTGTCCGTCTATCGACGTGAGAATGTTACGAATAGACTACAGATTTTTATACAAATTCACATCTCTATGAACGCGAATAAAGCAGAATCTAAATAGAGATTCGTTTCACCCAGCAAAAATTATATTTTACCCTGGCTATTTTACGTACTTTATATTTGTTGAAGTGGTTATCGCTTCTAAGAAAACTCTACATCTGATTTGTTTAGTTTTCTCAATCACCGATAGCCATCTTGGAACACGCCTTGCGCTGATAAGGTACAGCAGGTTATAGACAATAGACGACAGGCCACGATGGCAGACTACAGACAGTTAAGAAGTAACATTGTCAGCGTGCGGATCTGAATCAGCTCAAACTGTATTCATACTTATACTTACACTTCTGTTTGAAATATATTTCTACTTTACAATTTATCCACGCGTTCCTCTATTCAAATACCCAAAAAACAACCTCAACAATATTTCGCGTAAATGCGTAAAAATTCACACTTTTGTATATAGTACTTTGTTGGACGAAATTTAAATTCGTGCGTTAAATTACGTTCGTCATTTTAGCGCGTTTTGTGCCCTTGGTTTTACGTTTGAGCAAGGATCGCTCAAAACCTGGTTCCTGCGAGGAAACGTACCTTTTATCGACATCCGTTACCATCCGTCGACTAGGATACGATAATGGCCACCGTTTAAGCGTCAGACACTCTGGTTTTACGGAAATGAGTGCGATTAATACGCACGTTCAACGCAAAGTCTTGTATCTCGGGAGATTCTGTTTTTTTTCCTTCTTTTTCTTTTTTTTGATAGAATTATTCATGTTGGGCTTTTAAGATGTATCGCGCTTACGTTCTTCGCTCCTCGAGCTTAAAAAGTGTTTGATTCTTCGAGGAATTCTCACGAGGTTTTGGAAGAATTCGAGAATTTGGATGAATAATTTCCGACGTCGGTTAGCCTGGTATTTTTGAAATTTAGAAACCTTACAGAACCGCTCTCGATTATTTTACGGAGGTTTCGCAAAACTTACATAAAGCATTCGAACTTGTTTAAAGTTTGCACGATGTAGCAGATCGAGCTGAAAGCGTCACGTCTGCTACAACGTTACTATACAATGACGTTACGTATTTGTTGCTATTCATGATTCTACAATAACCATATTTTACGGGGTTATTGTTAGTGATATTCAAAATGTAGTGATACGGACATTTCGAAGAAACAGGGTACGTCAAAACAGGTGCGGATACGCAATTGTCATAGAAACGCGTCTATTGGACAATCTTCGTTATTTTCATTTCTATTATCCGAATCTTTGGGCATTCAGATGTACTGTTATCCCAATTCTTTATTAGTTAAATGTTTTGCACCTGCGGTTGCAGCTTTTCGTACTAACGATAGTAGGTAATGTTATTGTAGAACTACAGTCAATATGATAATCATACGATAGATTGCCATCAACCGCGGACTAGTCGCGAAGCAGGTTCGATCGGTTCGACTGAAACGAAGAAGCCAGTTTTGCGAATAACGCGCGAGCATGGCGCACAGGGTAGCAGAGATTTTACGATAGCAATTATGAGGTTGGAAGAGTTTAAGTGGCTATAAGTCTGCCGGTAATTGAAAGGACCGTTTTTTTCATCGAGAACTGACACGGTTCGCAGATTGCCTCTAACCAGCGCCGCGATGTCCGTTAATTTCCGGCAAGATGCAGTTTTTCTGCGAAGCCGGCGAACAAATCGATGCGCTATATTGTAAATCAACGTAAACGGTCGTGATCGTGCAACGCGTTTTCGAACAGATTCATGGGCCAATTTGTCGATTGTGATATACGTGAACCGAGTGGCTGGTTTCTTATGGGTTCTTTTAGTTTGTAGGTCGAGTAACGAGTTCGTTCGGGTTCCTTTAAAAGTCCCTTAACACTATGTAGAAACATCGAAGAACAACTTTGTTCTCGCTCTTCGAATGGAATGCGATTTTTAGAAAATTGTACTTTTTAGAAGAGGGCTCGATGTAGAACGCCGAATGTAAATGTGTTAACGATCGAAGTAATTGGTCTTTGAAAAACGACGTTATTTTTGATCGGTATAACGTACGATTGCGTAATGTATAAATGTAGAATTGCTTAAACGTGCGAGTTAAATGATTCGTGTCGTATCAATCCGTCTGTACGTCGAAAACGAAACGAAGGTTTCCCAGAAGCGCTAAATATTCAAAGGAATAATCAGCACGATCGCGTACACCCAACTTCTACGACAAAACTTTTATACGTGATTCGAAACACAGAAGCGGTGTAAAGTTTTCTACCAGTTCAACCGCAAATTGTTCAACACGTGATTATATCTGTACTTAATCGCGAATAATACCGTGCCTTATCCGAACTATTATTAGTACTGTTACTAACCTCAGAGGAAGACAAACCCACGGAAGCCGCAGGAAAAGAGAACGAAAAAAGTATGGAACGAAGTTGCTGTAGAGCAAAAGATCGAATACGAGGATGCGGAGGAAAAGCACGGTTTCACGATCACGAATTCGCACATCGATCACGCGAATATTAGTAAAATTGCTTTCGTCGCTGTAAATGATATTCATCTTATGACACGTGACATCGGTAACTTTGTCGATCCCTTGGTTCGTATTCCGATAGATATTCGATAGAGTTTTCTCTCGTTTGATCTTCTAATTGCTTTGAACAGCGTGTAAGAGAAACGGTCGAGAAGGAATCGCAGAGGAAGGAAAAATAAGAGTAAGATTTCCATCTTGTGCGAATCGAATCGATGGAAGAGAGAAAAGGTCTTGGACAGAAAAAGGATGGAGGTGTTTTGCTGCTTCCCTCGTACGTATTTCGATAGATATTTGACAAATGACTTTTTACATACGATCCCCTGATTGTTTTCAGTCGTGTGTAAGGCAGATGCTCGGAAATCATAGAGACAGAAAAAGACCGGAGCGAAGATGAATGAAAAGGGAAGAAAAGAAAATTCAGAAGAAAAAGAACGAAGGTTACTGCGCCGATGTATGCAAATTTTACACGAGCGTCGATTTAAGCAGGCGCGGTGCGCCAGTCTGTATAATAGCGAGTAAACACGGCGTGTTTAATACGCATCGCGGATGGATGGAACGCGTATGGCTGCGCGGTAATTAGAAACGAGGCGAACGCTTGGTAGGCGTAGGCGATAGCGATCGCACACGAGCCAACAACCAAAGAAGAAGAACGCGGTCCGTGCGTGAATATTCAAGCTCCGCTATGCTTCGCAGGATAGCGGTCACCTGCCGCACAGGTGCCCCCTACTCCTTCGCTACCTCGTAATTCAACCTTCAGGCCGATCCTTACCAGCAGTCACTTCCAGGTGTTGAACAGAGAGCGTTACCCGATTTCCGTTTTATCTCCGCTCTGCCCCTCGCCCTTATCTCTGTCGCTTTATCTAGCGTCCCCCGTGCGGCTCCCTTTCCACGTTTTTCCATCTTACTTTTCCCCTATTTTAAAACGTACACCGGTACCGCCTACTATTCGTCCTGCGACGTTACACGGTGTAACGAGTAATTTATGAAACGAGCCTCGATCGGAAAATGCTGTTGTAATTTGGTATTTACATCTTTGATCGGATATCTTACTCGAGATTAAGGCGCGTGGTTATCTTCGCGATAGAGCGAAATAACGAGAAGAAAGTGAATATGTAATTGAATATGTTGAGATAGTAGGTATGAGATAAATAAGTATATGCGACGAGGTGCAAATAAATTTTTGCAGTTTTATTTTTATGTAGCTTAGTTATGCAAATGGTACACACCTTTCGTATACTGGTTGTACATTGTTGGTTGAAGATTTGGAATCATTCTTCAAATATACAGATATATACAAATATATACCGCTAATATATACAGATACGACCATAGTGATCTTTGTTTTGATAGAGTTTCGACAAACATTCTCTCAAGTATATTCCATACAAATAGTATTCCAAGTTGGCTCTTCTTTAAATTCTTGGTTCTAATACGTACCGAGGAATATAAACTCGAGTTTACACGTGTATCGAGTTCGTGCTATTGAATTGGCGAAAGCAGGAGTCGCGGATTGTTTTCTAAATCGTAAACTACGAACACGCCACTGAAGCACAAGCTATATTTTATCATGTACTTTCAACTAGCAGAAACAGCGTAACCAACACGGATTTCGTCTTTTTTGTCCATAAAAAGTAATTATAAAATCAGTCAAGTAACAGATGGCGGAGGAAACCAATCGAAATCTATCTAAACGATTAGCTCAATAACTTCGTTTCTCGATAGCATTGCGCGACAGTTTCTCGTTATTTCACGATTTGGGCCTTAACGAGCAAAGATACAGATTCTCTTTTAAGCACCGGATAGTCGTAAAAATCAGAAAAGTAACACGAATATACGAAAAGAAAACTGATACGAGATGCCAAAAATTGGGAGCAAATTCTCGAGGAGCACGTTCCAACCGAAGAAATGCGAACGTGCAGGAACCAGCGAATTCCTTTGACGCACCGACACCATACGGGAAACATCTGTTGGTGCACAGGGTTGTTGCACGTTTTCGCAGAATATTCCGTTCACCGAGAGGACAATGTCACATTTGTTACATTTTCTGCGGTTTGCTCCGGCAATCTCGACTCGATCTCGATAGCTGTATATCTTTTTTACACTCGTTGTGATCTCGGTTTATGTGGTTCGAATCATTTTTGCTTTCTCTTTTTTACGGTAGCGTGACGATAGTCTTTCGGTTAATAACAGCCTCGATGTACACACATATTATATTGATATATATATATTTGCTTGTAGCAAAGGAAAGATATTTTTCGTATTTGTTTACAAGATGTTAGGAAATTGTAATTTTTAACATATTTCGTAAGGAGTTACATACGCGCGCTTTACCACTTTGATGAGCTTGTAATATTTGCTGGTTGAAATAACTTATAGAAGAGCTTAATTTATCGGCTGATGAGTCTTTCATTTACATATTCGCTTCGACAAAGATTTTTCAAAATTATTCGGTTATCGATCGATCGACTATTTTTGCTTCTGCTTCTCGACGTTCGTTAATCCTATCGCGAAGACAGAAGGAAGGGAAAGAACCGATTAAAAAGGCAAACGGAGGAAAGCTGTTTGAAATACGTTGCAACGTATTCTCGAGACGATCTGGTCGAATTACTCTTTCTTTATGGTATTAGCAGGCTGCAAGAGCGGGGGATTCATAATCCTCTTTTACCGCTCTTGCTCTTCAACAGCCGGTGATCCTTCGCGACTGCAACCAGGACATACTCGGTCGAACAAAAAATTAGCACACGGCTCGTATAAGCCTCGTTTGTTTAAGATAAATCGTCTGCTAATAACACGTACATAGTTTCCTCTATTATTAATTTACTCGTAGTTCTACTTTGAGGAGTTGATTAAACAAGTAACGAGAATAAGAGGCAGAGAGTCCGAGATTGAAAATGTAACAGAAAACTGGTTTTTCGAAACATTATAGAAATGTTACAGATAAATCGAGTAGACGCGACAAGCCTGAGATATAGAAAATAAGGAAAATGTAATTGTACGCAGTACGCGATAAGAATTCCTGATGTTAAATGTTTACATACTTTCCTAAACGTATGTATCGCTCCTCTATCAAACCAACGATGTAAACGAAGAATACATATATATATAGATCTATTCGAACAGCTGCTAGAAGAATCATAAAACGTGGGATTAAATTCTGCGTCATAGAACGACACATGTAACGACAAAAGAAACCGTGTAATCAAGCAAGCAACCAAACAATGCCCCGTTTTCTAAAACAAAAAAGGTTCGCGTCGCTTGCCGCCAAACAGCTCCTGTTCTTATCGAAGCCATACCTCGAGGCAATGCGAAAGAAGATATCGTGCGTACGCGACTCGATTTCATATCGCACGACAAATTGTCATTGTCCGCGCATACGGTCGCTGTTTCTGATGCAAATGACTTGGTTATTAACGTTGCGAAGAAGGCAAGGCGAGACACGCGGATGCAAGTGCGACACGCGAGGCCCGCTGCAGTTTCCTTTGGCAGGGCCACGTGCCAGACTGCGAGTTACGAAACCGTGCCCTGAGAGACAACTATATTACACCGTATTCCCGCGCCATTACGTAACTGTCGCGTGGGACACGTTCCTCAAGTCCGTTTCGTGGTTGGTGTTTCGTTTTTACTTAAGTTCTAAGCTATATACAGTCGGGAACAAAGATAGGATAAAATTTTCTTCGAAACACTTTTTCGAATAACGTACAGTTTAGAAGAGATTTTGCGATTGATCGATTGTACTCAACAAAGTAGTTGTTACTATGTACGAGGATGAAAAGAAGAGACGATGGATGATCGCAGTTTCGCCTAGCTTTTGTAGGAAATCGTTGTTAAGTGGTTTTTGCTTTACGGTATACCTATTGCTGTAACTTTGAGATTTTGCACGGTCAATCTTGAAATTTAATTTTGAACTTGCGCGGAGTAATGGAACTTGTTGTATGCTGTGAGGCGCAAAAAGGGGACAGAAACTGATACACAAAGATAAAAATATCCGATGGGAAAGAAAACGGCACGGAGGTAGAAGATTTGGCTGTTATAAAGTAAATTTGACCAAAATAAAATACATAGTTAAATATAATATAACAGAAGCACATAAAATGGTCGGCACTCGAGAGTTACCCGTGTGCATTACAATTTGAAAGCACTAAAAGAAATAAAAGGGACGCGGCATGGAAAGGTTACTATTATCATACGATATCGATATTAATACTCGAATCATACACCTATACGTTTTTCGTTACATGCATAACCAATACTTAGGTTAATGACTCGCTCCATCTTTTCGTCCTAGCCTGCCAAGCGCAGCTCTTTTTTTAAAATAAAATTAGAGAAGCAAAAACCAGCGATCTCCACCACTGTACTTATCATGGTGTCCCGCGTGATCGCGATCCTTGAACCGACCACAATTAAAACTAACGACGGGGCGCCGCCGGAATTACGGAAAGCGTAATAGATTTTGATAACAAGCCTGCACCCGGCCGTTCCCGCAGATTTATACGTCCCGAGGCGAACGATTGTCGGCGAAGATCGACCGTGATCCTTAATAATCGTCGATAATCGGCCGCGTAAGACGATAATTAGGTATAGAATAACCGTGGCTAAGTATACGCTCTGGCTATGCATCCTCTTCGTTTTTCCTGTACACAGTGTCGCTTTAGCGGTATATCTCTGTCTGCGTGACGCGTTTGGGGATGAATCGTGAAAAAGAGAGATACCCGCCGACGGTGGCCAGCCGTTTAATTAGTTGGCTTAACGACGCGAAAGTACAGAGGGCCGCTGGTTCTGACCATGGTTTCGAACCGCTTAAATCAAGAGAACTTATCAGGCCACCGCCGCGTTTACCGGCCGAGCATTTAGTTTAAATTAGCCGCGGCTCGCTCGCGCCTCGGGGATAAATCGACGAAATCATACACCTTGGCACATTCAATTACCGGACCAGTCCGTCCCCCCTTCGTTTCTCCTCTTTCTTCAGCCACTTCATAACCGCCTCTTCGCGTTCCCCTTCTTGCGATACGCGTGGCTTTGACTAACCGATCCAACCTTCCGAAACACTCTTCCGACGATCGTGATCCACGTTTTCCTTCACGGTGATCTTTCTTTCGTCTCGTCACGGTGGCTTAAGGTAGTTTGAGTAGTTTTGGTGGTTTTGTTGGTGGGACCGGTGTTCGATGCGACCACTCGATAGGATCGGTCGTCGCAATAGATAGGTATCGGTGGTTTCACGAGATTTCCAAGTTGGCTTTTGTAGCCGTGATTATTATTTTTGGTGATTATTATTTTTATTCGCGCAACGCGCTGGCACTGTTTAGCGAAAAATATCCGAGACACCTTATATATTCTGGGAAGTACACGGTTGGCTATAGGATTTAGGATTTTCGCTGCTTCTATCTCTCAGTTATTTTATTATATATGTGTGTGATCCGTTACTTTATTCGCATCAAACGTATCTCGTAATGTTGCGTATCAATGACCAGGTAAATTTTCTTGGAATTTTCCAATAAGCGTGACGTATAAGTTTCTTGGTACTTTTGGCCGGCAGTGTGGACGAGTAAATATTTTTAAAATATAAATATCGTTTGACTAACGTTCGCGACACGCGTTCCTTTGCAACTTTTCGCAATCACACGTAAACCAAGCGATCGTTTGTTTCGATCCAATGACGTTTGCCGAGAACTTGACGAATAACAAAGAAAAATGGATAATTGAAAAACAGCTGCGTCCTTTTCATAGCACATATTTCTCTATTATACCGACATACATGCGGGAACTAATAAAGACGTCCATTGAGCAGAAAACAGAAACTTACAGAATATTGACCGAAATCCTTAAATAAGAACGAAATCGACGATAGGGGTTGATAGGAGTCGTGTACGTAATAAATTATTCTAGAAAGCTAAGGTAAGGAAATTTACATCTCCGTGTTTCTGCCTCGATTAAGCAGCTGTAACGTGCGATAAAAACAAATAACGAGGAATATACTAGTAACGTAATGGTGCGCAAGCTAGTACATATTGCGGTCGAGTGAAAGTGTGAACGAGAAATCTATGTAAATCGGTCTCGTTTTGTAGCCGACAGGCAGAAATTAGTGAAATACGCAGGCACACGCACGCGCGCAATGATTGGTCTTTGGCAAAACATGATTTCAATTATCGTAAAATTGATACAAGAGTTTACAAATAAGTAGCAAATATTTCTCTTTCAACCATTAATTTATGCGTTTTAATAACAATATTCATATACCTACCGTACGATTCGTTCGTTTTTCTTGATTTATTACAATTCGTGCAAATTATCAAAATATTTTTATAATATAAGAAAGTATGTAGAGAGTATAAGCAACATGTGTATAGATCATCTTTAAATTTTTAATTCGTTCGTCGATATTCCACGTGTTGCGTAGTCGATGATTTCTTTGATCGAAGTTTCGACGATCAAACTTCTATCGAGACAACTCCGTCGATTCGAGCGAAGTATAATCCAACTCGGAATCTCGTGAAACTAATTCGATCAAACTCGTCGCTACTGTAGCTATACGCGTACAAAGTTTCTTCGACCTATAAAATCAGGGGAGAAAATGATTAAAACGAAACCCGTTTGATACGAGAAAACACGGTCGTTCGTAAAAAAGTCGTCGAATTACTGGCAAGAATCTGGCAACGAAAAGAAAAAAGAGAGGAAGAAGGAAAAACGTGTTCGTGAATTTTATAACGGTGAAGCTTAAATGTGCTTAAGTTTTGATGAACGTCCGAGCGAGCCTGGTACCTACGTATCTTGAAGCCATCTGATCCTTTACGGTCCTGCACAGAGATTTAAAGGGGCGGGTCGGTTCTGGTTGCTCGTTCAGGAAGCATCCCGAGCAACAGCTGATCTTTTCGTAAATGCTGGCCTCTCCGCATTCCTTTATTAAGAACCTGCGCTCTGTTCGCCTCTGGACGCGTCTCGATTCGAAGAAGCCCTCCGCCATGTGCCACGCGTTTCGAATTAGATAAACATGCAACGCGTCGTTCCTATTACACTTTCTCTCCATCGTAATTTCTTTCTATTTCGAAGAAAAGTTGACTAATAAATTGGCAAGTTAACATTTTTTACTACGTTAGACATTAAACATACTAAATGTGGATATAACGTATTAACTGGCATTAGATGTTAGTATCAGTCGGAAGAAAAGCTTTCAAAGTTATAATTAGTGAGTTGATATACGAATACGAATACGATGTACACGATATAGGATAATATTGCTTATAATTTAAGGAAATTAGTTAAACTTGTATCGTCGACACAATAAAAATGCGATCGTCGGAATAAGAAAAGCATTAGGACAGATTTAGAGGAAGGAAAAGTATCGAAACAGAGTACCTGTATTAATCGTTCAAAACTGCTTAAGCGCTAGTTCGTTGTAAAAGTTCGTTGTCGACGACTGGATTCGAGAGAAACGACTATCGATCGACATCGATCAGGGTTCTCCTGGCATTTTCCTTTCAGATAATTAAAGGCAGAGAAAACAATGGTAAAGGGTTTCGATACAATTCGGAGAGTGAAATTACACACTTGTTATCCGTTTACAATTGAACGTTCAAGGCGTATATAATCGTCTGGGTGTAAAAATAGGAGGCGCTTCAGGGTTAAACGAAGGGTGTAAGAAAACGGCTCGTGCTTCTTCCATCGGTCGTTGGATTGGTTCAAGGGATCCGCAGGCTATGAATGAAGTCGTAAAAGTCCCTTGCTCGTTTTCGTGAATGAAGTCGTGCAAAATTACAGACACGGACCTGCTACTGCGCGTTTCACTACTACTAGCGTACGAGTGAAACGATCCTCAATTTGTCAGATGACAATGAGCTTTCTCTTCAACGAGATAGGTAGATGTCTGTATATGCATAAATTAGACAGATACGTACAGAGTGTCTCGGTAACTGCGTCGTCACAACCGACGATAGGGTGATTTTACGCGAGGAATCAAGTCGAAAATGTAGAATAAAATTCTTTCATACGACGCTCCGTTTTCGAGAAAAACGAGTTTGAAAATTCGTCAAGCATAGTTGAAATCGGCCGAGTACCGATCAGGGGCGAGTAGGAACAATCAGCACGAGGTTATTATAGATTGAAAAGTATGTAAAAAATGTGAAATAATATATTCCCCTTCGAGGTATTATTCTCAAGAAAATAAAATTAGAACGCGTTTAATTACGAACCGGTGGGGGGTAACGCCTTGGCAGATCCTCTGATCGAACAAGGATCTTCCCGCCAACGTTCCAAGATCACGTACCGATCATTGTGATATAGAGGATATGTTATATACCAATAGCATATTATACGTTATACATTGTATGTTACTACTTGGCGTATCGGGTTAATCTAAAAGATGCTTAAGAATAATATATGGATTTATATTATAAGCAATGATTGCAAACAAGGCGATAACGCTAAAGATCGTAACAAACCCCCGTGATCAATTCCAATTTCAAATTTATCCGATGTTCTCACATGTAAGTGTCCTCTAATACTTACGGACAGAGATATCGTATATATGATAATAATATGGATAAAAATGACGTTAAAGTACGACAACGTTATTTCCTCGAAGCATACGTATGGCGTGTAACACACGAGGACGATTGGTTCCGACTGTCACGGAGACATATGCATCTAGGTCGCTGTGTGCGCACGTTGAACAGATCCCAATCTGTTGGCCCTGAAACGGCAAAGGAAAACCTCTCATTAGAGATCGAGACAGCGAGTGGTAGCGTCTCATTAACGAACCCTCGATCGAAACGGCACGGATATCTGCTCTCGTGCCTGGAAAAGAAGCTGAATGGTCAGGTGCAACTTAAAAGCGCATGCGCACAGTTGCCTATACGTAATCTGTTTTCGTCTCCGTCTTACTGGCCATACACGATCCGATCAGTTTTTTTCTTGCCCGCTGTTTTCTTTCCGCGGCTTCTTCTTATCGCGAACGTATCTTCCGGGGAAAGCCTTCGGTCGTTGATTACTTTCGACCTCTTCCGACCAACCAGTCGCCCCAGCCGAGAATTCCAACGCGCGAACTCTTCGCTTCGACCGTTCGTTCGTCCATCGTTTCCTGTCTTCTTTGTGTTTTATCATTTTGCTGCGTGTGATTTGATTCGCGAGAGTTTGATCAAGATTTTGTATCGGTCGTTAAATTTGATTGGTTATGTACGAGCGATGGGGAGATGATTGGGTTCCAGCATTATGAAGAGGATTTTTGCGTGTAGCATGTGGCATGAGGCTCTTCATGCAGCTGCGATGTACTTATTAGGAAGTCCTGGGAAATATTGGGTGGTTCGAGACTTTACTTTGATAAAAATGAAAGGGACGACGAGTACGAGTACGCGAACCGAACGAAACGAATCGAAAGCAAATGCTATCGCGATCGAAACGACAGAATTTATGAAACAACAACTATGTTACATTTCTTGTACCATCTCGTATCTGTAAATATGTCTGCATTGCGTATACACGTATATAGTTACTGAAGAGATACTTGCGATACGTAAGTACGTTACGTTATATTTCCCATTGGAAAATTTCTTTAAGCCACCTATTTAAGGCTCAAATTTAAGCTGTTGGAAAGTTGCATCGATCAAGCATATAAGTAAGAAAGTAGAGAAAATGACGACGATGTTACGGATATTTCGCGTTAAAGTTACTTTACAATTTACCGTTATTTACACAATTTTCTCGTCGAGTGGAAAGATTTGTTTCTAGAAAACCGGCGAAGATGATATCGGGATACTTGAAAACTCACGAAACTTGGTGATTCGCTGCACCCTATGCGTCTCGTAATAAATTTCTATCGACGAACACTTTGGTACAATAACTGCCAAATGACCGCCGCTTTTTCTTTCTTTTTTAATTAATTATGGTGATAAGCATAACGCGCGGTTACGATCGAGTCTCCGTAACATTTTTTCCTTATCTTCGCTTGTTCGACTGGGCAAGCGAGAAGCACTCCCTACGTCGAAGTAATTACACATTTGGGGCAAAGGCCGATACAAAGTAGCGCGATCCAAAATTATGGAAATTGGACGACGCGTTACAAACGAGCATGAACGACAAACCACGCCAGCTATCATTTGCCATTCCGCGCGATTATGCTTGAAAACGCGGAACACCGTTTTACGGGCGTCTACTTAAGCGATCTCACTTCCAATTAACCGGCTATCGGCATCTACATTGATTTCACCGCACCGACCGCTGCCACAATGATTGACGCAATCGCGATAAACCCGCATCGCTCTGAACCTTTCGAATTCCCGCGCAAATTCTCCTTGATCGACTGCGCTGGCGCACAACAAACTCGTCTGTCGCGTTGTCTGCGATCCGCGTTGTTGTCGATCGAGACAGTGAATTAATCGCTTGGCTGTCTTCCTGACAGATTTGAATGATATTCGTCCGAAACGAGAAACGCAAAGTTAAAGATGGATCTTGAGCAAGAGCGATGGGTACGTTTAACGGATAACGTGATTCAAGTCCTCTCGTTCGATGACGCTTCAAGTAAATACTTTCTTTCAAGATGCCAGATAAAGGTAGATTTTAAATGGCCTGGCAATTTGGTATATGTTTAATTGCCGCTCTTGAAAAAAATTGTGCTTCTAAAGCGAGATTTCTTTCAACGTAATATTTGAAAATGTCCTGACGCGACGAAGCGATATGTCGGATACGCTTACTGGTTCCTGCAAGATTTATTGCGCGGGGTTCGTCTTGAGTCTGCAGGATGATGAAATCGCGAAAGAATAAAAGTTGCTAGTAAAACTATAGACCATCGTACTTTGCGATCTTTGGTGCAAGATAAAAGATTTCTTCACTTGGATCTCAAGAGTTCGACGACTCGAATCTTCTTCGAATCACTTCGCTCTTGCAATTTCGAAAGCTTAAACTTCGTACGACGAGGGTTCTGTTGAAAAAAAATACGCGTTTTACGATTGAATTTTAGAGCTTCGAAGATTGCGGCTGTGTACGACGACAAGAGGAGGATAAAATGGAAAAACAGGTCGAAAATGGAAAATTAAGATAGCTTCAAAGTTAAAATTAAGACGCCAACTCTTGGAAACCCTTTCATACCTAAAATTCCTGTCATGGGAGAAACACTCTGTCGAGTTACGTACTACGATACTACCAGGTCTGTAAATATGAAACCGGAATTTGCCCATATGTGGCGATAACTTTTAATGTAGCTAACTTCAATACGCGTCATTGACGCCATTTCTTTGTTTTGAGATCTGCTAAAGATTTTCAACTGTTTGCGATACAAGTTTAGTGCAACAACATAGGTTTTAGTAGAATTTGAAAATGTCGAATTTTGTGCCTACNAAATGGCTTGACGACTGGTTTGCCTCAAAAGAGGAACAGTTCTTTTGGCGTGGCATTCACAAATTGCCAGAAAGATGGCAAAAATGTATAACTAGCGATGGGCAATACTTCGAATAAAACACTTTTTATCATTTTCATACAATAAATGTGTAATTTCTTTGCAAAAATTCCGGTTTCATACTTACATACCTGGTAAGAGAATTAGCAGTGCGCGAGTGGCAATATACCATAATCATTTTGAAAAGAAGAAAGCAAGCTCGATCGACAAATGGAAATAACGGCACCGTTATAAACGTCTCCGTGCAAACACGTAAGGCGCAATTTTCGCGCAGTTTGTAACGAAAATTACACACTCTAACAGCCGTTGTCGAAACTAAGTAGGAATCGGTGGTGTTTCACAAGAGAGCAGCCAAAAATGAAAGACAATGTCGTTACATAAACGAAAGAATACGCGGCAGGCGAAGAAAAGCCACACCGGCTTTCGACGATCGACGGTCTCATTATCCGCCCGAATTCAACAACCATCATGTCCAATTAAGACGTACGAAACGTGGCCATAATGGCGCTTCTTTTAAGGAAAATACAGGCCAATTCGCACGTATGAAAAACTGGTCCTTATTATATTATAACCGGTAGTTCGTGTACCACCGCGAAAGGTTAACGATTCCTGCGCGTGGCGACATCAAATATCCGCGATGTATCAAGCGTACACGTTCGTTGCGAAGCAAGTCGAAGATATCTACAACCGGAGTATTCTCAAGATACTCTGCCAACTTGGTTGTGCTACTTCCATTATCGTATCTTTGGAAGGGCGGAAAAGTAGGAGTATGAAATAGTTTCGATAGTAAAGTGAAAAGTATAATCGGGAAGCTTTCAGGAAGAAGGGCCCACGAGAGGCAAAATGCTGAATCGGATAAACTACGCTGGAAGTTTTAATTCCAGTAGTACGACGCGGCGCTATACACTGCGCGAAAGAATTTGATAAACGTTATTCGAAAGTTAACTGAGAGTTGCGTTTGTCGGTTGGTTCATCGTGAAACTCGAACTTGTCGATTCATCATCGCATCCGAACTTTTTTATTCGTCGGCAAAACTTTGATCTCTTAATTCGTCAAACTTCAACTTCTCGATCCGCCGTCGGACTTGCGTTTCTTAATTCGTCATCCGACTTGGACTTTTCAAAATTCAACTGCTCAGTTGCCCGTCAAACGCGAACTTCTCGATTCATCCTCCAACTTCCGTCCTAACCGAATGTAAATTTGCCAAGGTAGAGACACGTTTGACCAGGAATTTTCTAAAGAGTGTGTAATTCATCCGCTATCTGGCATGGACGGTTTTCGTTCTGCACCTTTGCTTCCTTATATGGTGAATATTCAGTATGTTCTTCCGTGACTGAAATTCGTTTGGATCGAAGCTCCAGTCTTGCGATTGCTTTCAATTAAAATGGAATGGGCCACGTTCCTGTCGAGCGCACGTGCACGCTCACCTGATTAACCGCTCGAAATCATCGAAGCGGATCTTACGGCGAGTGTCGGTATAGTTGGCAAAATCAACGCGGATGCCCGACTTTGCACGCACAGCTGATGATCTTTCGCTGTGTGTCCGTTTTTTTGTTTGTTTTTTTTTTTCTTTTCCGAGCAATTACGGAGTATACCGAGCGTCCCGCGAAATATCATAACGGAGGTTAATGGTGATTTATGGTAGAGACGAGGGTATCATAATGAGACAGAGTGAGATAGAGAAGACAAGATTAATGGGATACGTTTCTTGGAAATGATTATTTTCAAAATTTGTCGAAATTACGTACGTTTCACGGGTTTCACGTGTGCTTTCTAATGGCTAGCTATTTTTTTCTTTTTTTTTTAATTGCTCTTTCTATCAATAATCATTTTTACAATTTATCGACTCAAGATTCGTTTTATAATTCGGCACGATAGCAGAAAATAAATGACAATGATAATGACGATGAATTCAGTCAGAGAAATCAATTAGAGTGGTATAAGCATATTTAATCTTGATTGATATTAACCGTTGGTTAACCGGTGAATAAATAGTTTGACTTGCACTTTTTATGCCATCCTATCCTGATTCCTATCTCGCGTCCTTTGTTAAAGTATTATTGTTGATTTTTCTCGAGTACATGAAATCATTCGCCGAATAAAAGACAACTAACTCTCGCATCTGGCGGCCAAACGTACAAAACGATACGTTCATTAACGATGTTGAAAATGCCTTTTGATTGGCTTAATCGCCCTTGAGTGGTTGACAATTTCCGATGTAGGCTGTGGGTAGTAGACGTTGCCAGTGGAATCGGCAGATTCGACCGTTATACGAAGGCGTACACGATGCTTCTACTTCCACATATTCAGCGGAGGCACACACAGGCAGGAGACAAAACACCCATGTGTTTTCGGATTGCTCTGCTTGCCAGATGACACCGGCCAACCATTCTCGATCCAACGTCGGCACACTGCCCTCGACGTTTACACGCGCACACGAGCGCACGCGTGCGACATACGGGCCCTGGAAAAAGGCCCACCGTCTCCGCAAACCTCCTCCTTATCCTCCACTCTGGCGTGTGCCCATCGCGTGCCTTTCAAATCACCCTTCCCTGTCGTCCTCTTCTTCCGGGATTTTCCCATTTTTTGCCTCTAGCTTTTTTCAATTAACGTAATAGTTTGATAAATGACTGCGGATCCTGCAGTATTTCGATTTAACAAGGAGATACGACGAAGTGCATAGGAGAATACGTATCCATCTTTGATCGCAGTAATTATTTTATCCGACGCAGGGAACAATATCGAGCGTAAAGAATACGAAAGGAGGGTATTACGGAAAACTTAAAATACAATTTATCATAAAGATGGAATATTATAAAAAGTTTGGTATAAAAAGTGTACCGTTTGTATCCGATACCGCGCAAGAAATCACGAGGATAAAGAGACAATTATTTTTTAAGTCGTTCGTTCTGAATTCCTCGTCGTTTTATCGCACTGTCGATAGGGTTAAGATTTCGAAAGGACGCTACTAGGTTCCCTTCGATAAAGCCCAAGCGATTATTTAAGAAAATTAACGCGTAAATTTAAGTCCTTTCTTGCAGTGAATAATTTACTCGCGCGAAGAAAGAACGAACGAAGCATTATTCAGTCAGAGTTTCGTATCGGTCAGTTCGTACCAAGATCGCTTTAAAGAATATTTATGTTAACGTTGATTAAGAACAGGTGTAAATGTTTGACCGAGTCCCACGATTTTACGAGCCGACACAAATCATCCTCCGCGTTGTACGCTTCGCTCGCTCTACCCTGACGTTTCGAGCCGCGATAATAAAGAGAAAAAAGAGAGAGACGAAGGAGTCAGATGGAATAAAACATAAAACGATCCTCCGGCTCGCTATAAAACGTCTAATGAATAATTTCGAAAGCGAGAAGACGATTCGCGGATAGACTGGCGTGATGACTCCACTTGCATCGACCTAACGTGGCTGGCGACGATAAAGATGGTGGTTGAAAGTCTAGAATCTAGAGTTTGACATGTAAGTTACGCTTATTGACGGTACTTTTTGTCATTTTAAATTGAAACGATTCGTGGTCAGTTTTAATGTACAATGTAAAAAGTAGTTCTGAAATTGTACGATTAAATTTCGTCGATTTGTCCATTCATCCTGATAGAAATAAAACAAGATGTCGTATAAGTATAGTTTTTTAAGTTTCGATCATATTCCGACCGATTGATTAAATTTTACGCGGCGAAGCGTGACGCGTACAAATGTAGTAAATCTACTCGTGGAAAGCTTATCTCGATCGATGGAACTAATGCAAAGCCATCGACCACTTTGGTTAGACAAAATTTCCTTTCGAAAATAATTAATATAGTGCCCAACTATAATCATTTCTAAGTGTACAAGAACCTTTCGTTCTCAACGTATAAGTCGATAATAGGATGCGTCTTACGAGTCGTTCCATAGAATCCTTTAAAGTTTGTCCCATTATCGTTGCGTCATGTCGACTATACATTTTTCAAACTTGCAAGTTCTTGTTTAGCGACAGCGATTTCTACAAATTTAAAAAATTCCTCTAACCATATGCCGATACCGCCACTCATCCTCTTTTCATCAAAATTCTCCGAAATGATGTAAGCAGATACATAATAATCCCGAATCGGATCGGCGGAATCCCCTGAAAACACAAAGTTGCACACCACTTTGATCGTCTTAGCCGTCGTCGGTTAAAGTTTCGGGGGTTGTGTGAGGGCGCAACAGTGTTTTACGGTTGGTTCCCTTTGTGAATCGTGGTGCTTCATTTAATCACCCTGCAGGGGATGAACGAGCACCACACACGCTCGCCGGCCCCGATGAACTAGGTGTTCGTGCCGTGACACTGGCTCGAACCAGCTGCTGTCGTCCAGCTAAGTGGTTTCCACTCGAAATACCACGATTTCCAGTCGACTTCCAGACTCTGGCCAAATTCTTAGACAGTAGATTTTATAGATTGCTCAGGCTCGTTGTAACGATTGTAATTGGCAAACTTTGAATCATAGAAAGTCAGATATATCAATCGGCATTTATGCGCTACTTTTACGTGGTTATTTTATAGTGGTTAATTCCGTAGTATGTTCGATTATCACCTATTAGACTTTTACATAGAGTTACATAGCGAGTTACCGTCTGATCTTCCATTGACTTTAAATACTCGCAGCGTAATACAATTGAAACATTGAAAGTTGCTGAAACGAGAAGATCAAGATCGTTAGGAGAGTTAGATAGTATAATATGCAAATACAACACGACCTGCTTTTTTTTATACTTTCTTTTTGCTTATTAACATCTACCCATTAAAAGAACAAATGTTTTGACTCCCTAAACGATAATGTATTTACTACTTAGAAAAGCGAGATTGATAAGAGCGAAAGACGATGCATGCCCTGACTTATGGTCGAGTTAAAATTGAACGATTTTATGGAAATATGTAACTTCCATCGACATCCCATGATTTAATTAAACGCGATTCTACGATACGATTACCACGACGGATATTCTGTTCGAAAGAATCGAAATGTTAACGACAGCAAGCGTATTTAATAAGAAACTGATACGTTTAAAACCGATAGTGTTAAAGGACATTGTCATAGTCATGTCCCTAGCAACTGTTAATTTAACCATCGACGGACGGAAAATTCGCGGTTAGGGTCGAAAAGTTAGGGTTAAAAAGTGACGGCGCGGCCTCGCTAACCGGTAAGCGTCGGTGAATCGATGCGTTGGCGTCCACGGTACATCTACACGAGGTATGTGAACGCGCGGGTGTATAGCGCGTGTGGTTGCACGGTCGCCACGGTGCAGCTGCCCGGTGTCTGGTGTCCGTCCGCAGCGCGCGTGGAGGGACGCGTGCCTCGTATCTTCCTCGCCACGGCGAGCATAGTGACGTCAACGCGCACACGCGCTCCGTATGTACATAGGTACTACATACGTAAACACGACGGACGAGCAACACGCGCACAGCCTCCTGAATAATGCATGCCGCGTCTCTCGAGGCTGCGCGAAGCAAGGATTTTCGGATGCTTCCTGCGCCCGGTAACTATCCGGCCCTCGAACCTTGAAAAATGCTGGCCTCGGCCAAGCAGCCTCGAGATGCTCCTTTTTATCCGTACAGGCCCGACACCCCGTTACAGTGACGAATCATCGTCGATGAATCTCTCGCCCCTTCTCCCCCTCTTTCTCTGCCGCATTCTTTCCATCGTTACTTCCCCGTCCCTTTTCCCAGAGATCGTATCGAGATTTCGCCATTTTTGACGACTCACTTTATTCTACGCTCCGCGCACGCTAACCTCCGAACAGTCGTAAAATTGACGAAGGTCGATAAAAAGAGTTTCATCGGCTCGTGTTCGATGGTTTATCAATCAGACGTTTGGTTACTTAGGCCTTAAGTGATTAATGAGAGGTCTACTTGTGAGATATTTCGAGCGTGGAAAGAGCATTGGCGCGTGTTTGTGCTTTACGTTATGTGGTTTTGATGGTACGTTCGTCTTATTCTTTGTCTTCCTCGTGTCTCTTTTTTTATTTTTTTTTTTTTTTTTTTTTTATTGCGTTATTAAATCCTTATTCTTCCCTCATTAGTCAGTCAATGCTAAAATACATCAAGGTCTACGAGGTAAACGTCTTTTTGATCGATTTGGAAAAAGCGTTATACGAGAAAAAGAAATAAGAATACGTATAGGGACGTAAATATAAAAAGATCTGGAAGAAGCGTAATACGTAATAAACGTCTGTTTCGATAGATCACGAATCGTACATAATAATCATGAATAAGTGTTTATTATTTTCGTAACTTCGAACGGCTTTTTTCGTTAATACGTCCAATTAATTTTACATAGAGACGATCTTAACTGTTTACAAAATTGTGTTCGTTTTGCATAGCGATTAATATTTCTTTCGAAATGCACTTTGTTAACGTTAGGTACACTTGTAATTCAGGACAATATTGTAGTAATTGCTGCTTTTCTGAATATTTCGATACCAAATGAGAGAGTATTATACGCAGTCCTCTCGTAATAAATCCAAACGTTTCTAATCATACACAATCATACAAAATCTTGTTCAAAAATGTATTCAAAAGACGTACAATTTCGACAACTAAAGACCAAAAAGAAACCACTTGTTTCGCAAATAGCCAGATCTATATCTCATCCACTCAGGATCACCAAGGAGAAGATTCACGACGAAGGAAAACCGATAAATACACCAGAAGAAAAACCCATCTCTATAGTACCATTAACAGCGTCGTAAACCTTCTTCTTCCATTCTTTACGTCTTCGCCATTCCACGATCAGGGACGGCCAACATTTATCATTGAGAGGAAGTAATTCAAGATCGATTGAAAAATCATTTGTGAGATAAAGATCGCGAATAAAAATGAAGTACCTACTTACAAGGGAATACAGGAGTGGCAGACAAGGCAGAGAAATTGAAAATTTCGGCCGAAGAAAAACGAAACGGAGGAAGATGAACGCGGATAAAGAGAAGCGGAGGATGAGAATACAGAGGGAGAAAAAGGGGGATACAGCGTGAAAGAGAGTAGGGAAAGGTGAGATGAGGAGAGTCGGAGGTGGGGATGGCTGAGAGAGAAGGAGAGAGGGAAAGAAAGACGCGTGCTTTCTGTGAGAAATGTGGCGCGTGCCGGCGCGTGCCCTGTAGTCACGTGCTGTCTGTCATTGGCGTAGCTCACGCCATTTTCTTCCATCGTCGAGGAAGATGTATTCAGGTGTACGCGTACATCTTCGTTCTTATCGAGTTTCCCTTCGAAACTTGATCGATTCGTCAATTATTTAAATTGAATTCCGTTCTTCTTGCTTTCTTCTTTGCAGCATGGATTAAGCACACGTTGCGAATATATATTAGCGATATTAGTGCAATATTAGCATCATACTAGCAATTTTGGTTTCCTTTGGTTGCTTCTGATATTCTTTCGTGGACAACAGTGTCCGCTAAACATTGGCAATGCGAGAAATGTTGCTCGATCGAAACCAACGATCGGTAAGAAAATCTTATGGAACGGAATACGTTGTCTTTGCCGACGTATAATCTTTCCTTTGACGCTACGCTATAAATTACGCGTGTGTAGTGCAAATGAAACTGCGTCTACGCGTTAAATTTAACTTGTATCTCGTAAACGTACAACGTCTTACAGCGCAAATTAAATCTTAAAGTAAGAGAACCTGAGACAAAGTAGAACGTTCGGATCGAATAACGCACGAAACTCGCAGAAATAATAGAAATTGCAAATTACGTATATTTTTTATATTCGTCGTTTCAAACGTATTAGGTATATCTATGTACAATAAAATACTCCTTATGTATAATCATCGTACTACATATGTACTAGTCGAACGCTTAATTTAGTAAACATACCACGCGTAAACTTAATTCGTTTGATACTCGGATATGTATTAAGAACTTGTAGAATTCTCTAAAGAAAGTCGAACGTAAGAACGTAGAAGGAAGATGGTAAAAGACGAAACGATGGAAACCCGTATGTAAATACGATCGACGATATAATCCCGATGGCGTCGCTTAACATCAGCCAGAGAGGCTCGTAACAGCAATAACGGTTCGCCGGAATGGACGATCTCGGATTTGATAGAGTCCCTGGAACGCGAGCTCCGACATCTGGCGCTCGAATCAAAATCCGGTAATCGCGAAGGAACGGAAAGGCAGGTGATACGCCAATGGAGGATCCGCTCAGCGAACGAGGGAAAGGGAAGCATCGGGTGCTAGCCGGCTCCTCCGCGTCGGGTGCACGTTCCGCTCGGTGCATCCTCGCCTGCATCCATCGTGCACGCGCCTCCTTCGCCCTCCGTGACTTCTGCATTTTTGATAGATTCTTACCGGCTAATTCTATCGCCTGCTCGATCGAAACGCGCCACGATATCAGCCCTCTTGCATCTTTCTCATCTGTAGTCTTTCTTCTTCTTTCTTTTCTTTTTTTTCTTTTTTTTTCGAATTAGGGTAGCTCGTGAGATTAGTTAGTTACGTATTGATCGAACTGTTGATTGGTTTATGAGGTTACGCGGTAGGCTAGATGTTGCTCGAGAGCGTTTACTCGCGTAGAAGAGTCTAGTCGTAATCTGTAAGCTTAGATTGAAATTTTGTCCGAGTCATCCTAGGACCGTAAGGGTCTCTAACGCAAGAGGGAACTTTAGGGAAATAGAATAGAGGTAAATAGAAAATCCGGGATTTCTTTAAGTTTTGCGTTGTACTTGAATAGAGCGCGTTTAGATATCTTGTAAAAAGAACGATCTTATCATTAGCAACAAGTTATTACTGGGCAGTGGCCTTTCATAAACGCAGCTACGTGTTCACGTTTTTCCAGCGATATAATTATGCAAAAGAAATCGATACAATTTTTAAAAAATTAAAACACGCCAAGTTCGCAACGTGGTCGAAACTGGCCAAGAAAAATTATGACGCGGTGTTTGTATGCGTGACCAGTCAAAATTGCGGAATTACGTGTGACAAGTGTAGGAACGAGTGGTTGTAAGTTTCGAATGATTTCCGTGTAACGCCACAGGGAAACGGGAAGCGGCCGTTGCACGCGAACCACGATGTCAGCCCCAATCTGTCCATCCGCCGATAATTACGCTCGCTCATTAATTGCCTTTCGAACACCTACTTTTTCTACCATTCACTGTTCGGCGCGGACCTGGAACGGAAACGTTACTGGATTTGAGACGGTTCCGTTCCTTTCGAAATCGATCAATTTTTATGCCTCTTCTCGGTCGCGTTATACACGCAGACCAAACTGTAAGTTTGCATATACGCGCGCAGTCCATTAATAAGAATCGACGTTTCATTTATAACGTATTTCATATGGTCATTTCCTACGTTGCCTTTCGAACACCTACTTTTTTACCATTCACTGTTCGGCGCGGACCTGGAACGGAAACGTTACTGGATTTGAGACGGTTCCGTTCCTTTCGAACCCGATCAATTTTTATTCCTCTTCTCGGTCGCGTTATACACGCAGACCAAACTGTAAGTTTGCATATACGCGCGCAGTCCATTAATAAGAATCGACGTTTCATTTATAACGTATTTCATATGGTCATTTCCTACGTTGCGGTTATCTTTTATTATCATATCGATACATTTGTCGTAACATACGAGGTTCGTTTCAAAAATACATGCGTACACGAGGATAGAGGACACAATTTGATCCTGCACGGTTCGATGGCGTTCGATCTTTTACAATCCGAGTTTCAAGCAAGGATGTACACTTTTTGTTTTACACATTAATTTACACTTTGTTCGCTTTGCGATGTCAACTTGGACGCTTCCCACCGTTTTTGTGTTTTCATTCTTTCGTTATATACCCGTTGGCTCGTTCGCGCGTACCGTATAACGTAAAATACAAGAAATCGCAGCGATTAAGTGTCCTAATACTCGTGGTCGGCAGTGTCTAATTATCGATCAATATCGATTCTAATACCGATCCAGAAAGAACAGTCCATTAAACTTTGTGAAATCGTAAAAGCAATCGTCGCACGATCCCTGTAGGTAATACGCTGTACTACTGCCAACGAAATCGTTTTGTCTTTATCATCGATAGAAACGACCATATTTAACAAGTAAGCGAATGATAAAACTTGACGATCGTGGTTGACGTTGCGGGCGCAAGCTGTTCCATGATAATTGCTGGTACTCGTTAATTATTCCTTTTACTGCTGCACCTCACCCCTCAAGCTGCGCTCGCTATTAGGTATTCTCCCTTGCACCTGCATTTTAAGCACCGTTTCGTAACGATCCACGGTATCTCGACGGGAGATTAAAAAGCTTTCGCCCGGGACAAATCTCGATGGTGTACCGTTCGAAATAACGATTAATAATTATTGCCTGAAACGAAACAGCTTGTACGTTCTCGTTCTTCGCCGTGTTCTTCTCTTTTTGTCGTTTGGTATCCTCGACATCCTCGTCGTCGTGCTGTTAAATGTAATATACGCGGCTCGATCCAAACGCTTCGGCATATATTTTTCGTTCGTTTATAAAATAGTTGCTTGAGAATCTGTTAAAACTTTTACTCCCAAAATATCGCTCCTCCAATCGATTCTGGAATTTTTCCTCTTCCTAAGCCGGTGCTTTTGCAATTCTGCGTTATCTCGCGTCCTTTTCAAATAATTATATCCTTTCTCTCGAAGAAACAGATTCCACGTTTACCATTCGCCTTCGCTACGTTTAAATTCAGCAACGTGTCCATCTTAAACGAATTAGTTTTATCCGATTATAGATATTAAATCGAATTAGTTCGTCTGAAAAAATCACACGCGTAAAATCTTACGTTAATATATCGAAGAGCAACGAACGAGCGAAAATTTTATATCGATAAAGCGAAATTAACGTTAAAGAGACCGATTAACCGTCATATTTAGATTTATGTGTGTCGTTTATCCGAACCCTTCGTTACAGACCAGGTTTATTGCCAAGAAATACGACTGCGATAGCATATATAAACCGAAGATCATACCAGTAACTACATTATACTCGAAAGATATATTATACCTTTGAAAGATGCGTCCTTTCGGTCTCAGGCTGGAGTGAGTCGTTGGACGAGAAAGATTTCACGCATCCTCTCCAAATGGCAGGAAGGTTTGCGGTCGGATCGTGGGACATCCATTCATACGTTTTCGCGTGTAAGCACGCAACGTGCCAAAACTGTCAAGCTGCACGTTGGAAGAATCAGCGCGACAGGGATATATATCTCGTTCCTTTCGAAAAACCCTGTTTTCTCTTCCTTCGTCTTTACTTCGTGCGATTCCAGTATATCAAGAACTAACCCACATCGTTCGCGAAATTTTCAATTCCATAATTTTTATTCAGCTATCTGCTTCGTCTTTTTAGATTCGTCGTGTCTGAACGATCGAGAATAACGAAATTAATCGAACGCTCGTGGTTACATTTTACGGATATCTCGCGCGCGTTGCGCAAAACATTTTGAAATTTCATTGACGTTGTTACGAGCTTCGACTGAGTTTCTGTTTGCGTTGATTTACGGATTGGCTTCCGATCGTACCGATGCACAATCGGCGGACGAAAGAAAGCTTGAGGGAGAAGCGGCGCGAAACGACATCATAATCTTGCAAAATACAATTATCTTGACAATAGCGGGAAAATGATTAGTAAACGCGCACAGACTATACGAGTTTCAAACTTTTTCCCGTTCATCGCCGTAATTCTGACGGGACTGCGAACGTTCACGCGTTTCTGTCTGCATTTACGCAAAATTAAAAGACGCAGAAACCAACGCAATAATACCAAAACAATAATACAGAAAAATATATGAAACATCCATAGCAGACTCCTACTTATTATAGTGTTCCTCATAAACGGTAACTTTTCCATAGGCGCAACTTGTTTGGTCAAGCCGATACAAATATAAAACCGTTTAAATATAAAGACGTTTGGCAAGGTAATCGAGACAGTCGTGCCTCCTCGTAGTGCCGATGAAATTTCCAAATATTCCGTACAACGCGTACGATATAGGCGTACGAATTTCCTGTAATTTTCGCTACTTTCGCGTAAGCCACGTATACGAGCGTATATGAAACGATCGACTAAGAAAGAACAATTCGAACAGGTAGTTGCGCGATCAATCGTACTTCCGTTGACGAGCGTGATGCGGTGGGTTCTTCGAAACGTTGAACGTTCGAGGCTCCTTTGATCGTTCGTCCGGATGCGGTGGTCTCGTTGTAGAAGCACACGTTCCTCCGGCAAGCCGGCCGGGCGCACGCGCGCACCTTGGAGACATCGCAGGTGCAGTTACCTGCTGGTCGAGTTCTTTCTTCGTCCCTCCTACGGCAGCCAATTATGCAAGTTTCACTTATCCGAAGTTGCCAGGTAGCTCGTTATCGCGGGACGCGAGACCACGAGTGGGTTAAGGACATCGGGACCTGCTTTCAATACGTTCTTCGCCACGCACTTCTCGCCACGAAAGCACTTCGTTTCCGATAATACACCGTGGCCAGGTTCTTTCCTTCTCTTTTCCATCTGTCAGCATTGTACTCTCGGTTGGAAATTTTTCTTTTGTTCGCCATTGTCTCTCCGTCTATTTCGACGCCGCAGGAATCGCCTCGTTTTGTCGTGAAAGTGTGTTACGGTTGCGTTTTAATGGGTCATCGAAATCTTGGAATATTCATGGCCTGGCGCAGGACTGTGAACGGATCAGAGTGTAAAGATATGGAAATAGGGGATGTTTAAGGCGTTCGCTGTCAATGAATTATGACTGCTCCTCTTTGTTTTCACTCCCTCGGTTTAACCGTTAAAATTATCGCGGGAGAAGGCGAGTCGATTCCTCGCTCGTTTTGCCACGGTACTGCTATAATAACCTTTCTTCCTTAGGATATATACGTTAGGGTATACGCGCGTATAAGAGATAAAATTCAGCTGATGTAAATTGGAAATCAATCGACTTAGCTCGACTATCTGATTATCGAGGCTTTCGGCTAAGAGATGGCCTGGTTGATAAGTTGAAATGTACTATCTAACATCTTTCCGTATTTCAAGATAGTGGTTCACGACGCGATAAAAGTTTGGTCGCTTCGCTAATTCTCTTCGCTACCTATCGTTTTTCGTCCATACAGGTTACGGTCAGAGTTCAAGTTTGGACGAGAGAATTCGATCGATCGACCACCTGCGATACGTCGGGGTAGAATTTTGCCGCGACAAGCAAAACTTCGTATTTCAATAAGAATTTTGTCGCGGCTAGTGGAGTTCCGTAACTTATAAAAACTGTTTGCAATTTACAGAATTTGGGAAGAGTAGTTACTTTAATCGTCGGATATTACCCTTGCTTTTTGATTTTCCGCTTGAAATAAGATATTTATCATACGGGCAAAAACAGTTTACAGATGTAATAGTAGATGTACATTATACATTTCCGAAGATTGCGATCAATATTTTGTGACAAGCGAGAAAGTAGTTTAATTGCCTGGAAGCAAGTATTCATCGTGACTGACAAGGTAGGAATTAATGATTCCGAACTGGTGGTCAAGTGTAATTCACACGAAATTAAACCGACCGCGTGAGTTTTTCAATTCTTGGCCATTTTTGGAGAAAGAGTTACCTGCGGCAAACGAGTGTTTTGGTATATTCGCAGAATGACAGTTTGTAACGTGCAATCGTTAAAAAAATTAATAAAAGTTTCAACGCGAAATAAAATATACCGATTTATATAAAATTCGATTCTCCGATCTTATCTCTCGCATCATTTCCCCGCGAGTTCGATCGACTTTGGTTTTCGTATCATCGAGTGCCCGTGTCAAATCTATTTACACATAAAATATACAACTGGTACTAATAATATCAATTACATTAGCCTCGTGGACAATTTATCGCTTACGTCGAATTATTTATTATCGGTCGAAGGTAATTCAACGATAAAATACTCGATATACAGGATTTCGGATTTGAATCCGTTATTCTGCATATCGTACGCTTTAATTTCAACGTTGCGTTTAATTAATTTTTATCGATTCGACGGAAGAACGATTTAAGCGCGTTTCCTCAAAACCCTATCGTATTTCTAAAAACTGTGCATCTTTAGTCAACTTAAAAAGTTGGCGAATTTGTGAATACTTACATACAGTAGTAGTAATAGACAATACTTTATCGCACCGTCCTTACGTTTCAATGTTTTCGGATATGATGCCTATAAGAATACTTTACATTACATTACAATGTTATAATATCTAACATAACGTTTAAAAGCATCGAACATTTCTATCAAAAATTAGCTTCACCAGCGCCTTCTCAAATCAAAGAGTTTGTCGCGTGTACTGCTGCTCCTTGGAGAGCCTTGATTTAAAAAAAAAAAAGAAGAAAAAACGTAAAGACCCGACTTCCGGAAGTGAATAATTTTCGTTTCTGAGAAGACGGGAGATCGCAGCAATAGCGTGGTCCTGACCTACATCGACTCGAAGTCGGTTGTAGTGCCACGACGACAACGACGGGGCGTTCGATTCCACTTTCGGATACGTTCTCCCGATACCATTTACCGTTGCGGTGTGAATGCAAGATCTCAAGGTCATGGATTGGTGGCTGCCTAATTCAAATTCGACTAGAACGGTGCGCGCGATTATCGAAGGTGGACCCGATTCTAGGAAGGCGGCCCAATAGAACGTGTCCGGTCGGCGCAGACGCACTGGTGGCTCTCCTTCTTCGCGCGACCCGCGCCGAATGAAATCTACGCCGCGGCGCTAGTATGCGCGCGCATCGCCCTCGCTCCGCCGTCTCGGCTGCCTATTGGTCTCACAGAATCGTCCCGGTCTCGCAGCTCTCTCACAGATGCGTAAGATCAACTAATCCGTATACGGACAATTTCCTCTCCTATCCTGCTTTTACGATACGCCATTTTCTATATATTCGTACGTTCAAACTGTTCTATTTACAGTTAGTTGCGGTTACCGGAGATTTGAAATTTCGCGCGTAACCTCTTCCCGCGAGGTTCCGATCTACGGGTTCTGATTTATCGGCGAATCGCTTCTACGTTCAGCAGCCGTTTAGCCATTTAGTATCTGCGTACGTATCGCTTACTCGAAAAAGAATTTGAATATTTGAGCAGAGGTTAGGATCCTTTCTTCTCTTTGTTTTTTTCTTTTTTTTTTTTTTTAACTGAACAGGACGTCGCGTTTTTCCGTTGGGTTATGGCGATTCGTATTTGGAAAGATAGGGTTAGGTGCGTGTGGATAGAGGTTTAAGATAAATTAGATTCAGCCATCAGGGTTGCTAGGAATGATTTTCTCGAGGAAAGGTTGTAGCCTGCGTATGATAATTTCTTGGCAAAGGTAAAATAGAAAACCTATGAATTTCAACGTTACGTTCCATTGTATAGGTTATGTAGGTACATACTTGGCGAACGTATTTGACATTTAAAGAGTTACGTATTAATCTAACGATTGAAATAATCGGGGAAAAATGAGCCGTTTCGAACTATGTAATTTCACTTCTAGTCCGTGAATATTCGTAGTCCATATCCGAGCGTTTCTATCTGAAATCGATAGACGATGGAAGAAGAGTTCTTTCAACTTGAAGCGCTCGTTTTCAACCAGTATCGTACCAACGATGTCGCAAGGTTAGGTATACGATTCGATGCGATCGTTACTCGACCCATTATATTCTCGTTCGCAATTAGCAAAATATCCGTCATTCTCGCGAAGACATACGACTATGCATTCATATTCAGGTGCAAGACAAAGTCCAGCAGAAAGAACGTAGATGTATTTCAACGACCGACCAACCTTCCCCAAATCGATTTCCCATTTCGAATGTACCCGTTTTCAACGCGAGAAACCAATACGACACCACCGACGTGCCGAGATTGGAGAATTCGATGCAACGGTTAACGTCTCTAGAAGCGGCTTCCGAAACGCGCTCGCGTGCGTTCGTTCGCCCGAAAGAGGAAGGAAGATTCTGTCCTGCGCGACTATCCTTGCCAAAGAGGGGATGAAGCGCCCCACCAGCGCGCTACTTCCCGTGGGTTAAAGTTAGCCGCATGCGAGCTCGGTAGGCGTGGCCTCCAGGTAGCGGAGAAGCGCAGGTGAGAAGAGAGAAAAGCCGAGCAGGTAAGCAGCCGAGACACGGGCAGACTGCGACGCGCGCTCCACGCGAGACCGTGCGTGTACCCTCCTCGGTCAGACCGGGGTCAGTCAGGGCCCTGCTGTTAGCCAGGACGCTCCGAGAGCATCTTCCGGAAGATCAACCAACGGACAGCTGTCGGGCTACCTGTGCAACTCTTTTTCGCTCTACGGATCATCCGATTCCGTTTAGTTGCTCGTTTTATCGGCCGTCTCTGGCGATTGGAAGAAAATTATTCTGTTAGCAACTGCGTACAACCGCGTATAACGTTACTTCCCTGTGATAGAAAGCTCATCTGGGTAGAAAGAGTGTTGGAAATACGTGGCTTGGAGAAGTGTTGCTCGTCTTGCGTCTGTAATAATCGATTCCAAGCATCGAACTAAACCGCCTTGGACGCGCGACCGGGTACCAGAGCGCGACCTTGGCGAACCACGTGGAGGATCGCCAGAGAGCAGCCCAGTGAATGGAAAAACTGTACGTGCGTCGGGACTGTCTGTGGGGTTGATACCGATTGTGTAGATCGTTTGTGAGTTCCTGGATCTAGTGCCAATAAGAAGAGACTACGATTCGCTGCTCGCCTCCATGAACAGTCGCGAGACTTAGGGGACTAATCGATCGACCAATTGGACGCAATGTGCGGTGAGTTTCTTCCGCGTCTCTTCGCTCTCCTCTCTTCGCTCTGTTCCTTCGTCGTGATTCGCGCGAACGGAACGGATGGCTTGGCGCGAAGTGTCTGGTAGCAAGGAGACAAGGGCAGATGATACGGTGCTTGAGAAAACGAATCTCGCCTCCGGTTGAATTTACGATCGATATACTCTCGGCCTTGCGTTATTTCCGACGTATTCCAATGGAAATTTATGGCAAAAGTATAATATTAAATACGATTCGGCGATTATCTCGATCGTGTTACCTGATTTGATATGACGACGCTCGGAGATATGGAAGTTGTTTTCGTGATGTTAAATTCGTTTTCGTAATTCTGCTGGGAAATTTCCCTGTAGAAATATCGTAGTGATAAAACGTCGATAAAATTACGTGATTTTTGTCGATGTAAGGGCATGTGTAAGTTGTTTCTTGTTTTTCTTTTTCGTTTTTCGCTCGGTCTAAAGAGGAGATATCTGTTTTTCGATGATGTCGAGTTACCAAGCAAGATTACGTATTTCGTTAAGCCGAGAGCGGAGACGACGATATCGGATTAATCAGATTACTTCTTCCTCTTGTACTTCTTGCTGTTTCGTTAATCTGCCAGAAATTTTATGGATTCTCGGGTTATTAATTTTTGGCGATGAAAAAATACCTTTTGTATTTAGTTTGTCAGGTTTTGTTTTTAATTGTTTTTGTAATCTAGAAAAGTTTACAACTATTATCGCTTCTTGCAAATTGAAATTTATGAATAGCTATTTCGAAATTTCGAAACTATTCTCTTATTCGATGGAGATCCCAAAAGAGTCTTAACTTAAATACGATGCAATCAAAAACTATTGACCGCTTTACATTATAACGTTACAAATTAATTGTACCATTGTTGTATCGCGTAAAGATCGTGCGCGGTTGTAAATTTTAACGTAATGCGATGTAACGTAAATTTGAATAAAATCGACGAAAGAAGAAAGAATTGAACGAACGATTGAAAAAATTAATTTTACCTAGATATCAATTTTAAAATAAAAAATGCTCGTTATCGCGCAACTCGTAGGAGATACTCAAATTTTCAAGGTTATTCAAAATATTCGTATTATCGCGACCTTGTATATATGTCGCATTAAAAGATATATTAAAAGTGTGCATACAGTCGGTAGGAACCAGAAGGTTATTAGCGCACATCAATGGCAGCAGCAAATATTTGTACATACTCCCAATGACGTTAAAACAGATCAAAGTAATCGCAAATCCTGTTTCAGAATGTCATAATTCAAATTCACGTTCACATTTTATCTCTTCGATACATTCGTTTTCCACAAATTTCAGGCTCTTTCGTATTTAATATGCCAAATATTAAAATTTAGTGTGACACTGCTACGAAAAAGTATTTATTTATTTGTTATTTATTTTAAGATTACGTCGGTGAAAAGTTTGGCGAGAAATAGCGTTACGATTTGGTGGAGGAAGATATAGACGTTCCGAAAGAAAATAGACGTCGTCATAAAATTTGTAACACGTGAAAGTCGTGGAATTTCGATGGAAAATGTTACAACGAGTAATATCACGGTGTATTGGAAAAACAGACTTCGTTATAGAAAAGAAATCGTGGCATTTAGAAATTATAAGCGTTCGATTGAAAATATTACGAAAGAATAGCGCGATGACTCGTTAGAAAGATAGATTTCGTCATACGTTTACTTTTCGTTCGAATAAATTCGGTTTCATTTTGTTCGAAGAAAAAGACCAAGTGTTTGCATGATCTCTTTAGTAATAGAACAGATATGTGCCAGATTTTTACCGGACAACTGTTCCTATCAATGATTAAGATTCTCTTAGTTTCTTGGTCCCAGATGCGTTCGTTGAAAGAAAGAGACGGAAACGCTGACGCTCGTTTATATGTACACTTGTTTATACATATTTTAACGAACCGAAGAACCGGTGACCCGATGGATCGATTCTCGCCTACGATCACGTTCAAGATTTCCAATGAAACGTGTTCTCGGCTACCTTTTTCGTAATTAGATGGCGAACGATGAATCGATCGAAACATCTGTCGTTCGTGAACGTTGACTTCGAAATGTAAAAAAGCTCGAACGTAAATCACAATGCGTATTGGGTAAATCATATCGACAAAACCTATCGAATAAATCATATTTGAGAAAATTGTAAGATCGAATCTTGTTATCAACGTGCTTTTTCTCTTTCGCGGAGCGCGCCAGAACGCTAAAGATACATTCTTTCGTTTCGTTGAGAATTCGAGTCTCGAATAACCTATTCGGTCTTGCTTAGCCAACGGTTGAAACTATAATTTTTTTTTCTTTTTTTTTTCATATAACAATATGCAAGCAATTTTAAAGCTGACTTGTAAGTAGGTAATAGTCGGTGATTGACATCGAACTCGGACATTATCGTTCGTTATCTATGCAAAACAGGAACCACTCATACAGTCGTGTTTGCAAATCGCATTACAGATTTATTCAAACAACGAGGCGCGATTATTAACCATGTCTGCGTATATGTAGGAACATTATCTATTACTTGAAAACCTTCGACTTTAACGGTTCACGTTTTCTTCCATTTTTGTGTGCTCGTGTCTCTTTATGTCTTTCGGAGAAACTCGCTGTGCTAGAAAGTTATTCGCTTCCGTTTTGCCTTGGAATAACAGTCTTATTATTAATATTAATGTAACTTCGTTATTCTTTCAAAATTAACCCTGTTATCTGTCGTTTGGCTTGTTCTCCTATTGCGTTCTCCTTGGATTATGACTCGTGCGTTGAATGTAATGGAAACCGATTTCCTTATTGTAATCACGCGATTAAATTGCGCTAGAAATTTGTCTAGGTAGTACGCGATAATAGAGAACTCTTTGAGTCGATTCAAGGAGAGTTTAGCTGACCGTTAGAAATATTCAGTAGACGTAATATAACTGCAACGCTGATAATAATAACAACGGTAATAAGTAGAAAGGCAATTGTTTTAAAAGACTTGAAACGTCTTACGAGGCTATATAGTTTTTTTTTTTTTTCACTTTATTAAGAACATCTAGGGTGAAATATATTATAAAAAGATTAATATTCCGAAGGATAGAGAAAGATTACAGGGTTAACAGAGACGGTTAAACGCCGTTAGTTAAAAGATCGCAAATGCCGATAAAAATGTCCGTATATTTGTACATGTAAATGTTAAATGTATATATTTGTAGAAACTATATTTAGAAGATATCTAACCGCAGTGCAATTTGTTTTTACTTCGTTTTCGATTTTTAAGCTTTTAAAAGGATAGATGATGAATAGATGAGATCTTATTGATTGCTAGCTTATCAGAGTTGGCCGCGAATAAAGTTCGTCGGACAATCACGTCCGTTTCAGCGTACGATCAGATTAGGAGCACTGTCTCTTGGATGGACACGCGCACGCATGTTCTACGATGTATAATTCATAGTTCTCGTTCGGGGGAGGAGCATGTTTGTGATTTTCCCTATAAATCTGATAGCCGTGGCTACCTATGACTCGCGAGAATAATGCATTAACTCGGCTCCCGTCTAAATGTAATAGAAATACATTTCCAAACAGAACACGCGCAGTTTTCCTTACATCCTGCCGTTTGAATTCAATAAAGACAGAATCCTTGCGATAATTGTGCGTTAACAACGCAATGTCGGACACTTTCGTTCGAAATAATCAAACGCTATTCTCGTCTTCAACTTTCATTCAAATATTTGAAAGATACCAGCGATTAATTATTTTCGAAGAATCTCGAAACTTTTATTCTACGCGAAACATCGAACAACTGACACAGTTTCGTTGCGACTCGCAAGTAGATCGATGATTTTATGGCGATTCTCTTCCAAGCCAAAATATTTATCACTACAGTCGTTTCTATAAAGATGAGATTCTCCATCTGGATTAAGCCATTCTTTTAATGCCACGACAACATCAAATGATAAGTAAATCGTGGATATTTATTCACATTTTTATGATACCTGCAATTTAGAAAATGGAACCCAGGTGGACAATTGTCTTATCTACCATGTATCGCAAAGAGTACCATATTTTGAATAATTCATATATCGTTGCATATTATGCGCATTCTGTCCATTCGTGCACCTTGAAATTTCTCACGAACGCGTAAAAGTCCCCGGCCCAGCGATAGCAGGAGGAGCGTATGAAAGATGTATAACGATAATTGTTTGCACGGTTTGCCCATCAGAAGCGGTGCCGCGTACTTGGTACATGAAACCGGAACTTCACTACAGCGCCATTGGAGTTCCGGCGGGCGCTCTGTCACCCCCGGCCACACTTTCACCGCCTAGCAGCCCTAGTGTCACGCTGCCGCCTTCGCCGTGGAGTCCTGGCGCGGCAGGAAGTAGCTTGAGCACCGCGGCGACATCCTCCAATCCTTCTTCGGTTTCCTCCACGAGCCTCGGCCAACCGACGCCGGACCGTTTCAGCGCTTTCACCCTTGTCTCCACCTGCAATCCCGACGCCAGACTTCAGAATCTACCACTGACCAGCACGACACGAGGTAACACGATCGCCAGTATCGTTACTACTCTGCGGGTATTTATGCAAATTTACACGATATTACGTAGCTTGTTCGTTTCTCAATACCACGTACGATTAGAGTAATATGTTGCTGAGATACGGTATCGTACTATCGTGTGACTATTCGATCGCTTGTTTTAGGGTTCGAAGCTCCTTTCAGATATAGCTATTAGTATCGACATATTAGGTTGTCCCGAAAGTTTCTTTCCTTTTGCAAGGAAATAATAGACGCGCGACCTTTTTCGTTTTATATTATTTTATTGAATCATGTACGATCCACTTTGTTCTGTTTCTATTATTGCGATCGTACATGATTGGACAAAAATAATATAAAACAGAGAATATGGTGCTTCCTTACAAAACGAAAGAAACTTTTCGGACAACCTAATAGTACGAGTATAGTGTTGCGTTGTACGTATTGGAGATAGGAGGATGTCGCGGAATTTTATTTGTCGTAGAAAATAGGAGAGACGTAGAATACGATCAGGTGTAAAGGGAGATTTCAGATTTTAACATCTAGTTTCCGTCAAGACGTTTGTAATCTTAACAGATCGATCGATCACTCGCTATTACGTTCGCAGCGCGTCATCTCCAAGCGATTAGGTAAATGCCCGTCATATCACGTTTGTTAGAAATTCTTATTTTTAGAGTTACGCGTGAAATTCTATTATCGTTCGATATATTCGCTGATTTTATATCTTCGCCCGACGATAACAAGGTTTCATAGCGCATGTCTGACCAGAATCAGTTATAACTACTTGATATGTCCGACTGAAAAACAGAGCACGACAGACCATGCTACTTCGCAAATATAGGATCGTATTCGCGCCAATGCAGTCAGCCAAATTTAGAACTAAACACACTTCCCCATTCCAACATTCCCATTTAACTTACTGTTCTCGGTTAATACATGTATACTCATAAAAGTGTACCGTACCTGGTAAGTATTCAAATACTCCCGCGAGTAATCATAGAATTTATTTTACATCTATCTGGAAAGAGATCACCAACCAGAATTATCTCATTTTATATTCTACTTCTCGTTCATGTTTTACTTTGTAAAAACAGAAGCGTGATCTGTGTCAACGTACAGTCAGTCAAATTTAGAAGCAAACGTACCCCATTTAAGCGCTCCTATTTGATCTCCCATTCTCGGTTGAAATATTTACGTCGGTTATAGCTCACCTCGTTATATCTAATAATCGTATCACAATCGTTAACGAATATCCAATGTTGTCCATCTAAAAATAACCGTCCTTTTTTACTTTATCCAGAAATAATGACGGAACTCCTTAGAAAAGAGAAAGAAAAATATAAAACAAAACAGACGCAGGCACGAGAGAAAATGGTGAATGGAATAAATCGAGTTGGAAAGTTGACTGCAATAATAATTTTTTAACGCTTCTTTGCGTCATTTTAGACCCAATCGTATTTTCCTATCGCCCGAAATTTATTCAAGTTTCAGGGAGATACGAAAGAATTATTTTGAACTATATTAAACTATACCTTGGAGCGTTAAAAATATTTTTCAAATATTTTTGGGAAACTTAAAAACATTAAAAGTCTTTTAGATTCGTTGAAATAGAAAGACCGAGATCAAAATTCGAAGACGAGTCGATATTAGCTTTGAATCGAAGAACTTTATTCTTTCTGTATTTACAAAATAAATAAAAATTTCACAATAATTCGACTATCTAAGAAAAGATATAAAAAGCATAAACCTATAGATCCTTCGTTCGAAAACTTCCTGAAATAATTCGTGGCTAGTAGAAAGACGAAAGAGTCGAGGATTACGAAGTGGTTTTGTGCTGAATAGAAATTTTCTGGCTTTCAGAGATGCGCTGTGGTCTGATGTATGGTGGTTATGGGTCGACCGGGGCTGCATGGTGGGCTGCTCAACACCAGTTGAGTCTCTTGCTGCCCCATTCCCTCTTGCCACCCTCGAGGATTTCTAACCAGCAAACTACACCGGTTGCAAATTGCTCACCTATTCACCCGGAACCCCTGAACACGTCCAGAGCTGGCTCGCCACGAAGATGCACCCCGGAGAAGGCGAAGTTCGGTGAGAATTTTAATTAAGAGGGCAGTTTGTGGAAAATTATACGGGGTGACTATGAAAATCAATTTCGATGGAGGTTTTATGGAAATGGTAGCGTGAGAATGAACGGCATGAGAGAAACGCGTCATAGTCCGAGAACATTGTACTACATTATAGTTCGGAATAATGTTATTATTATTGTCACTGTGAAGATATTAATGTCTTTTTCTACGAGTAATCGCGTTGGATTTATTTTCCTTGCTGTTTAAAGTCGAACGAATCTTTTCGGACGACGAATAATTAATTAAGTCTCGATCGATTGAAACTTTATTTAGATACACAAGGGACGCCCACGGAAACCGAAGAAAAAGTGCCACGATGCTTATAGAACGCGATAAACGCTGTTGTATAACGCGTCAATTTTCGAATTGTATATTTTCTGTCCACGTAGTAATATGATGTTTGTCGGTTAGCTGTACATCGACAGTAGGTTGTTTCAAATTCCAGAATTATCACGCGTACTTTCAATGGCACTTGCTACGCACGTGTTTGCCCACCGCTGCAATGAACTTTCATTTTCCAAAGTTAGAACCGCGAAATTAGATTTTAAGTCCTATGTGTTACGGTGTTGAGTTTAACAAGTAACAATCGCGTCGGGATTTCCATGTGAGCGAATAATTTTGCTATTTACGTGACGAGAGATTGAACTGCAAACATTAAATCGCTTGGCCTAAAATAAATCACTCCTGGTGTACGTCGGCCAGTTTTATCATATTTATTCTTCCGAATGAATTTGATCGCGAACCATAAGTCAGCTGCAAGAATAAAAGAGAATTAAACTTCCTTTAAACAAGTCGCAAAATAAAACACTTTCCGAATACGTCAACCAGATTTACCGCATTTTATCTTGAAATTCCATCGAGGTTCAATTCCCGTGAGGTTTCTCGACGCGACCAGTCGGCGAAAAAGGCGTAGAAATACGCGAAGGGCTTGAAAAAGGGGACAACTCATCGACAATTTTGTCGTAAGCACAGTAAGTAGGTAATATCGATCCTGTTCTGCGAGCAGTTGGCAAACGGTCGGTTATCACCACCGACGTTTACGTTTATCGTCATCGATAACAAAGAGAGAACGTGCTATTAAACTAATTATCACGAATCCCTTTTGGTACTGTATACCGTTTCGATTTCGATAATTATCGGTGATTATGCCACGTAAACGTTTCTGCGCAGTCTGCTGAACGATAACGAATTAGGTTCGTATTCGTCGTTTGTGTACCTACGACGATTAGAGTGACTTCGTGATATATGCGGGTGAGAAGTGTTAGCTTAGAATCCTCGTCAAACAAATTTAAGAATATTTTGCGACTCGTCTGTGATTCCAACAAAATGAAACATAATGTTCTTTCGCTATTTCGCGGTGTTGGGCTGAAAAGTGATTGATTCTATTTTCTAGACTTATAACGCCAAGCTTCGGATTATATGCATTATAATTTACGCATATAGAGATTTCTATTTCTATTTCAAACTGAGTATCTAAAATGTTTAATTGTGTACTAGCGTAAGATGATATTATGACTGTAATTGATATTATTGGAAGCAAGAGTTTCTTGAAATTATTTGAAAGGAATTTCTACCCAAGAATCGACTCTGTTAGGGTCGTTATCCAAAATAAAACATAATAAAAGATTTTTGTAACATAATTTTCAGAGGAGGAGGCGCCGCTAAACTTAAGTACCAAACCTAATGACGTTTCGTCCACCATGAACCGAAAGAGTGAAATTTGGTCACCAGGAACAGTTTGCGAGAGGGAAGCAAAAGAAACCAGGATACTATCATCCAGGAGTCCATCCTCGACGCCTGTAATCACTCGACAAATCCATCATTCACCGTTGACACCGCCCTCCTCTTCGGAAAGAACATTCCAGGTGAGTTTTTCATGTCGAAACGTCTCTGCTTTTTTAAATCTCGAAGAAACAAAATTCGACGAGAGATAACAGATATCTAGCTCTAAATTAACAAATCAGGTATTTTTCATCTAAGCTGATTAACTAACGAGAAAGCGAAATAAGAAAGAAGCAGATGCAAATCTTTCCTTAAATTATTATCACATTCTAGTCGTTTCTTCCGTCCAGATGTCTTATATTATTTTCAATTGGAATATCAATGCCAAGTTAAAACGATATTAACGATATTAAATGAAAATTAACCGAACGATTCAAACAATACCGTAGATTATTTAGAACGGTACCTTTTGTCCCAAAGAAATCAATAGAGAAAATGGAAAAATGGCAATATCAGCCGAATCGTCGTCAGACAGTGAGGTAGGTGGTGAACTGTTTTTCAGAGAACTCGGCGAGTATCGCTCTAGGAAATCTCTACACTTCTTGACCACTCGGTTGATCGTCAAAAACAAATATTCGCGTTTCTGTATCCAACGTTCTTCTACGAGCTTCGTAAATGTTCTATTAAGCTTTCTCCGAGGTTCGACACTCTCTTGCTCGTAAAGGAAATCACGGTCAAGCGGACACTTACTCGAATAGCGTCGATTTTTCCGAGATTTTATCAAGATTTATCACGTTATTCCATTCTTCTCCATTTCCTTTCTTCTTCTCGTTTTCGTTCGTTTTTCTTCGTGCGAGGTGTTGCAATATTAAACGTTCAACTGCGTTAGTATTCAGATTCTGCGAATATACCAAATTTCCAAGAGTCACGTTTGATGGATGATTTTTAAACATCAAGATACGTTTATAACGTCTTCGCTCGGAAGAAAGAATTTTTCTACAAATCGGAGGACACTTGTTGTCCAGCAAAGTGTATAATTGAAATATGTAAGAAATACTTGGATATATCGTATCTCATATAGATAATTTTTCCATTTTTCACTTCAAATGACGTTTCTAAAATGCAACGGCGAGGGCAACATTGTTGATAGTCCTTTTCTGCTTGAATTTATATCTCTATCAATATCGTCACTCCCTACATTGCTTACGTGTATATTCGCTTGTATAATAATCTTGTCACGCATCTCTGTAAGTAGTCATTTTTCTTCTGGTAGATTCTCCGTTGCTTTTGTCCTAGCTGAAATGAAAATGTGTTTTATCGCAGCAGAAGCTTTGAAGCATCATTCCCGTTGCATAATCGTATTTGCAACATTTCGAATGACGAGGAATAAGAAATGAAAAAGTATAGTTACGAATTTCTCTTCCCCTTACCATCGAAATAATCGTAAACTCGTGGCAAGAATATTCTAAATCAGTTTTCGTGTCTCGCTTGCCTTTTCCATCCAATCGATCGATAAATCAATGAAATTGTACATGTATGTTGCGCTATTCTACTATATATTATACTTACGTATGCAACGATCAAGTAATAATAACTTTTCTTTTTACATCTTCTATAACTGCAATTCGCTATATCATTAACGATTTCTATTCTCAAGCTTTTACATCGAGTCTATCAGTTCGTTCGGACGCAATATTTCTACGATCGCGCTCCTATTATCTTCGTTGTAAATGTCATCGGAATTTCATACAACGATAAGATCACATTTTTTCCAACACAGTTGTTAGAAAATTAATATCAAAGGTATTGGATTATACGCGAGCAATTTCCTTTTATCTCGAACGATATTTAACACGCTACACAGAACGATCGAGGGATCGTTTCGTCTGCCACAAAAGTATCGAATCCCTGTTTAGCTCTCGCTTCTGTGGTACGACTAATTGTGAGTGGAAGAGAGCTCGAAGACTTTGCATTTCGTTTTATTTACATCGTCGATACCTACGCGGTAGAACCGTTTTTAGTGGCCATCTTCCAATTTCGAGCAGTGCCTTATACAATGACCGGAGCTCGAATTCTTACGCATTTCTGAGAAATTTGGAAATTTCACAGAACGCGACGTAAAAATTACGTAACAAACGCAAGGGAAAATTGCGTAAAATATCCAAAGTGTATCATCTCCTATCCTACTTGATAGGCAAAACGATTCTCTACCGAGGTCCCATTTTCCCAATAATGTAAGTGTTTTTAAAAATACGAATTTGCGTAAAAGCGCGCAGTGGATCGCGTTGAGAAGTCGAGCCGCATCTACGCGAAAGAAACGGAAAGACGGTGGTTAAAAGATCGTCTATCGCGCCTATACGGGTCTGTACAGGAGTACGTGTACACGTTCTCTCGAATGTCGTCGTTTCGTGTGTTACCGGAGTCGTGGAAGGGAGAGCGAATTCAAGTGTGGAGCGTGCGGTTTCCGTGTCGTGGAACCCCGTCGAATTTCCGACGCACTGAAGAAGAAAACGATGCTGTTTGGGAAAAATTTTGACGGCGAGCTCAGTTTCGCGACGCGGTGCTGTCAGGGCGGGCCTTTTTTCGCTCAGAATCAGGATCGTATGACGCGCGTGTGCCCCAGATATCCTAATATGTCCGGTGGCTGTTACGTGTCGCGCGTAAAACTGCGGCCAAGCGAGTTTCTACTTCCATTCAATCAGCCGTAATTTCACCGCCGCCTTTTGTCGAGTTCCGACATTCGTCAAACGCTTGACCCGCTTCTTCGCCACGTCATGTCACGGTGCACTTTAGGGCACTTGCGCCACCGTTCGGCCTACCATTGCGTGACTGCCATGGATTTCACCTCGAACGTATGCAGATACGAAAATCCAAGGGATGATACGCGCAGCCAGAATTCACGGGCTGATCGGCTCACCGATGAAGGGGACAGTGTTTTTACAATAAGCTTCCAGTGCCAAGTCTTAAAATTTCCAGTCATAGCTGAAGCCGCGAATGCTAGGATTCCCTGATTTCGAGTCTTCGTCTGTAAGGGCTAGAATCTTTCGAGCTCGTACCATGTTCGATTGTTCGAGGACTTGGACCGTACAAACCGCTGTGTCTATTACACGTTCGCTTGAAATTCATGGCGCGCTTTCTATCTTTCGTAAAACTTTGATATTTGACGTACAATCCAGTTCGTAGGAATTGGGATGTCCTGTTTGTCTCTTATAAAATGTTGCAATTCGCTGCGACTATTAGAGAAGCCATTAATCAGTCGGAATTTTATGTTGTTGTATTATATTAAAATTGTTGTTAATTTCCTATCGCTTAAAAATTTCCTGGTTCCTCTTCGGTCTTGTTCCAAAATTCTTGTTTCGCGTAAACAATAATTTTTCCTGCTGTACCACTATCTTGTGCTATGTCCGTTTCTACTGTATTCATAATGTCGAGGCAACGTTTCGAGAACGTCAAGAAATAACGTTATACATATATGTACGTAAGTACACGACGCAATCAGTCCAGGGATGAATAAAAACGAACGAACGGAACCAACGGTTAACCATTTTTCTCAATCTTTGTAAGCGGCACATTTTGACCTGAATTTAATACCTCGCTTACAAACATCCCGCGATATTTCGACTCCAGTCATTCGACGTGTTATACCGTTATGTACGAGAACGCAGATTCCGTATATTGTTCAAGATATCGTTGGAAATTGTACAGCAACAGTCCAACCCATAATACTCGTTACAAGAGTTGGGTACTTTATTTTTCTGGCATAAAAGTTGTGCCTTAACTGCTTAATTCGGTACGAACGCACAAAAATTGTACGACATTAAATTTTATATGCGCGATAACACTGGATTTTATCAGGTATTTTATTTAATTTAATGTTACTTAAAACTGAATGATAGAAAAGGCGAACAGAAACATAATAATTCCGTATATTGAAGATACAGCGAGACGAACGAAATAACAATCTTGCTTTTTCGCAAGCGAAATTTCTATGAAATATCTGCGAGAAACAGAGAATTGCTACCAACTTGAAATTTGCTGTCGATCCCTAAGATATTTATTTCGACAGAAAACGAACGTTAACGTTATAACGAATATATTATAAAATACAAGTCGTTCTTGTGAAAAAAAAGACATATACACACGACTATTTGAAGCTACTATACTAGGGGAAAAAATATCATCGCTGATCCATCTTCTTATTCAAGATGATTAATGGACACTTTGCATGTCCTTTGATCTTTGAAAAAATTTATTCGAAAGCTACAATCTATTTTAATAGATAGGAGCTTTAACAGACGCTATAATAGATGCAATGGTAACGATTAAATTCTAACACGGTACGTAGAAAGTAGAAAGATAGGATAATAGATAAACAAAATAATACGATCTCGGAAATTCGTCTTTTTAATCGTTTCGTCCAGCTTGTTAGTAAATCACGCGTGTCAAGTATTTGGCAAACTGCAAAGAAATGGAGAAACAAATTCTCGTAATTCTTTTGTCATCGAGACTAATGAAAAACCTGCTGTATTTTAAACAGAAGAAGAATGAGTTCTCGTGTCGTCGTTGAACGTTATGCTCGAGGTCGTTTTGATCGTGCATTAAGCGTTCCAGAAAGAAAATGAGATCAAAGAAGACACGGGACGTTTTTTTGCCACGGTCGATACTTCTTCGGGGAAACCTCGAAACGGACGATTTATAAGCTCTTCGGAAGCCATTACACGTTCTACGGTCTCCCAGAGGGGCACGCGAACGAGTTTCGGTGAACTTCTTCGGTGTCGTCCAAATGCAGCAAGCGGCGCACGTTAGCTGCATTCTGCTGCCACTTGATGACAAGAGAGCATTCGAAATTCTCCGAGAGCGCTCAGTTTCACGAAACGGCCGGTGAAATTGCGATGCACGTGAAATTATGTAAAATGGATATCGTCGAAAATTAATTATTTCAAACAACTCTATCTTTATCGATACACATATATCGATAACCCGATACAATATCAAATATACCGATATCGAGTATACGGATAGGAAGAGAAAGCGAACAAAATTTCCCGCGATGTGTGTCGCAATGAAAATTATAATCTGAAATCTGAAACGAGGGTTAAAAGAAAATTACGTTTCACGTTGGACAAGTGTTTCCGCGACTTCTTAAATGTCCACGCGACGTAAGGGCATGTCAAAAGGATTGGCGAGTTAATATCGTAATATCGTTGCTTATTATTGATCGGCGAGGGATGTGAATCATGCGTAGTCGTAGCTCTCTACCGGTACCGGTGCACGCTCGTAATAATATCCCGCTGTAGCGGTTTCGTACGCGATTCCACGCATGTACCTACGCGTGTATCGTGAAAAGAGACACGCCTAGGTCGACGGCATTGTCAGGACTGGCGCCCATATGACAATAAGCCCGAGGAGAAAAACCGAGGCTCCGTGAACACAGGTGCGCCTGCCGGCTCGGCGTCGTCCGCCTTCTTCCCTCCACATTTTTCACCATCTATACCGATTTCGATTTCTCCAGGTCGAATCGTTCCTTTATCTTCTTCGTTCAACAGTAATCAATTACATACTTTCCTCTCTGTCTCTCTCTCTCTCTCTCTCTCTCTCTCTCTCTCTTTTCTTTCTACTGTAATTACTTTACACAACGTTTAAGTTTTCGCGAATGTTATATCAATTATTAGTTATCTGGTCGATTCTTGAGACGAATAAATTGGGAGGTAAAAGGAAAAAGTCGTGAAATAATTTCATTGAGAAAATTAACTTTTCGTGGCTTGATTTATCGACGGAGGAACAAGAACAACATAAAGATTCCATATACTATAAATGTAATGAAAGTTCAATTTAAGGTATCGTGTATGCGAAAGGATAGAGATCACGGTAAATTTTACATCAATTTAAAACGTGTAATTTTGCGATAAAACGAATACGATACTATGCAAAGTGTATTTTTAGGATGGAAATCTTCAAACAAACACATGGAGAATACGAAAACGATATGATACCTACTAAATAATTATTAGACTTGGTTCGACTTTCTAAGATACCCTTTTACTCTGTTACAGTGTAAACAATGCGGAAAAGCCTTCAAACGTTCAAGCACTCTCAGCACTCATCTTTTAATACACTCTGACACCAGACCGTATCCCTGTCAATATTGTGGCAAGAGGTTTCATCAGAAATCAGACATGAAGAAGCACACTTACATTCATACCGGTGAGTCTCGTATTAAATTATTACCTAATCCATTAAAGCGTATAACGAACAGAGGGGAAAACATGGTGAATCAGATTTACCGTGAAGTAATTTTACATTTCAATACACCGTTGATCAACTCCGTATCATCGGTAGCGCCTTCTTATTCCGCGTATTCTTTATCTATTTTTAACTATAACCGGTCTTAACTATAACTTAACCAACTGGTCGTTATAAAATCAAAAAATCAACGAACGTCGACTCACTTACGATTTTTCAACGTGTCGCTGTATACTTAACGAGGAATACTTTGATTGTTAAAAAATGGGATCGTGTTAGATCGAAAGTATAATTGTCGAGGCAAATAATATTTTAATATCGACTAAGAAGGAGAGGAAATATTTTTTAAATTACAAAGCAGCTGGAAATATACGTGTTTAGCTTTAAAATGAAACAGAAACACAAGTTTGATAAACTGTTGCTCTGTAAAAAACAAAAAAAATAAAGTAGAAAGTGTCCATGAAATCTGTCTATGATTCTTCCTCTGTAGACTTCGATTAAAATATTGAATTTTTCGAGCAGTATCGTTCCCAATCGATAAAACAGTTACCGTCAACGGCATAAAAAAACATATTTCACAGAAAGTTCCTTTCGCGTTGGCGCGTCTGCAAGCGCAACTAGCTTCGTAATTGAAGAAACTTTGACGTTTGTTTTTCAATTATTCACGCGACTCGTGCCGCTTCTAATATGTTCGCTCGCTTCCATTATTCAGCCGACCATCGTTACGATCGTCGAAAACTGCAAATATACGTTGCAACATGTCGGAGACATGGCAACTAGAGTTCGCAACTTTTTCAAGCTCACCACTGTCTCGCCACTTGTTACCTCGTGAAATTCCCATTGGAACGAAGCTCCTCAACTTTTTTCAACTTTTCTGCCCCTCGTTAGTTTCGCCAAATTCATATCGCGATGATACCTTTTTTGTCCCCGATATTATAAATTTTCGTTTCTTTATTTTTTTTTTCATACAATTTATCTCGTCAACGCTACGTTTTTCACGTCGAAACGCAATCTCTCGTTTACGCACGAAATTGTTCACGTCGAATCGATTTTTCTATATTTTTTAGCATTTTTCTTGTTCGTTTATTCGTTGAATTCGTTTCGACGATATATATTTCTCGATCGACGACTTGAAACGATAGCGACATAACAAATTTAACGAATTCTAATTTCGACACGATATTTTCGATATATTCTTCGTCTTGGAGAACATACGTCCTATTTTTCAAACAATCCTAAAACAACATCTTTGTTGGAGATTAATCGAGCCTCGAAGAATACCAAAAGAATATGATCAACTATTTAAATCGTTAAAGGGGACCACGGTATCTACGAACTAATTGCAAATTTTCGAAAAGCGACATTTCACATAGACCGAACTAATATTACTTTCCCTTGATCGACCATCGTCGATTCGATTTCCCTCGAACAGGTAACGTACCGTAGTCGACGACGGAACGAAATAACGCTTATCACGTCGGATACGTGGCATGCACGTTCGCTGGGTGTAACGATACCGAAAAAGCCGGTGTCGTGGCTCGTCCTATAGACCGCGCCTTTTTGATCGACGCGACGCGTGCATGTTAATGCGCGCTATATGTATATGCACGTGTAATAGAACGCATCCTCGGCCAACCACGATGATACATACGTCCTCGTCCCTCTTTTACGCTCTAATATACATACTGTTTACGCGTGCACCTATGAACGGGCCTATCGCCGACGCTTCCTGAGTGTCATATGCCTGTGAATCACGCATGGTCATCGTACACTTCGCTATTGCGAATTTATCACGATAGAACGCTACGGTTTGTTTGAAAGTAGAATGGAACAGGATCGTTAGGCATAGAAAATTGTGGAATTTTTACATATTCCTTCGGTATTAAGGTAGTTGAATTTTATCGATGATGGAACTTTAACCCTGTCAATGTCGATTAAAACGACGACGTGCCGAAATTAAGTGTGCCAAGTAGTTGGAATGAAACACGACCAACATATCGACAAATAATCGACGTATGCTTTAAAATGGAAATTATATGGATATCCATGTATCGCAGCATGTCGTGCAAAGCATAGATATACCGTTCCCTCGTGAATTGAAACGGTTATCTCTGGAAATATTTGTTAAACCTTTCAGGAAGGACAAAATAAACTTCAACGGTTAATTCAACGCATACTTAGTACGACACTGGTCTTAAAAAATTCATCGTTTCCATGGTAAATAGCTTTTTAACTGGCGAATAGTACGAGTCCAATGATACGACGCCATTTAAAAGACACAGTGACTTGGATTTTTTGTATCAAGAAAGAAACTTTCTTAACAAAAGTTTAAGAAACAAACGTTTCAACGTTTCGTATCGAGATAAACGTTTTTACGTTAAACAATCAAGATAACGTTACCTTGATCAATTGATTTGAGAAGGATCTATAAGAATATAAATATACGAATCAAAAATAAAAAATACTGAGCGAAAGGAAAACGTCTTTCCTTAGACGTTTCGCGATTATTTCTTAAATTATCGTGTATTAGGAAATAAGATGCGTAAATGTCTCTATAATATCCGTCACAAGCAGTCCTCAATGGATTTTGGAACCGACCCTGAACACGTTTGTTATTTGTCTAATACAATACTCGAATCTCATATTCATAAAGATATACGAACACGTTCTCGAGAAACGGCTAATGCAATAATGTACGAACGATAGGACTACCAAAATATGTAAGAAAAGAAAGGAAAAGGTGAAAAGAGGTAATGGCGTAAGGAAGATGTGGAAATTTGGAAAATCGGAATAGTCATTGGAAGGAGGAAGGTGTGGCCTCGGATCGGGATAGACCGGGATGAATCATGGGGGGATAGATTCGGGCACCTAGAACATTTAACGAGGCACGGCAGAGAAGAACGAACAAAATGTCAGGGTTGGAAGACGTTAGTGAGCGGAAGGCAGGATAGAGAGATCGTAGAATGGCTGGAGGAGCTGCAAAACAAAAGAGTAAAAGTAAAGAGAAAGATATGGAATGAGCGGACTAAAGAAAGTTTCAGCGAGGAAAAAAATTTGAAACAAGTAGGATAATTAGCGTAAGTCGAATGGGAGGGAGAGAGAGAGAGAGAGAGAAAGACAGTGTGAACGATTCAAAGTACACGGATAAGATAACTTTGCAAATATAGATATTTGTAAAAAACGTGCAATTCTCGGCTGTGAGGCCAAATAAAACGTATTCAATATTTTTTACAGCCACTGTATAAATATCATGATAACTGTGTCTATTTCTGACGAAACGATATCACGTAGTAATGTAGATTAAAAGATGCATAAATAAAAGGAAACAGCCAATTTAATCTAAGAAGAAATCTTGATCGGTCGCGAGGGGAACGTTTTAGGGAGGATTTAATCGCGTTTTCCGATTGGAACGACCGGAAGGAGATATACGAGTGATGGGAAACGTGCTGCTTGTCACGGATCGGGGAGTTTCCGGTTAGCCACGTGGCCGACCACGAGGATCGCGTCCCTTTTTAATTAGCATCGGGCGTCGTAAGGGTTCGACGTGTGCCTCCAGACACCTTTTATCCATTCTCGTAAACGGTTCTGCCCTCGTTTCACGGAACAACTACCGATGCAAATTTAATCGCTCCTCGTCGCGATTTCTTCCTATTGATTCATCGTTAAGAAAACAACGGAGAATTTACGATGGTTGCTTTACCGCTTTAACGTTCCAGAACCACTTCGAACGTTTCACGCGAACTTTGAATTTGTTGGTGAACAGACTGCGAACGTTCATGCGATTTTACATTTTACATTTATGGACATTGATCGAAAATATGAAATCTACCAGAGATTTATCCAATTGTTAAATTTTCTAACGAATACCTTGTTATATACAAAATATCGAATCATTTTTATGTTTACGCTGCTTTATCGACATATTTCGAGAAGATTTTTGTAATAACGATTTTAGAAAAATAATGAAATCGTTAAGTTTTCCATTGCGAAACATCAACCGAATAAAACTTATGGATAGAAACGAGCAATTCATATTTCTTCGTTGCTATTTCCCTATTCAAATAAAGAAATGGCACATTGTATAAACATAAGTATAAATTCTAGATGATTTGTATCTTTTAAACTACCGTAATTATCAGTCGAATAGCGTTTTAGAATATCAGTAGGAAAACCGATACCAGATTACACACAAAATTGTGAAACGCGAAATATCGATTAGATTTCTGTAAATACGTACATAAAATATTGATAGCGCAATTCTTTTTCCTTTCAGTTAATTTCGTTTTAATTGGAGTACTTGGAACTCGGAATATGAAATGTCAAGTAGCGTTAGGTAAAATTTATTTTATTATAATATCTACAAAAGTTATTTAATGTATATTCGATACGTTAGGAACCAACACTTTGGGTATTATTGTTAGTTTTTTTAACTGCGTTTAAAAACGACTGTATGTGCTTATTTTCACACATATACCATTACCGTACTATACACTCAAACATAATGGCGATAATGTACAAAGTAGCACATAATACATCTACGATTTTAATTATCACCAGTTTTATCAATGACAATTTATGTTTTCCAGTTCCCGGTTGTAAGAGCATATATACACACGAAATACATATTACATACGTAGTATATCGTGAATTGGTCTATAGCTCAAGAACGTGAAAAAATTGGCTAATTTGTCGTAATTTTAATTTATCTACAAAATCTACAAAGTAATTTACTTAGCTGGACGAGATTGAATTTTTTCCCGGGATTATTTATCGTACTTTTTTGGTTATAAGAAAGAAGATGTTACGATCAGAGCTTCTTATTTTCATCTAAAAACTAAAAAACGATCAAAAAAAACGATCTATAGAAATACGTAACCTGTGAGAACCAGAAGAACTACCATTGCTACGAATAGACTACCCACGATACGATACAATAATCGATCACTTATAAAGAAACGATCAGAACTAACGGAATAAACGTTATTTAACGGTGACTTTCGGATTTTTAAAATCCCTTCACTTGTACAGACATATCGCTTCGTTCGATATACGTTCGAAAGCATTCTAAAATTTCTTTGTTCCGTCTCTGTGTTCGTATACGGGATTAAAAGCAACTGCTTAGTCCAATTCATTATCCGTACTTTGAAATATTCTTATCTCCAATTTCCTAGCTGGAAACAAAACTCGTCCGTCATTGGAAAACGCCACGTAATAAACGCCACGGATCGGTGAAATATGTACAGAGTTATTGCGTAATGCATAACACCGAGGCATGTGCACTGCACACTTGCAATGTTTTCTTTGCGTTCTTTTTGCCCCTTTTTCTTTTCCTACGAATCACGATATTTCAATAAGTAATTTAAACACTTGTCGATTTCATAGGACGACAAGAAAATTTGAAACAGACTCTACAAGCTAGGGAATTTCAAATAAATCTCTGTTTAGGATTCGTTCCTTAATTGCAATCGTAGGAATATGAATTCATCGTCTACTCGCTATTTTGTCATTAATTTATTCATACCGTATACATTATATACCGTGTACATTAGTTTATATATTTTAGTAATAATAATTCGTGATCAAAGTGTTGGCACTTACTAGTGTACGTACAGCAGACTTTTCAATGTGTATTGGCTTCTCGCAACGTTTCGATAAAAGCAACCTTGGCGGATAATTGCGCTTAATTGCTGGGGAATTATAAGAACACCGCGTGGACGGACGAGCATCGAATTCTAATGGATCGACGGAAAGTGAAGCGATTTAAACGTCAGATAACAGCCGACCAAGCTATGGTTTCTTTCTGAATATTATTTAGCTTTTTCGTTTTTGCGATTTAACTTGTTGATTAGTCACTAAAGAGACGAACACCTAATGTTATGTTTTGTTACACGTGTAGCACGTTATCGTTACGTGTCACGTTTGAACTAGTATCGGTGTTTAATTGTTGCTATTAATAACGATCGGTATAATGCGAAAAAAAATTGTAAATGGGAGATTATACAAACGAAATTCTACGGAATAGATTATTTATCATAAAGAAACGTGATTAACGACTGCGCGTATTTATACGTTTAATACGTGGCAAAATATGGAAATAAAATAGAAGGATATAACTTATGACCAAATACGTAAAGTCTACAATAAGCACATTGCAAATTAGCGCGATTGTGAAATTTTGCTTATCTTCAAAATTGCCTTTTCATTTCCATGTTCATGATGCTTCTTTTATTTTCCATATTGATATTTATTATTCTATACTTCGTTGTTTCATTCTTTTATAATAATTGGTAATCAATAGCGTCAAATTAGACGATAACCATTACTTGGTAATTTGTACAATATGTTTGTACGTCTTTTCATCGCTAGTAAATTTATCGGATAATTCAGGTGATATCGAGTTTTATAAAGTAGATACGCGATAAACTAATTCTATATAAAATATACGGTATACTTTTGCGTCTAAAGAAAAGTTGCCAAATTTTCTGAAACCAAAACACGTTCCATCCAGATTATGTTGCATCTCTACTTCGTTGCCAGTTTTCTATAGAGGCACCTTATATTTGCATAAACATCTCCAGTCTAATCGTTACAACCCTTCGAATAACCAAACTTTTATATCACGGAGAATATTAACTAACCGGTTTAAAATTCATACGCTTCTCGACGCCTGTTTTTCTCTTTTGCTGTCGTTGAGGAGAAAGATATATAATCTCATACAATTCACCGGCATGATATAAGACTGGGGTAAAGGATATTCGACGATTACCGGGGGGCATAAATGAATCGTGAGTAAAGATTCATTGAACTCGAAGAACAAATTGTACTCTAAAATGCGCCAGTACCGTAATAATCATTTAGGTAATAAGTAGAAACCCGGGCTTAACAGCGGTTACAAGCAGTTTGTAAATTATTTGCAGGGCTTTTCTATAGCGAAACTTTGCCGTATAAATAATTCCTGTGGGAGATACGACACGCCTCATCGTCACAGTATCCACCCTGTTCTTAGCTCTTCGCGGCGACACATTTGAAATTTTATTTCACATTTAATTCCCAACAAAATACAACAAATACGAAACATCGTCAAGATCGTTTCTCGTATGATCATTGTTAATAATCTCATTTGCGTTATATCTGTGCAAATTTAAGTAATATTACCGTGTAGATCTTACAAGAAAGCAGAGTTGAGTCTTCTTAAAAATCTTTCCATTCGATTCCTCGGCGATACGAAGAAATTGGCCAGACTATTTGGATAATAAAAGTAACATAAACTTTTAGCCAACAGAAATAGACAATCGAACGGAAGGAATTAAAAGGTAGAGTTGGAATGGTAGAATTAGCAGAAGTGAAAGTGGAATGAAGAGAAGTGGAATTTAGAAAACATTAAAGGAATAGAATTGTTCTCGACGATATTTAAATTATAAAGTACAAAATGTTGCGAAATTTAAACAGAAAATAAGGAAAGGAAGAGTAAGAAAACGTCTGGATAGAAAAATAACGTAGCTATAGCTTTTTCGAATAGACGATAGGTGAGCAAGTTTCCCTCAAACCACCGATACAAGCAATTGAAAATAAATATAAGAAAGACATAGAACAGGAAGCAGCGATCTAAGAAAGGTTACCGGTAAAGTTTTACATACATGCGATGGTCTTTCTTCGTTGATACACGCACATCGCGGTAAATTACATACCCTAACATGTACTTTCATTGAAATTGTCCTCTTGCCTGGCAATAGCCGATGAAACATCGCTTTATATCGAAATGAGTGTATCGAGGAATTTTATTGTCGCGTTCGCATTAAAAAGTTTCGATTGGAGATTCTTGTACTGTTGAGTCCACTAATCTATGGCATCGAGTTATCGTTGCGAGACGATACTTTGCTGCTTCCTTTTCTCTATCACTTACCGAAGGAATATTTCAATTAAGACTAAAACTTTCAATATCGTCTTGACATGAAAATGTTATTTTCTACTTTGCATTTCGCTCTATTTCATTATATATTCACCGTACATTGTGCGATAATAAAAATCAAAAGCCGACGATTAATTGACTATATCTTGTAATTATTTCTTAATTTCAGTATCGGAATACGTAAGCAGTGTTTACTTCTTCAGAAACCAAACGGTTCAAGATAGGTTTGATGAATTTGGCTTCGACGTAGCTCGCATTACGAAATCTACGCTGTTTAACGAGGGTTAGCATTCGAACGACGATATTTATCAATATCAATTCTATCAAATTTATTCCAATTTTCATTCAAAAATCATTCTATTCAAATTTATCGATTCTATCAAACTATAGATATAAACATACGTTAAAACATGCCAATATATATTGGAAACAAATTATATACGTATATCAGCAGAAAACGTATAACTAAATTTTTGACCCATCGCTTAGACATTCACAGAATAGGAAGGATTAATCAATAATAAATAATAATACATAGATAAACGTATAATAAACGTAGATCGTCGTAGAAGTCACTGCCTCCGAAGAAACTTTGAAGCTAGGGACGAATAACACATCCCGAATCGCACGATTTTCGATACGTGGAAATCCACTGTTGGTCGGCGACGTTGGTCCCAGATAATCCATGCGACGCCATTACATGAAGTTCATTAAGCGGTCGCTGCATAATTAAACTGGCGGGCTGCTACCAAAACACACGCACGTGTCGACACACACGCGAAGAGGCCGAGTATCCGGTGCTATCATTAAAATCGGCCACGAAGTAAACGTTTCAGACGGTAAATATTTAAGTCGACCGCTAAGGGCTCGGTAATGAGAGTCGAGATGGATCGATACATGGCCACGTACGCGTACAAGAGGACGAATACGCGCGTTCATCGGTTGCTGACACACTTGATAAATATTACCCATAGGCTGAAATTGCTTTCAAATTTCGTCTTTCTTTTGATACGTCTTTACGCGATTGTAATTCTATCGCGAGCAATTCCAGCGACCGGCCGCTTCTTTCTTAAAACATTTTCGCTGCGGTGGTCGTGCGCGCCTGATCGTTTACTCTCGATGATGAGATTTTCCAAAAAGATAAGAGGCGAAAGGTGTAAATTCTGTATAAATTTGTGAAATCATGATTTTTCAGTTGATCGTTGTGCGTATAAAATGTGACTTCCAGCAGATGGAAACGATTATGATAGCGATTTCGGTTCTCAAATTATGATTTTGTGAAACTTTTAGTTTAAATAGTTGTTGGTTTTGTATTCCAATATCCGTCTTGAAAGGGTCAAATCTAGAATTTTACAATCGATATACAATTATGTTTTTTTCATTTCTATTTCTATTTTTTCTTCTTTTTCTATTTCTATTATTTTTTTATTTTTATTTTTTTTTTTTTATTTTTTCATTGCACGACTGTTTACTGACAATGGTTTTCGATATTACGTTAAACTCGAACGTTAAGCTTCGCGAAAATTTTGACAAAGAATCGTACATTGTAGAAATTTATATAGATTGATAATTTCTATTTTTTATTGAATGTTTAATGTTCGGTAGTTGCGTTTATTGTCTCATTACAAAATAAAGATAATAAGAACTATTTGAATTATCGCCTGAATTGACATCTTAATCGGTAGGATTTCGTGGATTTTATGAAAATTTCTACGATTACTCGATAAATACCGATACTGCGCGTATCGTGTCGCGGAAACATTTGGACAAACAGAAGGACCACGATTTTTGCCGGCTGTTTTTTCGAATGTTTTTTCGGCTCTGATCGTCAGTTGCAACGTCGAGTTTATCACGCCCGCATACAATTTCACGAGTACACGTCACATTTTTGGTGTTATCTGTCGCGCAAACACAGACAGGAATCACAAAAGAAGGAAAGAAAAAAAAAAGGAACGCATCGCGGTGTACAGAGATCGCGGAGTCCGTTCAAGTTCAAGTATAATTACTTAACATCACAGCAGAAACGCAAACACGATAGAATTAGACTCGAACTATTAAACGGTAGAATTTGAAGAATCGAATTTGTTAAAGGCGAAATATATACACGTATTAAGATTCGAACGGAATTTTAAATGCACAGGTAATTTTTTCAAAGTTGCATTTGAATAATTTGAATCATTTGAATAACGAATACTTAATGATATATATATATATTGCATTCAAAAGATAAAAGCAGCTTTTGCATATTTTTTAAAGGACGCGCATTTTTGTTGCTTTAAAATTACTTTGAAACTTGACTATATATTAGGTTGTCCTAAAAGTTTCTTTCGTTTTGTAAGGAAATAGTGGAGCACCACATTCTCTGTTTTATATTATTTTTGTCGAATCATGTATGATCATAATAATAGAAATAGAACAAAATGACGTAGTGCATCTGTTATTTCCTTACAAAAGGAAAGAAACTTTCGGGACAACCTAATAATGTTTCAAGATATTGAAACAATTTGTTACTTCTCCTAGCAATCTGCTTCGTTCACTGTCGTATAACGATCGATACGATGATAATTATCTTTTATATTTTATTCGGCAATCACCTTGACTGAAATAAGAGATGAAATAAAATGTCTCTTTAATTTTCACGCATAAAATAAACTTAATTTCAATGGAAATGATAAATTAGTCGAAGCAATTCGTTATTTCAGGTCGTTACTTTTTATTTTTATTCCAAACAAAATTTCTCCAAGTATGATCTTGATTAATCAGTTTATTTTAAATCCATCCAGTCGGTCGACCAAAGCAAACAAAATCAGACAAAAGATTCACAATTGATCAGAATTTCCTTTATCGCTTTTATTTTTAAATCATTTCATTTCAAATCAAACTTTTCTTTGTTCGTCTGCGTTGTCAGCTTGCTAAACGAATCGTACGACGTAAGAAAATAAATTTGCAATTTTTTTTATCGAAGGCATAGTCTAAGAAGAAACTTCTTGGAGGGTAATGAAAAATTTATTTCTCCGTGACGCTTTCACTTGGAAAACTTCAAGATGAAAATCGTTCGCCCGCCGTACACGATCGAAAGAGCTTTTGAAAAGACATTACACTTCCGCTCCAATATGTTGTTCCTCTGATATGCAAAGTGGAACTCTTTAGCTGGCCATACAGAACGTTTCTGTGATCGAAATACATATAAGGACGCGACTGATTCTGTGTCATTAGGTGTTTCCTCCTCTTCATCGGGAATTTCTCCTGTTAGATTGCTGCACGCGTTATAGTAAACGCGTAAAACGCAACGAATACTAATAACTAGATTGCGTATATATTTATACGAATGCATATTTCTAAGAAAATAATTAGAAAAATGGGTTCTGGATAAAAAAGTTGGTTTATCTATTAAGTATCGTAATGGATATTTTTATATAGGTACTTGCAACGGTGTACAAAAGAAATTTTATGCAGTACGAAGAAACGCCATGATTTTACAAAATAAGATTCTAATCGACAGATGAGAAAGAACAAAGTGCAGATATAACGCTCCAAAGTAGACAACTTATTACCAACATAGTTTTCCTTTGTCCGCCATTGTAAGTATAATAGAACATACTTTACTAGTCAAAGTATCCCATTTCCTAAAAGCTAGAAACTTTGTATGAAAACTCAGACTTTCATGAATGGCATAATTTTATTTCACGGAACATTTAATGTTCGATTTACTTCACGCTATTCTACCCGCAAAGCGCTATCTTCGACGGTATTGTACAATCCTGTTCGACTTATTGGAAAGCGTCGTTAATAATTCCTGCGATATCGTCACCTTCGTCCATTAATCTATTTAGAATTATGGCTAAAAAATCGTACGCTGACGTAGCCATGTTCGCCATGTTTAATTTACGGGAAAATCATTTCGATAATAACGTAGCATCGCTCGAGCGGAGGATACTCGTGTAGACAACCATCTTTCATTAGTTATAAAAGGGTTAGGTAGATCGAAAGCCGAGCGAACAATTACGATAATGGTATTTTTCCTCGCGTCGTCCTAAGCGGTGACACAAACGAACCAACGCTTGTGATAACAAGGCGTCATCATCGTCGCGTTCCGTCATTGTTCGTATTTATAGCGGACCCGATAAGTCCGATGATATATCGATGCAAATCGATTCGCAAGCAATATATGTACGCTGACTAAGAAACGAAGGAAAACGAAAGGAAAACCGTGACGATCGCTGGTGACATTTTTATCGCTGTAGAAGAGACCGTTATCGGTCGTTTCTTCGATTCTCTTCCGATAACCTCGCGCTTGTTTATTAATCGCAAGTTGCTATTTTATTCTCTTCTTTATAGCCCTCCGTTCGTAATTACTTTTGTATCCGTCTTTATCTTTATTATTTATGGTACGAACGATAACAAGTACAGGAAAGTAACGATAGATAAGAAGTTTCGTTTAGATCGTTTGTCGTATTTTTCTACTCGATTCCTACCAATTTTACACGTTTCCGATCGCTTCTGATCTTTTACGAACAAGACTCGTCATGATTACCTTGACATTTCATTCATTCCAAATATTATTCAAGAATGGAGCATCAAACGCCACGAATCCAGCAATCTAGCCAATCGATCTGAATCGAAGCATTGGAGATTCGTCGAACATAAAGGATACAAGGACCTAGATCGTCTTATTCGATCGATTATAGAATATTAGTTCTGATTGCTGATTCAAACAGGAAAAAGATATCCATTTTATATATATTTATTTCCTTCGTTTCCCATTTAACTCGTACCTTTTCCTTTTCCCATTCACTTTATTCTTTCTTTTCTCTATCACACATTGCTATTTCTCGCCTCTCTCTTTCGCTTTTACTATCCGCTCTCCTTTCACCGCCATACTTTTTCTTCGTCTTCCCTACTCCTTTCCATCTCCCTCCCCTTCTTTTACTCTTTCCCTTCTTTTCTTCCTTTCTGCTGTATCCCCCAGCAATCTTCTCTTCTCACGCTGCTGTTCCGCTCACAGTTTCCCCTCTCCAAATAATGATCATACATAGTAACGATCTTTATACACACTTAATAGTCTTCTCGTCGCTTCTAACGCTCTGCGCGCAATTTCTCTCCGAATAATTATTCTACGTATTAGCGTATACTCGATGGAGAAAATGTCACATGCTCGCCGTGGATAATCGCAAAAACGAACGATCCACGAACATAACCGCGATGAGAATTCTCTCGTTTTTTCCCCTCCGTGCCGCGACTTTTTGCACCCTCAGAGATAAATGTCGCGCGATCACGGTGACGTCGGCCAGGACGAAAATTAATTTCTTCTCGATAGAATCTTAACGACGATGGGACCCCCGCGGTACGCAACTTACGTATGAGCCGTTTTATCGGCGTTTTACAATCGGTTCCAGTGTTTGCCTGGAATTTTTCGAAATAGAGAAAGAGAGGTTGACCGGGGCTGTTTGCACGATTTATCAAGACGATCATCGTTAGACGGCCGCTCGAGGACTCCTCCGAACGAGTTTTTCCTCTTATCGGTAGCCCGATCCGCATAAAAGATCGTTCTTAAAACCGGGCCGATAATGGTTCTCGAGCAAATATTTAAGTTTCCTGGAATTTTCTTCTGCACGATTCACCAGCGGAACTTGGCGAACGTTCGCGCTTAATAGCCATCCTCTGTTTGCTCGGAACGTCGAGCGCACTGAATTACGCCTTGATATCCGCTCGGGCGTATTTAAAAACAGGTATTTAAAAAGCAGTTAGAGTGGTACACTATGAATATTTAGAGGCAATCGTATTTAACATGTAACGCGACGTCACGCCGCTTGAAATTTATTCTTTGCTCGCAATCTTTATAGCTCTAGGACTGAATCATAAGCAATATTCGGTTTTAATTCTTTCACCCGCCTTTCTTCTTTGCGGGAATTTCTATTACTGATATTCTTGTTGAGACATACATCGACAGTCGAAAGACTAAAATTAATAAAACCAAACGACCGACTTACAGCACACAAAATAGAATACAGTTAAAACGTTATTGCGTGTTATCCACTGTCCACGACACAATCTCATACATCAAATTTGCTGCTTGGCTCTAGACAGCCAGTTGTAAATATGTCGTAAAATAGAAAAAAAAAAGGAAATATTCTAGTTAATATTTTTGTAGTCTCGAACTGGTGAAATAATAAACTGTTCTGTAGTTCATCGGACTAAAAATTCATCGTTTTGTAAAATATATTATATTCAAAAATTCTTTTTTTTTTTTTTATTTGCAAGAACAGTTTAAAGGTTTAAAAGGCTAAATCGCCTCAAAGAAAAAGAAGCGCAATGGAAGACACTTTTCACGGCGTTGACGTAAACAGATTGCTCCGACTGTCGGCGACAAACAGATCGCCACGATTTATAGGTTGATTCAGGTGCGCTCAGCTTCACCTTGACTCATTATTCCAAATCGCGTTCGACTTCTTTCCACGCTCGTTAATCGAATTTGCAACCTGCTTCGCGGTTGTTGGCCATTTGTCACGATGAGTAACTGTTAACGTTTAAGATACTTTGTTGCCAGAAATGCAATGCGTGCAGCTTGTGTTAAAATGGTCTTACACGTAACATAGTAAAAATGAAAAATCGTTCGGCCAAGCAAGTTCGATCCGACAGAGGACTTATTAATCCTGTTGCATTCTTTGGACCGTTTTAGCCTCGATCGTGCCTCTGTTGCTATTTATCGCGCAACGGTACAACTATGAACTATTCCGCACGATGCAACTATAAACCAAAACTTTCCTTAAAACGTTAAAGATCTTCTTGCTCGTTGAAAAAATACGTAGAACAAGTCATAAAAATTCGAGGATCGCAGCAAGATTAAAAAAGAAAAAAAGCAAATATAAGGAGAACTTCGGAATGTTGAAGCTTAACTACCGCTAATTACAAGCACGGAGAAAATTATAATACCCGAGATAGGAAAAAACATTTTTAATTTGTTCGATTCTTCGTCTATGAGAATATATAGTGTAACCAACGAATGTAGTAAAAAAGCTGGGTAAAGTCGTTAGAAATGGTAAATAATAGTTTAAAGAGCAGCGTAAAAGTGTTAGGAAACAGAGGAGGCAATAAGCTCGTAATTGCCTAACACTGAAAAGAAAATAAGTAAAAATACCCAGTTCCAAAGTTTCTCAGATTTCTAACGCGAAACCACCCGTAAATCGCTGTTGCAGGTGAGAAGCCCCATAAATGCGTGGTATGTGGCAAGGCGTTCTCCCAGAGCAGCAATCTGATCACGCACATGCGCAAGCACACGGGCTACAAACCGTTCCAGTGTGGTCTCTGCGACAAGGCGTTCCAGAGGAAGGTGGATCTACGACGACATCGAGAAGGACAGCATCCAGCCGCCCCGGCGCTCGATTATCGCTCCCTCCAGCTACCCTCGCAGCCTGCCAACGTCAAACACTCTCCACCTCTACAGCCTGCCCCCGGTTATCACATGATACCTGTCCCCGGTAATAGTTGAGATTCTTTCACGATCTTGTCACGAACACCGTCTGCCTGTCATTTCCTTCTTCTTGCTCTTTGTCCCCGCGTGAGTGCCGAAGAGGCACAGTTGAAGAGAGAGAGAGAGAGAGAAAGAGAGAGAAGAGGATCGTTGGAAAGCGATTGTGGTGAATTTGAAATAGATTTGCAGATAAATACTATACATAGCAAAATGAGAGATAAGGAAGAGATGGATATGCGGATCCAAATTGGAAGATAATGGGTGGATAGGATGATGTAGTGCGTGTGTAGGGTGTTGAGAGGTTTATTGGTAGAAAGAAGATAAAAGGGTAGGAAAAAAGGCGTGTGTTATTAGCATCAAGTAGATATGAAATCTATTCTTGTTTCGGTGACTGCGGTAGACTTTAAATTCAAGTATTTTTCACAGATGATGCTGTAGCTACACTCGGTGAAGCTATACTTTGTTCAAGTTCTGACAATCCTCGTAGAAATCTTAAAAAAGAAAGATTCAAATCAAAGGAAATATGACAAATATATTATATAGATCGAAGAAATCGATCCCAAATTTTCACTGCTCTTATTTACAATTGCCGTTTGCTGTCACAAATGAGAGATTCGTATTTTAACAAATTTGAATAATCTCGTGTACAACCAACGATCGTACGTTATACAGAAGAGAACTACCTTTTTCGAAACGACTCGAATCACATCTCGCAACGTCTTTGAAATGTTACATTTTTTTCTCAACACCCTCTACTCCACGCTCGTATACGAAACACCGAGATAAAAGATTACAATGACAAACGAGAAAGAATGCTCGATTATACGATGCACGGTAGTTCGATAGAGATTCAAAGCGGACAAAATTACGTCCATTGTGATCGAAGAATCGCACATTCCAGAAACAATCGCTTATATTTTGAACGCAACAAATTTGCATTTTCTACATCAATGGAAGATTCGAACTGCGTAACGAACGTATTAGATATAGGCAGACACCTGTTCCAAGTGGCTGGCTCTGCTAATAACCGGTATTTATATACCTCCGAGCTGTTCAACAATGAAAAAACGCCTTAGGGGAGGCACGCTTTTGCATATTTCGAGATCGACCACTCTTGTGAGGTAGGGAACTTTGGCCGTCCATTATTGCTGTACTTTCGGTATGTAACGTACATGTATATATATAAATGTACATCTTATATAGATATATATTGACAAAAATTATATGTTATATATATATGTGTGTGTATAATTATATATACATATATATATACACGCATTCAAGCAAGCAGATACGTGTGTATACATATGTACAGGTATGTACGTGCGTGTAACGCGCAAAAATACGTATTTAGGAAAGGTTAAAGAAATTATAGGAAACTATCGAATTCTTTAGTTTAAAAAAAGAAATGTGTTGATTTTCGATATTACGTATCGAATTCAGCAGCGCGTTTCGCGAAAACGAAAGAATGCTATCGTGTGTTTGCATGTGTGTACACATATATCGGCGCGTATAAATCCGTATAATACTATATCCGAGCCAGCGTTACCAATTGCACGTGCAGGGTTTTCAAATACTTAGTTGTATGCCCATTTACATTTAGAAGCGATTTTACTAATCACTTAATCGCTCGAGTGGCAATGCGTCGAGTTAAATATAATTCCGTAGATCTTCGTATTCCATATAAAAATATAAAATCATTCGTTAGTCTTGTAAGAAAAATGTATAAACAATCTTGTAACATACCTGATCTTTAGAGAAAACCTCGTTTCTCCTTTAAGAATTATTCGAATGAATATAAAATGAATTCGTCGATTAAATCTGTGGAACGAGAAATAATTTGTTTAATTTGGATCTTGTAAAGCTTGTATGGTATCGTCTCTAAGAGGGACGATAATAACGAAGAACGATACAGAATAAAGCGTAGCTAGTTGTAATTAATTTGCCACTCGAGAGATTGGTAAGTAAGAAGTACTTTCGAAGTGTGTTTTTAAATATCGATCGAGTATCGATTAAATGTACAGTCGTGCCGCAATAATCACCATGCTGCCCGGTATTTTTCATATTTTTTACTATTTCTACCTCCTGCAATCAGACTCACGAGTGGGCAGAAGGTCTATTTCGAAGGAACGTGTCTCGTTTAAATTAGACGAGTCGTGTCTATTAGAAACGCTATTTCATCGTACTTTTTAGTTTAGGAATTTTTGATCGCAAATACGAAGATAAATTATTATTAAAAATAAGTGAATTTTTCTTAATAAAGCAATGTAATTGCTTGCCAATTATTCGCGCGATATTTTTTTTTTAATAGCGCAAATTATTTGGCTATTCCAGTAAATATATATATGAAATTTATATCTAGAATTGTAAAAAATGTGTATGGATAATATCAATTTTACGTTTAGGTAGAAATCTTATTTTTTATTAGCTTGTAAAATTCCTTTTTCAAAAACTATAAAAATTATAAAAAGGATTGTATTTTCCAAAACCAAAGAAATTTTTACACCTTCTTGTGCAATTAATATTAGTTTTATTTAGATCCTCGACAGCGGAATCAAGTGAAAAAATCGATCGAAAAATTAGATAATACGTAAATGTAACTTGTGTACTTTTTATTTGCGATAAAAATTTCTAGTTAAATACTGAAACTCCACCGGTGCCATCGAAAGCAAAAAATAGATTTTTGTCGGAGAAAATGGATAAAAAGACGCGCAGTTTTAAACTCGCCTTAAATTCAATCTAGTTGAAAGAAAAATGTCATCGATCGAAAACTTGTATCTTTTTATCAGCAACTTCTCAAGCATAGAATCACTTGTTAAAGAAATTATTAGGTAAAAAAAATGTAAGCACCGTTCTTCGATACGTTCCGCCCTTCAAATTGAACTAATTGCACGAAACTGATTACGGAAAGAAACAATTCGGAGACGATATTTTGTAAATAATTTGATGTTCTCGTCGAATTAGGAGAGAAACGAGGCAGAAAGGGAAAAAAAGGACTAAACGATTTCACTAGAAATTCGATGTCTGGCAAAGAATCATAGCGGCTAGAGGACCAAAGATATATTATAAGTCGGACCTAGTCGAATGGTATTGTTCGGGTAGAGATGAAAATTCAACGAAAATATAAATCGCCACGCCCGAAAATTCACCAAAGACTTTGGTCCTTTTTTGCGTACGTACGAATTGTATTATATCTACTATTAAGATTAATCGATCGTCCAATTGAGAGCGCGAACTTGTGAAATAAGATAAGTTTTATTCGATCGAATAATCAATCTTAACCCTGGAACTATTGTAATTAATACGTTTTCGCGACTCGTGGATCTTCGAGATCTGTCTTCTCCGAAAATATCGTGGCCACTGATCTTGCACGATTTTTCAACGAAGTAATCGTGAATAATTATGTAAATTTCTATGGAACGTTCGATTATGACGAAATGATAATTTAAGGGTTAACGATTAATAAAATTTAGATAAGGAGGAAAGACCGATACATCGATAAGTAGATTTAATCGTATGAGAGCGTGAGAGGCGTGCGATTGTCGAGCGTATTAGCGAGGGACTTGTATTAATCGGTAAAACCAAAAAATATGTTCATAATTGGTATAAAAATGGTATCAATTGAATAAATTGTTTTTCTTACAAAATATATATGTATATATATACACATATTTTTTCTTTGCGATATAGAAAGACAACGTTCGTTTGTTAGAAATCAACGTTACGATCGCTACCTATTAAAATACTAGAACGTGGCAATTTTCGACAATTTGTACGAATAAGAGTCGTCGTTGATATTTGACGAGCGAATAACAAAATTCTCTGCCTTGTCAATTTTAATTGTTCCGCGCTATAATTTACGAAATTACCATAAATAGCGATTAACATAATCAAACCGTGACGTTGCTGACCGATTTTTGTATACCTGTCCAACGAAGATATGGTAGAGAGCGAAAGTGACTCGTCGTAAATCTAGCACAATTTTTGAACTTATCGTAAATAGCGATTAACATAGGAAAACTGCGACATTTCTACGCTAATTGGCATTTCATAGTTTTTAAAAGCCGGAGACGCTTGATCGTCGATGAATAAGTGACTGAAAAGTTGGAAATGCTTTTAAACCTACCGCGAATCATCTCCTTCATCGTGAAAGTAATTAAAAGAAAAAATAAAGTTTATCACGCGAAGCACGTTCCCTAAATGAGGAATGACCGCATAAATAAATAATCGCGTTTTATTTGGAAGAGTCGGAGCTAACACTTCTTCACGAGAGGTCCTCGAAAGGTATCATCAATAATTTCCTCCGTTCGTCACGTGAGGCGAATAATCGTGTAAGAGTGTAGGTTTCATGGCGTTTCGCTTATCTTTGTTATAACAGTTAACGTAGTTCACTGCGACACGCCGCAATATAAATAACGAGTCGGTAAACAATAGCGTTTTTCCACAGCCATTCGCGTCACGCTATGCGGATGGCGAGCTTCATGCTTCCACGATACAATTACAATTCGCGCTGTTTCGTAATCTTTATATTTGTATTAGGTGATCCCGTAACTTATCGTTCATAGATATATAACGTGGTTTTTTTTTATAAGAAATTTTTTTTATGACAAAGACCGGACGAAATAGCGTAAAACGGAATGAAAAGACAAGTATGAGAGGAGAGAGGCGAGCGAAGTAGAAGAAAATTAGAAAAAGGGGTGGCGCAAAATTTGCTGGCAAAAATGGGATCGCAAATGAGAAAAGCGTGAGACAACACGATGGTAAAGATAATTATAAAAGTAACGTAATCAGGATTCGATAAATAAAATGTAAGGAATCATAGCGTATTGCTTGCTAGAATCCGGGTTATAGTCGCGGCTCTGACGGTTAATTAAGAAAAAGAAAAGGTGTCCATTAAAGAGAAAGAAGAAGAAAAAGAAATCAATAATACGACGAAGAAAAACTGTGCCGATTCATGATCGAATAGAAAAAATACGCACACTACTCTCTTAAAACTCTTTTTAAGATATAACTCTTATAAGAAATAAGAAACAACTCTTTCTTCGAATGGAATAATTTTCGTATAATTCGTATAATAAAATATCTCGTATAAGTTCAAAAACGCTAAAAATATATTTCCGAAAACATAACGCGATTAAAAGAACGTATTTTCGAGTATCCGATCTGGAACACACAGGTTTTCATCGAAAGGTGTGAAATGGAACGATTGGAAGACGATGGTTCGAGATTGAAACGTTTCTGGTAGAAACTTTAGAAGCCTGCGAGCGAAGCAGGTGAGAAAAAGGTAAGTAAAAAAAGAAGCACGGAGCCAGGATCGACGGTGTAATAGATTATCGACGATTATCCTTCGCCCTAGGGACGTATTATCAACGGCGGACGCTGCCTTGGAAGGATATGCGATGAAAGCGCGATAGAAAAGAAGATAAATTACCGCAGATACCATGTTCTTCCTTTATCTTAGCCGACGTTGGTCCACAGATTCTCGTCAGAACGTTTTACCAATCTGACACGGCAAACAATCGCCTACCAAAACGTTTCAATAAAATTCCGATGTCGATTCTCTAATAAAATACAACTTTCTTATATTCGTATTCTCGTCGTTTATTTTATCCGGATTTCTCATACGTTGTGTCGCAAGTTTTCTCCAACACGAGTTGTTGCAGCGCGAGAGATGGTTCACGCGAACTTTCGCTCGACTGGAACTCGAGGCGTAACTTTAATGCGTTCGAGTCTCTCTTAAAGTTTAAGGACAGTTTGGAGAAAAGCGTTTTTTCATAGACCTCTCGATAGACTGACGATAGAAAGGACGTTTAACTTGGTCAAATTGCTGAGAATCGACGCTCGAATTTCTTGATTTAGCATTTTTTCGAGATGCAGAGGGGGGGTGAGAAAATAAGTAATCGGTGAGTGCGTGTTTCAAAGAAAAAGAAAGTCCAATCCCCAAAAGTCCAACCAATAAAACAACAAGGCAACAGTTGCGAAAAATTACGCGTCGTAACGTAAATTCGCGACGTAATGTTGTATCGAGCATGAACGAACTTTGAATCGACCGCGAATTTTGAAAATCTGAATTCGAATCGGTTGGTAGGAGCGATCTTTTAAATTAAATTACCGAATCTTCGCGTCTTTCACCCGCTATATATTCCAAAAAGTAATTGTCAGCTCCACTGGAAAATTTCTGGCGACCCGCGTGTCTCGCGAGCGATCATTTGGCGCCAAATTCGATTTGAAAATCGTGTGACCAGAAACAGGCGAAAAATCGCCTTGCTTTTCGCTCGCTCTTTATTCCAACTAAATTTTCGCATAAAGTGATTTTTAATATTTAGGAAATTTGTTTTCCTCTTCGTACGGATTATTACTCGAGATTACGAATAATTGTAATTAATTATACAGGTTTCGCGATTCGATCAAGCATACAACGTTTAGAAAGAACGTTAGAACGTTCTTCCTGTAGTTTCTACTACTGTTTATCATCGTCGCGTATAGGTTAACAAGCGCAACCGTAAGAATCAGTTTTGCCCGCGAATTCCATTCTATTCTCCGTTCGTTTCTCCTCGATTTGCCTAAGCATTCGAGGAGCATCGTCTGCTACTACAGATTGCTTCCGTTGCAATGAACGTGTACGCGAAATTAAATATTCATACGCTCGCAATTTCGCTACGACTGGCTAAGATTTACGATTCGACACGGTCGTATTCGCCTGAACTATGCGTATCGCGCCACTAAATTAACGAGCAGAAGTTTCTTTATCATCGTAGCCGTATTAACATAAAGGGTCACGCGTTCGTCTCGTACGCACGAGCAAGTCGTGAAAATACGCGGCTACGCTTTTCCGATTATTTCACTGTTCGTCCATCGACGTCACGATCCACACGTCAGCTGCGATCTGTCGACCTGGTTGCGAATCTACGCTTATACGTAGAACGAACGAGCGAAGAGCTTGCGAAATACCGTCAAATATTTTTCCGTGCTACAGTCTATCACGTTTGTACCGTACGAACAAATTTTATTCTGTACCTTCAACCTATTTTTGTCGCGCACAGCCATCTTCTGTCCGTTTGTACTGCGATCAGCTCCGCCCTCTATAAATACGTTCGATGGTACAATGTAAATTCCCTAGATATTCGTGAAGAAACAACGGCATCTTATTTTAACGAAATATCGTACAAATCCGTGTCGTACGATCTCGCTGACGATTGTTTAACTCGTCGCTGCTGCTAGTAGTCGCCCATCACTTTCAAAGGCGGATACGAGTCTAAATAAATCAGTTTAGAAAAGAGAGAAATAATCATTGCCACGTTACGTACGTGGTTGACGTTCATTTGATTGAATAAATAACCGATATAAATTAATAGGAGTAAGAAAATATGAAATAATTGAAATCGATCGTGCGAGCGTAAATATCGGTTATACATGGGGTAGGCAAAGCGATGAACGCGCTACTGAGATTAGAGACATCTAGTGGAAAGAGGACCATCGAATTCGCTGAAAATCGAGAAACGTTAACAAGAACGTAGAGCGTACAAGGAGGTACCAGCGGCAGCTAGTGCGACAAGGAGCGCCGTATCGCGCGACGAGGACAGGTATACTTCTCTCTCCAATCCTACGGAACGTTCATCGATCACAGCTTTTTCTGCGAAAAATTTATACGCTTTTGGGACAATGGAACAAAGACTAGACTCCAAACGAACTTCCTACACAGTACTCAACGTGAATTTCTGTTCAATCGATTGGTGATTAATAATTATTGCATCGAGTATCGAGACTAAGGCGATTATAATGCTATAATGTATTAATGCCGAACGTCTGTAGGAATAATTTAATTCAACGTGATGATACAAGTTTCGTCAGGCTGTATAATTTGAATTACATCCGGAAAGATCATTTGCAAAGGAAAGTTCGTAAATGACTCCTCGTAATTCGCTTTTTTCTTTTCATTTTTATAATTAACTTTTTGGACCGATCGAGGAACCTTGCAACATAACAGCTATGTAGCGATGAAAAGGTGCCACCAATTTCCGTGTCTATCCTTGTCGCATAATATTGCGATTCTTCTTTTCGAGTAGGTGATGCCGTCTACCGGATCTGGTCAAACTCGTGAAAAAGTAATAGGAATATAGAATATGGGAAGAGGTATCCTAATAGACAGAGAAAGAGCGCGATAGTGTGCGACAGGGACAAACACATGTTACCTCACAGACAAGAAGAGATACATTGTAATATAGGATAATTGTTAATAAGTGAATAATTAGGAACAAATTCCGGTCGAAATCGGTGTGTGAATCTCGCCAGAGGTTCTGTATTTGTCGTGTGATCTTAAAAGTTGCTGAATTTTGCCCGGGAAAAGAGCAATTAAGGAATAATCGGAAAATTAGAGAGAGACGTATGTCTGTCCTTGTCACACAGTAGTGCCCTCCTTGTCTATGGCGGATGCTGCCATCTATCGGGCCGGGCTGGAACTGCGAGAAAGTAACAGGAGTATAGGATGTGCGAGGAGGTATCTCGATTCCTGTTAGACAAGGAGCGCACCATTGTGCGATAAGGACAGACGTACTTCTCTCTCTAATTTCCCGATAATTCATTAATTACGCTTTTCCCTGGCAAAATTCTGGAACTTTTAAGATCGCTCGATAAAGTTAGAATCTCTGGCAAG